>JARHVA010000324.1:5387465-6042431 GCA_037957365.1 Torreya grandis
TCATTTTTTAGGCCACTAGGCATGACATTGGACATGGTGGGGCCATCACTTTTTTGGCTCCAGAATTGCTCATAATATCGTTTCATGGGGTTGAGACCTCTCCCACTGGGTGGTGTGGACCCTTTTTAACTTTGATAGTCACATTATTGGGATGCTAAATTTATATGCCTCCAATGATGTTGTAGAGTAGGTTGCCTTACAAAGGTGGCTAGTAGACTCTCTCTTGAATGCTCATTAGATCATTTGTGGTGAATTTAACATGGTGGAATCACTAAAAGATAAATAAGGATGCCTTCAAATATGGTGGTGTGATAGTGAGCATGAGGCATGGTTTTATATGCGTAAAAATCTTGGGTTATTTAATCCTAACCATCAATAGAGGAAGGATTCAGACTCCCCTTGGTTCACTCGGTGTAACTTCTGATAGGGAGAAGATAGGGTGCTTCAGTGCCTCGACAAAGTTCAGCTGGTCGAACAAGATCTTTTCTATTTTACTCTAGTCTAGGATATATGAGTCTTAGTGATTCATGATACCCTTATCTCAAATCATCACCTTATATGATTTAACTTTGAGTGGACTTATCCTCAAGTTAATCCTACCTTCGTGCAATTCTATCTCAATACTTCCCACCTCAAGCATGAAAGAATGGTGGGGCATAGTTTCAAAATTTTAATTTTGGTCCCTTGACCAGAGGGAAACACTGGCTAGATCCAGTGGTGGTTTGATTATATTAATCACACTTACACCTTTCTTCAGATCTATGGTAAACAAATAGCCATTTTTAGATGGTGTCTCCATAATGCTACAAACTAGGAGTATATTTGAGCCTCACAAGAGCTAGAACAGTCACATTGTAAGGTCCACCTTCAAACTCAAGTGGCACAATGGAGACATAAACTCCAAATTGAGGAAGCACACAAAGCTATAGGAGCTCAATTATGAGCTTGTATGTACTGGTTAAAAATAGTGATAAGGTTTCTAAGAGTTTTTTGCCCTTCTCCACTCTAGGAGAGCTTCTAATAGAATCAAAGATGTCAAGGAAGGAAACATAAGACTTACCAAACTTATTGACATTATGAAATCCTTTTTTCATCATTACCATGGTGTTTTATTGGCACAAGATTATTCTCTAGAAAGGGAGGTGGCTCTCCTTCAATGTTTCCAGGTTTGTTCCCTGCAAAGTCTCTAACTCTCAAAAAAATTGCATGTGATAGGCCCTTATCTCTGAGTGACCTCCATGAGGATGTTAAGCAGATGGTAGTGGACAAAGCTCTAAGAATTTATGGTTTCCTATGCAAATTTTATCAAACTCTTTGGGACACTGTTGGTCCTGATCTCCACCATGTGTATTCTAAAGTTGTTCTAACCAATTCCTTAGGAACCCTTATTAATCAGGGTAACATCAAGTTTATTCCCAAGGTTAGTGATCTTGAAATCATCATAAACTAGAGGCATGTTACTTTTCTCAATGCATCCTATAGTATTATCACAAAATCTTTAGATCTCATGGTGGAGCACATTTTCCATTTAATTGTTAGGAGTGAGCAAATAGGCTTCATTCAGAACCGGTTCATTATGGATAATGTCATTGTTATATGGAAAGGTATGGAATGAGATAGGTTTTCTAATCAAAAGGATTTATTTGTTGAGATTCATTTTGAGAAAGCCTATGGTCACGTCAAGTGGCCATTCATTATGGCCATGTTGTTAGCACTTAGTTTTGGCCCCAAATTTATTTAGAATGTTAATATGCTTTTTCAAGATGCAGGGGCCTATATCACTATTAATGGTACCTAATTTTATTGGTTTAAGCTTCATAATTATATTAAACAAGGATGTATTTTATCCCTTTATTTATATTTTCTTGTAGCAAATGGATTTAGCTATCTCCTAGCTAACTATGCTACGAGGGGTCTGGTGAAAGGCATTTCTCTCCCTCAATTTGATAGACAACTTTTAAATGGTCATTTCATGGATAAATATTTTCTCTCTCTTCAAGAAGAAGAAGAATCATTTATAAATACCATGAAATATCTCCACATTTTTTATTTAGATTTAGGCTCTTCTATTTAATTGAGGAAGACCTAGTGTTATAGATATTCCTTGGGCCCTAAACCTCATTGGCTTCAAGAATTTTAATGGCAATGAATTCAATCAGGAGTAAAATTTAAGTTTCTTATCATTATTTTTGGCTTTTAGGCTTCTCCATCAGACTTATGGTCATGCGTGGTGTAGAGAGTTGAAAAAAAATCTCATTTTAGATCTTTAAGCCTCTTTCTCTTGCTGGTAAATTTGAAATCTGCTCTAAAGTTCTAGTAGCTACACATGTTTATTATTCCTCTTGTTTGGCCCCTTCTAATTATCCCTATAGAAAATTAGAAAAAAAATAAGAGATTTTATTTGGGCTAACTCTGAGGGACATAAGGGCTTCCATAGAGTTTCCTGGAACATTTGCTACCATCCTAAAGAAGCTTGGGGACTGTGTCTCCTAGATATTAAAATTCAAGTACTTGATCTTGGTGTCAAGTGGATTACCAAAGGTCTTTTTGGGGATGAATATTGGAAGATTATTCTCCACCATTATATCTCTCAAGGACTCCCTTGTGGTAGAAAGGTTTGGCAAGGTTTGAGACATCATTGCCTACTCATTACCCCAATGCCTATTAAAATTAAGGGATCCTTTGTGATTCAAAATTTATGGAAGGCTTGGGAGAAGCTTAAGCCTCACCTCAACTAGGTAGATGAAGGGTTCAAGAATGGTCTCTCCATTAATTCCCAGTCCTTTTAGTGGTCACCTTGCCTAAATTTTCACAACATTCCCTTTGCCTTAGTCCCCATGGCTAAAGGGTTATGAATCTTTAGAAAAGGTGTGAAGGTTATCAGTGATCTCTTCTGAAAAGAGAATAGGGTTTGGCTCCCTTAGAAACAAATTTAGAACAAGTTTCATTTAATAAATTTAGATGTAGAGGCTATTGTAAAAATTTAAGGCTCCATTCTTGATGAGTATTTGCATAAAATTGGAATCAACTACCTTGTTCATTAGTGGAAGGATTGGTACTAGACTAAAACTGCCCCCTTCACCTAATAATCTCATTGACTGGGATATAATTTAATTGATCCACAACATATTCTAGATAATATGCCCAATACTAGATAGAATCTTCATTCTAGATATGGTATCTGGGCCTGTCAATTTAGCACAATATAGTCTACTTCTATTGAGCCTAAAAAATTGCATTTCTTATGGTGCCTTCTTTATCAAGGCTTTCCTATGGGAAATAAGCTCAAGCATCTGGGTGTGCCTAACCCAATCTACTTGGATTTATAGTAACCAAAGACCATTAAGCATATTTTCTAGTTTTACCTGCATATATAATCTGCATGGTGTTGGATACATTCCCTTTTCCATCCCTTTCATCCTGAATTCTTCACATGGAAGATGGATCTCTTGGGGGACTCAGAGCTTTTACCTAAAAAATATAATCACTTTTGGTAGATATTTTGAGCTTACATTTTGTTTCAAATTTAGAAATATGGAAACTATGCTTGCTTTAATCATGAAGAGTTGGAACATAATTTTTCTATTTCTAAAAAAAATATTATTCTCTCTAATATTACTCTTTAGACACAAAGACAAATAGACAAAGTTTGCCTATAACTTAACCACCTCCAACATTTGATCGATCACTAGGGAAATGCTCTATGCATAGTCAGCTAGGAACCACCTGAACTCTCATGACATCCTTCAGCCCTCAGGGATGAGGGTATGGGCCATATCAATAATGGTCCAGAACTAGACATAGGAGTCAATCTCCATGATGATCACCACCTCATTGGTATTCTCCTCATTGAGGTGGCTTGAGTGGCTCATCCAGATCTGGAGGTGATGGTAAGGGATAGGGATATCCTCCCCTATCCTAGGATGGTGATATTATAGGCTCATGTCTAGTAATTTCCTTTGAAATAAATCAAAATGAGACTTTAGAACCTCAGCAAAATACTAGTTTGGAGCCCTTACCTTTTGATGAGGATCCTCTTGCCTTGGGAGGATAGGGTGATAAGCCTTAAGGTTTTCCATCTCCTCCACCTCCCCCAGCATATATGTTTGTTGCTGCCACTTAAATTTTCTCATTATTATTATTATTTGTACTTTGATTTCTTTGTTTTGCTGGCAATTACTGATGTGATGTAATCTTTTGTGGGTGTGGTCAATTTTAACCACTTTTTTGACTTATCCTAAGTGGTTTTTTTACCCTCAATGTGTTTTTTCTAATGGGGTGTGACTTCTCCACCCATTTTTTTGTATGATTAACATTGTACCATATCTTGTTTTATAAATATATAGGTGTTTTCTATATATATATATATATATATATATATATATATATATATATATATATATATATATATATATATATATATATATATAAAATATCTACATTCAAAATGCCACAATTCATGTTCTTATGTAATTTTCAAATTCATATTTGAAGTGTCTCTAACATTCTCTCCAAGTTAAACTATTGTTATTTTCAAAAAAAAAAAGTGTCACTTTATACCCCTATTTTGTCCCCCATTATCTTGCATCTACACTGAGGTCAATTAAAACTTAAATCGCTAACCCCTTTTTCTTATTTATTTTATTTATCCATCACTTCCTATTGAGATAGGGTTCCAAGTGAAGAGCAAGACACACAATGGATTCCATAATGAATTACACATATCTGATTACACACATAACACTAACAAGTGAAGGTGCACAAACCTATATTCTCATATAAGGCTAAAACCCTACCAAATGTCAATGCAACACCCTAAAAATGACATCATAGAGTGCCCTTGTCCAATTAACATGGCTTTATCTAGAAATAAAGTGAAACCATATTCCTAATTCATAGTGACCTCTCAGAGCCCTACAATCAATTTCACAGTCGTACTTACATTCCTACATATTTAATTTTCCAACTTAGTGATTATTATTTAGTATTTCATCTTTTAACATATTAATAAATTTAACAAGTTCCAAAGCAATATGTGCCATTTATGGCATACATGTAGCTATTTTATTTTACATAATAATTTGTCTAATTAAGATTAAAACTCTATTTATCTCAAATTTGATAAAACAATGTGCATGAAATAACATGATATATTCTTTTCTAACATATGAGGTCAATTTTTCAAATTACATATGTTTTGGATAATAACATGTGATGATATATTATTTTATCTTACATATGGTGATTTTAATATGTTATTTTGAGATAAGTGATTGTAACAATAAGGTCTTCATCCCTCACCTCAAAATAGGGCATTTTTAAAATATAAGAAATGTTTGTTATGATCTAAGATAAGCTAATTATCTAATTCATTGATCAAAAAGTGTATGGGGTGTTGATAACTCCATGAAAAGTGTCTTGTCTATGTTTCAATTATTTTTTGAAAGTATAAGATGTGTACGTCGGTCTTTAGTGATAGCCATGTGAAAGTGTTGAGATATGTTTTCAACACCTATCAAAAGTGTTATGATGGAGAAATTATGGTTGAATTTATAGGAAATTTAAAACATGTTTATTCATTCATATCCTTACTTTTCAATTCCATTTCTAAGAGTTAATTTAAAATTTCAAAATATTCAAATAATCACATGTATATCATGAATAATTTAACTACCTACAATAATTGACACTTATTTTAGGTACATCAACTAATCAAGTGTGAATAGAAACTTAACAAGAGTAATGTCAAACCCTTCATTTTTACATACGTGAGAAAATGTACGTGTTTCAAATTACTTATAAGTATGCTTTGATGCATGCATACATTTCACTTAAATACCCACATCAAAGTGGGGGCTTTATGTAGACACATAAACTTGGCACAAAACCCTTATTCCCAAGTTTTATTCTCAATTTGACTTATGGAGAAACTTGTACATTAATACCCACTTTTAGGATGGATGTAACCCCACACGATTCTCTATTTGGTCCACTAGGCCTAAAATTTAACTTGATACTTATCCATAAGGTATTTATTAATACATTCAAATTATTTATCACATGTTTTCTTACAATCTCAAAAATGAACTCTAGTTATCTCTTGGATAAGCCCATAATTTTTCAAGTTTACTCAAGACAAGCCCATGGCCATAGTTGTTTATCCATTTTAATTTTTTTGGTCCTTCTACACATCTCCCCTTAATTTATGCCTTAAACCTTCCCATTTACATTTTCAAAAGTTAGATGATACACATGGGTCACCCTGAATCATCCTATAAATATAAGGTTTTGCCAAGCCATTTGGAAAATTAAGAAGGAATCTAGAGAAGAGGTCTAAGAATAAATAGAGAGGGCATCCTTCACCAAGGGTCAAGACTAGAGCTAAGATTATCCAATCAAGTTTGGTTTCATAATACTACACACTTATGACACTAATCTATCTTTGTCTCTCGACACAAGCCCTTGTGTTAAAGGAAGGTAATTAGAATTACATAACTACATTGATCAATTTTAAGTTAGAACCTTTATTCAATATATTCCATCCACACACCACAAAACTATGTGGAGGTTTAATTATGAGCATGCAAGATAAATAATTGGTAATGCTACTTCAATAGTTTCCCAAATGCTTTATTATTGTTTTGTTTTGGACTATGCAAGCTATGTTAAAATGAAGATTTAGTCATACATCATATTATTTTCAGCACATGTATGAAGTGAATGTAGAATCATAATTATGAATGTGCAAGACACAGGAACCATAAAAACCACACTATGAAACCCTACATGGATAGGTCCAGTGAAATCGAGAAAATATTGACAACACAAAGACAATATTAGCACATCAAGCTTACTTCAGTCAAGCGTGTACATGTAAGGTCCATAAATTTAGGATTAGGTCAAACATAGTAAATATAGTGATAATATAGTCTCAAATTTATGGTACAAGAACAAGGTGCATATGTTTCATAGCCTCTTTGTCTCTTCATTCCATTGCTTTAGCTTATGTTTAAGACATTTGGACTTGTTTATATATTTAGCCATCTTGTAACATCCCTATTGGGATCTACCTAGAAATATGTGATTTAAAAAAAAATTAACATATTCTTCCATTAGATTGCACCATGATAATATATTTAGTGATCCATATAAAATACTATAAGAATGATAATTGTAAAATAAGTAGGTGATATTATTCATCACCGATCACTATCATCATAATAAACCCATCATAATTGAATATAGAAAGTATTTACAGATATCTAGACATGGGTGGTACAAACATATAACCACTACTATCAATGTAAAATAAGTATTTATAACTAATCATGATAATCTATCAATATTACATATAATATAATGTACATATATGATATACATGACTTCACAGGCATAAGTTTCTTGAACTCTAGTATCTATGAAAATCTCAAGTGTCATCTACAAGTAAGTACTACTATGAGGAGGGAGAGCATCATCTAAGTCATTTTCCAAACCAACCATGAACCATTGATCCACTACACAATTACTATCAGAGAATGGCCTTCACTTCATAGATGAATAGATAGTGACAGTGTGAGAATCTAGAGAGACAAGCTAGTACCTGTGTGCTATATGACTTCTAAAAAAATATGTAGTATACCATAAAAAAACCCATTCTAATAAGATATCATACAAACATGTAAATCATACACATAAAATGATAATGTCTCACTAACATTCCTTTGGCCAAAGTTTTAAATAGTTAATGATCTCCATGATTGATCAATTTCAAACACACTACTTGATCAGATTACCTTCATTTGGCTTTATGATTTTAGCAATCTAGTGAAGTCCATTTCACTACTTAGTACCAACAATGTGAGACTTGGTTAACATTGTATAACCAATAGATTCATACATATTACATCCTACTATCAATCATATAATATTCTAAGCAAAGGAATAATCTAAATGCATACATTTATTCCATCAAATGTATGAATTGTTGGAGATCAACCAAAAATATGATTACACTTATGAAAGCAATAAACCACGGAATTAAATCAGATATATAAGTAACTAGAATGATAAATAGCAAGAACAAGAGATACAAGAAACCACCCTGAAAACTTGTATTAAACTCTTTAAAGAAGGAATACAATTGAAGAAACTTCTTTCTTCCACACCTCTCTCAGATGTACAGATCTCTCTCTAGATCTCTTTCCCTCAAGAGTTCTCTCTCTCAAGTACAATCAACTCCAACAACCTGGATTGATTCACCTATACAATTCTGTACTGTTCTTTCAACATTTCAATACTCAACAATAAGCTAAGAAGATATAATTCTACATATAGAATTAGGAAACTTGAGCATGCATTTACAACCAACAGTTAAGCCTCTTGAACAAGGGCTCTAAAAATAGTCTTACTAATAATAGAGACACGAACTTAAGACTACAACTTAAACTCATCATGCAAACACTAAGTTCTGTCCACGGAAATAGCTTTCTGGATGCACAGGTAACCGACGTCGGTTCCT
This sequence comes from Torreya grandis, assembly GCA_037957365.1. NCBI lineage: Eukaryota > Viridiplantae > Streptophyta > Pinopsida > Cupressales > Taxaceae > Torreya > Torreya grandis. The sequence goes on from JARHVA010000324.1 coordinate 5,395,984, forward strand.
GCCTGCTTGCCTATGACCGACGTCAGCCGATTCTCTATCGACGCCGGCATCTCTTGAACTGCTCCTGACCAACGTCGATCACTCCTGACCGACGCCGGTGACTGTGTAAACCTGCAACTATCAAATGCACTCCTTTGGTGAAGCTTTTAGGCTCCACACCTTAATAATCTCCCACTTGGAGATAAACAGCTGCACCATTACTTGTACAGCAACATCTTCTAGCTCCTCCATCTTCAAATCAATCATGAATACCAACAAAAGTTGAATGAAGATTCAAATTCTCTTTTGTAACCGGCTTGGTTAACATATCAACAGGGTTCTTATCTGTATGGATCTTCTCCAGCTTCAACTCACCATCCTCCAATACTTGTCTTATGAAGTGGTACCTAAGCTGTATATGCTTTGTTCTTGAATGAAAGGCTGAATTCTTAGCCAAATGAATTGCACTCTGACTATCACTGTATAATTTGCAAGTCTCTTGCTCCTTTCCAAGCTCTTCCATGAACCGTGTCATCCATATCATCTCTTTGCTAGCCTCTGTGACTGTAATATACTCTGCTTCTGTAGTTGACAAGGCAACAACCTTCTACAATTTAGATATCCAGCTAACTGCCATTCCACCAACAGTGAAAACATATCCTGTGGTGCTCCTCCTGCCATCCAAATCACCTGCCATATCTGAATCTACATAACCATGTAGAGAAGTATCTAAACCTCCATAGCATAAGTGCCTACTGCTGGTTCCTCTCAGATATCTAAGGATCCACTGAACTGCTTTCCAATGTTCCTTTCTTGGATTGGCCATATACTTACTTACAACTCCCACTGCTTGGGCAATATCCGGTCTAGTACACACCATTGCATACATTAAACTCCTTACTACGGAGAAATATGGAACTTTACTCATGTACTCTACCTCATCATGTGAATTAAGACATTATTCTTTACTCAACTTAAAATGTCCAGCCATAGGTGTGCTTACCAGTTTAGCATCCTGCATATTGAACCATTTCAAGACCTTGTTCACATAATCCTCTTGAGACAATATCAACTTGTAATTTTTCCTGTCTCTCTTAATGCTCATGCCAAGAATTTTCTTTGCTGCTCCCAAATCCTTCATGGCAAATGTTTGAGCTAATTTCACCTTAAGCTCAGAGATATCCTGCATGTGTGATCTTGCAACCAGCATATCATCTACATACAACAATAGAATAATATATCTACCATTATCCAATCTCTTAAAATACACACAATGGTCAGATTGACACCTACTGTAGCCATGCTCAGTCATAAACTTGTCAAATTTCAAATACCACTGTCTAGGAGCTTGCTTGAGGCCATACAAGCTTTTCTTCAATCTGCACACTAACTTCTCCTTACCTTTGACCTCAAATCCTTTCGGCTATTCCATATATATTTCCTCATCCAAATCTCCATGAAGAAATGTTGTCTTAACATCAAGTTGCTCAAGATGCAAATCCTCAATAGAAACTAAAGACAATACAGTCCATATAGAAGTCATTTTAACAATAGGAGAAAAAATCTCACCAAAATCAATACCTGGCTTTTGTGCAAATCCTTTCACTACCAACCTGGCCTTATATCTCATCTGTCCATTCTCACCTTCTTTTAATCTGTAGGTCCATCTGTTCTTCAGTGTCTTCTTACCAACTAGCAACTCAACCAAATCCCATGTTTAGTTCTCTCTCAAGGACTCCATCTCTTCAACCATGCCACGCTCCCACTGACTCTTAGACTCCACCTGTATTGCTTCTTGAAAACTATCTGGTTCTCCACCATCAGTTAGCAATAAGTAGAATAATGAAGGAGAATATCAAATTGGAGGCTTACTTACCCTTTTTGACCTCCTGATGGGCATCTGAGACTCGTTCACAACACGCTGTCCACCCAAATTCTCTGATAGTAACCGACCTCGGTCACTTCCAGGCCTATTACTGGCCGACGTCGGTTCTGCCTGATCGACGTCGGTGTCTGTCCTACCGACGTCAGTCTCTGTATGACCGACATCGGTTTCTGTTCTGCCGACGTCGGTTCCTACCCTGCCGATGTCGGTCTCTGTGTTTTCCTACAAGTGATTATTTCTTTTTCTCGCGAGCTCATTTTGGACCATCACCTCGTCCAATTCACCATTGCTCTGCCCAAATTGATTCAGCTTCTTCAACTGATCACTATACATCACTTTTTCATTGAAAACAATATCACGGCTCCTAATTATCTTGTTAGTTCCTAGATTCCAAAATTTGAAACCAAAATCATCTGAGCCATAGCCAATAAATGTGCACCTCATAGACTTAGCATCTAGCTTCTTTCTATTTTCCTTATCAATGTGCACAAAGGATTCACAACCAAAAACTTTGAGGAATGAGAGATATACCTTTTTACCTATCCATGCCTCTTCTGGGATTCCACCATCTAGAGCTGTAGAGGGTCCTCTGTTAATCAGGTACACTGCAATGTCAACAGCTTCTGCCCAAAACTCTAAGGGCAAGCCAGCATGCAATCTCATACACTTTGCACGCTCCATGATTGTTCTGTTCATCCTTTCAACAATTCCATTCTGCTGAGGTGTCCTTGGAACCGTCCTTTGCCTACAGATTCCATGCATATAACAATACCAGTTGAACTTATAGCTGTAGAACTCACCACCATTGTCAGATCTCAGGCACTTAAATCTTCTACCTGTTTCATTCTCAACCATAGCTTTCCAAATCTTAAAAGTCTCAAATACATCAGATTTCTTATTAATACAATAGATCCATACCTTTCTTGTAGCATCATCTATGAACGAAACATAGTACTATGATCCTCCAATAGAAGCTACCTGAGCCGGTCCCCACACGTCTGTGTGAACAAGCTACAACTTATGCTTCTTCTTTGTTGACCCAATCTTGAGAAAACTCACTCTCTTCTGTTTCCCAAAAACACAGTGCTCACAAAAATCCAGATCTATGCTTTTCAAATCTGAAAGCTTACTTTTAGACTTAAGAATTGACATTCCTTTCTCACTCATGTGGCCAAGCCTTGAGTGCCAAAATTTTGCATCCACATCTGAAGTAGATAATATAGAAGGAGAATTGTTAGTAACAAAATTACATAAATAGAGAGTACCTATTCTCTTACCTCTAGCCATAACAAGTGCACCCTTGGTCACCTTCCAAGATTCTGCTGTGAGAGTTACTGTACAACCCTCATCCCCTAACTTTCCTGCAGAAATCAAATTCCTCTTCAAGCTAGGAACATGCATAACATTTCTCAACACCCATGTGTTGCCATTCTGTATTTTCAGTTGCACTTTACCTTTGCCAATAATTTTACAAGGCTCATCATCCCCTAGATACACTATTTCAAAATCTCCATGGATATAGTCACTAAAATATTCTCTATTAGGGGTAGCATGAAAAGATGCACCAGAATCTAACACCCAAGATTCTATATTATTATGCAAAGAGAATATTAAAGCATCTTGTGCAATACCTGCAACCTTTGCTTCTTCTTTTCCTTCATGCTGATTGTCCTCCTTAGGCTTTGACCAGCAATCTTTGTTTATGTGCCCCATCTTTCCACAATTCCAGCATTGTGGCTTCCTACCATTTTTGGATTTGGATCTACCTCTCACCTTAGACTTAGATCTTGATCTCCCTTTCTTGCTCTTCTCTTTTTGCCTTCCCCTACTCTCAAAACTTAAAGCATTCCTTGATGTTTCCTCTGTGCTTTTCCTGCGAATTTCCTCATTCAAGATAACACTAACAACATCCTCTACTTTTAAAATATTTGAAGTAAATGCAGTATTACTAACTGCCATTACTAAGCTATGCCAGCTTTCAGGCAAAGAACATAATATTAAAAGAGCTTTAATTTCATCATCAAACACAATATTGACTAAACTTAATTGATTTACAATTCCATGGAAATCATTCAGGTGATTAGATACAGATCCACCTTCCTGCATATGCAGATTAAATAACTGCTTCATAAGATATACCTTATTAGAAGCTGAGGGTTTTTCATACAAATTTGCTAAAGTAGTCATCAACTCTACCGTTGTTTTTGCCTGTGATAAATTAGATATCACAGTAGATGCTAGACTCAGTCTTATAGACCCCAGAGCCTTTCTATCAAGAACTTCCCATTCTTCATCATCCATGTCTGTGGGCTTCTTTGCAATCCCACCTAACGATAAGTATAGATCTTTCTGATACAGATAATCTTCTATCTGCATTCTCCAATGTTGATAATTTTTGCCATTGAACTTCTCCATTCTCAGTTTACTTTCTTCTGCCATTGCTTCTCCCACTCAAACAGAAATCCCTGCAAAAACCCCTGTGAGTAACCTGTAATCAATACACACTACACAGATCTGAACCACCTGTTAGTGAACCTGAGCTCTAATACCACTTTTGGATATCAAGCTCTGAACCTACAACCAAGGCTCTGATACCACTTGTTGGGGATCAACGAACAATATGATTACACTTATGAAAGCAATAAACCATGGAATTAAATTAGATAGATAAGTAACTAGAATGATAAATAGCAAGAACAAGAGATACAAGAAACCACCCTGAAAACTTGTATTAAACTCTTTACAGAAAGAATACAATTGAAGAAACTTCTTTCTTCCACACCTCTCGTAGATGTACATATCTCTCTCTAGATCTCTTTCCCTCAAGAGCTCTCTCTCTCAAGTACAATCAACTCCAATAACCTGGATTGATTCACCTATACAATTCTGTACTGTTCTTTCAACATTCCAATACTCAACAATAAGCTAAGAAGATCTAATTCTACATATAGAATTAGGAAACTTGAGCATGCATTTACAACCAACAGTTAAGCCTCTTGAACAAGGGCTCTAAAAATAGTCTTACTAATAATAGAGACGCGGACTTAAGACTACAACTTAAACTCATCATGCAAACACTCGGTTTTGTCCACGGAAATAGCTTTCTGGACACACAGGTAACTGACATCAGTTCCTGCCTGCTTGCTTGTGACCGATGTCGATCGATTCCCTGCCGACGCCGGCATCTCTTGAACTGCTCCTGACTGACGTCAGTCGCTCCTGACCGTAGCCGGTGACTGTGTAAACCTGCAACTATCAAATGCGCTCCTTTGGTGAAGCTTTTAGGCTCCACACCTTAACATGAATGAATCTCATAAATTATCTATTCACATAAATAATTTAACATAATAATTATAGTTTATACCCTCCGGTACACTATACATTTAAATTAGAATTTTCTAATTCCTATGAGTAGTTTTCAGTAAAAGACACTCTATGACATCCCATAATATCACAGTCTATTATTCTTAAGCATCACTACTCAATACAAATAACTAGTCATAACAATTCTAAGAATCAAAAGTTTCATAAGCCTAATTATGTTTTGTTTTGAACATGATCTTTTATTTATATGTCTAGTTATGTTTTAGGGAGCTGTATACGTATATAACTAGTGTCCCACTCTGCTAGAGTCTGTGACTTAGTTTATAATAATTAATAGAACTATAGGCATACACCACCATATACTAATACATATTATATATGCATATACATTTTTATAAATTAATCTACGTTTAGTATGTATTGTACACATGTTATCCAATGGTAAATAATTATTGCATATAAATGCCTACAATCATTTATATCTCTAAATAAGGATTTCATGAGGTGTTCAACAATCATTTTACAGAATAGATTGACTATAAATTATAAGACATATTATTTTCTTAGAATTAATAAATGAGTTATCTTAGTCAATAGGTTATTTGTTTCCCTATCAAATCATTATTTAGTTATGACTTTCAAACACTCAAAGTTTCTTATAATTGGCTAAACATGTTCTTTTATATATTTCTAGAAGATTATTTTTGTCGATCCATTTTACATAGACCCTAATCATTTAAATATATGTACATATTAATAGTAAATTTATATGGACACTCCACAAGTCCAACATAGTATATGTCGCATTAGAAACAATAATAGAAATATGCCTCGAACTATAAGCTTACATAATAATATACGATAGAACTTTGAGTCTTAGTATATATATCTTATGAACTTATATACCATATATGATAGTACTAAAAATCTTTATACTATTGTATACACTATAACATTTCTATCATAGATAGATACTACATATGGAGAAAGTGGTATAAATTTCCATATTATATTATGCTAAACAATTATGAATGAAATGCTAATGCTAATATAGAGTATTTAATTCTATATCAGAATTTTATAAATGAAAGCATTTAATTGGAACATTATTTTAATATAATTATAGTTATAAATATAGGGATCTAAGTTAAGTGTAATGATTATAACTTCACCAATGAAATCACAAATTTTCCTAATCCACATTTATGATACAACACCTAGGTACATTGGCTATATATGTTCACTGTAGACAAATCACCACATATATAGATTACCACATATAGAAATCACCACATATACAGATGGCCACAAATACAAATTTTTGTAGTCAAACAAATCACCATATCGTAAATATGAATATATATAGGAATCACCATACATAAGTTGTTATATATAATAAAATATATCAATTGTTATATGAATCACCACACAGATAGTTCACTATCTATATTTTTATCCTATTAGAATATTGTATATATCCTATCTAGTTGACTAGGTATATTAGTTCATTGTTTATACAAGTTTAATTCACTATAATATAATTAATTCGTTGTATACACAAAAATACTCAAGCCACTATACCAGGTATAGATCCTTTCTATCTAGAGTGCCAAGGTTAAGTGGACCTACTCTAACTGACCATATACCTCATTCACATATACAAATCATTATACTTATTATTGAAGTTTCATACTGAGTGAGTCATTGTAGTTTTCCTATGTAAATAGTTTGATTTCTATATTTGAATCACTCCACCCACACACACACACATACACACACACACACACACACATATATTATACAGTTTACTAAAATGTATATATTTGGTTTTATGTAAGTCGTTCTATTTCATGCAAATCTTTGTATATAGGAAAATTGTTGAGTTCAAGATGCTTGGTATATTTTTGGTATCCAATTATAAATCACCACATATTACCATCTACTCTAATTTAGACATTTCCATGAATATCATAACATAATTTAAGGCAAATTCTACCTGATATTCATGTTCGATAGTAACTTTGTCAAAGCCTCCCCAATTTCCTTCTTTTCTAATCTCTCTTTCTTCTATGTTTCCTTCCAACTGCACTGCTCCTTTTTAATTTTCCTTCTCCCTTTTTAATAAATTCATCCTTTTTCCTTTATGATATTTATGCTCTCTTTTAAAAAAACTACCCACCTTTATGTAATGATGTCCACGCAACCATACTTCTCTTTTGATCACAGTTTTTTTCTTAGGTGTAGGCACTGCCATATTTTAGGCTTTTTGATCACTCCTTGATTTGGTTCTAAGTGACATGGAAGTTCATGAAACTGAAAGTTTACAAAATGTAATTTTTCCTTAACACATCTTTTCTCAAGCATGGGCCCATGATGGCATACATTAGAAGAGTTTAGAATTTAGATCTATGTCCCTCCCAAGAATTTGGTTGAGTTCTTTGGTGGGATGATGCCATCAAAAGAACCTATCACTTTTTGTAGATCTATGGACACCAACTTGCCAAAATTTAGAGACACTCGTACTCTACTACTTACTCCAAGTTGAGCCATGTGGCTCTATCCCTATAAAAATATCCCTTTAATGAGATCCTATAGGTGAGAGTTGCATCCTTACAACACTACATTCATATTGCAGACAACTACAATGATTGGGGAGCCCAAAAAAAAGCTATGATTCATTGGATTAAGATAGGGGATAAATTTTCTAAGGATTTCTTCCAAATGCTACAAGTAAAAAACTCAAAGGAACATACACAAGTCATTTCTGAGGCTGGCAATAAACTCACAGAGACTCCACTAATAATACAAGATTTTGTCTACCATTATAAAAAAGTGTTTAAAAGCTCAAGTGTCTTCAACTGAGCATGAATCCACCCTTCAACAATGCCTTTCAATGGTGCCTTGCAAACTCACTCTTACCTACCAAGTGGTTTGTGACAAGCTCCTCTCTATTGATGAATTACATGAAGCAATGTCTCGCATGGATAATGATAAAGCCCCTGGCATTGATGGCTTCCCCTGTGAATTATATAAAATGATTTGGGACCTTATGGGTAGTGACTTGCATAAGTTTTATCAAGAAACATTTCGTAAGCATTCTCTAGGTACAAATATAAATAAAGGAAATATAAAATTCATACCTAAGTATGGAGATAATGAGTTGATCTGCAACTGGTAGCCCATCACCCTCTTGAATGTTTCTTATAAGATCATTACCAAGGCTCTGGAAATCCAACTACGTAATATGTTACCTCTCATTATGTCTTCTAAATAAATGGGTTTCATTAGAAGCCATTATATTTTGGATAACATCATTGCCATCTGGGAAGTCATGGATTGGGTTGGATGATCCAAGTAACATGATATGTTCATCAAAATTGATTTTGAAAAATCATATGATCACATTAAATGGCCATTTATTCTAGCCATGCTTTGAGCCCTAGGCTTTGGGCCCATATTCATCCAAACCATTCAGATGCTCTTCTTAGATGCCTCGACTATCCTCTCCATTAATGGAGTCACCTCTAAGCAATTTAGCTTGTTTCATTATATTCATCAAAGGTGCCCTTTGATTCTTGCCCTATATGTGCTTGTAATTGAGGGTTTTGGATATCTTATATGTAATACCATACTATGGGCCTTATTAAGGGAATTTATCTCCCTCTTGAACCCCTAAACCCACATGAAGATATGCAACTGCTCAATGACCAATTTGTGGATGAATCCTTCCTTACTCTCATTAAGGATGAAACCAATGTGGAAAATGCCTTACAGTGTCTCAATACCTTCTACTTGGGCTCTAACTCCAACATCCAATGGAAAAAACTCATGTCTATAGACAATCTTACCTCCCTCTACCAGTGTGGGCTGCTAAATTTAGTTGGAAGTGGATCCAACATGACAAAATCTTTAAATTTCTTGGTATACCCTTTACTTTTGATGCATCACCACCTTTGTTGTGGCAATATGTTGCTGATAGAGTTTATAATAAGATTGAATTATGGGTGACCAATTCTCTTTCATTAGTAGGAAAATTTTAAATCTGCTAAAAAATTCTTCTGTCCACCCATGTGTATTACTTGTCATAGTGGGTGCCTTCTAAACAATCTTACCAAAAGTTGGAAAAGTTGATAAGATATTTCCTTTAGGCCAAATTCACATAGGGTAAAGGATTCCATAGGGTTTCCAGGAAATATTATTGCCCACATGTGATGCTAGAGGGATGGGGCTCATCGACATAGCCCAGCAAGGAACTACCTTATGTGCCAAATGGATTGTATGGGACATTGAAGGCCAAGAAGATTAGAAGATGTTGTTTAAACACTATATATATTTAAGATTGCCTAAGGGAAAGAAGGCTTAGAAAGGGATTTACTTTCCCAATTTAATCTTCATTCAATCTCTTGTCCAAATCATAGGGTCCTTTATCACTAAAAGCATATGAAAGGCCTAGGAAAAGATTAAACCATGGATTCTCTGGAATGGTTTTGATTTCAAGACTAAGCTCTCTGCTAACTCCCATTCTCTCTAGTGGTCTCCCATTTTTTCTCATAATGAGATGCCCCTAGCAGAGGTCCTTTGGGTCAATGCTCTTAAGCTTTACCATAAAGGAATTCATACCATCTAAAATATCTTCTGTAGACACTCTCACTCTTGGCTATCTTGAGAAGAGGTGAAAGCTAAATTTTGGCTAGCCAATGTGGACCAAAATTCCTATCAAGAGATCCTTAATGCCATCCTAGATTTCATGCTCCATAAAATCTTGGTTCTTTCCACTCAACCATGGTGGAAGGACTGGAAATGGTTTATTGAGACCCCTTTTCATAATTACACCCCTTGGATTGGTTATGAATGACTCACCCCCCATTTGCCCATGGTTGACAAGCTTAATGCCCATTGGGGGATGTAATCATCTATTAAAATGTGAGATCTTGCTTGGTGTATACTACACTAAGGCTTGCCTATTGGCAGAAGAATCATCTAGTTTGGAGTTCACCTACCTACTTACCCCTTTAATGCCACCTTGAAATGCTTCCTCATCTCTTCTAGTTCTATTCCAAAGCTCTAAGGGTCTGGACTTGGATCCATGATCTTTTTAGGCCTTTCCATTCTGAATTCTTCTTTTGGTAGCATATCCTCCTTGGAGATAAACCCATGATGCCCTTTAAATATACATAAGTCTAGCATACTTTTAGAGTGGAAATTCTCTTCTAGATTTGGAAAGAAAGAAATAATTGTGTTTAATCATTCTTATACTGACTGTAGTGTTTTTACTTTGCACAAATATTATAACATCTCCAATCTTATTTTGCTAACTCAAGTCCAAGCCAATAAAGTGGCTATGGAGCTTGGAAATCTTTAGGATCTCCTCTCCCATTGGGGAGATGCTCCTTATGCTATGGATTTTGTTCTACCTTCTCAACCAAGGATGCTAGATTGGATGATTGAGTGCCTCAACCACCTCATGGTGGGCATCATTGCAGCCATTCCAGTCACCACTCTCACAACAACATCTCGTACCAATGTATTTCCCCTCTTGGATAGCAACAATGGTAGCAACCACTGCCTCCTTCCCCTACTAGGAAAAATGACTGGGGTGCTCCTCCTCTTCCTCCATGCCCAAATACTTGGGGGTTCCATTTGAAGGTTGAACAAATGTGCTAGATAAGTTATCGAAGATTTCTTTAGCCATTTCACCCACTCAGACACAAATAGAAGATGATGACATGGACACTACCCAAGTTACTGGTTGGGAGCTTATTCTAGATGGCAATGACTTTCCAATCTCAGATTGGAGTCTTTATGATATGGATCTTTTGCCTTCTAGCCTTGCTCCTACTACATAAAAGTTATCTTTTTTAATGGCCTTGTGACTTATTTCTAGGCTTTTCCTAGATTATGATACTTGTGATTTTGCTCCTAGGCTCTATCTAGTGTGACATGGTGTGCTTTTATACCACCTTTATTTTTTTTATGAATTATTTGTATATTTATATTTAGTTAATATATAGATATATTTCATCAAAAAAAATATCTTCTTTCTTTTTTTCTATTTTTATTCCATGATTTTTTTTGTTTTTCTTCCCATATGAGAGTTGTGCTTTCTTTAAATCTTGATCCTCTCTCTTTTTGTTTTATTCTATTTTTTATTTTTATTTCCTATTTATTTATTTATTTTATTTTCTAAGTAGAATAAAATATCTTTGATTTATTTACTAATGCTTTAGCTAAGCTACCATCATTAGGATTCTATTAGTATCTAGACTAATACATATATAACCTATTATTTTAGTCTATAATGGTAAATCGTATGTTAATTAAACCATTCACAAACATAATCAAACTACAAAATTATGCATTTAACACTATGTATAACTTCTACATCAGAATCACACATGATGTATTCCATATGCCAGTTTTAAAATTGAACTAACACATAAGTTAACCATGCGTAAACATTATCTAAATACAAACATCATCAAAATGCACTATGCTAACCATTCCATTATGCATATAATGTGTACTAAATAATGTGGTGTGTTTAGTGTTTTAGATGATTTCTCTATTATCCTCCAATATCTCCATCTATGTTACCCTCTCTGACGATGCTCTCCCTCCGTCATGCTCTAGGGGATAAGATTTTCCTATGTCAAACTCATAACAAGTAGGTAGTTAGACCATAACATCATGACAAATATATGTCATAAAATACTGCTGAAATAACAAATCAACATGATCATACGATAATAATATACACTACATCTATCTCATAGAAATGTAATAATGTAATCTAAGCAATATCCAAGTGTCCCATGACATCATATAACTCATAGCTTATCTAAAAATAATCAAATCAAATTGCTAACCATAAATATCTACATATAATCAAGTAAGTTTGTTTAGTGAAGAATTGAGATGTGACATCCTTCCCCCCCTAAATCTAGTCATCATCCTAGATGACTCTTATTCAAACATAATTTTTGAATTAAAAATATTGTTTAGCAAAATAAACATACTATATATTATCAAATCAAGTAAATAAATGTGGAAAACACCTGTAGAACTCATCATAATCCTCCCAAGTAGCACTATCCTTAGAGTATTAGTCTCATAGGACTTTACAATATAATATCTCTCTATTATGCAAACAAAATTTGTGATTGTCAATTACTCTAGTTCTACCATGACCATCCTGGGATCCAAAACCTACAAAGCATTTCAATCTAACACATACGTAGGATCAGCTATATAATTTTTAAGATAAGAAACATGGAAGACATTATGGAATTGAGTTAGGCTGGTGGAAATACAAGCTTATACGCTACATGATTGACCACTTACAACACCTCAAAGGGTCCCACATATCTTGGTGATATTTTTGCTAAGTTTTCAAATTTAATCAATCTCTTCCATGGCTTAACCTATAAGAACAATTTATCATCTACAAAAAATTGCCTATCCATCATATTCAGATCAACATAAATCTTTTACCTATCATTTGACTTGGACAATATCTACATGATTAATCTGACATTTTCTTCTATTTCTGAAAGCATCTCAAGTCCAAAGACTACCCTATCCTCCAACTTGTCCCAACCAATTGGTGTCCTACACCTTCTTCCATACAGTGTCTCAAATGGAGCCATAGTCAAAACTGACTGATATGAGTTATTGTATGCAAAAATCAACCAATCAAAGATAATAATCCCACTTGTATTAATGATCCATGCAATACATACATAGGATATCATCTAAAACATGATTAATTTGCTTAGTTTGACCATCAGTCTATGGGTGATATGCAGTGCTAAAATTTAGTTGTGTACCCAAAGCTAAATTTAGAATTATCTAAAATTTAGAAGTCATCTTTAGATCATAATCCTAAATGATCTTCTCTAGAAATCCATGTAACCTATACACTTCCTTTACAAATCTCTTCACAAGAGTAGGTGCATCATCTATAAAATTATCCTGTATAAAATGAGCTACCTTGGTTAGTTTTTCAACTACGACCAAGATCATATCGTGCTTGTTTCATGACATCGATAACCCTTGGACAAAGTCCATACTGATCACCTACCATTTACATTCTAGTATATCATGTAGATATAACAAACCATTTAGATGCACATGTTCAGATTTCACTCACTGACATTACAGACAATGTGACATAAAATACACTACATCTTTCTTGATTTCTTTCTAGAAATACAATAATCTAAGCTCTACCATGAGCTTGGTTACTCATAGATTCTTAAATATGGGGCATTTTACACTTGTTTTAGCACTATGCTTCATAGATTCTCTCGATCTAGCACATACATCGTTTCATTATAATGCAAAATACTATCACTATCTAATGTGATTCCTTTATACTAAGGATTTTGAGCATTCTCAGACAATGCATTTTTAACCCAATCATAGAATTCATCTCCTGGTAATAGTTTAATCACTCAATCTCTAAAATTACCCCTGATAGCAGCCATGGATACTATAACCTTCTATGACTTAGGGCATCAACTACTCTATTTTCCTTGCCTTTGATATAGTTTATATCTAAATCATAATCAGATAAGAACTCAAGCCAACATCTATGACAAACATTCAAATTTGGTTGGGTGACTATGAAATTGAGTCCCAAGTTATCCATCTTGAGCTCAAATGGTTTTCCCAACATGTAATGCCACTAAACTTGTAAAGCATGCATAATTACTACAAGTTCCAGGTCATAAGGGCATATTTCACCTCATAAGGCTTTAGCCTCATTAATTCATAAGCTACCACTACACCATCTTGTATAAGGACTCCTCATAGTCCATCCCTAGATGCATCTTTGATCACTAAAAATTGAGCATTAGGGTCAGGAAATCTTAACACTGATGTTGATGTAAGTATTATTTCTAATTCTTAAAAAACTACTTCACAGTTATCTAAGTAGACAAAAATTTGGTTCTTATATTGTAAAGAAGTAATTGGATTAGCTATCTTGGAAAAATTTAGAACAAACTTCTTGTAATATCCTGTTAATCCCATGAAACTTCTTACCTTGTCCACATTATTTAGTACTGACTAGTCCATAATGGCTCTTATCTTTGATGGATCTATTAAGATATCATCTATAAAGATAATATGTCCTAGATATTGCACTCTCTCTTGGAAAAATGCACACTTAGATAATTTACCATATAACTTATACTTTTGCAATCATTGCAGAACCAGTTCTAGATGATAAACGTGCTCCTCTTCATTCTTAAAGTATATAAGAATGTCATCAATAAAAACCAAAACAAAGTGATATAGATAATTTTTGAATACAATGTCCATGAGATTCATGAATGTTTATGGAGTATTTTTCAACCCAAAGTGTAACATTGTGAACTCATATTGCCCATAATGAGTTATAAATTCTATTTTTGGAATATCCTCATCCCTTATCCTCAGTTGATGGTATCCTGATCTAAGACAAATCTTAGAAAAGACTATTGCTCCCTATATTTGAAATATCATCTATATGAGGTAGCGGATACCTATTTTTTATGGTTTCCTTGTTCAACATTCTATAATAAATGCAAAGTCAAAGATTACCATCCTTCTTGATAAAGATAATTGGTGCACTCCATGGTGACACACTTGGCCTAATCAACCCCTTTGAAAACAATTCCTAGAGTTGAGCATTTAATTTAACCAACTTGATGGTTGTCATCCTATATGATGCCTTGGACTGAGGTTCTAATCCAAGTATGATATCAATAGAGAAATTGAACTCATGTCTAGGAGGCAATCTTGATTATTATTCCAAAAATACATCATGTAAATTATTAAGGAATGGATAATATTTGAGAGATGGTTCCTTAGGTTCTTTCATTTAATTTATCTTAATGATAAATTCTTGACACCCTTTTCTTTGGGCCCTCTTGAGTTTCATATTAAAAATCTACCTAAGCCTCAACTCTCTTTTCTCGCCTTGAATTTGTGTATGATTTCAAAAATTGTCTAGAAACTCAACCTTCTTCAAGTAGTAGTCAACCTTGGCCTTATGTTTTTCAATCTAGTTGATTCCTAGGATCACATCATATGATCCTAGTAGTGCTACATATAGATCCACTAATATTGTGAATTTGGGCAACCTAATCTCTACTTTGACTAAACACTTGTAAACCATACCTTTTGAATCATTCTCATATTATACTGACCATGCATTTTCTATTACTCTAGCTCTTCTAATTAGCTTACTAATCATTTTAGGAGTTATAAAACATTTCGTATCCCTTATATCTATCAAAATATAAATTGGTGTTTAAACAAAATACCTGACAGTTCTATGCGTGATGCTTGAAATTCAACATGAAAATTATCAACTACTACATGAATACACTGCTAAAAACTACCCTAATGAAGAATATAACCTTTGTTATTTGACTTGTCCTAAGTACATTCATGAGCATAATGTTCATTTTCATAAATGAAACAAATTTTAGGTGGTCCTTTCCTGTCATCATATTGGTTTCCCTTAAAATTGCCTTTGAAACCATTGCCTAGTTTTTTTGTTGCCTAACTTGTTATTGAATTTGGCATTCTAAATTTTGAACTACTTCCTAAAGTCTCCACTCCTTTATTTCTAATTATTATTTTTTAAATTTGACTTAGAATTTCTAAACTTTTTCTTGAACTATCCTTGACATGTGTAAGAGACTTTAAATTATGTTCCTATTTGACTGCCTTCTCAAAGACTTAATCCATGGTATAAGGTTCATGGATATCCACCTCTCCACTAATCTATGGTTTCAATACCATGATAAATTTATTGATCTTTAACATCTCATCTACCTAGTACTAAGGTACACATTTTAGAATTTTAGTGAACTTCTCCCAATACTCATTCACCAATGAGTCTCCCTGATTCAGATTCTAGAAATCTATGAGCTTCTAATCAAAATACAATTTTAAAAACCACCATGATCTAAAAAAAGTCACAAATTTCTCTCAAGTAGTGGTGGTTAAGTTAAGATTCATTTCCAACCTCTTGTTGACCCACCACATAACTACCTGACTAGCTAACTGGTATACACCCCATACTACTTTAGTGACCTCATATTAGTTTTGAATCTTGAAATACTTATCCATCTCAATCAACCATGCTTCAACTCTATCACCCAGAACAATTTCATCAAACTTAAGTGGCTTCACCTTCTTCATATATTTAACCAAATATATAACTACCTAAGATCTCACATCCTGAGGTGTCTCCTACTTAATAGGATTCTCTTTAGGTTCATCATAATGTTCTTCCTCTTCATGTCCATGAACTACTTGATCCAAGGATATAATTTGGTCCTTGATCTCATTCATGGATACGAGAATTTGATCTAACTTTGTTGTTTAATTAGTGAGAAATCAATTAGGATCAAATATAGGGTTACTATCATTAACATTTGATGGACCCTCTCTAGATACTTTAGATTTAACCATTCTCCTTTATATAAATAGAAGGGTATGAAAATATTAGTGGACTCATTAGGTCCTAAAGTTTGAGTCTTATCTCTGATACCACATGTAACATCCCCATTGGGATCTACCTATAAATACTCAATTTTTTTAAATTTTAACAATATATTCTTCCATTAGACTACACCATGAGAATCTATTTAGTGATCCATATTAAATACTATAAGTATGATAACTGTAAAATAAGTAGGTGACATTATTGATCATTGATCACTATCATCATAAGAAACACATCATAATTGAATATATAAAGTAATTATAGATATCCAATCATAGTTGTTACAAACATACAACCATTATTGTCAATGTACAATAAGTACTTACATCTCATCATGATAATGTCTCAATAATAAATATAATACAATATACATTTATAAGATGCATGGCTCCATGGAGCATAAGTTCCTAAACTTTAGTATCTATGGCAATCTCAAGTGTCATCTCCAAGTTAAGTACTATTGTGGGGAGGGAGAGTATCATCCAAGCAATTTTACACGGGAGAGTATCATCCAAGCAATTTTACACATCAACCATAGACCATCGATCCCCCACACAATTTCCATCAAGGAATGGACATTCTTTCATGGATGAGTAGATAGTGATGGTGTGGGAATCCAAAGAGACAAGATAGTACTTGTGTACTTTATGATTAAAAAAAAATGTGGTGCACCATAAAGAAACTCATTCTAAAAAGATATCACACAAACATGTAAATCATACACATGAAATGATAATGTATAACTAACATTACTTTGGCCAAAGTTTTAAATAGTTAATTATGTCTATGATCAATCAATTTCAAACACACCACTTGATCGGATTACCTTCATCTTGTAATAGTCTTCTTATTCAATATATGTAAAATAGCCTTAAGGTAGGGCAACACCATATAATACTCCTTTAGAAAGGAATAACTCCACAATGTCTCTTCGAGGGGACAACCTCCAATATCTTCTTACAATAGAAGACTCAATGCTTACTTGATATCATTACCATGATAATCATCTTCTATATATATACATCTATCTAACCCATGGATGGGTAACCTCCTAATCCAATGTAGGCCGACCATTACCCAATGTATTACTTCCACAAGTTACTCTATTATCCTAATATATTGTACCCATATAACTAAGGGGATGTGTGCCACATGTCAGCATCTCCATCAACTCATATACATCAATATATCATATCCCTAGGTACATAGCATTTCTTCCCTCCTTGACATGTTTCATCCCCAAAACATAGGAAGAAACCAAATAATGAGTGTGCTTCAAATCATTGCACACTTGTCTCAAATCTCGATCATCTAGCCATCCATATGTGATCTTGGCAGGTGATAGCTCTCCAAGCTTGTTTCCAAATTTTATTGTGCTCCTCTGAATATACTACTTTGGTGTCCAAGCATAATTATTCCTCTTTTTATTCCATGTACCATATTCCACTACACTACTCTGATTCCAACCATGACCATAGTAGGTATTCTTCCATGCATAGTCATAGTGTTTTCCCCATTCATTCCATGTGCCATAGTATTTTTTATTTGGATTCCATGCATATCCATAATGATTGGAAATTTTATTTTCTATATAGACAAAATGATTGTTGTTATGACACCTCCTCACCTGGTTCCATGATTTTTTCCTCTCATGATGATGTGGGTGTCTATATACCTCAACCTTTTCCAATACTTTGACCTTATCCACCTTTACTTCTACCTCTTCCACCTTTTCCTTCTTTGTCTCTTGAGTAGATGAAGTGCTCATTTGTAGTGTGTCTTTATCTATATCATCTGAATCTTCATCATGTTCTTCATCACCTATTTCCATCTCATCCTCATGATCTACCTGGATTGTTATTAGTGCCTTTTTCACTATGATATCTTGTAAAGTGATCTTCTTTTTCTTATACCAAAACTTCATGAACTTTTTCTGAATATTAATACTCATTGTTCTCAAAGTCTCTAACCATGGATATCCAAGAACCATATCCATATCATCCATATCCAAAGCATAAAAATTTGAATGCAAAACATATTTTTTCATAATGAGCTTCAGATCTTCAAACATTAAAATATTTTTACCATCTACTTGAACCTCTTTGATAATCTTTGTTTAAACATGTAGGTGCTTGGCCACATTCATGTTAATGAACTTATACTTGCTGGTAGGGTTTATGGACACAACTACCCTCTTCTTTTGAATGTGTCCATGAAATTGAAAAATTGACTTGGATTTCGTTGGAGCCAAATTATTTGAACCCTTCTTTTCTTCTTCTTCTTCTTCTTCTTCTTCTTATATTGCTTCTTCTACTTCTTGTTCTTCTAATGATTCTTCTATTTCTTCTTCTTCTTTTTCTACTTCTTCTTCTTCTTTTATTGATTCTTCTTTTTCTGCTTCTTCTTCTATTGCTTCTTCTACTTCTTCTTCTTGTTGTTCTTCTACTGATTCTTCTATTTCTTCTTCTTATTTTTCATCATCTTCTTCTTCTTCTACTGATTCTTCTTTTTCTAATTCTTGTTTTATAGCCCTTCGATCTAAAAAAATCTGTTCCAATTCTTTCCATGAAGAAAACTTTTCTGTACAACTCAACTGATCAAACCAATCTAGTGCAGGCCCAGACAAAAAAAGAGTTAATCATCTTTGCCTAAAAGTTTCTATAAAATGATTCTCCAAAAGGATCCACCATTATTTAGCATCAATATCATCTTCCCCTGAAAATATTTGCAACTCCATGATCCACAAAAAAAATTAAGGTTCATGAAACCCTAAAATGTCAAAAATCATCCATAAAATCACAAAAACTTACTCCACACAACTCAAAAAATTCTAAAATTTTGGCTGTACTTCTGTTAAATATTCTTACATCTCCAATAAAAATTTTGAATAAAAATTATTTATATTTAGAAATATATAGCGAAATTATTATAAACCCTAAAATATAAATAACTCCCTCAAAACGAATCAAAAACTCTCTATTTTTTTACTGTGACTTATCTAAAATATTTTCCATATCTAGTAAAAACTTTGTGAAAAAATTCGCAACCAATAAAAAGTTATTGATGATTCAAAAAAAACTAGGGTTTCACTCCACAAATTGCCCAAATCGAAGCTCTGATACCACTTGTAATGGTCTTCTTATTCAATATATGTAAAATAACCTTAAGGTAGGGAAACACCATATAATACTCCTTAGAAAGGAATAACTCCACAATGTCTCTTCGAGGGGACAACCTCCAATATCCTCTTACAATAGAAGACTCAATGCTTACTTGATATCCTTACCATGATAATCATCTCCTATATATATACATCTATCTAACCCATGAATGGGTAACCTCCTAATCCAATGTAGGCCAACCATTACCCAATGTATTACTTCCACAAGTTACTCTATTATCTTAATATATTGTACCCATATAACTAACTAAGGGGATGTGTGCCACATGTCAGCATCTCCATCAACCCATATACATCAATATATCATATCCCTAGGTACATAGCAATGGCAATCTATGGAAATCTCAAGTGTCATCTCCAAGTTAAGTACTATTGTGGGGAGGGAGAGTATCATCCAAGCAATTTTACACAGGAGAGTATCATCCAAGCAATTTTACACATCAACCATATACCATCGATCCCCCACACAATTCCCATCAAGGAATGGACATTCTTTCATGGATGAGTAGATAATGATGGTGTGAGAATCCAAAGAGACAAATAGTACTTGTGTACTTTATGATTAAAAAAACATGTGGTGCACCATAAAGAAACCCATTGTAAAAAGATATCACACAAACATGTAAATCATACACATGAAATGATAATGTATCACTAACATTACTTTGGCCAAAGTTTTAAATAGTTAATTATGTCTATGATCAATCAATTTCAAACACACCACTTGATCGGATTACCTTCATCTGGCATTGTGATGCTAGTAAGCTATTGAAGTCCATTTCATTACTTACTCAGTACTACAAATGTGAGACTTGGTTAACATAGTATAACCAATAGATTCATAAAAATTTCATCCTACTAAAAATCATACAACATGCTAAGCACATAAATAATCTAAATGCATACATTTATTCCATCAAATATATGAATGAATCTCATAATATTATCTATTCACATGAATAATTTAGCATGATAATAATATACCCTCTGGTACACTATACATTTAAACTAAAATTTTCTAATTCTTATAAGTAGTTTCCAATAAAATACACTCTATGACATCCCATAATATCATAGTCCATTTTTCTTAAACACCACTACTCAATACAAACAACCAATCATAACAATTCTAAGAATCAAAAGTCTCATAAACCTAATTATGTTTTGTTTTGAACATGATCTTTAATTTATACATATATTTATGTTTTAGGGAGTTGTGTACATATATAGATGGTGTCCTATTCTTCTAGAGTCCATGAGTTAGTTTATAACAATTAATAGAACTATAAGCATACACCACCATATACCAATACATATTAAATTGCATATACATATGTACAAATTAATCTCCTCTTAGTATGTACTATACACATGCTCTCCAATGATAAATAATTACTGCATATAAATTCTTACAATGATTTATATCTCTAAATAAGGATTTCATCAGGTTTTAAACAATCATTTTATAGAATATATTGACTATCAATTATAAGACATATTATTTTTAGAGTATTAATAAATGAGTTATCTTAGTCAATAGGTTATTTGTTTCCCTATCAAATTATCATTTATTTATGACTTTAAAAACTTGTAGTTTCTTGTGTTTAATGTGTGTTGTTGATCTTCTGACTGCATGATCATATGCTCGCCATTGATCTTCTGTCCAAGCTCCATGAATGTGACACATGTCACTAGCGCATTCATTCTTTGACATATTGACTTTTACGCACACCGTTGGATTAAGATCTATGATTTAACGCACATCGCTAGATCTACTAACTAGATGACCTCAAACTTCAACATAGTTTAACTTGACGGTCTCTGGCTCATCACAGTCTGCAAGTGCAACTTTGAAGATTTATATCTCGAGCTAGAAAACACTTCAGGACTTCATATCTTTAGGGTACCTTTTTGACACTATAGAAAACATCTCCATAACAAAACCTTTGACCTCAATTGGATTTTTGAGTACCTACATTAAATGCACAGACTTTCTGGTTCATTTATATCTGCATGACATGCAGTGACAGTCTGGCTAAATATAGATACTTAGTGAACTTTTGTCTGAGAGACCAACTTTGTACTCGAATATCTTTAGCTACACTCAATATTATGACCATAAATTTGGACCATAACAACTTGGGACTAATGTGATCACACTCATATGACCAACTCCCCCTGACTCATCCATACATGACAATGGTGACGTCAACAAACTGTCTACTCAAATTTCTGTCACAGAACCAACTATGCCAAGATGAACATAATGAATAACTGGATTATTATCATGCACTTTCACAAGCTCTCCAATCATCTTTTACCTTTGATAGGACCCCTCACACATGCTCAATAATTCAGACCTATCTCTAATCATGCTAAAACTGAAGATCAACCAAACCTACTTCAAGCATTTTAAGACAAGCACATTGCACACTTTGTCATTGACACTTAGACTATCAAGACATTTCATCCACTCACCTGGACACCTCCATGACATCATTGACAACTCTCCAAAAATCTCCCTCTTTGTCATTGATGTCAACATCCATCATACAACTCACCTTTCTTCTCTCTCTTCAAGCACTCTCACAATAGGAACCTTCTCCCCTTTTGACACAATGACAAAGTGGACACAAACTAATCCTGAGGACTTGAAAAGACCATCAATAGGAGAGGACCACCTTATAAAGATGATACAAACTCTCCCTTACCTTGAGCCTACCTCTTCTTGCCTTAACAACTTCCTCTTGCTACATGCCAACACTCTTTTCAACCAAGCACTGCAACCAATGAAGAAATAACACACAAAAGCACTGAAATCTGATGGAACTCACTAAGAAAACATTTGAGAGGGACTCCCCATAAGATCTTTGAGCCATTGCACCTCTTGAGCATCTTCAGATCTCCACACATCATGAAGAACCACCACACAGGCTTACTAGCCTTCTCTCAAACCACCTCAAGGACCACCAACAGAACTTCATGCCACTCACCAAATAGGAAACATGCTCTAAAACAATCATAGAATTTACATTGAAACACTCATACCATGCTCTTTTTGGAGAAATTGATAAAAAAACACTATTCTTCACACTAGGTCTGTCTAGACTACTTGTAGTCCTATCTTGAACTTGTAGAGCCCACAACTTTCAGTAGACACATCTTCAGGGTTTGAAACTTCATATCTAGAGCACTCTCATATGCTCCCTCAAGCACACCAATCTGCATCACCTAGCTCATCTTCTATAACATACTTCTTTCACAAATCTACTAGCTAATTAAGTCGCCATTTTGATAAAAACTTGAATAATTTAAAAACCATAAACCTTAAAATCTTTGTGAAGCTTGATTTGATAACTCATTTGGCCCATTCAACTTATTAAGAAGTATCAAACCTCAACTCATAAGGCAAACCACTTTTCTAGCATAGCCCAAAACTCTAGAATCTTAAAAACAAATAAGGTCAACAAACCACCCTCTGGTCAATGCCCACCTCTAAACCTTTTTGCACACCTGGAGACAACCATCACACACTTTTGAACCAAGATTTGAGCCTCCATACTTTTGGGAACCCATACATCCTATAACCCATTTTAGTTTTGCTTGCCTTTCAGCCAAAACTGAGAAAACTGAGAGCACTCAAAAATCTCCAATTCGACTTCAACTTATCTTCAGACCACAAAACCACTTGGAGCATGCTAGAATAAGGTCAACAGACCTTTCTCTGCAAAAAGATTATCTTGAAAACTAACAAATCCTCCTTTGCCACCTAAAAACCTTCAATCTGACCCTATAGATTGAGCATACACAACAAGCATCAAATCAAAATGGCAAAAACATATCATGACATCATTCTGACACCACCAAAACATATCTTCCACTTGGACATACCTAATTCAACTTAAAACACCCAACTCTTGCCTTCTTAGACCTTGAAAACATCAAATTTGCATTTTAAGCTCCTTCTAGGCAGAGACCATTGACCAAAATGGTCATCTCAAACAAATCACTGTAAAACACTTTCTTTGACCAAACAAACATCTGAAACCACTTTGAATGAATTTGAACTCATTCTTCTTATACACCATATCATTCTAGTCTTCATTCTCTACCTTTGACTAGCTACTCCATCCATTAAAAAATAACAAGAACTCACTTTTAGGACCAAAGTCCTTGAATACTTTTAGAACACACAATTCACCACAACATTTGAAGCATGCTTATGACCTTGCTGCTCCCCCTTAACCAAACACATCTTCTCATGACCTTTCTTATCTTGCAACATCAACCAAAGCTCAACTGGCATCCACCATGCTTCCCCTTGCTTGTCAAGTCTCCTTGAAGTCTAGATAGAGAAACCCTAACTCACAATGTCCTAGAACAATGTGAAACTAGGGGTTGCCCACAACTCCTCATATTCCTTCTCCTCCTTAGTCATCTGATATTGATAGTTCTTCTTCTTCTTAGGCTTAAGAGAAACAACATGCTCATCCACCGCAATATTCTCCTTTTCTTCTAAGATTGGATTGACAACATATCGAGACAACACAGATTCATGACATACCTTTTCAACTGAAGAAAGAACCTCATCAATGGACATTGACAATTGATGTTCTTTGCATGAAACTTGCTCAACAATAGCAAGATGTTCTCTTGAATTTATACACACCTCAGAACTAGTCTCAACCAGCACCTTGGTCTTTTCCTTGAGCTTGGTCTCTTCTTTCACAACATGAGTAGAAAATGAGAGCTCTTGGCACTCTTCAAATTTTGTAGCATTCTCTACCATAGCAAATAGATTACTTGGATCTGCAGACTCATCATGACTCACATTTATCACCTTTGGTTTCCATGAGTTAACTTGCCTTCTTTTTTGCATGTTATGAGCCTGATTAAACCTATTCTATCTTGTAGGCCTTTGCTTTTAGAATCTAGCATTGTGACCTCTCTGTTGATAGTTGAAGCACACTATACCTTTTGTAAAAAGCTTATCTTGCCTTACCTTATTTGGACAGTGCTTAGCAAAATGTCCTTCATCAAAACAATTGAAGCACTTAACTTTGTTCACACCTTGTGACTGATGACCCCCATATAGTTCCATGCAAACTAATTTCTAATAGGCCTCTTGCATTCTCTAAGTCTTTGTCCAAACTGATCACATGTGTAACAATAACCATTGAAACGTGCATACCTCATGGCATTTGGTTGTCTGATCTGATTTGTCTTCACTCTGCCAGCATCTTCATTCCTTGACTGATTGTTGACCTTCAAGGTCTGATTTACATTAGTCTTCATCTTGTCTCAGTTACATTTTCTAGTTCTTTGTATCCAAGACTAGTTCTATCACTTGCATGCTTTTGTCCACTTAGAATATTTTCTAGATCACTTGAGTTATTTTCAAATCTCACAAATGATTTCATCTTACAAGATGTCTTCTCTAACTCACCGTTTAATGGCTCATTTTCAATTACATACCTTGAACATTTATCTGATTAAGCTTTTAGGCTTGTAGATAGGGTTTCCAATTGACAACTGAGATGTTTGACTATATATTCATGCCCCTTGGTGTTTTCATTCATTCTTACCTCAAACACAGTAAATTTCTCTTCATAGTCCTCGATTTAAGACTTCATCTTCTTGTTAATCTTCTTCTCAATCTTCAATTTTTCAAGAGCATTAATCAATTTAGTCTCACAGTCCACCTCATCTTTATCATCATCTGAATCACTCCAAGTAAACTCTTTTTGATATAAGCAACTTCTTTTTTCAGCCATGAAGAGGGATTTATCTTCAACAAAAATAGGACCATCATCTTCATTATCAAACTTAGAGTCACTGTCTTCACTCTCATCTGATGAGCTGCAAGTTTTATTGGTGTAGACACTCTTCTTGCTTTTGAAGGGCTTCTTCTTGTTGTCATACTTTGTAAATCCTTTCTTCCTATTATTAGACTTGTATGTCTTCTTGTCTTCATCTTGGCCATCACTATGCACTTCATCATCATTCTTCTCATGCTTATGAGGACACTTATTAGAAAAATGTCTTACCTCTCTGTAATTGAAGCATTTGAAGGGTAGTTTACCCTTGTACTTGCCTGACCTTGTTTTCAATTTCCTTATAAACAAAGCAATTAGTTTAGGTTCATTAATATTAGATATGTCATCCTCGAGTTTCTTACCTTGGAACTTCTTCTTTGGCTTCATTTTTGTCTTGAATGTTGCTTCCTTCTTTGGTGGTATATCATCATTTACTCTCATCTTATAGACAGTAAGGATGCCATGCAATTCATCCATCTTCAACTGAGTAAGATCATGACATTCTTCTACAACAAACACTTTTTAATCAACCCTGAGAGAGAGAGACCTTAATACCTTTTGAACTACAGTAGCTTCTTCAAGCTTCTCTCTAAGACCTTTGATGATGTTCACAATCTCATCAACTCTCTGCAGAGAATCTTCTTCCTTCATCTTAAGACTCTCAAATTGTCTTCAGTGAGTCTAAAACTTTGCCAACCTAACCTTTGAATTTCCTTCATAAATAATTTTAAATTTATCCCACATTTCCTTGGTAGATATGCAATGGATTACCGTGGTGTATTCAGTCTTTGAAAGACCACAAGTGATAGCATTCATTGCCTTAGAATTGTTCTCAAATAACTTCTTATCTGCAACATTAGATGGAGGAATAGTAGGTGCGGAATAACCATCCACAACAAATTGCCAAGTGTCAAACCCTAGGGACATGATGTAGGTCCTCATCCTTGCATTGCAAAAAACATAATTAGATCCATTAAACATCGATGATTGCTTAGTGTAAAAACCTACTTGCATTTGATGGCTACCCATATTGTATCTTGGATCTCCTTAAAGCTGCCAAGCCTTTACCAAAGGACCTAATCTGATACCAATTGTTAGAGGTACAATCATTGAGAGGAGTGAATCAATGATGAAAGATATTTCAACTTCAATTCCAATCCTTTGAAACCCTTATTCAATTACCACAAGCATTCATAGAATATACAAGCCATTCATAACAATGAACAATAAATAATGAAAGATCATACACGCAACACAAGATCTATGTGGGAAGCCCTCTTGGGAAATAAAACTCACTCTCAAGTCTGCAAACACATGGACTCTTTGTCCTATAAGATGATCACAAACATGAGACTGGTCAAGTCCTGAATAGAATTGAGTGAAACACTTGATTCACAAGGAACATCTGTCCTAGGATAATCAAGTCCTTATAACCACCTATTGGTCAAGTCCTTCTAACTAGATTTAGTGAAAATAGCTATTTCACAAGGAGCACCTTCCCTTAAGATTATCAAGTCCTTCTGACCACCTGTTGGTCAAGTCTTTCTGACCTAGATGTTGAGCACCCTCCCAACACCTATGAAAAGAACATCTCCTGATCACTGATTGCCTAATAATCTAGTGGAGATACAATGTATATCAACTTTCTTCAACTCTGCACACTACACAGTCCACACTCTGATCTACCTCTCAAATCAACCACCAAGCTCACACAGACATCATCTATCATTCGTTCATCCTCAATTTTCAAACCTATAAGAGCAGTGTCTTTGACATCAAAAATATAACCTACAGGTCATACACACAATCATCAACTTGCTCTGCTCTATAGCACATCCACTGGGCACACACCCTTACCTTCGCTCCACAACTCTCACACACACCTCTTTTCTCAAGTGTCACACATATAGAAATCACCACATTTGATTTCACCTTTTATAGAGCCTTCATGATTATTATCTACTTGGTCGGCCTTTAGACTTGCCTTAACCCTTAAGACATCTTACATATCTCAATACTATCCTCATAGGTTGACCATATCAACTATGGGTCACACTTAAACAACTACGCCTTTCAATTATGCCTTAGTAGCTCTTATAGATCTCATGGAGAGCTATTCACCCATTTATCACTCCATTGAGCAAATTAGAAACAAAGGACCACTTCCAAATACATAGGTCCAATCCTCATGACCTTTTAGACATCCTCAAATGATTATAGTCTTCATTACACATTTTTGCTTATGCTCAATCCACTCAAACATTAGCCATGTACACAAGAGTAGCATGAACGGACACAGTCAATTTATAAGCATTTGTTCATACCGATAATGGATTGGTCAAACCTCCAAAATCCATACAAATGATCACCATGGAGTCTATAATACTCCCCAATAGCTCAGTCCCCTTGAAACATCCAAATACCATCTAAACAACTCAATTACCCTTCTTGGGTTACTTACAGAGCATGAACACATACACAGAGTCAACTTTGGAGCTTAATATCTGCAACTGTACGAACAATCAGACTTTTTAACCAATTTTTCTAGATGTGCCTTGAAATCCTCTACAACTTTTCTTTTTACACCATGGTCAAATTATGTATATATCAAAAGTTATAGCACAAAAACTAAGCATTGATCTTCCCTTGCAAATTCAAATATTGGAATTCCAATGGTCATTGAGCAATTGTTTAAACATCAAACACTTTGACAACATCTTGTTCCCTCTCATAGCTTGAATGAATATGCATCATTGATCTCCCTCAGAGGTAGCTCAATTTTTACCTTTGCTTACTTTTAAACATATAGCACTTGTCATCATCTCGTTGCTTCTTGACAATTTCGAACAAACACGCTCCATCGATCTCTATGGATTAACTAGGTCTTTATCTTGTAGCACTCACCATTGATCTAAGTTCCAAGCTCCCACAATTATGCCACTTGGTAGTTCCGCATGCCTTCTACACATTTGACTCATTAACTTTAATGCACATCGTTGATCTTTTGATTGCATGATCATACGCTCGTCGTTGATCTTTTGTCCAAACTCCGTGAATGTGACACATGTCACTAGCGTGTTCATTTTTTGACATATTGACTTTTACGCACATCATTGGATCAAGATCTATGATTTAACGCACACTATTAGATCTACTACTAGATGACCTTAGACTTCAACATAGTTTAACTTGACGGTCTCTGGCCCATCATAGTCTGCAAGTGCAACTTTGAAGATTTATATCTCGAGCTAGAAAACACTTCAGGACTTCAAATCTTTAGGGTACCTTCTTGGCACTATAGAAAACATCTCCATAAAAAACCTTTGACCTCAATTGGATTTTTGAGTACCTGCATTAAATGCATAAACTTGATGGTTCATTCATATTTGCATGGCGTGCAGTGACTGTCTGGCTAAGTATAGATACTTGGTGAACTTCTGTCTGAGAGACCAACTTTGCACCTACATATTTTTAGCTACGCTCAATCTCATGACCTGAAATTTGGACCATAGCAACTTGGGATTAATGTGATCACACCCATATGACCAACTCCCCCTGACTCATCCATACGTGGCAATGGTGATGTTAGCAAACTACCTACTCATATTTTTCTGTCACAGAACCAACTATGCCAAGATGAATATAATGAAGAACCGGATGAATACCATGCACTTCCACAAGCTCTCCAATCATCCTTGACCTCTGATAAGACCTCGTACGCATGCTCAATACTTCATACCCATCCCTAATCATGTAAAAATTGAAGATAAACCAAGCCTACTTCAAGCATACTTAGACTATCAAGACACTTCATCCACTCATCTGGACACCTCCATGACATCACTGACAACTCTCCAACAACATTTCCTAGCTTGGCAATCTTGCATATGTGCCCTTCAATCTCATTTAATGTATAAATGCGTTGACAAGGTATGTGACAGTAAGGAAGTCTCATTTCCATCTAACAGTACCATGCATGACACCAAAAAATCTCCGAAAGCATTGATTTAGAGATATCCATATATGTTTTTTGGAGAATACCAAATAAATCTATGCTTTGAGGCAGATCTTTAGACTTAGAAGGAAGGATTGACTCGATGGAGATTTCAGGAGTCTTAATGTTACGAAGTTTAGGTATCCATAGGGTTTCAAAATGCTCAGAGTAAGTATTGTTTTTATGAGTTTTCCAAAGTTATTGTTGGGGCTGAGAGTCCAAAGGAAAAAATGAGGGATCATATTCTTATGAGTTTCTAATGAGGGATTTCATGTTACCTAAATTCAAATCACCTCATGTTTATAAAGTTTTGCTTGAACTATACATACAACTGCTTGACTAGTTTGTGGATCGAAGACAAATATCATTTTTTGGCAGTTTTGCTTTTCACAGAATGCACCTGTAGAAGTTACAACTTTTCGAGTTATACAAACAACCTTTTTGGTCATTGTGTTTACTCATTCATGGTCTCCTAAGAAATTCAAAACAAAAGATCAAATGTATTTATACGAAGTTTTCTTTGTCCAATTCAATGATAGAATTTTGAACCTAAAGATCAAGAGTCACCCTATGGAGTAAAGTATGGTTGATCCTTCTCTACTGGTCAAAGAGTGCAAATTTGGTGGGGAAAGTATGTTTATTGTTTCTCACATGTTTCTGAAAGTGGAGTTTATGGGTGTGATTGGGATGCAAAATTTTCCAATTGGGTAGACAAGGTGTGGCCACACCTTCTCCTGTTGCTCCAAATAAATTAAAGCAGGAGAAGAAAACTTGGCCACACTTTCTTCTTACATATGCAAAGTGGCTCAATACAAATTATCCTCTATAAAAGAAGGTACAATTGAGGCTCCCCCACTATATCAAGATCAAAATTAGAATGAAGGTGTGACCAAGCTTCTCTCGTCAACTGCAAAATTTAAGTAGAGGAAGAAGGCATTGCCACATCTTCTTGGTTGTGCCTTTTCTCTTCCTTAAAATCCACATGACTTTTATGTAGCAAGTGGAAGAATCGTTAGGCTTTCATAGAGGTTTGTTGTCATCTTCTTGGAAGATTTTCTTTCTTTCCACACATCAAACATATTCTAAACACCTTGTGCCAATGCTAGCTTCTTAGAGGGAGAGACAAGGAGTGGGAGGAAGGCTTTAACACACATCACAACAATAACAATCACGAGGTACAGAGGGTCCATGTTTGTACCAAAGAGAGAGGATATCAACACATCAACCTGAGCACTTGCACCCAGAAGGCTGCTTTTGGATTGACAAAGCTTGTGATGTGGGTTATGCCATGAAGATAAGACAATATGTACTGGCTATAATTTTGACAAGAGTGATGTACAAGTTGATTTGTTGAACTTATAGGTCATTTGCAATTGGCCTACTTCTTAGATCCTCACATTGCTTTCGATGTTCCTTGGGTTCTACAACTTGTACTGATAATTTGTCCTTGACTTTTGTCACATTGCTTGGTCTCTATAGCTGCTCTTACATAACAATAAAAGACATGTTCTGGTTGTGTGCAATAGAACAATTTTTATTTTCTAAAAGAGGGATGCTTATCTATTCCAATTCGCAGAGTATAAGATTTTATTAGTGTTTTGGGATTGAGATGTGTGCCTCAAAGTGTGCACTTGGAGCATTTTTGACTCAATATGTGTCTTTGATGGCTTGTTATTCCTAGAGTTTTAAAGATAATTCACCAATGCTTCAGCAATGCCTAGAACTGTGTGGAATGGTTCAAATTGTGTGGAAATGGAGACATTCTATTCTTAAGAAGAAAGTCATCCATTCGGATCATAGACATCCTCTTTTTAAACATAGAGCAAGGTGTAGAACACACCTCGATTGAAGTGGATGATCCATCTGCAATAATTTTTCCTTGTCACGAAGCATAAGTGTGGTATTGCAAATATTGTAGCAGGTTGCCTTTGTCTTCCACTAGATGCCACATTACTTATTATCTTGAACAGTTGTGATCATGATACTTCTTCATGGCTGTTATCACATGAGTTAGATCTTCACTTTGTTACAATCTATACTATTCATGTAGCTGAAATCATTTTGCACTAGTAATTTTGGGATAATCTCATTTACCAATGTGGACACATCTATATCCCATAAGATGAACATTGAGAAAAGCTAATTTGGGAAGCTTGACAAAAGTTTCAGTTTGTTGTGGCTTGAACAGGCTCTTGTTATGCTACAGAAGTGCTTTTACTGCCACAATATTTCCTAAGATACTGCCAGTATGGTTGTGCTTGTTCAACATTTATTGTTGCCATACAAGACTTGTGATATCTGTATGCACCTTAACTTGTTCTACAATGGCCATGGGAATACATTTCAATGGATTTTCTGGGCAACTTACGTGCCATATTGTCATGTCCCTCTTTTGATGGGGACATGGTGGAAGACTCTTAGCCTTTAAACCCTTCCTGGGGGCTAAGGGACAAGCATAAAGGGAAGTGAGTATTAAAATGTTTTAATTGAATATGTATAAATGTACCTATTTTGAAAAGTACTTATGTTTCCTATTTCACTTAAAGAGGGACCTTTAAGGGTCTTAAGGACTTAAGTGATTGTAAGAAAACATCATAAGGAAATGTCTTTTAAATCAATTTTTATATTACCCTCCCTTCCTCTTTTTGGACGTCACATTTGGAGGGCTACAAAAGTGAAGAGAAATCATTTGGTGAGGGCATGTCATGTTCTGAATATTGAAAACTTGCTCTATTAGCACGCAAATGCTAAGCCAATTCTTTGAAGATGAAACCTTTCAAGCAAATGAAGTTAGTGGATGGAAACACTCTTCCTTATTTTGTTAAGCACGGGATATACTAAGAGGGGGGGGGTGAATCACTATATCATAAATATCATAAACTTTCCCTTAATCAAATTCCACTTTAACATACATTCAAGATATGCAATAAAATTGAAATAATAAACACAACACAAGATAGAGAGAGACACCAGATTTAACGTGGAGACCCAATGTGGAAAAAACCACAGAGAACAATCTCAAGTATATGAATGAGCACCAACTCAAACTACAATATTCGCAAGCACCAACTTGCAGGAGCACCAACCCCTTTGCTGAGCACTAACACAACAACAATTCATAAGCACCAACCCACAGGGGCACCAACCCCTTTTGTGTATACCACACAACTATCTCTCAATGTTGTTATTTCAACAAATGATAGTTCACTACAATATCTCTTTCCTCTCTCACCTTTGCTCTTCTAAGATAGATATAACAAATACAAATCATACTCTTCTCTCACACATTACAAATGGCTTCTCAAGCCTTTATTTATAGCTTTCCAAATGACCTTTGGCCTTCACCCTTTGTGACCCTTCAATCCTCATGAAAAATGGCGCCAAACTTGCATGACTTTTCATATCCTTTCATTTGAAAAGTCATGTGGTGGTCCTTCATAAGCAAAAGCATCCTTTCCTCTTTTGTCCTTATCTTGGTGACTTTTCCTATTCTTCAAAGTGTCCCTTCATGAAAAATTGTGCCCTCCTTTTTTGTCTTCACTTGGTGACTCTTCGATTCTCCAAGATGACTCTCCATGGGAAAATGCGTTCCATTCTTCTTTTATTTTTACCCCGTGACTCTTTGAATTCTCCATGGGCCCTCTTTTGATTTATATGCATCCAAAAATATATTCATTAATATTAAATAAATATTAACACACATTAGCCAAGATATAACTATTACAAACATCATTAAATGTAATGGGGCCTTTATCACCAATAATGCTAGACCTTTGACATCAATGAGAATATTTTCAACAATCTCCCCCTTTGTCATTGATGGCAACCTCAATCCTAAAACTGTCACATCCTGAAACTTGCACATTATGTCACCTGAAAAACATACAGTAACTCCCCCTTACTGGAGCAACCTGTACCTATTCCTTGTACTTATTTTTGCACCTGTACCTGTACTAGTACTTGTTATTCTCCTCCTTTGACATCAATGGCAAAGGGCCTACCTAGAGCTAACACTTAGCTCCCCCTCAACTGATGCTGAACTTCAATGGTAAGAAGTAAAAGAAATTACTCCCAACTTCTCTCGCAGATACTCAAATGTGTCTTTTGGTAGTGCCTTTGTGAAAATATCTGCAATCTACTCTGTAGTACTGATATATTCCATCTTAACTTGTTGATCTGCACTCTGCTCTCTCAAAAAGTGATATCTAACGGGAATATGTTTTGTTCTTAAATGCATTATTGGATTCTTCGTAATATTTATAGCATTTGTGTTATCAAAAAAAATGGAAATAAGTTCATCATACTTTACCTTGATATCTTCCAAAGTTTGCTTCATCCAAAGCACTTGAGTACAACACAATACTGCTGCAATATATTTTGCTTCAGCTGTAGAAAGTGATACTGAATTCTGCTTCTTGCTTAGCCATGATACTAAGCTATTACCAAGAAAGAAAGCTCCTCCACTTGTACTCTTTCTGTCATCCAAGCACCCTGCCCAATCTGAATCTGTATAAGCAACCAAAGTGAAATATCTACCTGAGGGATACCATAATCCATAATCCAATGTCCCCTTGATATATCTGAATATTCTCTTCACCAACTGAACATGACTATCTTTTAGATATGACTGATATTTTACAACCATACTTGCTGCATGCATGATGTCTGGCCTCGATGCTGTCAAATATAAAAGACTACCAATCATAGATCTATACAAAGATTGATCTATAACAGGTGAATCTTCACCTTGCTCACCTTATTTTATATACACATAGTTGTGCCAACTGGTGCACAATCCTCAAAACCAAATTTATTCAACATTTCCTTGCCATATTTACTTTGAGATATGAAAATTCCTTTATTTGATTGAAATATTTGCAATCCTAAGAAAAATGATAATTCTCTGGGCATAGACATCTCAAATTTTTTTTGCACTCTATCAGATAATTCTTTTGTCATTTTTTCAATATTTCTTCCAAAAATGATATCATCAACATATACCACAACAATCAGTTGATGTTCACCCTCTGTTTTGATGCAAAGATTACTATCAACAAATCCTCTCTTGAATCCTTGATCTTGTAGGGACTTATCAAGTCTTGCATACCAAGCTCTTGGAGCCTATTTCAATCCATACAATGCTTTCTTCAATCTGCATATATGGTTACTAATATTTGAGAGAATAAATCCCTTAGGTTGCTCAATGTAGACCTCTTCTTCAAGATTCTCATTTAGGAAGACAGATTTGACATCCATCTGAAACATTTTTAAAATTTTAAACACTGCATATGCAAGAAACAATCTAATAGTCTCTAACCTTGCCACTAGTGAAAAAGTTTCTTCAAAATCTATTCCCTAAATCTGAGCATATCTTTTACATACTAATCTTGCTTTATTTCTGGTCACTTCTGCATTTTCATTCAATGTATTTCTATAAACCCATTTTGTTCCTATCACATTGTGATCTTTTGGTCTAGGTACTAATTCCCAAGTATCATCTTTTTCTATTTGATTTAATTCTTCATCCATAGGCATAACCCAATGCTCATCATGTCTAGCTTCTGAAAAATTTCTAGGCTGAATTTTAGATAACAAAGAGAAATTAACTTGTTTAGAGTCACTTACTATCATTCTTCTGGTGTGAATTCCTTCACTTATGTCCCCAATGATGTCACTTTCATTATGATTTCTTTGAATGTATTTGGATAGAGTTTTGGTGCCCTTTTTTTCTTCTCATCTTCATCTGATTCTTCAAAGCCTTCCTCTTCAATGATTTCAGGAATGTCTACTGGATCATTGATTCTTTGTGTTCCATCTTATTATATTCTGACACTTGCACTTTCAACAATTTTCTTGATTATTTTGTTACAACATTTATAAGCTTTACTTTTGCAAGAATAACCAATAAATATACCTTCATCTACTCTGGATTCAAACTTACCAAGTTTTTCATCGGTTCTCTTTATGAAGCATTTGCTACCGAAAACTCTGAAATAGTCAACTGTTGTTGGTTTGTCTTTCCATAGCTCATAAGGAGTCTTGTCACTATTGACTCTTAATAGTGCTCTATTCTGAATATGCACTGCTATTTCAATCGCCTCTCTCTAATATTTATCAGCTATCTTGGATTCATTTAGCATTGTCCTCACCATCATCTGAATTGTTCTATTTTTTTGTTCAACTACTCCATTTTGTTGTGGAGTTCTAGGTTTTGAATAATGTCTTTTTATTTCATGATCTTCACAAAACTCAATAAATTGATTTGACATGAATTTTCTTCCTCGATCTGATCTTAGACACTTAATCTTCAAACTAGTTTCATTCTCAACTAATGCTCTAAATGCTTTGAAATGTCTAAAAGCTTCTGATTTTTTCTTTAAAAACATTACCCAAGTCATACGTGAAAAATCATCAATAAGCAACATGAAATATTTATCACCTTGAGTACTTTGAGTCCTCATAGGTCCACATAGGTTAGTGTGAACAAGATCTAGCATCTGAGTGGTTGAGTACTCTTTTGTTTTGAATTGCCATCTACCCTACTTCCCATGCTGACAAGGTCCATAAAGCGTGTCGGATGGCTTTGTAACATTTGGAAGATTTCTGACTACTTGCTTTTTGCTGATGTTGACAAAATTGTGAAAATTTATGTGCTCCAATATCCTGTGCCATAGCCAATTTTTTTCAATTGACTCAAACATCTGACCTTTGATGTCTGATAGCATATACAAGTTATTGCCTGTTCTCTGAGCATCTGCAACCAATACATCTGAATATTTTCTTCTAATTTCACAACTTTCTGTATAAAACTTTAGTGTGTGCCCCTAATCACACATTTGATTTACACTCAAAAAATTATGCTTAAACATTCTACATATAAAACATTTTCAGTTTTAATTTTATCCTTATCCAAATTTAGTGTACCTTTTCCAACAATTTTGGCAGTAGTATTGTCTCCAAATTTCATTGTACCACCATTGATCTTCTTCAAGGTTATGAACTTGCTCTTGTCTCCTGTCATGTACCTCGAACATCCACTATCAATGAACTATGGATTTTTTTATTTTTTGCATGCAAAGCTGTCTGAACCAACATAGAATCTTTAGGTTGTTTCTTCTACCATGTCTTAACTTTCTTCTTGATGAATGGAGCCTTGAAATTCTGGTCCTTGACTGACTCAAACACGCTTCTAGAGTACCAAGCTATGTGTCTGAAGTTGTTACACTTGTAATAAATTATGGCCTTTTCATCAAATCTTGTGTAATGGACACCTCTGTTACGGCCAACACTAACCCAACTGAAACCCCTTACTTCTCCATGTAAGTTTTAAAACCCCTTATGACTTCGTAATGGTTTGCTTGTATTGTTTTTTTTGTGTTTTGCCAAGTCTTATGCATGTAACATGAATATAGAATTGAAAGCATAAACACACATAACTGAAATAACCAACACATTGTATTTATATTGATTACAGAATGGATAAACAAGTGCAATGTCGGCCATACGATAACTCACTAAGTACTTCAGCGATGGAATGAACATTGTTTCAATTGAATATCTTCAATGAATACCAAAGGTACAATCATTTTGATCTCCGTCCAGTATAACTACGGACTCTGCAGGCTTGTTTCTACAGACTCTGTGGGGTTGTTTCTATGGACTCTGCAGGCTTGTTTCTACGGACTCTATAGGCTCATTTCTATGGACTTTGCAGGGTTGTTTTCTACGGACTCTGCAGGCTTGTTCCTCTCGACTTTTACTACAGATATCTTTGGACACCAGCCCAGTTTGATAAGACATCAATTTAAAATTGATTAAATGAGGAGATAGATGAAACTCGTCAGCTGCTACAAGATGCTATAGTGACGCGACTGCTACAGTGATGTGGCTGCTATAGTGACGTGGTTGCTACAGTGATGCGGTTGCTACAGTGACACAACTGCTATAGTGCGCATGACGGCTACAGTGATGCAACTTCATGAGGCTGAAAGCACAGACTCCAAAGACCAATCCCAAGGATTGATGTCTAGAGTGCTACAGATGGGAAGGACGTTCTCAAATGCCAAAACAATCTACAAACTGTAATTATATCAATTCTTCTTCTCATCAACAAGCTGAATGAAACCACAAACGCTTGTTTTTATTCTTTCTCCAAGGGGGTGACTCAACTCTCATGAGCAATGTGGGATAAAAGATGTGCAACATATTAAAATATTACTTGTCTCCCTTGGGTCACATCCCCCATAAAATATATATTAAAGTAACACTTTAATATTTTTCAATTAAGTTAAATGTTACTTTAATAACACTTCAGACATTAAAATATAATAACAATCGGACTCCGAATAGCCTGAGTGATAGTTCGCCAGAAAGCTCTCGCCGAGGAGTATCAAATCCAATCAACAAAACTAGCCTCCGCTGTGTCCTGCTAACTTACTAAACATAGTATGTCTGAAACTGAGTAAATCAACTCTGTTTTGGCCCAAACTGGAATTGACAAGGCCAAAACACTCTAGGATCCTTTTAAAACCTTCGTTAGCCCTTGGGACCATGTAGAACTAGGCTAACACACACACACACTTGGTCACCTGCTAAAGTGGGGACATTACATCTTGATAGAGAAACAAAAGAGTTGTAGCTTCTGCTTGACTCTACATGACTTTCTTTTTTCTTATTTTTGAAATTGTTAGCTCTTTTTCTACATTCTAATTTCTTGTGACCATATCCATTACAATAAAAATAGTAACCATAAAAACAGGCCCTATATCTCTGACTTGATTGCCTTTTGTAACTTTGTTCCTTCTAGCCTTCTTTGTTTGAGATGTCCTTTGTATTCTTCACTTCTTCCCTTTTTGTTTCCTCTTTTGTAAGAGCTTCAACATAGCTCTTTTTCTTTTCAAATCCGACACCTGTCTTATCTGATATTTCCTTTTGGCTTTCTAATATCTTATTCAACATATTAGTGCTATTCTCAAATTTTGAATCATTGGCTGCTCTATCATTGATTGCTTTATTTGTTTTATCAAGATCTGCTTTTAAAGAAGCAATTTCAATAACATACCTTTCACATTCTTTTCTTACTATTTTCAACTGTGACGTTAAATCTTCTTCATTCTTATTGGCTTCTTCAAAGTGTGCTCGTAGATCTTCAATTATTTCCTTTGACACCTTTTCATTTTTCTCGATCTGGCGCTTCAATCTTCGATTTTTCTTTTCAACAGCGTTTAACTCTTCTAAGGCATAAATGAGTTCTCCTTCCACATTTACTTCGGCTTCATCATCTTATTCTTTTTGATCATCTGTTCTTTTGCGTGCAAAGTCAGCTTCATGTATGGCCATCTTGTGCTTTCCCGATCTACCTTCAAGCTATAAATTTTTTTCAAAAAGAACCTGCTCTGATACCAATTGTTAAGCACGGGATATATTGAGAGGGGGGGTGAATCAGTATATCATAAATCTTATAAACTTTTCCTTAATCAAATTCCACTTTAACATACATTCAAGATATGCAATAAAATTGAAATAATAAACACCACACAAGATAGAGAGAGACATCATATTTAACATGGAAACCCAATGTGGGAAAAACCACGGAGAACAATCTAAAGTATATGAATGAACACCAACTCAAACTAAAATATTCGCAAGCACCAACTTGCAGGAGCACCAACCCTTTTGCCGAGCACCAACACAACACTTCATGAGCACCAACCCACAAGAGCACCAACCTCTTTGCTGAGCACCAATACAACAACAATTTGTGAGCACCAACCCACATGAGCACCAACCCCTTTGCTGAGCACCAACATAGCAAAAATTCGTGAGCACCAACCCACAGGAGCACCAACCCCTTTTATGTATACCACACAACTATCTCTCAATGTTGCTCTCTCAACAAATGATAGTTCATTACAATATCTCTTTCCTCTCTCACCTTTGCTCTTCTAAGATAGATATAACAAATACACAAATCATACTCTTCTTTTACACATTACAAATAGCTTCTCAAACCTTTATTTATAGCTTTCCAAATGACCTTTGGCCTTCACCCTTTGTGACCCTTCAATCCTCATGGAAATTGGCGTCAAACTTGCATGACCTTTCGTATCCTTGCATTTGAAAAGTCATGTGGTGACCCTTCATAAGCAAAAACGTCCTTTCCTCTTTTGTCTTTATCTTGGTGACTTTTCGTATTTCTCAAAGTGTCCCGTCATGAGAAATTGTGCTCTTCCTCTTTTGTCTTTACTTGGTGACTCTTGGAATTCCCCAAGATGACTCTTCGTGGGAAAATGCATCCCATTCTTCGTTTGTTTTTACCCCATGACTCTTTGACTTCTCCATGGGCCCTCTTTTGACTTATATGCAATCAAAAATATATTTGTTAATATTAAATAAATATTAACACACATTAGCCAAGATATAACTATTACAAACATCATTAAATGCAATGGGGCCTTTATCACCAATAATGCTAGACCTTTGACATCAATGACAATATTTCCAACATCTTTGGGGTAACTCCATTCGGGGGTTATCATTGGATTCACTTGGTCATTCAAGGGTGTTTTAAACACTATTTGTCATTTTCAGGTTGATGCCTTGCTTTTGGAAGAGTGGCAACTTGGTTGGAGGAGTGAAATCTCACTTTTTGATGAATTTTGGGCCCTAGGGGCAATTCTGATTTTATGGTATTATTTCTGCACTTAGGGTTTTTGACCTTGTTGAGGGTCATTTTATGCCCTAATATTATTTTGCAAATCTTATATGATTTTTCCAGCCTTGGGCAATTTGGAAAAAAGACCTAATTGAGGGTTAGAGGTCAAATATTATTTCTAAAAATATTCTG
The DNA here is from genome assembly GCA_037957365.1 of Torreya grandis. Taxonomy (NCBI): domain Eukaryota; kingdom Viridiplantae; phylum Streptophyta; class Pinopsida; order Cupressales; family Taxaceae; genus Torreya; species Torreya grandis. The sequence continues at coordinate 5,436,512 of JARHVA010000324.1, forward strand.
GAATTTTCTATATTAATCTAAATATTTGTTGTGGTAAATTTAGCCTGTTGGTGAAGGAAAAACATCATAAAAAGGTATTTAATTGAAGCTGTATTTTTCTATTAATTTTGAAGACCTATTGAAGGTGAAACTCCATAGAATTTATCATCAAAAGGCTGCCATAGGTTATAAATATTTTTTGAATCTAGACGCTTAGGGTTTGAAGGGATAATGTGGGTTTTTGAAGGGTTAATCTTTTCAGCAAGGGTTCAAAATTGATTTAAAGGATTTAGTATATTTTTATGCTAATTTTGGAGTGTGTTTACAGCAAGGGTTTGCTGTGGTAAAAATCAGGATTTCTCTCTTTGCTAGGGGTTCACATAAAAATCAGTTTTCATGGGATTTGTCCAATTTGGGGACATTACAACTATGCAGAACCTTGATTGTGTTTCATTGTGGTGGACTGGTTCTATCTTTCTATTGTAGTGTCATGCCTCAACTATTCTTTGCATGCTTGGATACACTGTGAAATTCCTACAATATTCATTTTTCAGACAAGGGCTCTTGACTCCTCAACTTATTTCACAAGACATGTTAGTTCTTTATGGATATACATTTGGCCATATCCTTGGACAAACAACAAAGTTATTAACCAGGCCATTGTTTATCTTTTGTGAATGTACAACATTAAGCATAAGTGTACATGGCATGAAAGTTGAGTTTCATTAATATAGCAACAATGGGTATCAACAAAACTTCATTTCCCCTATTTTTTCCAAGTTTTCCACATGTTCCAATACCTTTCCAACAATCGGTGTAGCCTATACAACATGTAGAAACTATTTTTGTGCAATACATAGATTTTTTTGCCAACTTTGTTCGACAAACTGAGAAGCTTTGTTGCCAAGTACATGATATGGTTGTGTGGATGTCAACTAATTACAAGAAGTGTTGTGGCTATTGTTGGGTCACATGCCAATTTCAAATTGGTGACAAAATTTGGTTGCATAATTAGAACTAGCCCTTTCAAGGCCCCCATTGTTTAGTTAGATCTCTCTACTATGGTTTCTAGACTGTCACCAAAATTTCAAATTGGTGACAAAGTTTGGTCGCATAATTAGAACTATCCCTTTCAATGCCCAAGCAAGTTGGAGCCAGTGCTTTTTATTGTATGAACTCTTGACTTAGTTTGAGCTAGATCCTGTTCTCATTGTGTAGTTGTTGCTTCTTTATTTTCCATGTTCGCATGACTAGTCTTCTCCTTAGTTTGATTATCCAACAAATCTGGACGGTTGCAGTATGGTTCCAATTGAGCGTCGTTAGATACTGAATGCAGGTTGAACAACTTGTAATAAGATCTCATTGCTATTTCACATTGCCAACGCTGGATTGTTGATTTGTGCATGCTAAGGGGTGGGTCAATGATCATGATTCAAATGAAAATTTGGAGAAATCCACATCTTGACCCAAACTCATCTCCAAGGATTTGCCATTTTTGACCTGACATTTATTATATCAACCTTTGCCAAACCTCAACTCCACTTTTTGTGCAAATGATCTTGATTCAAGTGGAAATTTGGCCAAACCTACAGCTTCACCAAAACTCGCCTCCAAGGATTTGTGAATTTCAGGATTACTTTTAACATATCTTGAAAAAAATCAACTTCACTTTTGGTGCATATTTCATCTTATAAAATGGTGCAAACTTTACCTTCGCTGACTTTACCTTTGGTAACTTTGAAGTCAAGATTGATGGCAAAGTATTTGCCAACCTTGGGGTCCACAATCTTCATTAATTGCTTACTACTGGACTGTCTACAATGAAAAACAGTAGGTTTGCACCTGAACGGTTTTTAGACTATTTAACTATATGCTGTTATTGATGTATAAGCCGAACCATGTGTATCTTGCGGCAAGTTCATGGTGAGGCCATTAGTCATAAGGAATTGAACTATACCTTTAACTAGCACCTCGACACAATTATAACCAAAAATATAAGTTGCCATGACCCTAATCTAATATAACTAAGGTTTTAGCCTCTTGAAACACCTTATTTACTATTGCTACCTCAAACTGTGAATTATATTAAATTCCTCATACTTACCTTTTCTAGTGGTGGTCACTTGGTCATGGTTTTGAGACGACCGTAAATTGTGAAATTTGTACAACCTTCATTGTTTGCTGACTACTGCACTGCCTATGATGATGAATAACAGGTTTGCACCTGAACATTTTTTGGACTATTTAAGTATATAATATTATTTTTGGACTATTTAAGTATATAATATTATTGATATATAAGCTGAAGTGCGTGTCTTGCAGTGCATTCGTGGTGATTCCATCAGTAATAAGGAGTTGAACATTAGACCTCAAGCAAGGTTGCATTCTAGCTTTATCTGTTTTGATATGCGTTATTTATAGATATTGAACTTAAATGTTTACCATTTTGAGAGAGGCTGGTCTTCACACACTCTAAGTCATCTTATGTAGAACTGCATTGCTGCAATTCTGGGAGCTGATTGAAGGGCTTCAAAGTCTAATTCATAGTGAGACAATCGGAACAATTATAGAAGTTATTATTGAAAGGTGCCTTTTTTCCCATTTACATTTCTTGCCCCAACTCCAAATGTTCACTTCAAACTTCAAAGCTTATACTACATAGCAGGGAGATGTGGCTTACAATGCAATATATCAATATAGTTTACATTTTCCCCTTGCTTTGCTTCCCTTGTTTTCTTGCTTTGCTTATAGTTCATTTCGTTTCTGCCAATTCAGGTTTTTCCATTGTTAAATTGGAACAGGATATCCAAAGTTTCTTTGGACAAGGTCTCTTTTGTAAAGCCTATGCTATAGAATATCCCGCATGTCTCATAGATTCACAGAGTTTCATGGAATTATTCTATTTGCAGGAGATTCTTGAAATAGATTGAAATATGAAAACTGTATAAGAACATAGTTTGTGTTTCTATCATTGTCCCAACTAGAGGCAGCCAATTTTACCTGAGTATATGTTATCTCAATTGGAGACAGTCTCCATTGAGGGAAGCACCTTTTATATACGTCATATGCTCTTTCCCACCAAATTGTGATACTAACTATATTTACTATGGGAGAAAAATATTCCTCACAAAATTCCTTTTTGAGCAAAGACTATTGAAATTAATATTCTCTTTTGCTTTTCGATAGGACCATCTGCCTCAAATGTTGTTTTCTGCACCCACTTACATCCAATTGCCTTTTATCTTGGGGTAATTCAGAAAATACCCATATGCCATTCTTCATTAGTGTACCATATTTGGCCTGCATTTCTTATCCCAATTACCGTGTGAAGTTTCAAAAGAACTTGGCTAGTTTTAACTAACAATAGCACTCATCAAAGCACATTCACCTGTGAATAAACCAGATCTGTTATGTGTTTTAGTCTCATGCGCTTTATTTCACATCTTGGGTTAAGGCAATTCTTTCTATCTAACATCTATTGTGATATAATATCAGTTTGGGCTCTTCTTTGAAGTGCTACCAGTTACATGCTTACATCATTTTTCCAGTTATACAAGATTTTCTACATTAAATTCAGGAATATCCTCTTTATTTTAGTTGCTTTTTCTTATCTTTCTTCAACTCTAATTGTTCAAATCTGAGTTACTGGTTTCTTCTGGGATTGTGCTGTACCTGCATGGGAATCTCCTTGGAATCACTGAAGCACATTATTGCACAGGATTGGCCACGGGCATTTCCAGGGTAATTGTTTTTTGCCCCAAAGCATTTCAGAATTTGGGAAACTTGTTGACGGCAAAATATTTTTCCCTAAGATTTATTGGGAAGCTCAAAAGGTTTCCTAATTAATTATTCCTATTGGGAAACATTTCAGCATTTCCAAGATTCATCCAGACTAAAAATTATATGTTTAACATATTTATTAAAAAAAATGTTTTTGGCAAGCCAATGTACTCCAAACTGACGTTATGTAGCTTATAAAAGAAAGTATCAAGTCTGAAACAGGGCAGTCTCTTTCTCTCCTAAAGATAAAAGTTAAGCTCCTAAAAAATTAGAGCATAGGTCGTTTTAGGCAGCTTAACAGGTACTAGGAGTAGGGTGTACTTAATGTATGGTTAAGCACCTAAGTACTCTAAGTGTGATTAAGTTGCTTAACTTATTCTAATTAAGTTTAGTTAGTTTAATGAAAAGGTATATAAAAATTGGGGTACTTGGTTGCACCTGGCATATAGTTGAGAATCAAGTATAAAGTAAATTGATTAAGTTACTTAACTCGTTTTAATCAAGTTTAGCTAGTATATTAAAAAGGTATAATCAAAGGTTGCAACCTTTGATGATAACCTTATACTTATATATAAGTGAACTCACTCCAAGTTAGGATATCATCAAGTTAGAATAAACTATACCAATCTATTGCTATTTCTTGCTGTTATATTTTGTTATTCAATTTTGTTGTCATATTGCTGTATTGTACTTTCCTAACTGAGCTGTAAAAGAATTCACGAGGCTGTATGCATTCTCTCATTTGTGAATTAAACATAGCAGCATGAAGAATTTTTTGTCTCTGTTTGTAAATAGCAGTTATGAGTGTCGAGGAAATGATTCCACATCAAGAAATAAGTGAACAACAAAGCAGCAAGTAAGGAATGTGAGGAGGTCTGTAAGAATGTGGAGAAAGAAGGATTAAACTGATATTGATATCAGCAAAATTTCTGTGTAAGAGACAGAAATTGACACATTATCGGCACAAGTTGGACAATTACAAGTATCACAAGTTAAACCAGAGGTTGTGGAGGAAGTGACATCAGGTGCCAAGAAGGCTTCGGAACTGATTGTCTGTGCTAATCATAATAATAAACAATATTCACTTGGACCAGTGGACTGTCCAAAAAAGGGTAAAAAGGAAGATAATGGACTCTAAACCATCTTTGATTTGCAGACCAGTTAGGTTTGCTTGTGAACCTAACCAAGGCCCAATAACACATTGTCTAAATTGGGAATATTACTATAAAGCTAACTGTATTACGGTGGATAAGGAAAGACTCAAGTATATTCCAGGAACATTGCAAGACTATGCAATCAAGTGGTTCGATCAATTGAAATGTGACTAAAAGAACACTTGGCAGAATGTAGAATTGGCATTTAAAAAATAATTCGAAAAGTGGCATAGGAATGCTCAAATTTTGATTTAGCTAACCAGTATCGACCAGGGAAAGGATAAATCCATTAAGGATTACCGCAGAAGAATGTCAAATGTCGTACAGACAATGCTATTGGAGATGATCTAAAATTTCAATATTTTGTGAATGAGCTACAGAAAGCATATAGAGAAAGTCTAAGAGTAGTGCCCACATAGAAATACCAAGACATGTATTAACGAATGTGGGATGCATAACAAAAGAATTACTGCAGAAACGAAATGGAGACGAAGATGACAACAAATCCAGATTGGAAGAAATTATAAAAATTTTAATTAAAGGGGATGATAAGAAAGCACAAATTGGGAAAGCAGGAAGTTTGTTTTTAAAATACAAAAATAAAGGACAAAAGAAGAAGAATGTCATACACAGTCAATTTTTTAATGTAAGGACTCATGATATAAGTGAGTGCTCGTTCAATCTAAAATCTTATAAAGCTGATAAGAAATGCGTGATTGGGAAACAATCACTATCCAATGGAGGCTATAAGAATTAGAGAAATCAAAGATCTTCAAATAATAGCATTAGTGGGAGCCGAGGGCCAAGAAATCAAATTATGAGGGATAAAAAGGCAGACTTGTCATACAAATGCAATAAATGGGGGCACTTCACTTATTTATGTCCAAATGCACCAACCCAAGTCTTGAAATTATGCATCGAGTGTGGTCCAAGTGACCATGATGATGGGGACTGTCCTAAAACAGCCAAGATGGTTGAAATTGGAAGAAAGGAAGAAGTTAAGTACCTATTAGCCATTACTAAACTAGTGAAAAAGGAAGAATTAGATATGCATATAGAAAAACAACGTATGCAAGATGTTGTACTAGGTGGGAAAGATGTAAGTAGTCAACTAGATAATGTGGGGTGGATTTATGAACTTGCACCTCCACCTGAAACATGAAAGGGACAACCATGTGCAAGATACAAAGAAAAACATGGAGAAAAAGAGGAAAATAATCCTTTACAGCAGCTTATGCTGTTGATTCATGGAACCATGGTTACAATACTAGTGAAACTACTCATCCACCGCTTTCTGCAATTGGCCCAAGACCAAATAGTCCAACCAATAAATGAAACACAGCAATCAACAAAGAAACGAGATGTACTGTTATAAGGAAAGGATGGTGTTCCCAACTAATTATAAAAAGAGAGGATATGGCTTTTTTGAATGCTTTGATTGATGGTGGGTCGGTTGCAAATATTATACCTTAAAAAGTGTGGAAATTACTAGGAAAACCACCACTAATAAAAGCAGATTTTAGATTAAAAATGGCAAATCAATGGAGAAATACTCCAATAGGGATCCTTTTGGATCAAGAAATAACCATAACAAGCAACATGATAAATGCTGTATTTTTAGTTATAAGACGAGTGAATTGAAGCATTACGAAGCAATATTAGGGCACCCATGGTTAGAGTTGGTTAAATCTACTCATGATTGGGAACATAAGATCATTGGATTCAAAATCGGTAAATTTCGGCTAACTATGGATACACTATGAGATCAGATAATTAGAAAACAATCTAGTTCAAGTGGCATTTGGGTAATGAATTTTAAGTAGATGATGGTGGTGTATTACCCCTGGACGAATGTTTTGAAAGGTACACTGACAGAGGCCTATTGCATTGGCAGATGGGAGAATGTAAAATGCTGGAACCTTATAATAATGTAGTAAATTTCATTGAAATAGAACCAATTATATTAAATAAAAAACAAGTCATAGTACCACACACGACACCTGCCGGACAACAAAAGAGACCAACAATCATTGAGCCTTATGCAAGAAAATCACTAAATATCTGACTTAGATGACAATGAGGAAAACTTCTATTGTAGCGATAGCCAGATGAGCTATCTCTGTGACAAGCACTGAACATGAAAAAACTATTATACACAAAGACACTGCACATGGACTGATGAGCACAGAATGAAAAAACCATTGGCGACTTCTGGTAAGTGTTGTCAACCTGGAGCTACGCCCTGATTCGAAGACGTGCATGAAATGGCCAGTCCTCTATCCGACTGAAACAATGGGATCTTCTCACGAGGGTGGGTGCCTCAACGGTGAGAAGAACCTCCAAAGAAGGCTGGTTCCTGTATGATGTATCAATTAAAATCTCTACTCTATGCTGCAGACTACTGTGGAAAAGGGAGAAGGAAAACTTAAAGGGAAAATCCTACCTAAAGGGGGTGATACACCAGAATTTTGATCTACTCAACTTGGAACCTTGAACACTGAATGAACAAGGGAAAATGAAGACCTATGATTTCAATCAATCACTTATGCATAAATATTTCATGAAGAGGTTCGATCTAATGACCAAAACATGAGGGAAAACGATGGAGAGAGGTCTGATAAAAGACACTTTGCAGCCACCTAACATCCACTTATAGCTTCAGCAAAAGACATAAAGAACACTTTAACATGACCTGCATAAGGATAATCTAGTAACTAGGTATGAACCAGAATTTGGGAAGGGAGAGAAATCTACCACTTATGCAAATTGCTGAATGAAATATACACTATGCCAACACTTGAAATTTGAAAGTACAGTCTTATTGATTGAAGAGGTTACACAACTCACCAATGGCAGAGTCTGGTCTAACCAAGAGAGAGATTTTTTTCTTCTTTTAATCAAGGCTGAAAGCCATTTTATAGAGAATTACAAAAGGCCAAAGATTGGCATTCAAAATTTGAAGAGAAGGATTCACTTCAGTTAACTCAAGGCTTACTTGGCCTTTCAATAATATATGTTTTCTTTTATCTTTGCATGAATCTTCTTGCGCTTGAGGAAGTGAACTTGTCTTTGTTATGAACCGCCCACCTCTCTTTGCATGGAAATCCACGCCAATGTTAATTTTAGAACTATACGTGCATTGCTTGATGCCGAATTGGAACATTGGAAAGGCTGAGTTGGCCGTTTGGTCGCTGAGTTGACTGTTTGGCAGCTGAGTTGGTCGAAGAGATCATTCTCCTTCACATGGAAAGCTCCTAGTGGATGCGGCGTTTTAACAATTAGTCAACTCTAAATCTGGAACAGTCAATTGGACATTCAAATTCAGAACTCTGGTTGAAGCTGAGTTGGACCTTCGGATGCGTGAGATGATCTGGAGACGAGCGGGACTTTAATAACCAGTCAATTGAAGCTTTGAACGGCGTTTGAAGATAGCCCCTACTTGCATGTATTTTACCCTGTTTTGGTCTGCCTGTCCCTGTCTATTTCTGGTGAGATTCTATATTCGGATGTATTAATATATATTTGGTCTATATTTTCTCCATTGGGCTTTGCTTTCAGAATTCTGGCTGTACCCCTGTTTCAACGGTTACTTCCCGTGGTCAAAATTTGACGGCTAGCGGGACGTCACCCTTAGTCTTCTTATTTCCTTCGGAACCTCTTCTCTGCATGTATTTCCTGCGGCTTGCTTTCCTTCGGCTTTATCCTTTGAATTTCTTCGGACTTTTGTCCGAAGGAATACATTCATTTTCCTGGGCTCCTTTTCATAGTCAGGTTTTCTTTCTCTTTATTGGCTTCGCATTTCTTCGGGTTTTTTCTGCGGCCCTTTCTTCGAACAAAAAGTCTGAAGGTTTCCTTTTGCTTTGCCTTTGTTTCACTTATTTTTTTGCGGACTTTCTAGTCTTTCAAATTTCTTCGGACTTTTTGTCCGAAGGAAGTCATTTCCTGCCTTTGCCTTTTAACTTTTCCGAAGCCTTCGGATTTTTTGCCGTCAGCTTTTCCACGGGCCTCTTCTTGTGTATTCTGAATTTCTTCAGACTTTTTGTCCGAAGGAATTCCTTTGGACAAAAGTTCGAAGAAATTATGTTCCTGTCCTTTGCTCTTTTTCGAAGCCTTTTGATTTCCTTTGCTTGTGCCTTTTCTCCATGGGCTTTTGTCTTTAGTCGGGTCCTCATTGTTTGGCGGCCGAATTTCTTCGGACTTTTTGTCTGAAGGAATTCCTTCGGACAAAAAGTCTGAAGGTTTCATTTCCCCTTTGCTTTTCAACCTTCTTCACTTGTCTTCGGAAAAATTGCCCTTCGGAAAATGCAGAGAGGTCCTGCCACCAACCAAGTGCCCTTCGCAAGGGCTTGTGGCTCTCCCTCTGTGCCCTTCGGAAAAATTGCAATGGTCACCCGGGTTTTTGCAAAGGTCCAAATCTGCTCCTGTACCTTCCCGAAGGGTAGGTGCCCTTTGGGATTGTTGCAAATGACCCTTCCGAAGGGTACCTTGGCTTTTCTTTGCTTATTTGGGTGGACTTTTGGATTCTCCCTGTTTGGCCTGCGGGTGTTCTCTTATAATTTCTCCGAAGTATTCCTTCGGACAAAAAGTCCGAAGGAATTACTTCCTTTGTCTTGTGCCTTTCGTTTGTCTTTTGCCTTGAAGACTTTCGCCTTAGCACTTTTCCGAAGTAAAAGCCTTTTGATGAACCATCTCTTTGGAATCTCCCTGTTGTATCAAAGGCCCTTACCAAAGAAAAACAACGTATTCTTCTTAATGATTTCTTTCTTTCCTTGGATGGAGATGCGAATTTTCCGAGCAGCAAGAGACAATCTACCCTGTGGAAGAATTGTCAACAGTAAGGGTAATCAAATAACAGAGCAGATGAATTGAGTGCAGAAAAGGTCACTTATTAATGGATGTCACATGGTGAATGATATGCCGATCTGTGATGACTGTTCGCAAGACAATCAATTAATTAAACATGATACCCAATTTATTGATTGATGACCCGAAACGGATGAGCACATCTGCTGATCACCGATCAACGAGGTTGATTGGCGACCACCGATTGAGGATCATGTCTAACATGCCCTTACTAAGATTGTAGATAGCCATGAACAAAACATAAATGAAGAAACGTGAATGCTTGAGTGAAGAGCTGCCACATAGCAGGATTAATAAAGATCAAATAAATGAGAAGATTGAGGAGTTGACAAGTAATGCATTTTCAAGTTTACAATAATGAAGGAAATAACAAATGATTTATGTAGTACATGATAATCTTGACACAATGAAGAACAATGTGTTGAGATGGTTAAAAATGGACAAATGCATTGGCATTGGTGGTGGTTGATACCTTGCAGTAATAGCAATATCCTGCTTCACAGCTCCAATAGTCGAAAGTCAGGAGTTTGTCTATTCTTTTAGTGTGGACAGTGTAAGCAGCTTAAGGGGTACTTGGGTGCACTTAATATATAGTTGAGCACCAAGTCCACTAAGTTTGATTAAGTTTCTTAATTTATTCTACTTAAGTTTATTTGGTATATTAAGAAGGTATTATCGAAGGCTGCAACCTTTGATGATAACCTTATACTTATATATAGGTAAACTCATTTTAAGTTAGGAAATTATAAAGCTAGAATAAGCTGTAGAAATGTATTGCCCTTTATTGTTGTTAGATTCTTTTATTAAATTCGGATGTTATATTGCTGTATTTTACTTTCCTAACTTAGCTGTAAAAGAATGCACTAGGCTAGCTGTAAAAGAACACACTAGGTTGAATGCATGTTATTAGTCATGGCAGTCCTCGTGAAACAAAAAAGCAGAAAAGAATCAGATTTTACAAGGAGCAGAATGCCTGTCAGAAGGTATACAGCAGAAAATACACAACATTTGGGAGGTAAGCCTCCATACATTCAGAAAATCAACCTCACATTAGATCACCACCCTATTGGACCAAGTTACCACCTTTTAAAAAGGAGTTTGAATTTCCCAAAACCTCTGTTTGAACCTGTAACAACAACATATTAGACCGTTGTGGTAACAAACTTGAAAACTGTATTTTAATTGAGTATTTCTGTGCTATTCATACATTAATCTTCATGCAAGGGGGTTGCAATATTCCTTGGGCTTATTCATTATGTCTGATGCTAATCCATTTTGGTTGCATCCTAACATCATTCATATGACTGTTAACATCATTAGCAGGAGGTCGCTCGTCATGTGGTTAACAGTATGTTTCCAGCTCATAACTATATCCATGCATCTCTAAATGCAGGTATATCATACACTACTTGAAAGATATTCTAATATTTCGAAAAGTGCAAGTTTTATGCTTTTGTGATGTCTTCGGTAATTGGTGTGGTTTCCTTAATTCAGCCAATCTTCTAATCTCTCATTAAGGCTCATTAATGAATTTTAGGGTTTTGCCAATCGTTTTAACAAGTTCTATTTTTAACAATTTCTTTCAATTATTAGTTGTTAATCCTCTGGCAGTTCTCTAACTAATCCTTGGTCCATAAACAAATTCAAGTTGAATATGATCGTTTTTTATAAAATTAATTTTTACTCACATTCATCTATTATTAATATCAAATTACCTATGGAATTTTAATACATCATAATAACCAACAAAAATGTATATCTTCCCCCTATCACCTAACTTTTGCCACCAGTTCGTTATCTTGAAAAGCCATGAATTATTAAATGTTTATTTATGCTATTCAACTACACCAGGCTTTGTTTCTTGTAACATTTTAAATTGCAATGGTAGGATAATATTCATCAAACTTATTAATCCAGTTTTGAAGAAATACATCTTATACTACTCTAGAGCTATGTTATTTGGGCATTGCCCTGGAAGCCCTCATACCTGTACCTGTGAAACTTCTGGTATTGGTACCAGTCCGGTTACTTCTCGGGTTCTATTATAATATTTCTGTCTATTGTAAGCTTGCTTTGATTTTTGCATGAACCTAGTATACTCTACATTTATACATGGTATCAAAGCTAATATAGGGAAAACTTTATTTTCTGGAGATTCAAATGACAAATTTTCTAAAATATATAGGCTTGGAGAGTATTTTCTCAATCTTGAACACTCTAGACCCAAATCGGTATTCCGTAGTGGATTTTCTTTGACTCCACCAAAGTGTTTTATGTTTTTTGCCTCTGGTTTAGCCAAAATATTTCTTGAAGACATCCTCTATTTGACCTTACAACAATTTCATAATTTGGTGGTAAATTTCTTCTTGGCTTTCTGTAATTTGTATTTTTTTTTTAAAGCAAAAAAAAAAAAAAAAAAAGAAAAAAAAAAGAAAAAAATTCCAAATCATCTGAAAAATTTAGAGATAGATCACAAATTTTTAAATCTTCTTTCACAAAATCCAGTTCAACCTCTCTTATGCCAATAAATAACAACACTAAATATTAGAACATAAGAGCATACTAGTGTTTGTTTTCTTGTTGATTATTATTTATTTGGTTTTGATGCTTAGCGGTGTGGTGGGTAGCATGGATGGTTCGTCCTATGTATAGAGAACCAAAACACTCCTATTATTTAGGTTATATGGCCATTCTGTAACAGAGTAGCTTGCTACTTGGTAGATCTTACAAAACATCTTGGGAAAATTTGCTCTAGCATGTCCTTTGATTTTGCAGTCTGTGCACCAAAAGTCTTTGTTGTCTTTCTTCATGTCTTTCATTGACTTCCTCATCATTCTTAGCATGTTCTTGTCGAGGGTCTTTGCAAACGTGGGTTCATCATCATTACTTGCTTCAGAGTCTGTCAATTGCTTGATTACAGGGATCACCATACAATGAAGGTGGGACCACCTTCATCTTCCTTTGTAGTGAGGGTAGTGACCACCCTATGAGCCACAAGTTTTGCAACTCGAAAATTGGTTCCTTGTCTAATTTTCCCAACATTTTTTCTAGTCTTCTATTATAAGCTAGTTTAGACTTGTGCTTACCTTACTGAGTGTCATATGTTACTTTCACAATCTTATTCTCATCTCAGTGCAACATGAATTCATTTTTGAAAACCTTCCAAATTTTATCCCAAGTATCCTACCCCTTGTTGATGCATTTGTAATTGGTTGATTACCACTCATTTGAGTATGGCTAGAAATGATATTAACTAATGTGTCTCATTTATTTTCCCCTTAGGGGTCCAACTTGTAATGTAGGTTTTGTAATGAAGGACATGGTTATCCAACCCATCAGTAGTGAACTTCAAAAGCTTTTGCCTTTTTGTATCAAGACTCATTAGGTTAACCATGGTTGTCCCTCCTCTTGAAAGTCTTTTCGCACTTTCTAATGCTCTCTCAACACTTGTAGAAATGTCTTGACCTTCGAATCTTCCTTCAATTTGAGTTATTCGCGTACCACTTCACTCATATCCAATCTCTCTTTGGTTCACCACTTCGATTCATCCACTTGATTGTCCTAGAGTTTTTGCCTACTCTTTAACGCTCATAAGCAAGATCCTCAATACATCATATATTCTTGGCAAAGGCATCTCTTTCCTTTCTCGTGAGGAAGTCATTGGACTCCATCTCATGATATTAGACTTCCCTCTACACAAGGTGGAAAACACTTGATCAACACTTTTGCACCACCTAACACAACCTTGTCAGCTAGGTCTACACCTCCTTCATTAGGTAGGGGCAACTGGCGAGCAATTGCAGACCGCACATTATTAGTGATTGATGGATTTCACAGTTCTTTGTGGAATTTTCTTCAATGGTTTTGACTTCAAATTAACAGTTGAGGTTGGTCTTCTAATGGCAAGTTATTAGTTAACTTTCTTATCCTTTGTGTTATCTCTTTGTTCCCCTAGTCGAGTCGATCTTATTTCTTGCTCGTTCCTCTGATGCAAATTTTGTTTTCGTTCGCCTTTGTTTGGGCTTGATGACTCAAATTATTTCTATGAATATCTTTAAATGATTGTTCTTCTTCAATTTGACGGTTCTTTTGCTCCTCAAATCGTTGTTAGATTCTCTATCAGTATACTTATTCTTTCTCAAGAAAAAGGTCTGGGAGGATAATGTAGTGTCTTGCCAATAGTCTAGGTAAATTCATCAACTGAGCAACTAGCTCAAGTCTTCAAACACCCGACTCTTCTAGCATTCCTCTTGTAAGTGCTCTCTAACTTAAAGGTCCCACAGGAACGTGAGGTCTTGTATTAGTTGCTCTTTCCTTTATGGGTTGGTTTCTATAGGTTATTAGATTGGTTGGGCCATTCACTCTTTAATTATATACCTACATCGTGATGCATTACCAATGATTATTGTCGATAGAACTGAACTTTATTGGACAAAACTTCATATAGGCAACGTCATCAATTATGTAAAGTCACTAGATAACATCACAATCTGCTATAACATAATGGCATACTTGTATTTTCGCATAACATGGAATTAGATAAGAACTGAAACTTTATTGATATACTAGGTAGTGTACATTAATAAATATGATATGGTAAGGATGTAGAAATTTATGAGAGACCCTGTGTGTGATTGAGATCTTCCCACATATAGTTTTTTTGATTGACAGGTGTGTCACTTGGATCCCTCTTTCTTTGCTTATTTTGGAAACAAATCTTCTTCAAATGATGAGTTTGAGGGGGGCCTTGATGTGGAGCCTTTTATTTTTGAGCCTCTTTCTATCACTTAGGGTTCTTCTAGAGTTTTTTTTTCCCTCATAAATCCAACTAGGTTGAGAAGCTTGAAATATTCCTAATCAGAATATTATACTAACATTTGGAATACTTGGAAATCTGTTTAAGATAAATATAGATTTTATACTTGAAATAATAATTTAGATAATAAAATGAAATTACATTCAGATTTTTTAGATCTCAAATAATATAATGTGAATCCTCAAGGGGTTTTGTCCTTGAGTTATTGTGATGACAAGGGTTTTCGTCCTTGAAATTAGGTTACACAATTAATGGGTTTTGTCCTTAAGAGCAATTGTAAAGCATGATGCTTGTAAAAGGTCATATATTTGAATACATGATTGAATGCTTCCTTCCTTACCAATGACTGATTATTTATAGCTTCAAAGCCTTCCATCAAAAGATGTAACTCCTCCAAGGGTGACGACCTTCCATTTAATTAATGTTGTTTATTAACTAATGTTGTTTATTAACTCATGAATGTTGTTAATAATTACTCAATGCTGATTTCCTTATGGCACTCCACCTTGCAGGTTATTGGTGATTTGTTGGTGTTTGGTAGCTGGTTATTGACGATTTAATTCAAGGAAATTACAGACCTCCTTTGGCGATCCTCTCTTGGTGATTTCCTTTGGTGAGTTCCTAAGTTGTGTTTGAGGATATTACAGACCTCCCTTCCCCAATTTCTTGTCCTCAAGCAATTGCAAATTCTTTTGCCTTGACCCATCCATTTCGTCCAACTTTGAAATGCTTGGATTCCATTGCAAGCTTGAAAACTTATAATTCTTCATACCAAAAGTATTCGTCTTCACCTTTGGCTTGGAAAGGCTAGAACAAAGCTGTATATCTACACTTATGCAATTAGAGTGATATCCAAATTCATCTGATTGCACTTAAATTTTACCTCTATCAATGGGACTTAGTAGTCCTAGAAGGTTGAAGACCTTTATGTTTCCCTTAAGGACACCAATGCTGGCTGCAAACTGTCATACTATCATATGAGCCATTCCTTCTTCTAGGCTTGTCTTCCCTTTGCCTTGAGAATGTGGCCATACTGGTGTAAATTCCTACTGAGTGATCACACTTATAGGAATTCGTTTCCTTTCCTTTTTCTTGAAAATATTTAAAGATTTCATAGGCTACCTAGCTCGAGCATGAATTCCCATGATATAAATGACAAAAAGTCAGACCATCTCCACTTACCGCTGTATTTTTCTTTTCTTCACAGAGGTTAATTATATAACTTCTCGTCTCATCCCATTTTATTCCATCACGTGCCTTCTCTTTGTTCATGCCACCCATTGTGACTATATAGTTACAACAATATGCATGTTCCCAGCGAGCATATGAACAGAAACTGCCAGCTTGCTCAAGCAGAAGGGAATCAAATTCTCCATTTGACCATTGAGAGACACTATTGTTGTAATCCTTAGAGGAACCATTTTCCAAACCTAACATCTAGTAGTCATCAATGAACAAAGTAGCAACCTCGACTTTTGCATCTTTAGATGTTGAATGGGCATTAGAATTAGTGTTTGGGCTATTTTCCTTAGAAACCCATTGTGCACCGTTTCTCACCTCCTGAGGTAGGACCCTTATCAACTCATTTAGAGGATCTTCGATAGTATAAGGAATAACGCAAATCTTAGACATACCAGTAGTCTGCTTATTTCCCTCCTTCATAGCTATCTGACCAATTATAATCGTGCTTGTTGTTTTCCCTTGTCTGTAACCACCATTTTGCCATTCGTCCTCCTTAATTGGAGGATTCTCTAGAACATAATTTAGCCACATTTCAAAACTGCCTTGCCTCTTGAGAGAGTCCACATAGCCTTGAGGAGGCTGTTGCCCCTAGGTTCCTAATGTTAAGCACGGGATAAACTGAGAGGGGGGGGGGGAATCAGTATATCATAAATCTTATAAAATTTCTTTTAATCAAATTCCACTTTAACATACATTCAAGATATGTAATAAAATTGAAATAACAAACACCACACAAGATAGAGAGAGACTAGATTTAACGTGGAAACCCAATGTGGGAAAAACCACGGAGAATAATCTCAAGTAAATGAATGAGCACCAACTCTAACTACAATATTTGCAAGCACCAACATGTAGGAGCACCAACCCCTTTGCTGAGCACCAACACAACTATTCATGAGCACCAACCCATAGGAGCACCAACCCCTTTGCTGAGCACCAGCACAGTGATAATTCATGAGCACCAACTCATATGAGCACCAACCCATTTGCTGAGCACCAACATAGCAACAATTCGTGAGCACCAACCCACATGAGCACCAACCCCTTTGTGTGTACCACACAACTATCTCTCAATGTTGCTATCTCAACAAATGATAGTTCATTACAATATCTCTTTCCTCTTTCACCTTTGTTCTTTTAAGCTAGATATAATAAATACAAATCATACTCATCTCTCACATTACAAATGGCTTCTCAAGACTTTATTTATAGCTTTCCAAATGACCTTTGGCCTTCACCCTTTGTGACCCTTCAATCCTCATGGTAAATGGCACCAAACTTGCATGACCCTTCGTATCCTTGCATTTGAAAAGTCATGTGGTGACCCTTCATAAGAAAAAATGTTTTTTTCCTCTTTTGTCTTTATCTTGGTGACTTTTCATATTCTTCAAAGTGTCCCTTCATGAGAAATTGCACCCTTCCTCTTTTGTTTTCACTTGGTGACTCTTGGAATTCCCCAAGATGACTCTTCATGGGAAAATGCATCTCATTCTTCTTTTGTCTTTACCCCATAACTCTTTGACTTCTCCATGGGCCCTTCTTTTGTCTTATATTTAACCAAAAATATATTCATTAATATTAAATAAATATTAACACACATTAGCCAAGATATAAATATTACAAACATCATTAAATGCAATGGGGCCTTTATCACCAATAATACTAGACCTTTGACATCAATGACAATATCTCCAACAATCTCCTCCTTTGTCATTGATGGCAATCTCAATCCTGAAACTGCCACGACCTGAAACTTGCACATACTGTCATCTGAAAAACATGCAGTAACTCTCCCTTATTGTAACAACTTGTACCTATTCTTTGTACCTATTTTTGCAACTGTACCTATTATTCTTTCTCTTTGACATCAATGGCAAAGGGCCTACCTGGAGCTAACACTTAGCTCCCCCTCAACTAATGTTGAACTTCAATGGCAGGAAGTAAAAGAAATTACTTCCAACTTCTCTCGTAGATACTCAAATGTGTCTTTTGGTAGTCCTTTTGTGAAAATATCTGCAATCTGCTTTGTCATACTGATATATTCCATTTTAACTTGTTGATCTGCAACCTACTCTCTCAAGAAGTGATATCTAATGGGAATATGTTTTGTTCTTGAATGCATTACTGGATTCTTCAAAATATTTATAGCACTTGTGTTATCACAAAAAATGGAGATATGTTCATCATACTTTACCTTGATATCTTCCAAATTTTGCTTCATCCAAAGCACTTGAGTACAACACAATATTGCTGCAATATATTCTGCTTCAGTGTAGACAGTGATATTGAATTCTGTTTCTTGCTTAGCCATGATACTAAGCTATCACCAAGGAAGAAAGCTCCTCCACTTGTACTCTTTCTGTCATCCAAGCACCCTGCCCAATTTGAATCTGTATAAGCAACCAAAGTGAAATCTCTATCTGTGGGATACCATAATCCATAATCCAATGTCCCCTTGATATATCTGAATATTCTCTTCACCAACTGAACATGACTATTTTTTGGAGATGACTGATATCTTGCAACCATCCCTGCTACATGCATGATGTTTGGCCTTTGATGTTGTCAAATATAAAATACTACCAATCATAGATCTATACAAAGATTGATCTGTACCAGGTGAATCTTCATCCTTGCTCACCTTATTTCTTATACATATAAGTGTGCCAACTGATGCACAATCCTTAAAACCAAATTTTTTCAACATTTCCTCTGCATATTTACTTTGAGATATGAATTTTTTTTATTTGATTGAAATATTTGAAATATTAAGAAAAATGATAATTCTCCAAGCATAGACATCTCAAATTCTTTTTGCACTCTATCAGAAAATTCTTGTCATCTTTTCAATATTTTCTCCAAAAATGATATCATCAACATATACCACAACAATCAATTGATGCTCACCCTCTATTTTGATGTAAATATTACTATCAGGGAATCCTCTCTTGAATCCTTGATCTTGCAGGTACTTATCAAGTCTTGCATACCAAGCTCTGGGAGCTTGTTTCAATCCATACAATGCTTTCTTCAATATGCATACATGGTTACTAATATTTGAGAGAATAAATCCCTCAGGCTACTCAATGTAGACCTCTTCTTCAAGATTTCCATTTAGGAAGGCAGATTTGACATCCATATGAAACACTTTGAAATTTTTAAACACTGCATATGCAAGAAACATTCTAATAGCCTCTAACCTTGCCACTGGTGCAAAAGTTTCTTCAAAATCTATTCTCTCAATCTGAGCATATCCTTTACATACTAATATTGTTTTATTTCTGGTTACTTCTCCATTTTCATTCAACTTATTTCTATAAACTCATTTTGTTCCTATCACATTGTTATCTTTTGGTCTAGGCACTAATTCCCAAGTATCATTCTTTTCTATTTGATTTAATTCTTCATCCATAACATTAACCCAATGCTCATCATGTCTAGCTTCTAAAAAAAATTTAGGCTCAATTTTAGATAACAAAGAGAAGTTAACTTGTTCAGATTTGCTTACCATCATTATTTTGGTGCGAATTCCTTCATTTATGTCTCTGATGATGTCACTTTCATTATGATTTCTCTAAAAGTATTTGGATGGAGTTTTGGTGCCCTTTTTTTCCTTCTCCTCATCTTCATCTGATTCTTCAAAGCCTTCCTTTTCAATGATTTCAGGAATGTCTACTGGATATTGATTCTTTGTTCCATCTTCTTCTATCCTGACACTTGAACTTTCAACAATTTTCTTGATTCTTTTGTTATAACATTTATAAACTTTACTTTTGCAAGAATAACCAAGAAATATACCTTCATCTACTCTGGATTCAAACTTACCTAGTTTTTCATCGGTTCTTTTTATGAAGCATTTGCTACCAAAAACTCTGAAATAATCCACTGTTGTTGGTTTGCCTTTCTATAGCTCATAAGGAATCTTGTCACTATTGACTCTTAATAATGATCTATTTTGAATATACACTATTGTACCAACCGCATCTCTCCAATATTTATCTGCTATCTTGGATTCATTTAGCATTGTCCTCACCATCTCTTGAACTGTTCTATTTTTTTGTTCAACTACTCCATTTTGCTGTGTAGTTTTGGCTGCTGAATAGTGTCTCTTTATTCCATGATTTTCATAAAACTCAATATATTGATCTGACATGAATTCTCCTCCTCGATCTGATCTTAGACACTTAATCTTCAAACTATTTTCATTCTCAACTAATGCTTTGAATGCTTTGAAATGTCTAAAAGCTTTTGATTTTTTCTTTAAAAACATTACCCAAGTCATACGTGAAAAATCATCAATAAGAAACATGAAATATTTATCACCTTGAGTACCTTGAGTCCTCATAGGTCCACATAGGTCAGTGTGAACAAGCTCTAGTATCTGAATGGTCGAGTATTCTTTTATTTTGAATCGCCTTCTAACCTGCTTCCCATGCTGACAAGGTCCACAAAGCGTGTTGGATGGCTTTGTAATCTTTGGAAGATTATTGACTGCTTGATTTTTGCTGATGTTGACAAGATTGTCACAATTTATGTGCCTCATTCTCTTGTGCCATAGCCAATTTTCTTCAATCTGACTCAAACAACATCTTTGATCTTTGATGTCTGATAACATATACAAGTTATTCCTTGTTCTCTGAGTATTTGCAACTAATACATCTGAAATTTTTCTTCTAATTTCACAACTTTCTACATAAAACTTTAGTGTGTGCCCCTGATCACACATTTGACTTACACTCAAAAGATTATGCTTAAGACCTTCTACATATAAAACATTTTTAGTTTTATTTCTACCATTATCTGAACTTAGTGTACCTTTTCCAGCAATTCTGGTAGTAGTTTTGTCTCCAAATTTCATTGTGCCACCATTGATCTTCTTCAAGGTTATGAACTTGCTCTTGTCTCCTGTCATGTGCCTCGAACATCCACTATCAATGAACCATAACCTTTTTTCATTTCTTGCATGCAAAGCTGTCCGAACCAACATAGAATCTTCAAGTTGTTTCTTTTGCTATATCTAAACCTTCTTCTTGATGAATAGAGCCTTGAAACTCTAGTCCTTTTTGACTGACTCGAACACGCTTCTATAGTATTGAGCTATGTGTTCGAAATTGTTACACTTGTAAAAAATTATGGCCTCTTCATCAAAGCTTGATAGAGGAGCAAAAGAGTTGTAGCTTCTACTTGACTCTATATGACTTTTCTTTTCCTTATTTTTGAGACTATTAGCTCTTTTTCTACATTCTAATTTCTTGTGATCATATCCATTACAATAAAAATAGTAACCATAAAAATAGGACCTATTTGTGTATCTCTGACCTTATTGCCTTTTGTAGCTTTGTTCCCTCCAGCTTTTTTTGTTTGAGATGTCTTTTGTATTCTTCACTTCTTCCCTTTTTGTTTCCTCTTTTGTAAGAGCTTCAACATAGCTCTTTTTCTTTTCAAATATGATATTTGTCTTATTTGATATTGCCTTTGGGCTTTCTAATATCTTATTTAGCATATTAGTGTTATTTTCAAATTTTGAATCATTGGCTGCTCTATCATTGATTGCTTTATTTGTTTTATCAAGATCTGCTTTTAAAGAAGCAATTTCAATAACATACCTTTCACATTCTTTTCTTACTATTTTCAACACTGCCGTTAGGTCTTCTTCATTCTTCTTGGCTTCTTCAAAGTGTGCTTGTAGATCTTCGATTATTTCCTTAAACTCCTTTTGATTTTTCTTGATTTGGCGCTTCAATCTTTGATTTTTATTTTCAACAGCTTTTAACTCTTTTAAGGCACAAATGAGTTCTCCTTCCAGATTCACTTAGGCTTCATCCTCTTCTTCTTCTTGATCATCTGTTCTTTTGCTTGTAGAGGCATCTTCATGTATGGCCATCTTGTGCTTTCCTGATCTACCTTCAAGCTGTAAACTTTTTTCAAAAAGAACCTGGTTTGATACCAATTGTTAAGCATGGTATATACTAAGAGGGGGGGTGAGTCAATATATCATAAATCTTATAAACTTTCCCTTAACCAAATTCCATTTCAACATACATTCAAGATATACAATAAAACTGAAATAATAAACACCATACAAGATAGAGAGAGACACCAGATTTAACATGGAAACCCAATGTGGAAAAAACCATGGAGAACAATCTCAAGTATATGAATGAGAACCAACTCAAAATACAAAATTCGCAAGCACCAACGTGCAAGAGAACCAACCCCTTTTCTGAGCATCAACACATCAACTATTCATGAGCACCAACCCGCATGAGCATCAACCCTTTTGCTGAGCACCAACACAACAATAATTCATGAGCACCAACCCACAGGAGCACCAACCCCTTTGCTGAGCATAAACACAACAACAATTCGTGAGCACCAACCCATAAGAGTACCAACTCCTTTGTGTATACCACACAACTATCTCTCAATTTTGCTATCTCAAAAAATGATAGTTCATTACAATATCTATTTCCTCTCACACCTTTGCTCTTTTAAGCTAGATATAATAAATATAAATCATATATATCTCTCACATTACAATTGGCTTCTCAAGCCTTTCTTTATATCTTTCCAAATGAACTTTGGCCTTCCCCCTTTGTGACCCTTCAATCCTCATGGAAAATGATGCCAAACTTGCATGACCCTTTGTATTTTTGCATTTGAAAAGTCATATGGTGACCCTTCATAAGCAAAAATGTCCTTTCCTCTTTTGTTCTTATCTTGGTGACTTTTTGTATTCCTCAAAGTGTCCCTTCATGAGAAATTGCACCCTTCCTCTTTTGTCTTCACTTGGTGACTCTTGGAATTTTCCAAGATGACTCTTCATTAGAAAATGTGTCTCATTCTTCTTTTGTCTTTACCCCATGACTCTTTGACTTCTCCATGGGCCCTTCTTTTGTCTTATATGCAACCAAAAATAGATTCATTAATATTAAATAAATATTAACACACATTAGCCAAGATATAACTATTACACATAGCATTAAATGTAATGGGGCCTTTATCACCAATAATGCTAGACCTTTGACATCAATGACAATATTTCCAACACCTAATACAACTATGACTAATTCCAGTGATATATACGTGTGATGTTTCTGACAAAAATCACGAAACTCTTTTTGCTTTGTTGCTGCCAGATTATTCCATGATGCTTGAATTGTCCCACCTAGAACAAATACACCTAAAGCGGTATAGATGCTTCCATAACTATTCTTAGCATATGCTTCACCTTCATGGCCAACATATAAGAAAAAAGATCATAATTGCTTTATCAGTATCTCTAATGTACCCTTCTCCTTTAATTTTTGTGTTGTTAGACTTAAAATAGTCGTTTCTATTAGGGTTTCAAAATTATCTTCTGGAATGTGTGTATCAAAAGTTTTCTTTAATTGGTTTTGAATACCTCTTTCTCCATAGTGTTCTCTAGACTATCTGTATTGACACCTTCATGCTTATCCCATTTATATGCAAAGCCTAATTGAGCAAGGGTAAGGCCTGCCCCATCAATTAGACTATCCATGAAAGAGGCACAAATGCCTTTCCATGACATATTAAAGTATGAATAAAGACTTGTTTTTTGGAAACCAATGCTTCCTTCCTGCATATTTCGAGGTCTCAAAGTAGAGTGATTGAAATCTATTAGTGGTTGGTCATGATTTCCCCCATAGTCTATCCTCTTTGATGGAAAACTCACCTTTGGAGCACCCAAATCTTTGTCAAGAAAAGACTTTGGGTTGTCACTAAAGTGTTCCTTCACTTTTTCCAATGACTGTTTAGGGCAATCAGCCCGTGGCGCTTCCTCTTGGGTTGGAACCTTTTCCCCACTATCACCTTTCATGGTAGATGCCTCCATGAGCTGTCCACAAACCTTTTTAGAATCTGAATTCTTTTATTTCTTGATTCCTTCTTTGGAATCCTCATGAGAGTTTGGCTTTCTTGATGCATTTTGGAGATTTTCTTGGCTACCCTTTGGTTTGTGACCAACTCCTTCATATTTCCCCTTCCCATGCCATGTTCCCATCAACTCCATAAAGTATGAATAAGATATTTATTTTCAAATCTCTGCTGGAAGGGTTTTGTATGAATCGAAACCAACCATGATGTCACTATTTAGTGACCCCAAGGCATGAAGACAACTCTAAAAACAACTCTATCCCATCGCTAGCCAAGAAATGGCTCTAATCCCACTGTAATATTCCTAATCAAAATATTATACTAACATTTGGAATCTTTGGAAATCTGTTTAAGATAAATATAGATTTTATACTTGAAATAATAATTTAGATAATAAAATGAAATTACATTCAAAGTTTTTAGATCTCAAATAATATAATGTGAATCCTCAAGGTTTTTTTGTCCTTGAGTTATTATGATGACAAGGGTTTTCGTCCTTGAAATTGGGTTACACAATTAAGGGGTTTCGTTCTTAAGAGCAATTGTAAAGCATGATGCTTGTACAAGGTTATATATTTGAATACATGATTGAATGCTTCCTTCCATACCAATGGCTAATTATTTATAGCTTCAAAGCCTTCCATCAAAAGATGCAAATCCTCCAAGGGTGGCAACCTTCCATTTAATTAATGTTGTTTCTTAACTAATGAATGCTGTTAATAATTAATTAATGATGATTTCCTTATTGTGCTCCACCTTGTTGGTTAATTCTGATTTGCTGGTGTTTGGTTGTTGGTTATTGACAATTTAATTCAAGGAATTTACATACCTCCTTTGGCGATCCTCCCTTGGTGATTTCCTCAGGGGATTTTCCTTTGGCGAGTTCCTAAGTTGTGTTTGAGGATATTACACTTCTAGAGCTCATTGGTGATTTTATTGGTAATGTGTAGTCCCATGCAAGAATTGTCATGCCAAATTGGCATTTATGGTTCATGTGATTGAGAGTTATGGCCCTCAATCTTTTGAGGATTATGGACACAAGGCATGGAAGGATGTAATGCATTGGGCATATTTTGTACCTCTTCCCAAGGTAATAATGTTGTTTGATGCAAGCAACTATAGTGCATCATTCCAACCGAAGACACTATTAAAGAGGCATATACAGTAATGCTCTGTCGCTTAACATAGGCCAAGGTTGTTCATTTACGATCTTTGTTGGGAGTGAAGTTGTCCTTAAGGGGGATATCATGTAATTTCTCCTTCCTCTCTTCCTCACGTCAATCCAAGGGGTTTCTAGTGTAATTAATTGTTTACTTATTAACATTTAATTGATTATGCGACTTGTGATTTTAAATTGTAAAAAAGGATAAATTCGATCTATCTTTATTCCATGTTGATTGCAAGCTTAACTTGTAGAAGCTTGTATATAAAAACTTCATTTACTGGTTTGTTTCTTTCTTGGTTTATTCCTAAACTTGAGCTCATAGAATTTGTTTATAAGGGCACAAGGTTCTTGGTTTTTGATATAAAAGAGAGATGGATTATACTGCTTTCAGAGTTATGCAATTTTGCTTTTGATTGTAAGCTTAACTTGTAGAAGATTTTATGTTAAAGCTTCATTTATTAGTTTCTTTCTTTCTTGGTTTATTCCTAAACTTGAGGTCATAGAATTCTTTTTATAAGGACACAAGATTCTTGGTTTTCGATATGCAAGAGAGATGAATCATACTGCTTTCAAAGTTATTTATGCAATTTTGATTGTGATTGTAAGCTTAACTTTTAGAATATTTTATGCTAAAGCTTCATTTATTGGTTTCTTTCTTTCTGGGTTTATTCCTAAACTTAAGCTCAAAGATAGAAAAGAAAGAAAAGAAAATATATTAATGTCCACAAATGACCAAAAGTAAGTCAATGGGATTTGAGGATACAACATTTAACAATAGAAAGTTCTAGGATGAGAGAATCCTAGAAGCAAAATAATAAAAGAAAATAAGACAAAATAAAGCAGTGTGCCACTAACATAGGTGGTAATGAAATAAATACGGCAATGAGGGGCGAGCAAGAGCCCCAAAAGCATGTGCCGATGAAGACTAGAAGGAAATATTATCCACAAGTATCTGTTTGTGCCTGAAGTGGAGGAGCTATTTGAGCCATCATCGATCATTGTGAAATATATGATAGGATTATTTCTATAAGGACACAAGATTCTTGGTTTTTAATATGCAAGAGAGATGGATTGTACTGCTTTCATAGCTATTTATGCAATTTTTCTTAGTACAATTTTGTACCATGATAATATTCATCTCTTTATTATGAGCTTGCTTTGGTTTATGCATGATCCTAGTATATTGAAAATTTCTAGACAAAGACAAATGATTTACATCCGCCGAGCATTATATCTTGAAACAACAAACTTATTGATTTGGTCTATGTGAAAAATGTTGCCTATGATTTCTTCAAAAATATTTTTCTTTTACTATCTTGTTGGTCATTTTCATTATTATGCTGTTTTTTTTGTGTTGCTACTCCATTTTGCAGAGATGACTTTTGAGTACCAAACTGCCTGTGGATGCAATGTGCTTTGCAACAAGTGCAATGCCCTTTGATGAGTGTTGAACTTGAGTATCAATTAGGAGGGCTTGAACTTTTTGCCACGATATTTCTAATTCAGTGTTTAGAAGATTTAAAAACATCAAAAGCTTATGCCTTATCTTTGTTTGATTAGTCTTGGGTGAGGTAACAGTCCGCCTTAAACATGGTGTGGGTTTAGTTTGGACTGCATTCTTATGCGGAATAAGGTTAGGCCAGATTCTTGAGATTTTAAACTTGTTTCACACTTGATTCTATCTTACTAAACTTGGATGATCCAGGTGGTAGTTGGAGGCAATCATTTGACAGGATGCTAAAAAACTAGGTCACCTTACTAGGGGTATAACTTCCCAATAGTAGCTCAAAAAAACTCTGTTAAAAAACATTGGAAAGATTAGAATGTGTACTACATGATGAAAAGATGCAAATTTTGTTTCGAAAAGTTTGACCTCCAAAATACACTCTGAAATCCCCGAAAATAGAAAATTAAAAATTTGACTTATTTTGGGTATAATTGCTGACTTCATTTGTCCATATTCACCAACTCAGTTTGTTATCATTCATGCATTATGAATGACTTCTTGGATCCCGAGGTGGAATGTCCCATCTTTGCCTTTGAGTTTTTTTGTTTCTTTATGTACTTGGTTGTATACAATAAGGTGCTTCATCAAAAGAGAGACCTGGAGAGAGTAGTTTGGTAGCAAAACATATCTTCACAGTGCACACAGATTACTACCTTTTTGCAATATGTAGCGCATCACAGAGAACAAAGAGTGGTAGCTTCACATCTCTTCTCAGAGATTGCTACTTTAGTTATTTATTAACATGGGAGAAATAACTTCTATATCTCTTCTCAGAGATGGCCGTACATACCTCTCATGTCAATGAAGTAGTAAAGTGTTTTATTCAAAATTTGTTCTCTATGTATTTTTTATTTCCATTTATTCATGGCCCACTTAGCTACAATTATGCAATTGTCTCTATTCTACAATTGTTGTAATTAATGGCTTCTGCTTATAACACATTAAGTTCCTTCAATTTAATATATTGTCCATTGGATTCTTGATCCAAAATTGGATTGTTGGATAATACTTGGATGTAGTATCCCTTGCTAATTCTAACCTCAAACCACAGATTAAAGGCTCAAGGAGTATCGTCAGACACTTTGCATACAATGTCTGAACTTATTGTTATGAATATCTGATTGCTTTTTTCCTGATATTTTTATGCTAATAATAGTGTGTTGGAGATGTTGTCATTGGTGTCAAAGGTCTATCATTATTTGTGATAAAGGCCCCATTGCATTTAATGATGTTTATAATAGTTATATCTTGGCTAATGTGTGTTAATATTTATTTAATATTAACGAATATATTTTTGGTTGCATATAAGACAAAAGAAGGGCCCATGGAGAAGTCAAAAAGTCACGGGGTAAAGACAGAAGAAGAATGGGACGCATTTTCCCATGAAGAGTCATCTTGGGAATTCCAAGAGTTACCAAGTGAAGACAAAAGAGGAAGGGCACAATTTCTCATGAAGGGACACCTTGAGGAATACAAAAAGTCACCAAGATAAGGACAAAAGAGGAAATGACATTTTTGCTTATGAAGGGTCACCATATGACTTTTCAAATGCAAGGATACGAAGGGTCATGCAAGTTTGGCATCATTTTCCATGAGGATTGAAGGGTCACAAAGGGTGAAGGCCAAAGGTCATTTGGAGAGCTATAAATAAAGGCTTGAGAAGCCATTTGTAATGTGTGTAAGAGTGAGTATGATTTGTATTTGTTATATCTAGCTTAGAAGAGCAAAAGAGAGAAGAGAATGATTTATATTTGTTATATCTATCTTAGAAAAGCAAATGTGAGAGAGGAAAGAGATATTGTATGAACTATCATTTGTTGAGATAGCAACATTGAGAGATAGCTGTGTGGTATACACAAAAGGGGTTGGTGCTCATGAATTGTTGTTGTGTTGGTGCTCAGCAAAGGGGTTGGTGCTCTTGTGGGTTGGTGCTCACGAATAGTTGTTGTGTTGGTGCTCAACAAAGGGGTTGGTGCTCCTGCAAGTTGGTGCTTGCGAATATTGTAATTTGAGTTGGTGCTCATTCATATACTTGAGATTGTTCTCCGTGGTTTTTCCCACATTGGGTTTCCACGTTAAATTTGGTGTCTCTCTCTATCTTGTGTGGTGTTTATTATTTCAGTTTTATTGCATATCTTGAATGTATGTTAAAGTGGAATTTGATTAAAGGAAAGTTTATGAGATTTATGATATACTAATTCACCCCCCCCTCTCTCAATATATCCCGTGCTTAACATAGTGCTTTGAATGATACAATTTGATTAACAATGATAGCAAGAAAGATATGCAACAATCTACAATGTTTTCAAGGCACATAAGTGTTTAAATTTGGAAGAGACATTTAGTCAAACAATTCATATGCAACTTTAGATTTGCTTCAGACTAATCCTTCTTCGATTGAGTATACAATAGTGCAGATTATAAGCTTGATTGTATATGAAATCAAAACTATTTTGCAATACAATGAATCCCTATCCAAGCTCTAATGGCTGCCACTACTTCAGACTAATATTCAGACCTTATAATCATGCATACAAGTTGAAATTATGATATGAACCTAATTGGAAGAGTTGGTAATGATCAATAGACCCCACGAATGCTAGTTCTGACTTTTATCTAATTTTTGGATGTCTCCTTGAGTGAAATCACCCTCATTGAGTGAAGCCGCCCCTACGCTATGACTGGAACCTCAAGCATAAATTATTGCAGCTTTATACCTCCTTCATTTGACCCTTGAAATGGTTTCTAGGATGGTAGGAATCAAATGCATCAATACCCACAACCATGAAGTGTCTCAATGATGAGATATCAACAAAAATACCATTCCCATGGAGTCGCCCCTGCTGCTATATGATAGTCCTCAGTAATAAATAATTGCAGCCTTGAAACACTTCCAATTTGTTCCTGAAATGATCTCCAAGTAGCCACAAAGAGTTTGAACCAATTCCCACAAAATTTGGATGCAAGGATGTGCCAATACGAACCAAAATCTGAGTATGAGTATGCAGATTGAAACCCTCCAATCGCTGAAAATAAGCTCTAATGAAAAATCTCTAAATCCTCCAATGTAGCACAAATTGGAATTCTAAATGAAGCCCACAATTAGGCAATTATCTCAGCCGATAGTTTCACAGCCTCAAAATTGCACAATCTAATAAGATTTTTCGTTTTCAAAGGCTCAATAATGGCAGAAACCTTAGTTGGTTCCTTCTCCAAGCAAAACACTTCGAAACACATTAATTCTTGGATGAAAAGAAGCTTCACTGACCCCTTTAATATACTTTTTCATGAGTTGGTCAATCACCTTTGAGAGTATTTTTAATCATTTAATATCATTTAAAATAATATTAATTGTGTGTACATTGAATTTATTAAATAATTTAATATTCGACCTCCAAATCAATATTAATTAAAGTACTTAAAAATCACTTAAATGAGGGTCATGGTCCCATTGCACATAAAGTGATTTTTAATACCTTATAGTATAATTGCACTTTATAAATAATTATTAATAAATTAATCACTTTATTAATAATTAAAATAACATAACTCCACAAATAATCATTATATCTCAATTCTGTCTAAACTTGGGAGTTAACCATTGTGTCCATTGTGCATCCAACGGCCTTACTAAAAATAGTAAGGGTCCCTCTCTACCAACCACTGACTTACTATAAATAGAAAATCCCTCATTATCTTATTAAATTGATTGTGCAAGGGATTGACATTGCAATCATACCCTGTTCAGGTGCCCTGCTATAAATGGAAACCCTGACTCTCAAAAATGATGACTTACTATAAATAGTAAGTATTAAGAATCGAGTTTAATGAATGGCCAAACCTGAACCCATACTAAGCTTTGATGGAGAAAACACACTGATCTCTGCCAAAAAGGACTCTCTAACCATTTGAGTTAGCCTACGAGGTCCAATAATAGGCTAAACCAATCATAAACCATGGTGAGCTAAAATGGGGACATTACAGTCCGCCCTGCCTGAAATTGCTTGCCCCCAAGCAATCTCTCATCTGAAAGCTCATTGCACTTAGCTACAATTTTGTAATTGTCTCTATTCTATAATTGTTGTAATTAACGGCTTCTGCTTATAACACATTAAGTTCCTCCAATTTAATGTGATGTCCATTGGATTCTTGATCCAAAACTGGATTGTTGGATAATACTTGGATGTACTCCATTGTGTTGCTTTGCACCGTTGCCACATGTCTGCTGGGGTTATGGGCTGCCTTATTTGTTAGCTGAAAACTAAGCATAAAAATAGAATATAAAAACAGAGAGACTGAGATTGCTACAACAATTCTTAGAAAACAAGAATTTTATTATTTTCTTGATCTTTTTTTTTCTACCCATACAATGCTACGCCCTTAGGGTCTTTAAATAGAATATGAAAGCTAAAATAACTAGAAAAACAAACTCAAGACTAATTTTAGTCTTTACATGCAAACTAACTGTTTGTCTAATTGACTGAATGTTAACTGCTTCTCTAACAGTTTAACTAACTGTTTGATAACTGACTGATCTCTAATTGATTTTTAATTGTTGCATGCATGAGGAGTGGAGAAATTAACTCCAGTCTCCAACACTCCCCCTTAATTTCTACCATAAATTATTTCAGCATTTACAATGCCTAAATTTTGTCTCTCATGCGGAATACACCGCCTTGCAAAATACATCGCCTTATATGTGGAATACACCACCTTGTCTTCATACAAAACAAATATAATTACTCAATGAGTGTTTACTCAGCATTTAAGACTGAGGAGTAGCTTGTCGAAAGGCTATCAATGGACATGCTTATGTCCAACACTGCAAGCTTCCTGCTTGCTTACCTTTCTTTCACCCGGCGCGTAATTGTTTAGATTTCCTCCTAGAACTCTATTGGGTTCTTTCCACATTGGTCTAGATTTACCAATGATCGGCCTGATCTTCAGACACTTTGACAGCTTCACTCGCTGTTCAACACACACACTTTCATAGCTTCACTCGCTATGTAACACAAGCTCTGCGGAGCTCATCTTTTCAAACACGGCACTGCGGCCATCAATGCTATAATTTGAAGACAATGAATGATTGCAATGCTTGAATAACATGAAAAACATATGCCTTGTAAAAATTGAATACAAACAACAGACAAGAAACAAAACAAATAAAAAACATATCTCAGAAGGCTTTCGTGTTAAGGTGTGGAGCTAAAAGCTTCACCAAATGAGCAAGTGCAGAAGTTGTTGGAGTTACACAGACACCAGCATCGGTCAGGAGTTGACTGAGAGATGTTGGCATCGGTCATGGATCAGCTGACATCGGTCAGGTGCAGACAAGCAGGGACCGATGTCGGTCACCTGTGCGTCCAAAATGCTATTTCTGTGGATAGAATAGAATGTTTGCATGATAAGATTAAGTGATAGTCTTAATTCCGCATCTCTATTTTAAGTAGGACTGTTTTGAGCCCTTGATTAGGAGGTGCATCTAATGGTTGTAATTGTATGCTCATGAATCCCTAATGTTATATAATAGGGATAGATCTTCATAGCTTATCGAATTGGTAGAATAGTACAAGATATTTGTATAGTATATGTGTATCAATCCAGGTTGTTGGAATTGATTGTAATTGAGAGAGAGAACTCTTGAGGGAAAGAGATCTAGAAAGAGATCTGTACATCTGAGAGAGGTGTGGAAGAAAAGAAGTTTTTTCAATTGTAATTCCTTCTGGAAGAGTTTAATACAAGTTTTCAGGGTGGTTTCTTGTATCTCTTGTTCTTTGCTATTTCTAATTTTAGTTACTTATCATTCTGGTTTAATTTCATGTTTAATTGCTTTCATATAGTAATCAACTTTGTTGGTTGATCCCCAACAAGTGGTATCAGAGCTCAAGTTGACTAACAGGTGTTTTAGATCTGGTTAGTGTGTATTGATTACAGGTTACTCACAGGGATTTTTGTTTGAGTGGAAGAAGCAATGGCAGAAGAAAATAAACTGAGAATGGAGAAGTTTAATGGCAAGAATTACCAATTATAGAGAATGCAGATAGAAGATTATCTGTATCAGAAAGATCTATACTTACCGTTAGGTGGAGTTTCAAAGAAGCCCACAGACATGGAAGATGAAGAATGAGAAGTTCTTGATAGAAAGGCTCTTAGATCTATAAGATTGAGTCTAGCATCTACTGTGATATCTAATTTATCACAGGCAAAGTCAACGGTAGAGTTAATGACTACTTTAGCATATTTATATGAAAAACTCTCAGTTTCAAATAAGGTATATCTTATGAAGCAGTTATTTAATTTGTAAATGCAAGAAGGTGGATCTGTATCTAATCATCTAAATGGTTTCCATGGAATTATAAATCAATTAAATTTAGTCAAAATAGTGTTTGATGATGAAATTAAATCTCTATTAATCTTATGCTCTTTACCTGAGAGCTGGCATAGCTTGGTAATGGCAGTTAGTAATACTGCATCTGCTTCAAATATTTTAAAAGTAGATGATGTTGTTAGTGTAATCTTGAATGAAGAAATTTGCAAGAAAAGTACAGAGGAAACATCAGGGAACGCTTTAAGTTTTGAGAGCAGGGGAAGGCAAAAAGAGAAGGGCAAAAAAGAGAGATCAAGGTCTAAGTCAAAGATGAGAGGTAGATCCAAATCCAAAAATGGCAGGAGGATAGCCTGCTGGAATTGTGGAAAGATAGGGCACATAAGCAAAGATTGCTGGTTAAAACCAAAAGAAGACAATCATCATGAAGGTAAAGAAGAGGCAAAAGTTGCAGGTATTGTTGCACAAGATGTTCTTATATTCTCTTTGCATAATAATATAGAATCTTGGGTTTTAGATTTTGGTGCCTCTTTCCATGCAACCCCTAATAGAGAATATTTTAGTGACTATGTCCATGGAGATTTTAGAATAGTTTATCTAGGGGATGATGAGCCTTGTAAAATTGTTGGCAAAGGAAAAGTGCAGCTGAAAATGTAGAATGGCAACACATGGGTGTTGAGAGATGTCATGCATGTTCCCAGCCTAAAGAGAAATCTGATTTCTGCAAGAAAGTTAGGGGATGAGGGTTGTACAATAACTCTCACAGCTGAATCTTGGAAGGTTTCCAAGGGTGCACTTATATTGGCCAGAGGTAAGAGAGTAGGTACTCTCTATTTATGTAATTGTATTACTGATAATTCTCCTTCTGTATTATCTACTTCAAATGTAGATGCAAAGTTGTGGCATTAGAGGCTTGGCCACATGAGTGAGAAGGGAATGACAATTCTTAAGTCAAAAGGTAAGCTTTCAGATTTAAAAAGCATAGATCTAGAATTTTGTGAGCACTATATTTTTGGGAAACAAAAGAGAGTGAGTTTTTTCAAGACTGGGTCAACAAAGAAGAAACACAAATTGGAGCTTGTTCACACAGACGTGTGGGGACCAGCTCAAGTTGCTTCTATTGGAGGATCACAGTACTATGTTTTTTTCATAGATGATGCTACAAGAAAGGTATGGGTCTATTGTATAAAGAAGAAATCTGAGGTTTTTGACACTTTTAAGATTTGGAAAGCTATGGTTGAGAATGAAACAGGCAGGAGATTGAAGTGCCTTAGATCTGATAATGGTGGTGAGTTCTATAGCTATAAGTTCAACTAGTATTGTTATATGCATGGAATACGTAGGCAAAGAATGGTTCGAAGGACGCCTCAGTAAAATAGAGTTACTGAAAGGATGAACAGAACAATAATGGAGCGTGCACGGTGTATGAGATTGCATGCTGGTTTGCCCTTAGAGTTTTGGGCAGAAGCTATGGATACTGCAGTTTACCTGATTAACAGAGGACCCTCTACAGCTCTGGATGGTGGAATCCCAGAAGAGGCATGGACAGGTAAAAAGGTAGATCTCTCATTTCTCAAAGTTTTTGGTTGTGAAGCCTTTGTGCACGTTGATAAGAAAAATAGAAAGAAGCTGGATGCTAAGTCTATGAGGTGCACATTTATTGGCTATGGCTCTGATGATTTTGGATTCAGGTTTTGGAATCTAGGAACTAACAAAATAATTAGGATCCGTGATGTTGTTTTCAATGAAAAAGTGATGTATAGTGATCAGCTCAAGAAACTGAATCAATCTGGGCAGAGCAATGGAGAATTGGACAAGGTGACGGTCTAAAATGATCTTGCGGGAAAGAATAATCATAGACAGGAAAACACAGAGACTGAAGTCGGTCAAGTAGGAACAGACGTCGACAGTACAAGAACTGATGTCAGTCAGACAGTGACCGACGTCGATCAAGCAAGAATCAATGTCGGTCATGAGGAACTGACGACAGTCAGTTATAGGCCTGGAAGTGACCGAGGTCGGTCACTGTCAGAGAATTTGGGCATACATCGTGTTGTGAATGAGTCTCAAATGCCCATTAGGAGGTCAAAAAGGGTAAGTAAACCTCCAATTCGATATTCCCCTTCATTATTCTATTTATTGCTTACTGATGGTGGAGAACCAGAGAGTTTTGATGAAGCAATACAGGTGGAATCCAAGAATCAATGGGAGCTAGGCATGAATGAGGAAATTGATTCCTTGAAAGAAAACCAAACATGGGATTTGGTTGAGTTGCCAGCAAGAAAGAAGACACTGAAGAACAAATGGATCTACAGATTGAAGGAAGGTGAAAATGGACAGATGAGATATAAGGCCAGGTTGGTAGTGAAAGGATTTGCACAAAAACCAGTTATTGATTTTGGTGAGATTTTTTATCTTGTTGTTAAAATGACTTCTATATGGACTGTATTGTCTTTAGTTGTTATTGAGGATTTGCATCTTGAGTAGCTTGATGTTAAGACAACGTTTCTTCATGGAGATTTGGATGAAGAAATATATATGGATCAGTCGAAAGGATATGATGTCAAAGGTAAGGAGAAGCTAGTGTGCAGATTGAAGAAAAGCTTGTATGGTCTCAATCAAGCTCCTAGACAATGGTATCTGAGATTTGATAGGTTTATGACTGAGCATGGCTACAATAGATGTCAATTTGACCATTGTGTGTATTTTAAGAGATTGGATAATGGTAGATATATTATTCTATTTTTGTATGTAGATGATATGCTGGTTGCAGGATCACACATGCAGGATATCTCTGAGCTTAAGGTGAAATTAGCTCACACATTTGCCATGAAGGATTTGGGAGCAATAAAGAAAATCCTTGGCATGAATATTAAGAGAGATAGATAAAATCACAGGTTGATTTTGTCTCAAGAGGATTATGTGAACAAGGTGTTGAAACGGTTCAATATGCAGGATGCAAAATCGGTAAGCACACCTATGGCTGGATATTTCAATTTGATTAAAGAACAATGTCCTAATTCACATGATGAGGTAGAGTACATGAGGAAAGTTCCATATGCTTCCGCAGTTGGAAGTTTAATGTATGCAATGGTTTGTACTAGGCCTGATATTGCCCAAGTAGCGGGAGTTGTAAGTAAGTATATGGCCAATCCAGGGAAAGAACACTGGAAAGCAGTTCAGTGGATCTTAAGATATCTGAGAGGGACTAATAGTAGGCATTTGTGCTATGGTGGGTCAAACACTTCTCTACATGGTTATGTAGATTCAGATATGGCAGGTGATTAGGATGGCAGAAGAAGCACCACAGGATATGTTTTCACTATTGGAGGAACGGCGGTTAGCTGGATTTCAAAGTTGCAGAAGGTTGTTGCCTTGTCAACTATAGAAGCAAAATATATTGCATTCATAGAGGCTAGCAAATAGATGATATGAATGACACGGTTCATGGAAGAGCTTGGAAAGGAGCAAGAGAGTTGCAGACTATACAGTGATAGTCAAAGTGCAATTCATTTGGCTAAGAATTCAGCCTTTCACTCAAGAACCAAGCATATACAGCTTAGGTACCACTTCATTAGACAAGTATTGGAGGATGGTGAGTTCAAGCTGGAGAAGATCCATACAGATAAGAAACCTGCTGATATGTTAACCAAGCCGATAACAAAGGAGAAGTTGAATCTTCATTCAACTTTTGTTGGTCTTCATGATTGAGTTTGAAGATGGAGAAGCTAGAAGATGTTGTTGTACAGGTACTGGTGCAGCTGTTTATCTCCAAGTGGGAGATTGTTAAGGTGTGGAGCTAAAAGCTTTACCAAATGAGCAAGTGCAGAAGTTGCTGGAGTTACACAGACATCGGCATCGGTCAGGAGTGACCGATATCGGTCAGGTGTCGACTGAGAGATGCCGGCGTCGGTCATGGATTGGTCGATGTCGGTTAGGTGCAGACAGGCATGGACCGATGTCGATCACCTATGCGTCCAGAATGCTATTTTCGTAGACAGAACAAAATGTTTGCATGATAGGATTAAGTGATAGTCTTAAGTCCGCATCTCTATTTTAAGTAGGACTATTTTGAGCCCTTGATTAGGAGGTGCATCTAATGGTTGTAATTTTATGATCATGAATCCCTAATGTTATATAATAGGGATAGATCTTCATAGCTTATTGAATTGGTAGAACAGTACAAGATATTTGTATAGTATATGTGTATCAATCCAGGTTGTTGGAATTGATTGTAATTGAGAGAGAGAACTCTTGAGGGAAAGAGATCTAGAAAGAGATCTGTACATCTGAGAGAGGTGTGGAAGAAAAGAAGTTTCTTCAATTGTAATTCCTTCTGGAAGAGTTTAATACAAGTTTTCATGGTGGTTTCTTGTATCTCTTATTCTTTGCTATTTCTAATTCTAGTTACTTATCATTCTGGTTTAATTCTATGTTTAATTGCTTTCATATAGTAATCAACTTTGTTG
Organism: Torreya grandis; assembly: GCA_037957365.1. NCBI lineage: Eukaryota > Viridiplantae > Streptophyta > Pinopsida > Cupressales > Taxaceae > Torreya > Torreya grandis. The sequence continues at coordinate 5,473,708 of JARHVA010000324.1, forward strand.
GTTGATCCCCAACATTTTGCTTGGTCAAAATAGACTCTAGCGGAGACCATAAACTAGCTGGAATGCTTCAATGCCTTCTTCACCACTTCTTTGCTTCTACAGAAGCTTGAATTGCACTTCACTTCTGCAAGTCGTCTGTGTAACACGCCTCTAGCTTGGGTGCTCTTCTTTTTTTTGTTGCTGCTTTTTTTTTACTTTCTTCGACTGCCTTGATCGGCTTTGGCTCTTCAGTTTGCACGACTTTGGGTGCAGACGGGGCCTCCATCTCAAGTGGGGTTTTGGTTTCAGATGCTTCCTCTATAATGGCCGGTGTTGAAACCGGGACTTCCTCGGCCTTGAGGTCAGTTTCGGTGATCGGGGTCATCCCTTTTTCTTTGGTCTCCTCGACGGTCTCATCTTTGGTCTCGACCATTGGCTCATCCTTCGCAGTGGGCGTTTCCTCCTTTGGGGGCGGCTCGATGAATTCATTGTTTTTGATGGCCTCCTCAGATGTGCTTTGACTTCACTTTCAAACCTTGCAGTTTGGTGGACTACTGCGCTAACCACATGAAAATCATGTTTCAAATGGCTCTCTTTATTGTGTGCGCTCTCAACAAACATATGACTGGTTTAGGCAGCCTCTTTTGTCTTTTTTTTGACTGCTGCACCCTGACACTTGCACACTTTTTTCTTCTGCTACGACCTAGCGTGATTCTTCAATTCTACAATCTACGTGCCCTTTTTGGACTACTGTTGCGATCTCTTATCTTGCTGGGCTGTGCTTCGCTAGAGGTTGACTATGCTTTGCTGGAGGTTGACTGAAAAAAGGCACTTTTCCTTAGACTTTTGATGTGTGCGCTTCACTTACAACCTGTCGCTTCTCCCTTCACGACCTACCTACGCTTCAACACGTCCTCCTTTCTTGCTGGTCTCCTCTCTGCTAGCTCTAATACCAATTTGTTAGCTCAAACTAAGCATAAAAAAATAGAATATAAAATAGAGAGACTGAGATTGCTACAACAATTCTTAGAAAACAAGAATTTTATTATTTTCTTGATCTTTCTTTTTTTGCCCATACAATGTTGCACCCTTAGGGTCTTTAAATAGAATATGATAGCTAAAATAACTAGAAAAACAAAATCAAGACTAATTTTAGTCTTTACATGCAAACTAACTATTTGTCTAACTGACTGAATGTTAACTGCTTCTCTAACAATTTAACTAACTGTTTGATAACTAACTGATTGTTAACTGTTGCATGCATGAGTGGAGAAATTAACTCCAATCTCCAACACCCCCCCTTAATTTCTACCACAAACTATTTCAGCATTTACAATGCCTAAATTTTGTCTCTCATACGGAATACACTGCCTTGCGAAATACATTGCTTTATATGTGGAATACACCACCTTGTCTTCATACAAAACAAATACAATTTCTCAATGAGCGTTCACTCAGCGTTTAAGACTGAGGAGTAGCCTGTCGAAAGGCTATCAATGGACATGCTTATGTCCAACACTGTAAGTTTCCTGCTTGCTTACCTTTCTTTCACTCGATGTGTAATTGTTCAGGTTTCCTCCCAGGACTCTGCTGGGTTCTTTCCACATTGGTCTAGATTTTCCAACGATCGGCCTGATCTTCAGACACTTTGACAGCTTTACTCGCTGTTCAACACACACACTTTCACAGCTTCACTCGCTATGTTCATCTTTTCAAACATGGTACTGCGGCCATCAGTGCTATAATCAGAAGACAATGAATGATTGCATTGCTTGCATAACACAAAAAACATATGCCTTGTAAAAATTGAATACAGACAGTAGACAAGAAACAAAACAAATAAAAAACATATCTCAGAAGGCTTTCGCTTGGTCAAAATAGACTCTAGTAGACACCACAAACTAGCTGGAATGCTTCAATGCCTTCTTCACCACTTATTCACTTCTACAGAAGCTTGAATTGCACTTCACTTCTGTAAGTCATCTGTGTAACACGCCTCTAGCTTGGGCGCTCTTCTTTTTTCTGCTGCTTTTTTATTTTATTTTTACTTTCTTCGACTGCCTTGATCGGCTTTGGCTCTTCGGTTTGCATGACTTTGGGTACAGGTGGGGCCTCCGTCTCGAGTGGAGTTTTGGTTTTGGATGCTTCCTCTATAACGATCGGTGTTGAAACTGGGACTTCCTTGGCCTTGAGGTTTGTTTCGACGATCGAGGTCATCCCTTTTTCTTTGGCCTCCTCGGTAGTCTTGTCTTTGGTCTCGACCGTCGGCTCATCCTTCGCAGTGGGCGTTTCCTCCTTCGGGGACGGCTTGATGAATTCATTGTTTTTGATGGCCTCCTTGGATGCGCTTTGACTGCGCTTTCAAACCTTGCAGTTTGGTGGACTGCTGCGCTGACCACACGAAAATCATGTTTCAAACGGCTCTCTTTATTGTGCACGCTCTCAATAAACATATGACTGGTTTAGGCAGCCTCTTTTGTCTTTTTTTGACTGCTGCGACGTGACACTTGCACACTTTTTTCTTCTGCTACGACCTGGCGTGATTCTTCAATTCTACAATCTACGTGCCCTTTTTGGATTACTGCTATGATTTCTTATCTTGCTGGGTTGTGCTTCGCTGGAGGTTGACTGTGCTTTGCTGGAGGTTGATTGAAAAAAGGCGCTTTTCCTTAGACTTTTGCTGTGTGCGCTTCACTTACAACCTGTTGCTTCTCCCTTCACGACCTACCTACGCTTCAACACATCCTCCTTTCTTTTTGGTCACCTCTCTGCTGGCTCTGATACTAATTTGTTAGCTCAAACTAAACATAAAAAAATAGAATATAAAAATAGAGAGACCGAGATTGCTACAACAATTCTTAGAAAACAAGAATTTTATTATTTTCTTGATCTTTTTTTTTCTGCCAATACAATGTTGTGCCCTTAGGGTCTTTAAATAGAATATGAAAGCTAAAATAACTATAAAAACAAACTCAAGACTAATTTTAGTCTTTACATGCAAACTAACTGTTTGTCTAACTGACTGAATGTTAACTGCTTCTCTAACAGTTTAACTAACTGTTTGATAACGGACTGATCTCTAACTGATTGTTAACTGCTGCATGCATGAGGAGTGGACAAATTAACTCCAATCTCCAACACTCCCCCTTAATTTATACCACAAACTATTTCAGCATTTACAATGCCTAAATTTTGTCTCTCATATGGAATACACCGCCTTGCGAAATACATCACTTTATATGTGGAATACACCGCCTTGTCTTCATACAAAACAAATACAATTGCTCAATGAGCGTTCACTCAGCGTTTAATACTGAGGAGTAGCCTGTCGAAAGGCTATCAATGGACATGCTTATGTCCAACACTGCAAGCTTCTTGCTTGCTACCTTTCTTTCACCCGACGCATAATTGTTCAGGTTTCCTCCCAGGACTCTGCTGGGTTCTTTCTACGTTGGTCTAGATTTGCCAACGATCGGCCTGATCTTTAGACACTTTGATAGCTTCACTCGCTATTCAACACACACACTTTCACAGCTTCACTCGCTATGTAACACAAGCTCTGTAGAGCTCATTTTTTCAAACATGGCACTACGGCCATCAATGTTATAATATGAAGACAATGAATGATTGCGTTACTTGCATAACACATAAAACATACACCTTGTAAAAATTGAATACAAACAACAGACAAGAAATAAAACAAATAAAAAACATATCTCAGAAGGCTTTCGCTTTGTCAAAATAGACTCTAGCGGACACCACAAACTAGCTGGAATGCTTTAATGCCTTCTTCACCACTTCTTCACTTCTACGGAAGCTTGAATTGCACTTCACTTTTGCAAGTCATTTGTGTAACACACCTCTAGCTTGGGCACTCTTCTTTTTTCTGCTGCTTCTTTTTTTTTTCTTTTTACTTTCTTCGACTGCCTTTATCGGCTTTGGCTCTTCGGTTTGCACGACTTCAGGTGCAGGCGGGGCATCCATCTCGGGTGGGGTTTTGGTTTCAGATGCTTCCTCTGTAATGGCGGTGTTGAAACTGGGACTTCCTCGGCCTTGACGTCAGTTTCGGCAATCGAGGTCATCCCTTTTTCTTTGGCCTCCTCGGCGGTCTCATCTTTGGTCTCAACCGTCGGCTCATCCTTTGTAGTGGGTGTTTCCTCCTTCGGGGGCGGCTCGATGAATTCATTGTTTTTGATGGCCTCCTCGGATGCGCTTTGACTGCGCTTTCAAACCTTGCAGTTTGGTGGACTGCTGCGTCGACCACATGGAAATTATGTTTCAAATGACTCTCTTTACTGTGCGCACTCTTAACAAACATATGACTGGTTTAGGCAGCCTCTTTTGTCTTTTTTTTACCGCTGCGCCCTGACACCTGTGCGCTTTTTTCTTCTGCTACGACCTGGCGCGATTCTTCAATTCTACAATCTATGCGCCCTTTTTGGACTACTGCTGCGATCTCCTATCTTGCTGGGCTGTGCTTCGCTGGAGGTTGACTGCGCTTTGCTGGAGGTTAACTGAAAAAAGGCGCTTTTCCTTAGACTTCTGTTGTGCGCACTTCACTTACAACCTATCGCTTCTCCCTTCACGACCTACCTGCGCTTCAACATGTCCTCCTTTCTTGTTGGTCGCCTCTCTGGTGGCTCTGATACCAATTTGTTAGCTCAAACTAATCATAAAAAAATAGAATATAAAAACAGAGAGACTGAGATTGCTACAACAATTCTTAGAAAACAAGAATTTTATTATTTTCTTGATCTTTCTTTTTTTGCCTATACAATGCTGCGCCCTTAGGGTCTTTAAATAGAATATGAAAGCTAAAATAACTAGAAAAACAAACTCAAGACTAATTTTAGTCTTTACATGCAAACTAACTGTTTGTCTAACTGACTGAATGTGAACTGCTTCTCTAACAGTTTGATAACTGACTGATCTCTAACTGATTGTTAACTGCTGTATGCATGAAGAGTGGAGAAATTAACTCCAGTCTCCAACACTCCCCCTTAATTTCTACCACAAACTATTTCAGCATTTACAATGCCTAAATTTTGTCTCTCATGCATCATTATTATTATTATTATTATTATTATTATTATTATTATTATTATTATTTTCTTTCCTTTCTTTTCTAGAAACCAAGAATTTTATTATTTTCTTGATCTTTCTTTTTCCCTCATCATTACACTACTGGGATATCATTTTCAGGAGCAAATGTTTTATCTGCAGTGTCTTGAAGTTTGTGCAAGTGTCTATACTTTGGTTACTAGGTTCAATACTATTGTTTGAGTGAAGGGATGTTGTCTTGAGGCGTAGAGGAACTGATAGAGCATTATCCATTTCATTGATTATGATCAAAAGAAAGTAATGACAAATGATTTGATATCTGTTTGATCTAATACATCTTTTCCATGGAAGTCTAATAGATTTGGTTTTATGAACCTTTATGCTGGTGGAGGGAAGTTCGGAGGATTACAAGTTTGTCAGTTGTAGCCTCTTACATATTTCTTTTGTTCCTTTCCTTTCTTTATTTGGAAATGGCTACAACTTTACATTTTCAGAGCTTGCATCAGGTTGTCCATGGGTTGCACAATGTTTGCCGTGTTGTTGGGGAGGGGGGAGAGCGATTTAAGACTATTTTCTAGCTTTGATAGAAATTAACTTGGTTGGCTATGTAATTTTTATTAATCAATGCTGCTAGCGTTGATAGGTTGGCTAAAGTAAGTCAGCGTAGTCACTAAGAGAATCAAAGCATATAAAAATTCTTAATATGTTGCTTCTAATGTTATTTGTGACAAAACAGTGATGATGTCATAAATTTTCAATAATGATATCATAAGTGATGTTATTATGATGTAAATATGTCATGATGTCATCTTGATTGTCAGATGGTTCTCTGTTTGGTTTTGATGCCTTTTTTGACATTTTGCTGTAGACTTTCCTTATTGATTTGAAAATATAGTGGTTACTTCAGTGTCTGAAGGTCTAATTCAGATGTTAACAAAGACTTTTGCTAGGTTACAGAGAAAAACGTTTTTTCTTTATGCTTTTTGCTCTTGATAAGTGATTTGTTTTAGCTTGAAAGAGATGATTTGAAAGAGATGATTTTTTGTTGTAGAATATATTTTTATTAAAACTATTGCTGAAATCATTTAGACGTTTGTGTAATATTGTAATGGTTTATTAGCAATGTATTAAACAAAAGAGTACGAAAGAAGAAAGTAGTTCTTTTGTTTCCTGAACTCATGTTGGTTGATGTCCTTCAAACTTACACCTTGGCTGGTTATACTAACTAGAATATTAAGGATGTGTAAAACTGTTTGCCTTCTATGGTTTCCTTGGTTGTCTACATTTTAATCGACGAAGACTCTCTGCACATTTGTATTTTGGCATGTCATACTTTGGTGTTATCAATCTTGCATAATTGAGTCACCAAGGCTACTGAATACTCCTTATCCATGGTTTATTTATTAACATTGTCATTGTTGGGCAAGAGGGGGGTGGAAGATAAATCCAAGAACAAACACACCTGTTCTAATTCCACCCGTTAGGATCTTGCTCCTCAGAAAGAGCACAGTATGATTACCAAATATAAGCAATTGAATATGCGGAAATAACCAGAAACACAAGTAACTAGAATTCACCAATAGCACAGAATATGAGAGACAATACACTATCTTGTATTAACACTATACAGAAAAGAATACATCAAAGAGCCGCCACACTCTTTCACCTTACAGAGATTCGCCACACCTCAAGTGTACTATAATTCTTCTCACACACACTCTCTTACACAAAAAAAGGGTCCCAACAACCAACTCACACACAGAATTGGTGTTCACCTCACCAACCAGTCAGTAATAACCCTGCCGGTACACCAAGCACTCTATAGCACTTCAAGCTGATCTCTCATGAACCTGCAACCTGCAATTCAAAGACCAAACTTACATGTAGATCCCCAATGAGCTTGCAACAACCTGCAACTCACAGATCTTACAACTAGAAGGAACTCTTCCTTTCTATCTCATGCCTTAAACAATACATGCCAATGGGTCTATAAATAGATCCCTAACTCAAACAATAACTTAGACTCTTAATTTAGACAATTATCCTCGCAGCCCAAGACTCTGGCTGGTCTTAACATGCAAACTCATCGTTCACTTAACTAACTGTCCGTGAAACAAACACTTCGGAAACACACAGGCGACCGACGCTGGTCCCTGCTAGTCTGGTTTTGCCGACGTCGGCCGACTTCCTGCCGTCGCCGGTGGCCTTCTGCACTGGACTCTGCCGACGTCGGTCCTGCTGCCGACGCCGGTTCCTGTAGAACTCAGCAACCATCTGTTCCTCAGTTTGCAAAGGTTGAAGCTTTTAGCTCCACAACCTAACAATCTCCCACTTGGAGATAAACAGCTGCAACTTGTACCTGTACCTGTACACCGTCTAGTTTGTTTCCTTGGCTTTGTATCCCTCCTCAAGATCACTCTTGAAGACCAACCACCACAAAATCTGTGGTGCAAAATCTGTCATCCAAATTACCTGCCACATCCGCATCTACAACCATATAGAAAAAGAACTTGACCCTGCATAGCATGTGCACCTGCTGCTGGTCCCACTGAACTGCCCTTCAGTATTACTCTCCCGAATTGACTCCAAACTTGTGACAACTCCCACTGCTTGGGAAAACTCAGGTTTAGTACATACCATGCACTCAACCTCATTATGTGAATCAAGACACCTGTTCTATGAACTGTCTAACCATCGGCGTGCTAACCAGCTTCACACAATCATCCTGAAACAAAGTCAACAAGACCTCCATGTCTCTAGAACACACTCATGCCAAAGAATCTTGCTGCTCCCAGATTCTCCATGACAAACACCTGAACTAGCTTTACCTTTAGTTCAGCAATACCTGTATATGTAACCCTGCAACAAGCACATCATACAAAAAATAGGATAATGTAGCTAATATTATCCAGCCTGGTAAAGAGAAACACAATGATCAAACTTCCATTGCCCTGCAGCTAATACAAGATCATATACCCTGATCTTCCATCTCACGTATCCATTTCCGCTCTTCTTCATCCTTAACATCCATTCGTCTCTTAGTGCTTACTTCCAGCTGGCAACACTACCCAAAACCCCTGTTTGGTTCTCCTCCAAGGAATCACATCCTCATCCATGCCAAGCTCCCACTATTTCCTGGATCTACCTGTTCTGCTTCTTCAATAACTTCCTGGTTCTATGCCATAAGTGAGCAACAAGTAGTGTAAAGAAGGGAAATGACGAATTTAAGAACTTACTTACACCTTCAGTCCTCCATATGGGCGCTTGAGACTCCATGACAACTGGCTGTCCACCCAAAATTCATCTCAGTAACCGATGCCGGTCACATCTCAATCTATAGCCGACCGATGTCGATTCCCTGCGACTGCCTTCCTTGCCGACGTCGGTTTCCCCTGGCCGACGCCGGTCTCTGTCTGCCCCGAGTCACCGACGTTGGGCTGCATATAGCCGACGTCAGTCCCTGTCTGGACACCGACACCGGTTTTCCTGCCGACGTCGGTCTCTGTGTTTTTCTTGTGAGACCTGACTTTTTCCCGCGAGCTCTTTTTGGATCAAAACCTTGTCCAAATCACCCTTGCTCTGCTCAGAATTTCTCTGCACTTTATGCTGAACTCTGTCCGTCACTTTCTCCTTGAAAACCAAGGCTTTCCTGTTCTTGTCACTAACATCGGATTCCTCAAGAAACCTCACCTTCTTCTTCTGCATACAGAAACCACGATCCATGCCTTCCAAATCTGAAAGCATATTCTTTGACTCAAGAACCAGCATCTCCTTCTTATCTATGTGACCAAGCCTATCAAGCCACATCTCTGAATCTACAACTGAAGTAGATAACCCAGAAAGAGAATCAGTAAAACAAGTAGATAGATAAAGCGTACCTACTTTCTTACCTCTAGCTACAACAAGTGTACCCTTGGTAACCTTCCAAGAGTCCGCTGTGAGAGTTACTGTGCAACCCTCTTCACCCAAACTTCTAACAGAAATCAGATTCCGCTTCAGAACTGGGACATGCATGACCTCCTTTAACACCCATGTGTCACCTGTCTGCAATTTCAGCTTCACTTTGCCTTTGCCAACAATCTGACAAGGCTTACCATCCCCTACACAAATTTCTCCAAAGTCTCCCTGGACATACTCATGAAAAAATTCCCTATGTGGGGATGCATGAAAAGAGGCACCAGAATCTAATACCCAAGATTCTACTTTATCCAAAGAACATACCAGAGCATCCTGTGCAACGTAACCCGCAACATCTGCTTCTTCTCCATGTTCTTCATGATGATCTTCACCCGATCTGCAATCTCTCTTTAAGTGCCCTTGCTTTCCACATTTCCAGCAGGTTATTCTGCCATACCTGGACTTGGATCTTTTGCCTATCTTCGACCTTGATATCCCACGCTCTGTCTTCTCTCTTGGCCTTCCTCTTCCTTCAACACTCAAAGCATCTCTAGATGATTCACCTGTGCTTTTCCTGCGTATCTCTTCATTCAAGATCACACTCACAACATCATCCACTTTTAAGACTTTTGAAGGAGACACAGTATTAGAAACTGCCATTACCAAACCTTCCCAACTTTCAGGTAATGAACACAAGATTAAGAGAGCTCTAAGTTCATCATCAAATACAATATTCACTGAACTTAACTGGTTTACCAAACCATGGAAATCACTAAGATGGCTATGAACAGATCCACCTTCCAACATTTGCAAATTAAATAAACGCTTCATAAGAAATACCTTATTTGAAGCCGAGGGTTTTTCATACAAATTTGCCAAAGATTTCATCAACTCCACCGTTATCTTACACTGTGATAAGCTGGAAATCACAGATGAATCAAGACTCAATCTAACAGATCCCAGAGCCTTCCGATCAAGAACCTCCCATTCTTCATCTTTCATATCCAAGGGTTTGCTAGCAACCCCACCCAACGGTAAGTACAAATCTTTTTGATACAGATAGTCCTCAATCTGCATCCTCCATAATTGATAGTTCTTGCCATTAAATTTTTCCATTCGTAGTTGACTGTTTTCTGCCATTGTTCAACTCCCACTCAAACAGAAACCCTGTGAGTAACCTGTAATCAAAACACACTACCCAGATCTATACCAATCTGTTAGTATCCCAACCAAAAGCTCTGATACCACTTGTTGGTGGTATCAAGCTATGAGCCAACAACCTTGCTCTGATACCACTTGTTGGGCAAGAGGGGGGTGGAAGATAAATCCAAGAACAAACACACCTGTTCTAATTCCACCCGTTAGGATCTTGCTCTTCAGAAAGAGCACAGTATGATTACCAAATATAAGCAATTGAATATGCGGAAATAACCAGAAACACAAGTAACTAGAATTCACCAATAGCACAGAATATGAGAGACAATACACTATCTTGTATTAACACTATACAGAAAAGAATACATCAAAGAGCCGCCACACTCTTTCACCTTACAGAGATTCGCCACACCTCAAGTGTACAGTAATTCTTCTCACACACACTCTCTTACACAAAAAAAGGGTCCCAACAACCAACTCACACACAGAATTGGTGTTCACCTCACCAACCAGTCAGTAATAACCCTGCCGGTACACCAAGCACTCTATAGCACTTCAAGCTGATCTCTCATGAACCTGCAACCTGCAATTCAAAGACCAAACTTACATGTAGATCCCCAATGAGCTTGCAACAACCTGCAACTCACAGATCTTACAACTAGAAGGAACTCTTCCTTTCTATCTCATGCCTTAAACAATACATGCCAATGGGTCTATAAATAGATCCCTAACTCAAACAATAACTTAGACTCTTAATTTAGACAATTATCCTCGCAGCCCAAGACTCTGACTGGTCTTAACATGCAAACTCATCGTTCACTTAACTAACTGTCCGTGAAACGAACACTTCGGGAACACACAGGCGACTGACGCCGGTCCCTGCTAGTCTGGTTCTGCCGACGTCGGCCGACTTCCTGCCGTCGCCGGTGGCCTTCTGCACTGGACTCTGTCGACGTCGGTCCTGCTGCCGACGCCGGTTCCTGTAGAACTCAGCAACCATCTGTTCCTCAGTTTGCAAAGGTTGAAGCTTTTAGCTCCACAACCTAACAGTCATTTTCTATGCAGGACTGATTTTAAAATCTATTTAAAGAATTTGGAAAATACTGACAAAGCATGTCGGAAGAAAATGGACCGACTTTCAGTTTTTCAGGTAATACCTTTCTGTATGTTATCGTGTAATTATTAAATAGACATGAACAACACGACTTCAAATTATCTTTATATCTGTAGCCACTCATGTTTGAATTGTATAATGGGCTAGTTTCCTAACTGTTTTGACCTGCCCTAGATAAAAAGTATTGAATGTCAATTCAAAGTCTTGAAGATACACATGAATGAAGAAAACCTAATGCAGATTTTACATGTAGACTGAGTACAATGAAAAAACAACAGGTCTTGAGTATCTTTTTGCAAAACAACTTTAAACAGACTAATAAACAGCACATGACTGTATGACATGAGTTGACAGCTTGAAATAGTATGGCTATTGCTAATTGATTATCTTCATTAGTTTTATGAGGCACTACGAGATGCTTGGGAGCTAGCATTGAGGCCTATATTTTGATTCCGTGTGATCAACTTGACCTTTTATATTTTTCTGCTGGCAAACGATTAGTAGGAAATATGACAATTTTGTTGCAGAGATCTTTGAATCAAAATAGAGCACAACAACTAAACATGGCAGACAAATCAAACTATCCGGCACTTTGTAAAATGAACCATAGAAGTTTTTATTTCAAATTGCAACTTTAAGGAGATTTCCTTATTGGAGTGGAGTAATGGGAAGTCTTCGTTTAACTATATGAAAATATTTGTATGATCAAGACGCTTTCGTTATTAATCCATGACTGAACAAGTTGTAGGGGCGAGTGATCCTCAGCATGATGGAAAACCCATTGTCAATCTATTTGGAAAACAAGGTCTTCTTTCAAGTATCAATTCATGAGGTGGCTAGTGTTTCACCAGATCTTGAGAATCAAATCAAGCCTCCACAAGACTGTTGTTTATGCAATTCTTATGAATTTTATTTTGGAGAGAGGAATCACTTGGTCATGTTTTTTGGAGATGTACTTTGACAGGAATTTTGAGCATAGTTATAGGTTGCATTTCACTATAATTTTATTGCTTCACTCTCTTGGCCAGTTGCCTTTTAAGAGACATTTGAATGATCAGTGATTGTTTCAAATCCTTTTGGCATATGATATGATTTTCCGTCATTGAGTTCCTATGGAATTCAAGGTGTGGGGCAACTTTTCACGACAATTCCCCACTCAACTTAGGGTAGTTGAGGATTTTTAAGTGGGATGGGTATATGCTTGTGAAACCCAAACTTGTTTGTTTTGGTAAAGATGTTGATACTCCAAGAAGTTTAGAACCAAAGATTCCTTTGAAAATCAACATATTTATGAATGCAAACAAGGTGATGGCGTACAATTCATTTGGAAGCTAATGATTTCTTGTGGAATTCAAGATGTAACCCAAAAATTGATGAGGACCGTTTGAACCATAATTAGTATGGATATTCCATTGCTTAATTCATCAATGCAAATTTTAATTGTTATCAACTCAACTTGATTGCTTTAATTGCTGTTTTCATATGTATTCCACTAAAACAGTCTTCTTTGTGCTTGGAATTAAATTGTTATATATAGAACTGAAAGGAATGAATTTATGTGAAAGAAGAGTAAGAAAATACTGCAAAATAACATGAACGGGATTGCACAGGAAAAGCATTTATCCTGGACAAATCCAATGAAGAAAAAATTCTAGAAGAGTGGGGTCTTGCCTCCTCTTGCTACTTTTTTGGCTTTAATTTGGAGTCTTTCTTTGCTTAAACACAAATATACCTTGTCTCCAACATGAAACTTATGCTCAACTTTGAGTTAATCATGTCTTGCTTTGTGCTTTGCCTGAGATTGTTTTAATCTCTATTACATTTGAAGATGTATTTGCCTTATATTTTCTGTGAATTTCTTGGGTTTTTGAACTTCCAAACCCAGATTTTCATGCTCCTTTCTAGGTGACATGATCAACACTTGTAAGGCACTTTTTTTTTAACTATATCCCCGTGTCTTTCCCTCGTCCATAATTTTTACAAAATCTCCTATGGGAGGGATTGAGACAATTTCTTTTGTATATAGCCAATACTTCAAATTTTGTTGATTTGGTCATGCATAGATACTCTCTGCTGGTGTTTCCAACATTTTCAAAAGCATAGGGCTTCCAAAATTGTACCGGAAGGCCAGAGAGTCTAATTTATTCTAAAATCTTGATAGGGACTCTAATTTGATATCAAAGTTGTCTTCCCCAAAATTGCATGTACAACCCTACTCTTGGTTAGTTTTTGGAAGTTCTAAAATTAAACTTCATCTTAGGCCTTCCAACTACTTACATAATTAGCACTTGGAACTTTTCCATATTAATGACAAATTGCAATTTATAAAGTGCTTAGGTATGCTTTTCATGGGAAGGGTTTTTGAAAACCTGTTATTTATTTTCTTCTTATCTACAAATTAAGTGCCAAGAAAACGTATTTTAAACTCACTGTGTTATGCAGTCTTTTCAATTTTATACTTTTTCTTTTGTTAGTGTTTTTTAAATTCAAATTTCTTTTGAGGGGGGTTGTGTGGGGCACTCACAACCTCCTAAAAACTCATGAATTTTGCTGGAAAGGCACTAAAACCTTTGAAAACTTGTCGGAAATGCGTGGGAAACATTTGAAAACATTTACCATAGAGTTTCCAAATTATTTAATGCCAATGGAAAAATCTTCGGACATTTCAAATGCAAATTTAATGTGTTCCTATTTTCAAAAAAAATTCAACACCAGAAATGAACCTTCCCCCAATTTTTTTTGCAACTTAACCTATATCTGTAGATTCATTGAAAGAATACAAAGCATTTTGTTACCTTATAGTTATAATAAGTTTGAGAGAAGTAACTAATATTCTAGTTTTGAGAAATGCATTTGCAATGATTTGTATTTTAATAGTATGTACAATGTTTTTCGCTCCTCAAATTTTGTGAAATCTATGTGACAAACCTGAGACTTATGTTGGTGTTTGAAGAATATTGGAGATTTAGCAACACAAAAGTACGAAATTGGGAAGATGGCCCTTGCAACATTTCTTCAGGAAATTTCTCTCGTATCTGATCAGGAGAACATTGCCTTGAGAAAATAAAGCATTCTCAAAACATGATTATTCTTCTAGTTCCTCCTTTTTAATGTATTATTTCTTGTTGAAGCTACAAGGTGTATGCTTTTAGTCTACTATTTTAGTAAAGATAAACACATAGGTTTTTTTAATAATTCAATACAAAGTCTGGTAGATATGAGATGTAGGCGGCCTAGTTAGCATCCTAATTAGTTTAGGTATTTTTGTATGCCATGGCCTGACATTTTGTAGTAGGACGGTGCAAAGATTAAATAGTGATTATGTTTGGAATGAAGACAAGTAATGGTTAGTTGTTATTTGGCCAAAGTCTAAGTATGTTAGTGTATGACCATTATTAAACTTTTGGTTAGTATAGGTCATTGGGTGGTTGGTGTAGTTGTCTCAACGGTGACACTCATCAACCTTTCTTGTATGTATGTTCATGGCCTAGACTTGGGGAGAGAGCTCTCATGTTTGCATTCTCCCTAGCCTTAGCTGTTGTACTTTGTTATTGGTATAATAAAAACAATGTTGTTTATAGTATGTGTGGCTATCTATTTGTGTTTACATTGTTGTTGATATTTTGCTTGTATTACAACTTATTGTCTGTCCATACCATTATGTAATAGGGATTGCCTATGCCTACATAAGTGTCTTAGGTCCTTTTCAATGATATCTGCTCTTGATCATTTGATTACGAGAATATCTTCACCATGGTATCATGGTTGATGCAGTCTCCAAGCTATCCCCTGAAAAAAAGTCTTCCTACAGGAGCAAACTAAGCAACTATAAGGCAAAACTTTGACCAAAATGTATTCGGGGCATTGCATCCTAGGAATTCATGGCAATGCCTCTGCACTTGGCACCATACTATCCATGAGAGGTGGTTCTCTTCTGGAATAAACCTCTTAACGTGGCGACCTCTTGGATTTCTCCAAGAGCCTCACCTTGTATGATCTTCTTTTTACAAGCTCTGTGGATCTTCTAATTAGTACCCTTTCTCCTTTGGGATTTTTATATCATTTGTCTTGAAGTTAAGGACATACATTTCCCTACTCCCTTCTTTGTTGTTTATTGCCTTGGCAGTTTCCTCTATTGCTTTTTTGTTATTGACCACACCAACAAGGGTGCTCCTCACTCCTTTGTTGTTCTTCTCGTTATACTCTGTTGTGGTAATGTCAGAGGATTTGATGTCACTATGTCATATTTTTTGTTCATGCAATTCTTCCAATATGAAAGAGTGTTGCTAAGAATCTGGGCAGGGTTGCAATCAATCTCTTCACTGATTCGTTGAATTTGAAACTATCTTCAACCTCAATTAGTGTCACATGCAGGTATGTGGCCTCTTGTCTTATGTATTGTTTATCACGATATTCAAGAGGGAGAATTTATCTGAGGCGATCTTATTTTTTTTAGTTGTACATGTTGCAATCAAACTCTCTCCCCACACAAAGAAGATTATGGAACGTGAGGCTCTTGGAGAAAGCCAAGAGGTTGTTTCTAGAAGAGAGTTGCCTCTCAAGGAGAGGATGGTGCCTATGTAGAGTCATTGCCATGAGTGCCTAGTTTGGAAGTGCTTAGGACACAATGGGTTGAACTCGTGTTGGTAAAAAAAAAATCCTCTTCAAGAGGAAGTGTGGATCTTGTTGACCAAGCAACAATGTGTGTAGAGTTTATAGAGAG
Organism: Torreya grandis; assembly: GCA_037957365.1. Taxonomy (NCBI): domain Eukaryota; kingdom Viridiplantae; phylum Streptophyta; class Pinopsida; order Cupressales; family Taxaceae; genus Torreya; species Torreya grandis. Next base: position 5,489,637 of record JARHVA010000324.1, read on the forward strand.
TGAGTGCACTTTGTATGAGTGAAGAGGAACCATTGTAGTCAAGTGAAGAAGAGGCATTGCCATCATCTATTACATTTGGTGACCCAAGTTATATTGGCTTATAGTTTGTGGACATCTAAGTAGCTGAAGGTAGTGACGCTAATACAACTAGTGAAGGTGAGGGGTTGGTTTCAAGATTGGGTGACTAAGATAAGATAAAGATAAGATAAATATATTAATGTCCAACTAATGACCACAAAAATAGGTCAAATAGACTGCAATTACAGAAATGTGTCAAGAAAAAGTGGGAAACCAAAAAGGTCTTCAAAAACAAGTAAAATAATCCTGAAAGAAATAGTATAAAACATGGCCAAGAGTGACCACACCCTAAACCAAACCACCAATGGACCCAACCACGCTCAGGTCCAAAGAAGGGAGCAAAAGAAACGAGCAATCTCCAAGAATTTGTAAACATCGAGAGCACGAGGATGATCCCTAAGAAAGAAGAACCAAGAGGGAACCCATCAAGAGTTCGATCCAACTTTCCTAGCATCCAAGGCTAACGAGAAGAAGCTCCAAATAGAAGTCTAACTGGAAGAAGGGGAGGTATGATGTCTGGTCTGTCCTCCAATCCTTTGCCTAGAAGGAAAAGTCCTCTATGAAGGTCTGGGGGATCTAGTTTGTCTCTTCATGCTGTGTCTGAGGTGAATATGCTGATGAAAACTCAGGGAACTATGAATAGTGTCTGTGGCCCTCACTAATCTAGGATGTGGCGATGTACTGATTTCAATCTGTCACTTAGTGCCTTTCCTCAAAGGTAGCATCGTGAAAAAGGAAGTAATCTGCTGAGTGGAGACTGGTCTAGTGTGTCTCTGAATAAAATGATCATGAAGCTTAAGAACTTCCTGTATATATAAAGCCAAACATCTTTGGTCTTCATATTTGAAAAAGTTAGAAAGAGTCTACAACGGGAGCAAGACACATCTAGTTGAGTCTAAGACGAGAGTCTACAATGGGAGCAAGAGTTCCTAGTTTATCATAGAAGAAGAATCATGCCACTAGAATAGAAGCGAAGCAGACAAAAGGAGTCATTTTTGGATAGTCACAAAACAAAGTTTGGTCGAGTTCACAATCAAAAAGGTTGAGAGAAGCAGAACCATGGCTTTGACAAAGTGAGAAGAACAAGGATAACAAGTCCTACACACCATGACTAACACAAGTTGCCAACATTCTATGGTGAAGGAAAATGAATCTTATCAGTGTTATCTAACCTACATCACCATATGGAGAGAAAATGATTTAGATGATCGAGACTATTATCTTAAGTCATTCATAGACACCCTAAATAGGGTCACCATTGATTGGTCCATAGAGTCGATGGAGGTGTCTGATACCCATTTCATGCCATGGGACACAAAAATGGAATTCGAGGAGATAAAGTTGTGCGATGACAATGAGATTGTCACATAGATCTATAACATGTACCAATGTAAGACAAAGAAGGTTTGCATGTACAATCGATGTCTTAATGATTTGTTGGAAAAGTTAGAAGCTATGCTTGTGGATGGCCTTAAAAAGATTACTTTATAGGACTCCTTCCAAGGTTGTAGTATAGGATGAGGCAAGTGTGAAATGTTCCCCTTTTTGAGCTAGTCCTTGGATGAGACCCTTAGCTTGAGTGTTCCCTAGGGCTAAGGATTTAAAGGCAAAAAGGGGGAACATTAGTAAGCTTCAAGGTTATTTTGATAAAGTACTTTATTATCCAAATTTCAGGCCTTTCTAAGGGCCCTTCTAAAAGTACTATAATAAGGAAGCTTGTTGTATATCTTTTTATTAATAAAATAAAAGTAACCCTTCCTCCCTATTTTGGGCACCATAATTTGAGGAAGAGTATATAAAGAAAGAGAGGCTCTTTCGAAAAGGGTGGTGTTGAATATTGATTTTGGGAAAGTGGATCAAGTATGTCAAGCTTGGTTTCCACCTCTTGAGGATGAAAACCTTCAAAAAGTGTTATAGGTTTGGGGATGAAAACCTCCATTCCTTATACTTGTGCAACTCTACTCAAGGGTTGTAAGTGAGTTTCAAACTGCATGGTTTCATGCAAGTGGATCTTTCAAAGGTGATTTTTAGACATCACCTCATTAAGAAAATATTGCTATTTCTATCGAAAACAAGGTTTTGTTAATTTCACAAGTTTTGAAGAGGAGAGAATCATCTTGGCAGATTGTTCGTGTTGAAGAATACCTCCCCAAGGAGTGGTGACTTGCCTAGGGAGCTAGGCGAATCACTTGGAGGGTCTTTGGAGGCCAAAGGGAGTTGTTTGTGTTTTCATGGTATTTTTCAGCTAGGACAATTGGTTTGGAGAGTGGATTTCAGGGAATTTGAGAAGGATTTAGAGTGCTAGTAGTGTATAAAATATTACTTATATTTCATACTATTTCTTTTGGCATTGGGAGGCTATTCGAAAGGATTTTGGGCGAGTTGAACATTCTGAAATTTATTCCCTAATTTTTTAAGTAGGACAAATCAGTTGGAAAGAAGTGAGCACATCAGAGGGTTTTTAGATTCCATTTGGCAAGATACTTGTGTTTCTCTATTTTCTTGGATTTTTATGACAAATCATTATAGGGTTTGGAAGGAATTTGGAAGGAAAAATATTAGGGTTTCATCATAAAAATTCTGCTATTATTTTATTAGTGGGACGATTCACTTGAGGAGCATTTTCTGAGTTTTATAGGGTGTTATTAGGCCCTAAAAGGTACACAAATAATATTAGAATTATTTGGGTATTTTTAGCATAATTTTCTAAGGTCCATTCACATCTTTTGTGAGGGAATTCAAAGGGAAAATCTGAATTATTTAACATAGTAATTTTTTGCACTTGGACAAATCGTTGTGAAGGGTTTTTGGAGATTTTGAGAGGGTTGAACTTAGAAATATTTCAATCTGAAATATTTTCTATATTTTATCATATTTTTGGTGAGTTTTTGCAAGGGTTTGAGGGCTGATCTTGCAAAGAAAACACAGCTGAACTTTCAGGAGGAAAATCATATTTTTGGCAAAGGTATCACCAAGGTACATGCATCCTTTCTCACACATACAAAGTATTTATCACAGCATTAATTTGAGGGCTTATGCATGACTTATTTGAGGGTTTGAGATGAAAAATTCAATGGTTATATACTCCATATGCTTTGGAATTAATTGTGCAATACTAGCACCTAGGGTTTGTCATACATATGGTGTTTGGGCATCTATATGTCAGCTAGGGTTTGCTGATTTTAATTTTCAGAATTCAGTGTGTTTGTAGTTGATTAAGGGTTTTGTTGGGAAACCCTCTTTTATCATAATTGCCCTGATTTGGGGACATTACATAGTGCTTTTGATGATGGGATCAAGAGGCTTATGACTGAACAAAGGATCTAGAGAGTGACGAGAAGACATTTACCAGGTGTAAAAGTCTATTGTGACTTGGATGACAATGTTAAGGATGAGCTTGCATCAATTAAAGCATTGAGGAATTTAAAGAAGACACCACAAAAGAGGCCACAAAAGTCTAGATTACCAACTATCAAATAGAAGGCCACACCAATGCTAATTGTCAAAAGAATGCTTTTTATGACATTTTCTAAGTGGTAAGTCAAATAGTTAGGAATTCCCTATTCTTGAATAACAAGACAATGCAAGCACTTCTAACCTGAGAATCTTCCAATGTTGTGCATGTGCCACCAAAATGGGCATAAGAAGGGTGATAATAGTAAAATACAAAATGATACAATATGGCTTGAGTGGCAAACCCAAAGTACAATGCAGGAAGTTCAATGAGCGGGGACACTTTGCCAAAAACTACTCAACCAACCAAACTGGCAGAAGGAAGTTAATTGATGCCTATGGTGCCACCAGTAGTGTGCGTTAGAACAACCACAACAGCAAAAGACAAAACCATACAATATGATTTGAGTTCCAGACCCACAAAGTGCAGGAAGTGGCAATGAGTTGTGTTACTTTGCCCAAAACTTCACAACAAACCAAAGGGGCAAAAGCAAGTTATGTAGGTGGTGTGGTCTGGGAAACCATGATGACATAATTTTCCCAAAGCAAGGAGGGAAAAATGTAATCATGGTTGATGTAGGAGTAATTGCTATGACTAGCTTGCAGGCCAAGAAGGTGCAATATCTAGTCTTTCAAGCAGAGAAGCAACAAGTGATTGAGGCACAATATGAAGTGGGTAAAGCGTGGAGATGGAGAAGAAATGAGAAGTGGATCCCATCTTGTGCTCAACACATGCCTCAATGTATATGACCCAAGATTCAACCAAGCCCTACCAAGTTCTTACATGGGGAAAGCATGGAGATGGAGAATAAATGAGAAGTGGACCCCATCTTGTGCTCAATACATGCCTTGACGGATATGACCCAAGATTCAAACAAGCCCTGCCAAGCCGACGAAGAGATCTTCAAACAAGTGGTGTAAACCCTAGTGCTAGTAAGAATGAGAATCATTTTCAAAGAATTCTAAAATTGAGGAATGTCATTAGTATTATGACATTGTTGGTAGATTTCAAGTAGCATAAGAGGTGTAGGCGATGGACCCCATTGTACTCAAGATGAAGAAGGGTGAGAAGGTCACCATCAGAAGTACAAACATTCTTATGTTGACTTTGAAAAAACTGATAGTGGACAAAGGATCAATTATAAATGTACAACTTGAGGAGTCGTGGAAAAAATTGGGTCAACCATCTTTATGGCCACCCAGTTTTGGACTCCTTAGTCCAGACCAAGTAGTGTTGGCACAATCCTTGTCGATGTTGGCTCCCCAAATATTGGTGTTATTCACGCAAATAATTGCCCTAGTTTTTGTTGTAATATCATTGAAGTAAACTTATGTCACTCTTCTCGAGCAAGGGGTTGCATATGACCAATTTGAGCCATAACTAGAAGGATTCATTGTGCATTGAAAAGTGTGGCAAAAGGTTCACAATCAACCTCAAGAACCATGTTGTCAAGTGAAGGCTTGGATATAAATCCCTGAATACTACAAATGAGAGAATTCTAACTCCAAGAGTGATCCAAGGACACAAGGAATTTAGATAATGGATTGTTGAGCTGACAGATGGAGGAGAGTGAGATGTTTAATCAAGACTGCCATTATAACCATGTTGTCAATGAAGAGCCAACATTGTTGACCATTAGAGTTAGACATATCTAGATACAATAGGTCTGAATCCTACAAGCAATGTAATCCTAGAACCCCAAGATTGCTTAAATATGAAATGAATTCGAACAATGAACCATTGCACTAGTAGATGGAGGATTATGAAATGTTCGATCAAGGTTTCCAATGTTTCAACATAGAATAAATTGGTTTGGAGACAGACAAGAGTGTGAAAAAGTGAACAATGTAAATGGTCCCTATCCCAAGTTCATTGCCACATATATTTACTCCTCAATTCAATTTTTTTGAAATAGTGTAGTTGATCATGGATCCTGTGTATCAGTTTGACAAGCTAGAGGACATAAAATATGAGGGACTAGTGACGACTGTAAAGGCCAACTTGGAGACAAAAGATTCTAAAATTGGCACGAGGGATGATTGGGACCCAATGTTAAAGATGGAAATATTCAATATCTTTATGGATGATAAAAATGTGTTTTCTTTGATGTATAGAGACCTCAAAGGGATTCCTCCAGAGCTTTGTGTGCACACGATACCTTTGATTTCTAGCACATAGCCTGTTTGAGAAAGGCCACACCATCAAAATCCAAAGTACGGGGTAAAGGTACAAAATAAATTGAGATTATGTTGGAGGTAGGCATAATCTTCAAGGTTAGTAACCACAAATGGGTGCCACCCATAGTCATCACTTTGAAGAATGAAGGATGATAGATCTGAATTTATGTAGACTTTCATAGCTTGAACATTGTGACTATAAAGTACCCTTTCACCATCTTGTTTATTGATTCCATTTTATAAGAGGTGTTTGGGCATGAGATGTACTACTAGACTTTTTTCACTAGAACCAAATAGTATTTCTGAGGACAAACTAAACACCGTGTTCATGGTAGAGAATGGGATGCATGCATACGCCTGCATGTTGTTTGGACTTTTACTCCTGCCACCTTCCATCAAATTATCCTACACATATTCAAAATATTTACCACTGTACATTTCAAAATGTTTCTGGATGACTTGTCAATATATGGGACTAAATAACCACATTTGCGAGTGCTTGCAAAATGCATGAAGAAGTTTCGCTAGGTAAAACTATCCTTCAACCCAATGAAATGTTGGTTGGTGCTCCCCCGTAGCAAATTAATTGGATCATGTAGTTAGAACTTGTGGGTGAAGAAAACCTTGACAAGATAATAGATGTGGTAGAGATGGAGTCTCGTTGGACCCTATCCATAATGAAATTATTCTTGGGTCATGTGTGGTATTACAAGTGGTATAATAAATCATTAGTATGGAACAAAAGGAAAGAAACTAACAAAGGGTAGGAAGGGGTAAATGGTACTAATAAATAAATGTGGGGCAGAGGCATTAAAGTGGAAAATGACAACTCAAACAAGCAATACATATGGATCAAGATAACCAAAAATGAATTAATAAAGAGAAAAGAACTTGTGGATACAATGAATATTTTCAAAGAGTTGTTTTAAGGATCATTGATAATATAACAATCTCATATGCTTTTTTATTTTCATATTCATAATTTAGTGTTTCACTTGATGTTTGATTTCAATTTTCATTTTCATTTTCATTTTCAATGTCCAATGTCATATATGTTAATGATATTTGAATTCCAACTTTTCAGAATGTTTGATCATTTTCAAGAATTTAATTATACAATTGAATAACTGTTATGTTCTTTTTAATATTTGTCTTTATTTTAATATGGGTATATATTATTTGCCCTCTCCCCCTCCTATAAATCCACCAAACAAATTGTCGTCTCGGAACATCATAGAAACATAGCAAAGCATTTAGTTCATGCAAAATATCTATGCCCAAGAGTACAAATAAAATAAACTTTTCAATGTTATGTGGTATATTAAGTGCAAGGCAGCAAAGCGAACTTTGAAGCAACTTGGGATGGATAAAACAAACAAAGACTACTATAAAAGGTTGGTGAGGACTAAAAAGAAAAAGGAAATGAGTGATCCATTTGTAACTTTTGTGTGGGTTTTCTCAATACCTAGTGTAGGTGTGCACACTTCTCACAAGGACTTTTGAGTCTCCCATGTGCCATGTCAGGGAATCTATTACCGAAACTACACAACTAGAAATCCAACCGCCACACTTGCAAGAAGATCGACCATCACTTGGCCAGAAGATGAACTGTCACCTCCCTTGTAACTATTGTCTGTTGTAGTTATCATCTTGTAATGATGTGCATATTGTAACCATCTGACCCGTATGGGACCAATGACAAGAGATCACACACACAAACCAGATTGAAGATTTTTAGCTTGCTTTGAGAATGTAGCATTCACACACATCTATAGCTTTGCATTTTTTCTTTCGGTCTAGACAAATTAGTTAGAAATTCCCTTTCTAATCATAGAAACTTGCATTCCTATTCTTACTGAGTATTGTATGCATGTACTTTTCCCTATTTTTCATATTGATTAGAAGTTGTACCATTCTACAAATACTTTCACGTTCAAATGTGTTATTGGTTTATCACTGCACATTCTACAACCTCACAGCATTCTGCTAGGCGCAGGTTATTCCCCACACTAGCATCCTAGGTCCCATGGTGTGGATCAATGAGAGTAAGGAGGAATTAATTAATATTTATTTGGAAACATAAGACTAAAGGTTTTTTGAAGGGACTACAAGAAAGAAAGAAATAGACAAAAAAAAATTATGACTATTCACTCGTTGGATTGTGTGAAACTTGTTTATGAATGCGATCAAGATAAGAATATTCCCTCCATAATCAATGCAACAACGAAACTCTTTTCTACAAGGAACATTAAGTAGGATATCAAAAGGCTAACATGGGGTAAGACACATAACATTGATGGACTTTAGGTTGAATATTTTAAATGGGGATTTTAAGCTCTAACACCACATACCAAAGACATAATCAATGGTGTCATGCAAGATGACTTCCTAGTGGATTGGACAACCCACATTGTCGAACCTCTCTTTAGATGTGGAGATGTAAACAATCTATTAAACTATCAAACTATTATTAGTAACCCTCTTTTTACAAAGCTATATGTGAGTATGCTTGAGTGCAAAATTAGCAATTGAGTGGAAAAACAAGGGAAGAGAGTGAAAGGGAAGGCAAGTTTTAGACCAAAACACTCAACAATTGACCATTGCATCACTCTTAGACATTGGATTGAAAAAGTATGGGATAAACAAGTGCAACAAGTTTTTGTTGCTTCATCTACTTCAAGAAAGCATTTGATAGAATGCCCAAAAATAAACTTGTGAAGAAAAATAGACCGATAAACTTATGCAAGAGAAGCAATGCTAGCATAATCTTAAGCTATAACAAAAAGGAAAAATTGCGCACACACACAATACTCAAGATTTTCCCTTGGGAAACCCCTTTTGGAAAAAAACCCAACACAACGATCTTCCTCTTTATTACAGTAACTCAAACCATTTACAATACAATAATTTACTTCCAAGTTTTGCTTTACCTTAATGCATGCACAAGTATTTGTATGCACATCAATAGGAAGCCGTTCAAGCGGTCTTACAATACAATGGGTACCAAAACCATGTGTTGAGAAACCACCATACAATACTATGGGTCATAAAACAAGGGCTAAAACCACCCAAAAAACATCTATAGGGACCCAAAGTTTTTTGGGGGTGCTACCGCCAAACGTTTGTTAGGGGTGCTACCCCAAACCCCTAGGTCAAGACTATTGTCCCTCCTCTAGAAAGGTGACCCTCGTCCCCCCCACCATCCCCCCATTCCACATGTATAGTCTAAATGAGTGTAAATTGTTTAGAGTGCAAATCATGCAATGTATACAACACATTTTCAACACGTTGGAGGAGGATGGAAGAATTTAGTTTACCAAACAAGTATCACGCTGCAATACACAAGCCACATATTGGACTATCAATTTTTTTTGGGAATTGACATTGTTTTCAAACAAGAGTATCTATTATCGCCCACCTCATTTGAATCTTTGCTATACATAGACAAGTTGTTGGAGTGGATAATTACATTTGGAAGTGGGGGTGTCCAGTTAGCTAGATATGTGGAAAAGTTACATCTTTATTTAGATGACATTATCTTAATTGCAAAAACAGCCCACAACATGAGAGAAAACTTGAAGGCCACAAAATGTTTTTGCAAAGAAGTAGAGAAGTAGGTGAATACTGCCAAAACAAAGGGCTTGTTCTTTTTTTGCAATGAAAAGAGAAGCAAAAAAACTTTCATTTTAAAAGATATCCTATTGGAGGTGGTGGAAGAATACAAGTACCTTCATCTTAATTTTGGCAATAAGTTTAATTCGGAGAAATGTAGGATAAAAATAATACAAGGAGGTTGAAAGAATTATACTCACTCCAAAATAAATGTAGGAATGCAGATTTTTGGGATTTGAAAACCACAAGGATCATATTTGGGTTGCTTGTCACACCAATGGTACTTTCAAGTTTCGACAGCTATATGTCAGATTTGAAAAGGACACAGAGAGAATCCAAAAGCATTTAATCACAATTAATCTTAAAATCAAAGCATTGGTTTCCTATGAGAATAAAATCAAAGCATTTGGATGAACTAGAACAAGAAGTAGATGAGTAAGTAGGGCATTATCCTACATGGATGCTCAAGTGCAAGTCAAGAAATAATAAGATATATTATAAAAATTCAGGCTAACCATGTTGACAAAGAAGCTTGGATGGAAGAAATTGTAATACATCAATGAATTCAACCACCACCCATGAGCATGATTAGAAAGCCTACATTGGGGTAGAAATGAAATGGAAGGAGGAAATGTTGATAGCTCAACGAAGAACTAACTCCCACCATCTTAGGTATGAAATCAATAAATGGACAATTCCTAAGGAAGAATGAGAAGGGAGGATATGCTTATTTTGTACATTAGGGATGGTGGAGATAGAGTGGCTTTGTTAAGCACAGGGTATTACTAAGAGAGGGGGTGAATCAATAATAGACATCTTTTACACTTTTTACATAAACAATTATTCCACTTAAGATATGCAATATAATCAAATCACAACTCACACAACACAAAGTAATAGTGACACAAGATTTACACATGGAAACCCTTTCCAGAGAAAACTCCAATACAATTTTGTAAGCACCAACTTATCTACCAGGGCACCAACTCAACGAATCTACCATGAGCACCAACTCAGCAAATCTTCGTGAGCACCAACCCCTTTGAACGAAGGCACCAACCCTCTAGATGAAATAACACTTTTATCTCTAACTTGTTGCTTACACAACAGATGATAGGACTTTGCTTCTTCACTCTTTTAGATCCGATCAATTACAATATAGCTTTGTTGCTATATGCCTTTATACTTTGCTTATGCTTCTTTGTTTCAACAACCACTTTTCTTCTCAAATATTTCTGCTCTTCTTTATTTAATTCACCATTCGTATCTGCCTTTAAAAGCCTCCCTTTGTTGCCTTTTATAGGATTCTAATGCCTATTCACAAGGGATACACCCCTTCATAAAGTTGTTCGCTGCCCAAAGGTCATGTCCCTTTCTTTCGCTTAGTCGGCCATGCATTTAAATGCTTCAAGACTTATGTTGATTCCTTGCTCCTAGTCGGCCAGGATTTAGGGACTTTTACTTGTCCAAAATCTGCCTTAGTTGCTTTGATTTATGCATGGATACTTGCACCATACTTAGCCTCCTTGATGAAAAATTAAATATATTTAGTTTGCTGGAAAATACAATGTCTTCATGACTACAATACAATGATATTAATGCCTCTTAAATCCACATTTAATCAAGATTAAATGCCTCCCTTTTATGCTAGTTTGTCATTGGCTAATTATCGTTGATTCATGCACGAATATAACCCATAATTTGGTCTTTGATTAAATTAAATATTTGATCATTTAATCTAATACATTCGTTTATATCTTTCCATCAACCTTAATCATGTTGAGTTTTTGTTCCTTTGACATCAATGACAATATTTCCAACAATCTCCAGCCCTTTGTCATTGATGGCAACCACATATTGAAACTGCTTCCCCTTGTTGCACTATCTCTTCTATCTGAATCCTTCTTTGTTGTAGCTCCCTCTTTCTGTGACATCCTCTTTTTTTAATTCTCCCCTTTTGACATCAATGGCAAAGGGTCTATCCAAGAGCTAGTACTTGGCTCCCTCTCAGTTGATGCTTCCCTTAAATGGCAAGAAGCAAAAAAAATTACTCCCAACTTCTCATGTAGGTACTCAAATGTGTCCTTTGGAAGTGCCTTTGTGAAAATATCTGCTAATTGCTCTATTGTATTAATGTATTCCAACTTGACTTGTTGATCTGCAGTGTGCTCTCTCAAGAAATGGTATCTGATTGGAACATGTTTCGTTCTAGAGTGCATCACTGAATTCTTCAAAATACTGATGCTACTGGTGTTGTCACAGTATATGGAGATAGGTTGATCATACTTCACCTTGATATCTTCAGGAGTCTGCTTCATCTAAAGCACCTGAATGCAACATGAAACTGCCGCTATATACTGTGCCTTTGTTGTGGATAGTGAAATTGAATTTTGTTTCTTAGTTAGCCAAGATATTAATCTATCACCGAGGAAATATGCACCTTCTCTTGTACTCTTCCTGTCATTTAGGCAACCTATCCAATCTGAGTATATATATGCCACTAAAGTGAAATATCTCTCTATGAGGATACCATAATCCATAGTCCAGGGTCCCCTTTATATATCTGAATATCCTCTTCACAACTTGTACATGAGTTTCCTTGGGGGCTACTTGATATCATGCCACCATGCCTACGGCCTACATGATTTCCGGCCTAGAAGCCATCAGATATAGAAGACTGCCAATCATTGATCTATAGAGATATTGATCTACATATGGTGATTCCTCATCCTTACCTATCTTGTTTCTTGTGGCCATTGGTGTGCTAATAGGTGCACAGTCCTCAAAACCAAACTTCTTCAACATTTCCTTGGCATACTTGGTTTGAGAAATGAAGATTTCTTTATTGGATTGAGATATTTGTAATCCAAGAAATAAAGATAACTCTCCAAGCATGGACATCTCAAACTCCTTTTGCATGTCTTCACCGAATCCCTTCATCAGCTTCTCACTATCTCCTCTGAATATTATGTCATCAACATAGACAACTATCAATTGATGCTCACCTTCAATTTTGATATATAATTTGTTGTTGGCGAAACCTCTTTTAAAACCTTGATCTTGCAAATATTTGTCAAGTCTTGCATACCAAGCTCTGGGGGCTTGCTTCAAGCCATACAAAGATTTCTTCAATTTGCAAACATATATACTATCATCTAAAAGGAGAAATCCTTCAGGGTGCTCAATATATACTGCCTCTTCTAGTTTGTTGTTCAGGAACGTAGACTTCACATCCATCTGATATACTTTGAAATTTTTAAATACTGCATAGGCAAGAAACATTATGATTGCTTCTAACCTAGCGACTAGAGCAAAAGTTTATTCAAAGTCAATTCTTTCAATCTGAGCATACCCCTTGCACACTAATCTCACTTTGTTCTGGGTCACTTGACCAACCTCATTCAATTTGTTTCTATACACCCATTTTGTGTTGACCACATTTTGATTTTTTGGTCTTGGCACTAGCTCCCAACTTTCATTCTTTTCAATTTGGTCCAGCTCCTCTTCCATTGCTTTCATCCAATGTTCATCATGGCTAGTGTCTGAAAAGTTTCTAGGCTGAATTTTAGATAATAATGAAAAATTTACTTGCTCAGAATTACTTACCAACCTTCTTCGAGTTTGCACATCTAAATTTCCAATAATCTAGCTCTCGGCATGATTTTTCTAGATGAATCGAGATGGAGCTTTGTTGTCTTGTCGCTCATCTTCATCTATCTTTTCGACTTTGATGTCTTCTTCAATAATGTCAGAGACTTCTAATGGATCGCTTGCTTTCTGAACTCCAGCTTCATCTACTCTGACAATCGCACTTTCTACCATATTTTGAGTCCTCTTGTTATAGCATTTATATGCTTTACTCTTAAAAGAATATCCAAGGAATATTCCTTCATCTGCTCTGGAGTCAAAATTTCCCAAGTCTTCTTCAGTTCTCTTGATAAAACATCTGCTACCAAATAATTTAAAGTAGCTGACAGATGCTGATCTCCCCTTCCATAGCTCATATAGAGTCTTGTTAATGTTGACTCTAAGTTGTCATCTATCAGGATATGTACTATATTGTGTACTACCTCTCTCTAATATTTATTTGGCAACTTGGATTTGTTCAACATCGTTCTTGCCATTTCTTGAATTGTCATTTTTTTTCATTCTACAACCCCATTCTGTTGTGGGGTTCTGGCAGATGAGTAATGTCTTTTTATTCCATGTTCTTCACAATACTCAATGAATTCACTGGACATGAACTCTCCTCCTCAGTCAGACCTTAGGCATTTGATTCTCAAGCCAGTTTCATTTTCAACCAAAGCTTTGAATGCTTTGAAATTGTTGAATGCTTCAGATTTGTCTTTCAAGAATGTCACCCATGTCATTTGAGTATAATCATCAATTAACAACATAAAATACCTCTCACCTTGAATACATTGTGTTCTATTGGGTCCAGATAGATTGATGTGAATGAGCTCTAGCATCTTGGTGGTAGAATACTCCTTTGTTCTGAAACATGCTATGGTTTGCTTTCTGTGATGACATTGTTTACAAAGCATGCTTGAGGGCTTTGTAATTTTTGGAATGTCTCTTACCACCTAGTTCTTCCTAATATTCACAAGGTTGTCAAAGTTTATGTGACCCATTCTTCTATGCCAAAGCCAAATTTCTTCAACCTGACTTAAACAACATTTCTCTCCTTTGACATCCATCAACATGTATAAGAAGTTACTTGTCCTGTGAGCAACTCCAATCAATTCATTTGTGTCTTTCTGATTTCACATCCTTCTGCAAAGAACTTGAGTGTGTGTCCTTGGTCACAAATTTGACTTACACTTAATAGATTATGCTCAAGTCCTTCCACATATAATACATTTTTGATTTTAGTTTTACCATTATCCAAGTTGAGCATACATTTTCCCGCAATATGGGTTGTGGTGTCGTCTCCAAATTTCACCATACCTCCATTGATCTTCTTTAGTGAGATAAACTTGCTTTTATCTCCTGTCATATGTCTTGAACAACCGCTATCAATGAACCAGGGCTGTCCCTCATCTCTTGCATGAAGTGTTGTCTGGAGGATCATGGAATCTTTAACTTGCTTCTTCTTCCATGTATTTGTTTGATCCCCCTTCTTTATGATTTGAGCCTTGAATCTTTGATCCTTCTTCACTGATTCGAACACACTCCTACAATAGCAAGCTATGTGTCTGTAATTGTTACACTTGTAACATACAATAGCTTCTTCATCAAAGCTTGATAAGGGAGTAAATGAGTTGTAGCTTTTATTTGAAGCTCTATGAGTTCCCTTGTCTCCATTCCTAAAATCATTATCCCTAGCTCTCTTCTTGAAATCTAGCTTCTTGTGACCAAAATGGTTACAATGATAGCAATAACTATAAAAGTAATTACCAAACCTAGTTTGATTTTTGAATCTTGGAGCAGGTGGTCTTTTGTAGTTTTATTCTCTTTTGCCTTCTTTGTCGGAGCTGGTCTTCGTGTTCTTGGCTTCAGTATAGTTCTTAGTCTTTTCTGTAATTACTTTTACCGAAGGCTCTGTGGAAGTTGTAGCCTTTTCTTTCTCCTTTTCATATCCAATTCTTGTCTTGTTTGATAGTGATCTTTGACTTCCCAAAATTTCATTTAACACTTGAGTACTTTTTTCAAATTTCAATTCATTAACTACTATTCACCTTTTCAAGTTCTCTTTTTAAAGAAGCAATCTCGAATTCATACCTTTTACAATCTTTTCTTTTCTCCTTTAATTGATTTATTATATTTTCTTCAACTTTCTTAGCTTTTTCAATTTGAGCCTGTAGATCAACAATCATCTTGTTTGATTTTTCTGGGCCTTATGCCAATCTGGCTTCTGAGTCCTGACTCTCCATTTCATATTTCTTGATTTGAAGCTTTTGTCTCAAATTCCTTTTCTTGAGAAACTTTCTCCCCTAAGGCACATATAAGTTCTTCCTCAAGGTTCACTTTTGCTTCTTCTTCTTCCTCTACATTGTTCTTGCTTGTAAAGGCATCTTCTTCTATGGCCAGGAATAGAATCTTTGTATTATCATTGTCTAAGTCACTAACTCCACTTTCTTCAGAAGAGCTAAGATTCCTCTTAGAGTATAGACTCTTTTTTTATTTCTCAAACTTCTTCTTATCCTTGCTATGCTTGAAACTCTTCTTGTACTTGGATTTACTTTCTTCGTCATTGCTATTATCCTTTTCAGGACACTTAGCTGCAAAATGACCTATCTTACTACAATTTAAGAATTTGAATGGTAACTTACCTGTGTACTTGCTCGAGCCTTTCTTCAGCTTGCGAATGAATAAGGCTTCCTTTTTCTCCTCTTCATCACTTGAGCTATCACTCAGTTCTGGCTCCTTGGTTTTCTCTTTCCTCGATGCTTTAAAGGATGCTTCCTTTTTAGATGGTCTCTCTAATTTTGTCCTCATTTCATAAGTAGTGAGAATTTCGTGTAGCTCGTCCACCTGCAGCTTGTCAAAATATCTCATTTCCTTTACGGTAGAGACCTTCGCATCAAATCTTAGTGGTAAAGACCTTAGCACCTTTTGAACTATGGTAGACTCCTCTACCTTTTCTCCAAGTCCTCAAATCACATTCACGATTTCATCAATTCAGAGAAGATAACTTACAATGTTCTCTTCTTCCTTCATTTTGAGACTCTCAAACTCCTCCTGTGAGTCTTAAGTTTGGCTTGTCTAACCTTGCCATCACCCTCATAGATGGTCTTAAACTTCTCCCAAATCTCATGTGCTAACTTACATTGCATAACTTTTACAAACTCAGATTCATAAAGACTGCACATAATAGCGTTCATTGCCTTAGCGTTGTTTTCGCTAGCCTTCTTTTTAGCAGTATTTGTTGGTGGTGTTTGTGGCTCAGTGTATCTATTTACAATAGATTGTAAAATGTCATATCCAAGGTCGATGAACCTATGGTAGTAGAGAAAAAAATAGTAATGTGCATCTATCTCTATGACCCAAACTGTAGACCAAGGTTAAGTCCTTGATGTCAAAATAAAACTGAACAAGTTTGCTTGAAATGGAACTGAGGGGGTTGGGGGTCTTTGGTAGTGACACAAAGAGGATTAACATCTCATTGATCTATCTACCTCTGACAATGAATTGGTTATATCTAGAGGGTGTGAGAGTTTCATGCTATGTACTATGTGCTACACGAAATTGACCAAATCCGTAAGATGGGTCACAAATGTAAAAACATGTTCCTTCATTCCTCAAAATCAATTAACTCTGGAAAGCAACGTAATGTAGATGCAATGGCTAGAGAGAGAATAACACAATATATGGATGGTACGCACAATGTACCAAATTATTAGTATCACTTGAATTCAATAATTCATGATGATCTAAATGAGGCACAACCATTGTATATTTATACATGAAGCTAAATACACTTGGATTGTTATAACACACATTGGCTTGCATTATACAAATGATAGATTGCAGTGATTCTTCCAAACCAATATATGTCCAAGTAAACCTAGACACAAGGTGATGCAATTGTAGTTAGTGGTCTCAACGAAGAGATGCCTTCAACCACGAAGCCCTCAAAACTACACAAAAAATAATGCAAATAAATTCAACAAATAATCTTAGTTCTGTATTAGATTTCAATGGCTGAAAATACAACTTGCACATACAATGACAGCACAGTACTATGTGATCTCAAATGAGATGCATTTATAATATCAAATCCTCATATCTCTACATGTTAACTCACGGTCTTTGCAAGTATAGCTATTCCTTAGAATGCTCCCTATAATCTATATCCTTAAGCTTGTTGATTAGTTGGCTCATGCATAGGGGCATGTTTATATAGGCACAAAACCCATCAAATTACAATAATGCACAACATTAAATATTTGTAATACATCAATGTGCACCACAATCCTTTAATTTTCCTTACAATTCCAATGCACCTTAATACATCGCAACATAAGGTATCACAACATACTACATCACAAAGTGATATTAAATGAAACCATATCAACCTTCCATGATTCAAGGAATTAAGTACAAATGGCTAGGAACTGCAGTGCCTCTTTACCCATAAAGCATCACAAGAACATGTGCGCACAAGACCAAATCTGCGAAAGTCACAACCTCATGATATTCACACTACTATGCACCAACATCTTGCATAAAATGTCGCAAGCTTGCGAACTAGAACTCACAATCTTTTAACTCTCTAATCTATGTAGATGCTCTAAACTGGCATTGAGCCAAACAAGGACCTTCAAATCATACTCGTGTAAAGCTTCGCAAGCACTACAAATTGACCCAAACCATGCACACCATCAAAGGCTATGTGACATATTACAAAGAACTTGCGTGGTTGCAAAGGCAGTTCAAAACAATGCAAAGAAACTTGTGAAAACTTGGGACTTGAGCATACTAAAAAAATGCTTATTTTTGTCTAAGTGTTAGACTAAGTGTTTCTGGTTGATGTAAGATTACAAGTGAACCTAGATGCTTCTACATCACAATGTACTTCAAGCTTGTATCCAATTCAGATTGGTAAGCAATAATTCTAAGGACGCCACAAGTTGGTGCCTCAATGGCCTAAATGAACCCTAATCCCAAACATCCCATCGTATGCTCGCAAACGATGACTTTGGGGGCTCGACAAGGCTATGTTTTATGAAATGTGCAAATATGCACCAACATGTTTCCATAACTTTGGCTTGATGGGTACAAGGAAGATGACATTAACCAAAAATTCCCCCCGTAGGTAAGCTTCTTGAAATCAAGTGGGATGCAATCTCAGCCATGCTCCATAATCACATAATTCATTCTCGAAGTTGGTTTGGCATTAAATTCTCCAAAGTCAACTCGATCAATGTTCAATCACGTAAAGTCAAAGATCATCAATGCCATGCAAGAACAAAGGCTAAAACTAACAAATCCAACTCAAATTATTAAAGTTTGACCCACCACACTCCAAGAGGAGCAAAGACAAAATCAACATAACATGGTCCATGAAGGGCTACCTCAAACTCACACAATCTTCTAAAGCATTATTCCTCAGCCTTGAACTATGAAATCTTGTTCAAGAGCTACAGAGGTCCACCACAAACCATGAGAGCTCGCTATAATGTCTCCATTTTTTCCCTCTTAATCAAACAGGTATGAAGACCTTTAGTCTATCTCCCCATAGACTAAAGGAGCCCTTTTTGGGGAAAGTTATTTTATTAGTTGTCTATTAATTGTCGAAATAGTGATTTTTATCACAAGACAATTATTAATTAATTAATAAAATATTTTAAAAGTGGTTTTTACCACTAAAGTTCTTAAGTGAAATAAATATTAATACATTGGCCTTAAAGTCATTTTTATTACTTTTTTTTAATTAAAGCTAATATTTAATATATTTTCAAAAAGGAAAAATTGGCATGGGAGCTAAAGTGAAGATAAGAAAAGATGATTTATCTTCCCAAAGGGGTTCAAACCTTTGGAAAGTTATAAATACATAGCCAAGGCTTCAAAGAGGATATGTTGAAATTGGTATCTTGTTCTTCTTGTGTGAAGAAGGCTATTGTGATGCATGCCCAATAGAATTTTGTTGCTTGATGATTGATTAATCTTACAAAGGTGTCTATTGACACCACTTTTTGCAAAGAAAAGCTTGTTTTGTGCCCTAGAGGTGGATCAAACTACCTGGGAGGGTTTTGATGCTTGCTTTTGAGGGTTTGGTCATATGTTTCTTGCATTTTTGGCTTGCTAAATTATTTTATTAATTTTTCAAGTGGAGCGAACCAATTGGAGAGTTGGGCGCTAGGGTTTGAAGGCTTTTTTTTGTCAAAATATTCACAAATAATTATCTGCAATTATTTCTTATTTTTTTTATCACTATTGTGGCCATTTTGGACAATTTGCAAAGGATATTGAAGATGAAAAATTAATAGTTAATTTTCATAATTATTATTAATTTTTTTAACAAGTTTCCAGATATTTTCTTGCTTTTGGAAGGATGGAATAGTCTTATTTTTCCAGGGTTCCTAAGAGTGGAGCGATTGACCTAGGAGGGTCAAATTGGCGATTTTTATGCCAAAATAAAGCACTGATATTTTTCCTTTTTTTTTTGAGGTTGGCAATGATTTTGGCAAGGGTTTTGAAGATCTTTTATTCTCCAAACAGCAGCAAAAAATTGGTAATTAAATCTGATTTTTCCTTCATCATTTCGTGGCAAAAAAGGGGTAGAAAGGGTTATTTATTTAAGAGGATTTAAATCTGGAATTTCCTATTTATTTTTGGATTATTTCGAGGTATTTAATTGGCAAAAATTTCCTACAAAACCCTCACTTTTGGCATCTAGGGTTTCTTGCATTATATAAGGGTTTTGAGAATTTAATTCTGAATCTAGGATCTACTAATTTTCAGATCGGATTTAGAGGAATTTCGGAAAATCTCCTTTGTTTTCCAATTCATCCCATTTGGGGACATTTCACTCACTCAAATGATACTAAGATCCATCTTGAACCGAAATGGGCTCATGCAAAAGCCTACAAACCACAAATGCCTCAATAAAATTTAATATGAGTTGCACAATTAATCCACTATATCCAAACTTAGATGGGTCAAGAAGAAGTCAAGCTTCATAAGCTACAAGAAGCTACTTCATAATAGGGCCTCACTTGTTGCCAAAAAGTTCTCCATATAAGGGAAGCTTATGTTGTAAGAACTATCCATAATGAATTTTCAATCATGTCACCCCAAACATGTGTAATCTTTGGGTCCAAAGAAATAAACTCCATGCAAATTCCAAGTGCACATAAGTAAGTTTGATCCTCCTTGAAGAAAATACCATTTAAGAAGTTGGGTACCTGTATGCAGAGGGACCAGTTCCGGTATGACATGTATCGGGTGCCATTCGCATTTCGATCCTTCCTATGGTTATGCTCGGGTATGTCTTGATAGGCCTAGGGACTGTTGTGACATACCCAAGGAGTACCCACAATCCTGAAGTGGGAAAGCATTTATTTTTTATTTTTTTAACTTTGAAAAAAATCCACTTGGACTTTTAAAAACACTTAAAAAGGACAAGGAACCCCTAAAAGGTACTCTTACATTTATTTTGTCAAAAGCAAACAACAACCACACACTTACCTCTCATTGCATACTTACCTCTTGCACATTTGCTCTCTTACCTTCAATTTGTCAATTGCTTAGGGATGAAACTCGATTATTTTGCTAGTCCTATGCCATTACAAGGGCCCATTTGGTGCCAAGGAGTTTAAGGAGCTTGCAACAAGGGTAACCTTCATATAGTAGCTAGTGGGAGTGGCACTGCTACTGGTTGTGGTTCTGACCACTAGCTATTAGTCTGTT
Organism: Torreya grandis; assembly: GCA_037957365.1. Taxonomy (NCBI): domain Eukaryota; kingdom Viridiplantae; phylum Streptophyta; class Pinopsida; order Cupressales; family Taxaceae; genus Torreya; species Torreya grandis. Next base: position 5,510,313 of record JARHVA010000324.1, read on the forward strand.
AAAATCTATACAGATTTATATCATGACATATGGCATTGAATTATCAAGTGTTCTAATTTTGTTGTGGTTATTTAACTTATTTTGTGTATGCATATTATGTGGTTAATTTTGTTTATTTGGCTATATTTTTAGTATTTTATATAATTTTTGTAAGATTGTACCCAAACCATACATGATGCAAAAAAATCACTCTACTGGCATACCAGAACCTGGTACCCGTATCGTTACTAGGATTGACTACTTAGAGTGCATAGATATCCAGGTGTACATAAACAAGCTCCATTTGCCTAGAAGCCAAAACCAAAGTTCACCAATGCCTAAGTATACATAAGCAAACTCAATTCTTCCAAGAGTAAGAATCAAACTGCAACAATGTTATTTAGTGATGCCTAGATGCCCGAAGTGTGAAATTCCATGAATCCATATCATCATCTCCCTTCTAACGACACTCATTGGCTCAAGTACTCCAACATGAAGAATCAATGAGGAAGCATAAAGGGTCCATCAATGTATTATCAATGTCATCAAAATAACTCATCACTGCCATCCTAACTAATGAAGAGTCCTACAAAACTCATCAACAGGAATGTATCAGTGAACTCATAGCATATCCAAGAAGAGGTCAAAATGGAGATATCGTGTAGAAGTTCCAGCCAATTATTCTAAAGAATTCATTTATCATCAAATCATCCAAGCCATTCATCAAACCAACCAAGGATGGCATCAGAATTAGGCATTATGGGCATGCAATAAGTAGATTTTTTGAGATTAGTATGAGTATATAATCGAACACTTTTCAGGCTAAACTCAGAGGAGTATAAAGGTTTTGTATGGTTCAGACCAATTCTGTGTAAATCTGAAGAACAAACTAGGAAGAATTGAGAGTTCAAATGCTAGTCTTCTTGACCACTATAGGGAGGAAAGACGAGATATAGAGCATACATTTGTATTATTGGGCTTGTTAGGATATTCCCTGAAAATAGGAAGTGTGATCTGTGTTAAATTCAATCTTCAACCACATCAAGTCCTAGAATTGCCATATACCAAGATAAACCAATTAAGATGATGAGAGGAGAATGACATAGTTGAAGTGTTTGTCATGCAGATGAGAACGAGGGGGCCAAATTAAATGCTGCCTTGTTTCCCAGCCTCAACACACCCACTCTCCAAATGGAAACACTTCAGACACAGACTCAGACTTGTAAAAAAACCCACACTCCTTATTGCATTGAAAAATGGTTTTACAGAGATTTGATACACACACATACACTTTCTTGTTTATTGAACACAAACATGAAGGAGATTACAGCCAAATTACTATGTTCCAGAACACATCTCCCTAACAGGCTTCTGCTCTCTCTCCCTCTGTCTCTCTCTCTCTCAGAGTTGGAACTTACTGAAGCTGCCCCTAACTGACTCGTCAGCTCTTACCAACTGATTTGAATCTCCGTTGACTGCCTTTGACTGTAGAAGTGTCTCTTCGAGTGCCCCTGTTCTTGGAAATTGGTCCACATGCCAAATTTTCTTGGTCTAGGTAGTTACTTTACCTTTTATTCAACCACGAGCGAAACTGACAGTTAATGCATACCAGCAGCCATAGTTACCAAGTTCGGAAATGTGGATCCATTCGGGAGGGCAAAAAATATGAAGTCCTGAATTCTTGAAAAAATTCGGATAAATCAGATACAGAATATGAATATATATATATGTGTGTGGACATAGTTTTATAAATATGTAAAATTGACAAATAAAATGAAAAACATTAATAAAATAATATAAAATGTTAATATTATATGATATTTATGATTTCTAGGCATTTTTTTGCACATAAAACCTAAAAAAATAAAAAATAAAAATAAAAATAAAAATTTTTTTTGAAAAAAAAAGGGCCGACTTAGATGAACTCATCTGCGTTGGCCAAAAATCCAAATCCGGCTGGATTTTGTGCAGATCCAGCCGGATTTGGTAACTATGTTGGTAGCGTCAAAACTCCCGCTGCGATAAGTTGTGGTTTCATCATCTTCCCAAAAGGGGTCAGTTTAAGCTTTGCAAGATGACTGCAACCAGCTCCACTTGATGTTCTTGAGATGTTGGAACCCTGTTAACACTTCTGGGACTCGTTTATATCATCTTCAACACTTGCAATGATGTCGACAAGTGACAAACATGTACTTAAATTGTTGGTTTCTTCAATTTTGCATGTTGACCCAAATGCCCTTGTACCATACACCCTAGGTAAATAGATGATTTATGAGCTCTTGCTAATGAACCTTGCATGAGTTGTTCAAATGACTTTTTGTACTTGGCATCTTGGATGCACTTGTCCAACTCGCATCTTTAGTTGTTATGTCCTTCCACTTGACCAAAAATTCTTTGTATACACTTCCACTTGTCCTCCTATTGATCATTGACTATATGACCATCTCTATTTCTTCCGGTGTCTTCTCAGGGAATTGTTGTCGCCAATCGACATTTGAAAAATGTGAACTTACATCCTCATCACTTTTTCCCCACATCATAGTAAGAGAATAAATCCGATACATTGAAGATAGGTGAAATATCAATCCCGTCCGATAGCTCTATCTCATATGCGTTTGGTGCAATTTTTCTTAGAATTAAAAAATGGCCAAATCTTCTTCCACTTGAGTTTTCCATACATTCTTTCTGGGAATCTTTAGTTTCTTAAATGAGCCAAAACCAAGTTTCCTACTTGGAACTCTTGTTCTCTCTTCTTCAAATTTGAACGTTGTTTATAATACATGATGCTCCTTTCCAATTTCTGTCACTTCATTGTGCATCTCATTTGTATACACTGCATAATCCTTTGCTTCATCACTTCTTCTATTCATATCCAATATGTTTCTCAATTCACCAATGCCTCTAGGGCTGCAACCATACACAATTTGAAAAAGACACTTGGTTTTACTTCTAGGGATTGAGCTGTTGTAAGCAAACTCAGGATGTGCCAAATTCATATCCCACTGTTTGGGCTTGCTTCGTACCAAGCATGTTAACAAAATTTCAAGGCAACTATTTATTACCTCAATTTGTCCATCCATTTGTGGATGATTGGCTGAACTTAAACTCAACCCTCTACCCAAGTTTCTCCACCAGGTTCTCCAAAAGTGACTAACAAACTTTGTAGCCCTATCTAAAATTATGTTGTTTGGCAATCCATGCAACCATACTATCTCTTTGAAAAAAAATTGATAGTGTTGGTGGCATTACTTGTCTTCTTACATTTTATGAAGCGTGCCATCTTCGAGAATCTATCATCAATAAAAAAGATATAACCATTACCTCTATGTCCTTGGAAACCCAAGAAGAAAGTCCATGCTTATGTCTTCCCATGGTCTTGCTAGCATTGGCAATGGCTGATATAAACTTGCATTCTGACTTTTGTCTTTAGCTTGTTGGAAAGCTCTACAACCTTACACAAACTTCTTTATATCCACACTCATCCTTGGCCAATAGTAACTCACTCAATTGCACCATTGTTTTATCCACACGAAAATGACCATCTGGTCCTCCACTATGCTTTTGCCTTATCAAATTCTTTCTCATTGATCCTTGAGGTATACACAACTGTTGTCCCTTGAACAAACCATCTTGCAAAATGAATCCTAGCCATGGATTTCAATCCATGTCGGTTGGGCTCTTCCACGCAGCCCAAACATCTCTAAAATTGACTTTTTCTCATACAAACATCTCATTGAATCAAACCTAACTACCTCTGCTTTCATCTCATTCAACACAAGAACCTACTCAATGTATCTACAACTCTTTTTAACGTACTACTTATATGCTTTAAAACAAATAAGCAACTTATAAGAAATTCAACCCATTGCATAGGCTTTTGATTCATCTTACCTTGGCTGTTTATGAGCTACAGTGCTTGATGATCCGTGTACAAAACAAACTCCTTGGGAAACTAATAATGTCTCTTCTTCTTGAGAGCTTGCATCGTGGTATAAAACTCTTAATCATAAACAAAATACTTCCGCTTTGCTTCATTCAACTTCTTACTAAAGTAAGCAATGAGCTTACCTTCTTGACTCAAAACTGCCTCTACCACTATCCCACTAGCATCACAATCAACTTAGAATACTTTGTTGAAATCTAGCAATTGTAATGGCTGTTCCATCACCTTCTTCAAACTCTGAAAGCTATTCTCTAGTCCATTTGAACTCTTTCCTATCACATCTCATTATTTCCGTAACGGGTGCACATAATTTACTAAAGTTTCTAATGAATTTCCAATAGACACTAGCTAATCCATGAAAAATTCTTGCTTCAAACATACTCCTTGGTGATGGCCATTCAACAATAGCTTTTGCCTTTTCCAGGGCAATTCTTAACCCATCACGTGAGATCACAAATCCAACAAGACCGACTCTTTCTCCATGATACTGTATTTCTTCAAGTTTACTAACAACTTTAATTCGTTTAACCTTTGCCATACTAGCTTGAAATGCACTATATGCACTTCATTAACTATTCTAAGTATCAAAATGTCATCCAATTAAACAATGAAAAATTTACCCAAATATGGGTTCAACACTTCATTCATAAATCTCATGAATGTGATTGGAACATTAGTCAACCCAAATGGCATTACTAGCCATTCATATAATCCATCCTTTATCTAAAATGCAATCTTCCTCTCATCACCTTCTCTAATTCCAATTTGGTGATATTCACTCTTTAAATCAATTTTTGTGAAGTACCTTTCTTTCTTTCAAACAATCAATCAAATCATTCATCCTAGGTAATGCGATTTTGTATTTGATTTTAATCTCGTTGACATACGCCATGCCCTTGTAATGTCCTGCTAGGCGCTGGGGGTGGTCCCCTCGCCTAGCGAAACTGGCCTTGGGGGGGGGGGCAGTGGTCCCCTCTCGATTGGGTTAGCCCTGGTCGGCCCTCACCTTGACGGTCCTTCGGTGGCTGGCCATATAGGGGTCTAAAAGAGGACCCAAATCATCTCGGGACTTTTGGTGTGACGACCAATCCTTAGTGGTATCAGAGCCAAGGTCTCGAGGTCAAGACTCACCTGGGCGAGCAGACTGTAATGTCCTACTAGGCGCTGGGGGTGGTCCCCTCACCTAGCGGAATCAGCCCCAGGGGGTGGTCCCCTCTCGGTCAGGTTAGCCCTAGTCGGCCCTCGCCTCAACGATCCTTCATTGGCTGGCCATATAGGGGTATGGAAGAAGACCCAAATCATCCTGGGACTTTTGGTGTGACGGCCAATCCTTAGTGGTATCAAAGCCAAGGTCTCAAGGTTGAGACTCTCCTAGGCGAGTGGACTGTAATGTCTCGCTAGGCCCCGAGGGTGGTCCCTTCTCGGTCAGGTTAGCCTTATTCGGCCCTTGCCTCGACAGTCCTTCGGTGGCTGGCCATCACACCAAAAGTCCCACTAGGCCCTGAGGGTGGTCCCCTCTTGGTCGAGTTAGCCTTGTTCGGCCCTCGCCTCGACAGTCCTTTGGTGGCTGGCCATCACACCAAAATTCTCGAGACTTTTGGTGTGATGGCCAGCCACCGAAGGACCATCAAGGCAAGTGCCGACTAGGGCTAACCCGACTTAGAGGGGACCACCCCCTAGGGCCGATTCTGCTAGGCGAGGGGACCACCCCCAGTGCTTAGTGGGACATTACAGTCCGCTCACCCAAGGGAGTCTCAACCTCGAGACCTTGGCTCTGATACCATTAAGAACTGGTCGTCACACCAAAAGTCCCAGGATGATTTGGTCCTCTTCCAGACCCCTATATGGCCAGCAATCGAAGGACCATCGAGGTAAGGGCCGACCAAGGCTAACCCGACCGAGAGAGGACCACCCCCAGGGTCGATTCTGCTAGGTGAGGGGACCACCCCCAGTGCCTAGTGGGACATTACAGTTCTGCTCACCCAGGAGAGTCTCAACCTTGAGACCTTGGCTCTGATACCACTAAGGACTAGCTGTCACACTAAAAGTCTCTGGGATGATTTGGATCCTCTTACAGACCCCTATATGGCCAGCCACTCAAAGGACTGTCGAGGCGAGGGCTGACCAGGGCTAACTTGACCGAGAGGGGACCACCACCCTGGGGCCAGTTCTGCAAGGCGAGGGGACCATCCCTAGTGCCTAGCGAGACATTACAGCCCGCTCGCCCAAGAGAGTCTTGACCTCGAGACCTTGGCTCTAATACCACTAAGGATTAGTCGTCACACCACAAGTCCTGGGATGATTTGGGTCCTCTTCCAGACCCCTATATGGCCAGCCACCGAAGGACCATCGAGGTGAGGGTCGACTAGGGCTAACCCGACTGAGAGGGAACCACCCCCCTGGGGCCAGTTCTGCTAAGCGAGTGGACCATGCCTAGTGGGACATTACAGTCTGCTCGCCTAGGAGAGTCTCGACCTCGAGACCCTGGCTTTGATACCACTAAGGACTGGCTGTCACACCAAAAGTCCCAAGATGATTTGGGTCCTCTTCCAGACCTCTATATGGCCAGCCACTGAAAGACCGTCAAGGCGAGGGCTGACCAGGGCTAACTCGACCGAGAGGGGACCACCCGCTCGAGGCCGGTTCCACTAGGCGAGGGGATCACCCCCAGTGCCTAGCGGGACATTATAGCCCCACCTTTCTTAGGTGCTAACACTATTGGAGCTGCATATGGGCTCAAACTCTCTCTTATCAAATCCTTCTTAAACATCTCTTGTACTTGTTTTTTCACCTTTTCATTCTCCAAAGATGCCATCCTATATGCTTCCTTGTTTGGCAAGCTAGATTCGGGTATCAAATCAATGTATGTGATGGCTGATACTCCTCATGGGTGATAATCAATCTAGACACTCCATAGAAACAATCTCAACATATTCCTCCAACAAATTTTGTATTTCATGTGGAATTTCATTCAACTTATCTACTATCCCAACTTGCATGGGTTTGGGAATGAAAGCAAAAAATGCCTTCTTCTTTGTGTCCTTCAAAAACTATTTACTGGAAACTACCAACACTTTAGGATTGATGTCCACTTCTTCGTCGTTGTCCTTCAATGTCCTTCAATGAGCTCAAAGTAAACTTCATTCCAGCTTTCACAAGCGTGTAGGTATTTGCTTTACTATCATGCATAACATTTCTATCAAATTGCGATGGTCTACCCAACAACACATGACATACATCCATGGCCATATTGTCACACACAGCTTCAACCTTATAGGACCCAATCTGAAAAACTAACCATACATTGCTCATTTACTAAAATTTGATGTCCTTTTTGCAACCAAGACACCTTATAGAGAATGTGATGCACAAATATTATCAGCCCAAGCTTCTCTACCATCTCATTAGATAATAAGTTGTTTGTGCTACTACTATCCACAATAACCTTACATCACTTACCTCCAAAATTGCAAAGGGCTGGGAAAGATTCTTTCTTTGCATTGGTTCATTCTCCTCCCGGCTGGTTTTAGCAATACTCTATTCATCATGAGAGCTTCTCCATGTTACGTTTCCTCCATGTGATTGGATGATGCAACAGTTTCTTCATCCACTTGTGCAATTTGGTTGCTTGCCTCATTTCTTCTATAGTTGTTTTGTTGTGCTTGTGGGCACTTGAATGTTGTATGCCCAAAGTCTCCTCACTTAAAGCATGCACCTACAAATTCTCCACCTCTTCCTCTTGAAGATTACTCTCTTCCCCTAGGGGCATGATTCTAATTTTGAGAAAGTGCTAGCTTCTTCTTCATGAGTATGCTGTCCTCTACCAGTGTTTGCTTGACCTCTTCCATTTGAAAAGCTTCCTCTACCTCTTGATATATTTTGTTGCTATCTGTAAAACTTTTATTTTGTCTTCAATGTGCATTGATAGGTTTCTTCTACAAACCTTAACATTAACATTCCAAATTCATCTTACATGGAAATACGAAGACCATTGACATACCTTGAGATCTTCTCTTCATCATCCTCAACATGACCAACTCTAATGGTGATATTGTAAAACTCTTCTGTGTAGTCCTTTTCACTCATTTCTGTCTTAAATTCTGTAACTTCTTGAATAAAACTCAAGCTGGGAATTATAAGCTAAATCTCACCATTGAATTTTACAACCATCCCATTCCAAGTCTTGATTTTGTATTTTTTGCCTCTTCTACCTCTTTCCAACCGCATATGATCCTACCACAAGGATGCATATCCCTTCAACTTGGTACATGAAAACTTCATTTTCTTGTGTTCTTGCATTTGCTCATAGTCAAGACACTTTTCCAGCTCTGTTATCCAATCAATTAGATCATCAGGGCATAAACTACCCTAGTAACTAGGGGTGTCCAACATAGGCTTGTCTCCCATCTTGGCAATGACCTTCAAAATTGTCTTTTGGGTCATCTACCAGCCTTTCAATTTGAATGTTTGGGGCTCCTTCTCTTCATCATCACTCAAATCTGCAATGACATTTCCTCTATGTTGTGCAGTCTCCATGGCATCCAATCTAACTTGGATTCCTCTCAACATCTCTACCAAGTTTAAAACTCTTGGTGTTCTTCCTCCTCTTCTAAGAAGTAATCCTCTATGTGGTCATTTCTATTTGTCACAACTCTCAACAATAATGATGAATGACTCTTGCACAACATGCCTAAATCAACTAGAGCTTTACACACTCAACTCAGTGAGACACAACCTTGATCGGATACCAAATGATGCAGATGGGAATGAGGAGGCCACATTAATGGTTGCCTTGTTCCCCAGTCTAGATACCCACTCTCCAAATGGACACACTTCAAACACAGACTTGGAATTCTAAAGAAGTCCCCACTCTATTGCATTGAAATATGGTGTTACAAATACTTGATACACATACATACACTTGCTTGTTTATTGAACACAAACATGAAGAAGATTACAACTAGATTCAATCCTTTATGAACTTGATACACACTGTACTATGTTCAGAACACACCTCCCTAGCAAGCTCCCTCCAAGCTTCTACTTTCTCCTCCTCTGTTGGAGTTGGAATTAACTGAAGCTGCCCCTAACTCACTCTCATCAACTCTTACCAAATGGTTTTGAATTTCCATTGGCTACCTCTAATTGCAAGAATGTTTTTTCAAGTTCCCCTATTCTTGGAAAAAGGTCTTGTTGACTTGTTTGTGTTTTCCCTTTGGCTTTTTCATTTCTCCCTTGTTCCTTTTCTATGTTTGGTCTCTTGCCTTGTTACTTGTCTTTTTCCTTCGGCCTCTCCTAGTTCGCGCTCTTCTACCTTGTCCTTTGTTCTTTCCCTTTGCCTTGTTTGCCTTAGTCTGTCGGGCTTTGTTTTGCCCCGAAGTGCCCTTTGGAAGGTTTTCAAAGGACCTTTCTTGCCTTGCCTTCTTCCCAAGTGTCCCTTTGAACTTGTCTGAAGGGCACTTTTCTCCCAAGTGTCCCTTCGAAAAAGTTCTGAAGGGCACTTTTTAGCCCAAGTGTCCCTTCAGACTTTTTCGAAGGGCACTTTTCTTCCAAGTGACCCTTCGGAAAAGTTTCGAAGGGCACTTTTTAGCCCAAGTATCCCTTCGGACTTTTCCAAAGGGCACTTTTCTTCTAAGTGACCCTTTTGGAAAGTTTTGAAGGGAACTTTTTTTTGCAAGTGTCCCTTCGGACTTTTTCGAAGGGCACTTTTCTTCTAAGTGACCCTTCGAAAAAGTTTGGAAGGGCACTTTTCTTCCCAAGTGTGGCACTTTGTCTTTGGAAATGCCATTTAGAAAAGTTATGAAGGACAATTTCCTTTGAAAATGTCCTTCAGAATTTTCCGAAGGGACCCTGTGCCATCCCCAAGTGTCCTTTAGAGCTTTTTCGAAGGACACTTTCCCAAGTGTCCTTCGGGAAAAGTTCTCGAAGGAACTAGCCGTTGCCTTTCAATCAAAATCCTCGAAATAATCCTTCAAACAAATTATTCAAAGGAATTACTTCAAAAAAATTGCCCAAAACAATAAACCCAACCCAATGGATCCCCATGATGTGTCGCAGGACGTCAAGTTTAATACAGCAAACTAGCCATTTGGGTGCAAAGATGACGTGCTGCAAGACATCAAATTCAGGTGGCCAACTAGCCATTGGAATTCAAAGACGACGTGCTATAAGACATAAAATTAATGCCTAAAGTCTTCAAGCAAGGAGTAAAGCCATTCAAAGAACCCGACAGGATCTTAAGCAAAGCAAAATTGGGTTTTCAAAAGAGCTTTGTTTATGACTTTTATAAGCAAAAGCAATCGAAAAACTCAAAAGGGCAGAGATAGTGAAAATTGGGTTTCCCAAAAAGCTTTGCTTATGAATTTTATAAGCAAAAGCAATCAAAAAACCTGAAAGGGCAAAGATAGTGCAAATCAGGTTTCCCAACAAGCTTTGCTTATGAGTTTTATAAGTAGAAGCAATCAAAGAACCTGAAGAAGCAAGTAAGAAGTAAAGTCACTTGAAAAACCCAAATGGATCTACAGTGCAAAACATGGAAGCTTTCAGGAAGAATCTAAGGTTCGCAGTAGTGATCCAAGTCATTTCTTATGGAGGGTCATCTCACCATTGATTTTGTAGCGATCCTAGTCATTTTAAAAGGACAAATCAAAGAGAAGGACAAACTCCAACTGAATGAGAGAACAACTGGAATCAATTTCATCAGGTTGGTGATTGCAAACCATTTTGGAGACTTCTATTTTGGCGCAAGAGCTCTCTCTTCTCTCCCTCTTTTGCTATAAATAGGACCCTTGGGCTCTTGTTTTATCATCGACAGATAGTACGGCGAAGCCCTGCTGGAATGTTTTGCTATTTTATTGCCTTTGAGCAAAGAAGCATAAGTCTATTTTCTTTCTAAGTTTTAGACATTTGCCTAGGCATGCAAGAGACACAGAGTGATAGCAAGTGATCTTTTATCCTTTTGTTCTTTGTCCTTTATGCTTTTGAGGAAAGAGTTGATCCAACAGGTCATGTAGAGTGCATTCTAGCTGTATGAGATTTTGCACACATGTAACCCTTTTTTTGGATTATACAGGTTGTCTTTACCAGTTATTTACCTTGTGTGATCTCATTCATTTTGTCTCTACATTTAAATACTTATGTTGGAATCTTCTAGAGCTTGAGTTATAGACTATATTTTTTTGTATTGTGCATAAGTATAGGGCATACATGTGGATACTAATTCTTGGTGTATCACCATTTTAGACTAGGCTTATCATTTATGCAAACTTTTGACTCTTTTCACTCATACAAACTGGTTCAACAGTTTTATTGCACAAAAAGCTAATACAAGAGCTAGCCCTTTCAACCTAGAGGTTCATTTCCACTTATAGGCACACCCACAGGTCTAGAAATGTCCCAACATTGCCCAAATCTGGAGGAGGCCTAAACAACGCTCTTCTAGGGTGCAAGATTTGGAGACAACAGTTTTGGCACGTTCGATGGGACTCGAATTATTGCTAAGTCAAGGTGAATGCTGGTCTTGACAGGCCTAAAGTAGTAGAGATACCCCTAACCTAGCATTTGGCGATGCCAAAAGAGTGTGAATCCTTGGTTCTAGACCAAGTTTTATACACTATCCTACATGGTCCTCACAAGGTCCTTAAGATTTTCTGACCAAGCCCCTTCAGTTGAAGCTTTTCCTGAAGAGCAACACCTTGAACCACTCCTAGCCCTATTAAATCCTTGGCAAGGAGGTTTTGGGGAAGAAGCAAAAGAGGTTGAAGAAGTCCAAGGAGAGGAAGAAGTTGAAGAAGAAGAAGAAGAAATAGAGGATCGTAGGGGAAGAAGAGAAATGGGGGAACGAGGAGAGATATATAGACATCAACCCTTCTCTACTTTTAATACCCAAAACCCATTAAAGCTTCTTGCATATGACCCCATCCCTCCAAATACTATCAAAAATCTTTCTAGTTTCAATGGAAAGGGTCCTATTACCCCATCTAAACATATTAGAGACATCTCTAATTTCTGCAATTTCCATAATGTTACTAGGGCCAACATAGCCATTACGCTGCTTGCTATGTCTTTAAAAGGCAAAGCACTTGACTGGTATAGAATGTTGGAAGGGAGATACATTACAAGTTGGGATGGATTTGCAGACCTATTGGTGACAAGATTTGAAAATAAGAGTGATCATGCATCCCTAATACATCAGGTGAATGTAATAAGAAGGGGTCCAAATGAATCCATAAGAGATTTCAATGAGAGATTTCAAAGAACATGGTATAGGCTGCCACCAATCATGAGACCTCCTAGCTTTGTGTTCCCAACATACTTCAAAGGGATTGGTACTGATGTTGTTGTCATATTGCAGTCAATGGGAGGATTCACTCTTCTAGGTGCATATGAGCTAGCAATTGAGGCTGAGAATAGCTTGATTCAGGGTGGAAGACTCCTCCAAGAGTTTCCATGTCTTTGCTGTCCCACAATTCGGTTGAAGCTCCAAGCATGCCACAAGTTCCCAATGCCAATGTGAAGCCAAGAGCCTTTCCCAAGAAGGTGGATAATGTTGTGGACAAGGATGAAGAAATCAGATCGTTGAGAGCTTAGCTCAAGCAAACTCAATATCAGGCAAGTGCTCCTCCTACTATCCTCAACAAGGATATAGAGCTCCATCCCTATGCAATTATCAAGGGAGAGGACAAAATCAACAAGGTTACAACAGACAATCGAATGCATATAATCCAAATTCTACTTTTGTAAACGCTGTTGTTCCAGTTCATGCAAATTTAGTGCAAGGAGAAGATCATGTGGACCAATGGGGGCAGCCTCAAGGTCAGTTTACACATGATGATGGCAAAACCAACTATGCTTTGACTACACAAGAAGAAGCTACTCCTTACACAACAGTTAAAGAAGCATGTTCTAGTCAAAGGGATAGTCATGGAGAAGGCAACAACCCAAGTGTGGGGATGATGAACTTTCAAGAAAAGGATGATTTTGTGTTGACTCAAGGCATGTCAATTGCAGCTAATACAAGGTCCAAGAAGAGAGCCTTGGGAGAAGGCCAAAAGCCACGAATAGTTCCAAGTGATGCCTCTCCAAGGCCACAAAATGCCAATCAAAGTGTTGCACCTTCTACAAGCCATGTTCCTCAACAAAATCAAAATGTAAATGCAGCTGCCAAGATTGCAAGACAACAGACTGCAACTCCTTTATTACTGTCAACAATGCAGAAGAAAGTGAATACTCCATCTCTAGATATTGTAGACTCATTAAAGAGCACTAAGACAAGCATATCCCTTTGAGAGGTTTTACATATACCTAGTCAAAAGGAGCTTTTGCAAGAGCAGTTAACAAGCATGCAGGTGGCTCCTCAATCTTCAAGGCATTATAGTGTGGCTCTCACAAATTCTCCAAATCATATTTTGGAGCCTTCCACTAAAGTTGAAAAGCCTCCACCCTTCTACCTCACACTCATTGTGGGAGTTAAGTTGGTCCACAATTGTATTGTGGATAGTGGATCAAGCACTACTTTTATGCCTAAAGTAGTGGCAGATAAGCTGGGTTTGAACTATGAGCCACATAGTAAAGACGTGTTGTAGCTGGATGGAACTCTAACCAAGACGATAGGATTGGTCAAAGGTCTGAAAGTGTTTTTACATGGCTGCCCAAGCTTCCCTATCATGCAAGATATTATGGTGGTGGACCTTCCAGTGCACTTTACTATATGCTTGTCTAGGGACTTTACGGCCAAGATAGGAGGATACCTTTCTGCTGATTGGTCCTTTCTAGCTTTCAAGACAAGGTATAGAACCAAGGTAACCATAAGGACTCTTCCCTTAGCAAGGTTCCACATCGAGCCATACTTGGAGACAATGACAAATCAAAATTGTCCAATCAACAAGGAGGAAGCGACAGTCCTGAATCGTGAAACATCTCCTCTTGAAGGTATTTTTGACCTCTATCTTGACAAGTACAACATTGAAACACATGGCCTTGATCCTTACACTTTCATTGAGAAAATTGATTTGGGAGTTTACTGCATGCATGAGGAAAACATCCCAATTCCTTCACTCACCAATGAAGATCATGAGCTTGATGGCATGTGGGAAATGTTCTTGGATGGTTCAAGGAGCAAAGAAGGCACAAGAGCTAGTGTCATGTTGATTTCCCCATCAAAGAATCATTACTACTCTTATAGGTTTCATTTCAGCTGCACTTGCAACGTGACAGAATATGAAGGCTTAGTTCATGGTCTCCAATGGGCAAAGAAGAGAGGAATCAAGCTTTTGAAAGTCTATGGAGATAGTGAGCTGGTCATTCATCAAGTGAGACATCAAGCTACAACCAAAAACCCCTTGCTTAAGTCCTACAAGCATAGGGTATGGGATCTACTTGAGGATTTTGATACCTTCAACATCCAACCCATAATAAGAGACTTGAACAAGCATGCTGATAGATTCGCTGCAATAAGACCATGTTTTGACTCAACTGCTAACATTGAACAAGAGAAAGATCAATCCCATATCAAGATCATTGTGAGACCTTCCATCATGGATAATGAAGTGTCATGGCAAATGTTTGAAAGTGATGAACACATTGCACACTTCTTGAAAAATGAGGCAGGCTTCTCTTCAAGAAATCAAAAGAAGTTGCATGATCATTATGAAGAGCAGATTACATAGTTGAAGACAAATAAAATACCCAAAGCGCTGATTATCTTGGAGAGTGTCTTCAATAAGGATGATCAAAAGAGAAACCAAAGAATGAGCATGTCAACAAAAGAAGAGAACTATGAGAGAGTTCTGATTTTCAAGGACAAACTTTTGAATATTGGCAAGGCTTGTTTTCAGTTGAAAAGGCAAGCTTTTATTGCATTATGCAAAGAGTTTCATGACATCTTTGCCTAGGAATACAAGGACTTGAAGAGCTTTGACCCAAGTCTAGCTCATCACACCATAGAGTTTGAGCATGGAGCTAAACCGGTAAGACAAAAGCAAAGGCCTATCAACCCCAAAGTAGAAGAACTGATGAAGAAAGAGCTGACCAAATTGATTGAGTCTAGGATTATCTTTCCTATCAAGCACTCAACCTGGGTAGCCAACCTTGTACCGGTTCGAAAGAAGAATGGAGAAATCAGACTTTGTGTGGATTTTTGTAATCTAAACAAAGTGTCTCTCAAGGATCATTACCCACTCTCTTCCATGGAGCAAATTTTGCAGGTTGTTTCAGGTTCTCAACATTTTTCACTTCTTGATGCTTATTCAGGTTACATTCAAATATTGGTAATTGAAGGGGATCAATTCAAGACAACCTTCACCACCAAGTGGGGGACCTTTGCCTACAAGAAAATGCCATTGGGTTTATCCAATGCTGGAGCTACATTTCAAAGGGTAATGGACATGGCTTTCAAAGGTTTGATCAATAAGTTTTTGCTTGTTTACCTTGATGATATAACCATTTTTTCAAAGGATGTTGCTGATCATATGGGACATCTAAGGCAAGTGTTTGAGAAGTGTAGAGAGTATGACATATGCCTCAATCCAAAGAAGTGCATCTTTGTTGTCCATGAAGGTAAGCTTTTGGGTCATGTTTCAAAAGAAGGCTTATCTATTGATCCCAAAAAGATTGAACCTATTCTAGGCTTGTCTTTGCCTCAACACAAGAAAGCACTGCAAAGTTTCTTGGAAAAAATAACCTTTGTAAGGAGGTTTATCCCAAACTTTGCAACTGTGGTAAAGCCGATCACAGCCATGCTAAAAAAGAACCAAGTTTTTACTTGGACAAAGTTAAAGGCAGCTTTGAGCCAATCAAGCAAGCAATTGTAGCATCTCCCACTCTCTTAAATCCGAATTTGCTAAGGATTTCATTATTTATACTTTTGTTAACCTTGACACAATCTCAACTATGCTTATGAAAAAGAATGATGAAGATGTTGAACAACCAATTGCATTCTTCAACAAAGGCTTAGAAGACTATGAAGTGAGATATTCTTTTGTTGAGAAGCAAGCTTTAACTGTCATTAGAGGCTTGAAAAAGTTTAAGCATATGGTTTCCAACAACAAGATCCATGTCATGGTCTCCCATCCTAGCACCAAGGAGTTTCTCCTAAGTAGGGATCTCAATGAGAAGAGAGCTGAATGGATCACAAAGATGATGGAATATGGCATTGACATCAAGGTAACCAGCCTAGTAAGAGGAAGAGGTTTATGTGAGTGCTTAGCACCCAACTTTCAAGAGCCAAAAGAACAAGCCTTGGTGAATCAAGTTCAAGACCAGCCAGCTGATCAAATGCAAAATCAAAGTTAGACACAAGACATCATTGGTTTTCTTCAAAGTGGTGACTGTCCCAATGGCTTGAACAAATCTCAAAGAAGGTATTTTAGGCTGCAAGCTATTCCTTATTGTCTTGTGGATGGCATTCTCTTTAAGAAGGATGTGAGCAATGTGTTGTTAAGATGCATTAACAATGACCAATTTGATATGCTACTAGAAAAGTTCCATAATGGTGCGGATGGTGGTCACTTATCTCCTAAAATAACAGCTGCAAAAGTAATAAGAGCTGGTTCCTATTGGCCTAGTCTTTTTAAGGACTATTATCATTGGGATAAGGTTTGTCCTTAATGTGATTTCTTTGTTGGCAAACAAAAGCTTGCTTCCCTTCCATTAAATCCTATCCAAGTAGACCAGCTTTCATGCAATGAGGCCTTGAATTCATTGGCATGATCAACCCTCCATCAAGTGTTGGACACAAATGGATATTGACTTCTACACACTACTTCACAAGATAGGTAGAGGTTGTTGCTTTGAAGGAAGCAAATGAAAATGCCATCTTGGAGTTATATGACAACATTATAACAAGGTTTGGAGCTCCTCATGTCATCATCTTAGATAATGCACTTGCTTTCATAAGTGTTAAAACTTTTGATTGGGCAGTAAAGAGTGGAGTTCATTTGAGTACCTCATCCAACTACTACCCTCAAGGTAATGGATTGGCTGAGTCTACCAACAAGAACCTCATCAAGATCATCAAGAGGACATTGGAAACCAATCAAAGAGCATGGCATTGTAAATTGAAGACAACTTTATGGGCAGACAGAATCACTCCCAAGAAGTCAATTGGTAATTCTCCCTTTGTACTTGTCTATGGGAGAGAAACTAGGCTGTCCATATCACAAGAGCTCCTTGCCTTGGAACTTGCACAACATCTGGAATTACTTGAAAACACTTCCATGGAGGTCAGGTTGACAAAATTAATGCAGCTGCAAGAGGCAAGAGATGATGCACATAAAGCTTTGGAACACCATCAAGTTCTCATGAAGAAATCCGTTGACAAAAGGGCAAGGGCAGGAGTGTTCAAAGAAGGTGACTTGGTCTTGAAATGGGATGAAGATAGAGCAAAACTAGGCAAACATATAAAGTTTGATACTTTGTGGAGTGGTCCTTACATCATTAGCAAGTGCAAGCAAAGAAACTCCTTTCAGCTATCCAAAATGGATGGAGAAGAGCTGCCTATCCCAGTGAATGGAATCCATTTGAAGCCTTGCTTTTGACCCTTGCTAGCCATGTCTTGTATATACTTTGTTTTGGTGTGTTTCCTTTGTTGTGTTTGTTTTCCCTAAGTGCTTTGGAGCACAATGTTTCCCTTTTTGTTTTTTTCTTTCCTTTTGTTGGTTGTGCGTGTGTCTCTCCAGCTTGTGTGTTTGGCCATGGCTTGTTCTTTCAAATCTTGTTTGCCTTGCGTGACTCCATGCCCAATGGAAGGATTTAGGCGACTAGTCTTATGACATAGCAGGCATATCTCCCTTGGAAATCACCAAAATGTTGACTATTTTCTGCATGATCAGTTTGTGTTTTCCCTTTGGCTCTTTTCATTTCTCTCTTGCTCATTTTCTGTGTTTGGTCTCTTGCCTTGTTACTTGTCTTTTTTCCTTCAGCCTCTCCTGGTTCGGGGTCTTCTCTCTTGTCCTTTATTCTTTCCCTTTGCCTTGTTTGCCTTAGCCTGTTGGGCTTTGTTTTGCCCCGAAGTGCCCTTTGAAAGGTTTTCGAATGGCCTTTCTTGCCTTGCCTTCTTCCCAAGTGTCCTTTCCGACTTTTTTGAATGGCACTTTTCTCCAAGTGTCCCTTCGAAAAAGTTTCGAAGGGCACTTTTTAGCCCAAGTGTCCCTTCAGACTTTTTCAAATGACACTTTTCTTTCAAGTGACCCTTCGGAAAAGTTCCAAAGGGCACTTTTTAGCCCAACTGTCCATTCGGACTTTTTCGAAGGGCACTTTTCTTCCAAGTGACCCTTTGGAAAAGTTTCGAATGGCACTTTTCTTCCCAAGTGTCCCTTTGATTTTTTCGAAGAGCACTTTGTCTTTGGAAATGCCCTTCGAAAAAGTTCCAAAGGGACCCTATGCCTTCCCCAAGTGTCTTTCGAGAAAAGTTTCTGAAGGAACTAGTCGTTGCCTTTTGGGAAAAATCCCCGAAAGAATTCCTTCGGATAAATTGTCTGAAGGAATTACTTCAGGAAAATTTCCTGAAACAATAAATCTGACCCAATGGATCCCCATGATGTGCCATAGGACGTCAAGTTTAATACAACCAACTAGTCGTTGGGGTGCAAAGATGACATGCTGCAGGACATTAAATTTAGGGTGGCCAACTAGCCATTGGGGTGCTAAGATGACGTGCCGCAGGATGTCAAATTCAGGGTGGCCAACTAGTTGTCGAAATTCAAAGATGACATGCCGCAGGACGTCAAATTCATGCCTAAAGCCTTCAAGCAAGGAGTAAAGCCATTCAGAAAACCCGACAAGGTCTTAAGCAAAGCAAAATTGGGTTTTCAAAAGAGCTTTGCTTATGACTTTTATAAGCAAAAGCAATCAAAAAACCCGGAAGGGTAGAGATAGTGCAAATCAGGTTTCCCAACAAGCTTTGCTTATGACTTTTATAAGTAGAAGCAATCAAAGAACACGAAGAAGAAAGTAAGAAGTAAAGTCACTTGGAAAACCTGAATGGGTCTGTAGTGCAAAACGCGAGAGCTTTCAGGAAAAATCTAAGGTTCGTAGCAGTGATCCGAGCCATTTCTTATGGAGGGTCATCTCACCATTGATTTTGCAGCGATCTATGTCATTTCAAAAGGGCGAATCAAAGAGAAGGACAAACTCCAACTGAATGAGAGCACAACTAGAATTAGTTTCACTAGGATGGCGACTGCAAACCGTTTTGGAGGCTTATATTTTGACGCCCAAAAGCTCTCTCTTCTCTCCCTCTTTTGCTATAAGTATGACCTTTGGGCTCTTGTTTTATCATCCACAGATAGTACGGTGAAGCCCTGCTGGAATGTTTTGCTATTTTCTTGCCTTTGAGCAAAGAAGCATAAGTCTGATTTCTTTCTAAGATCTAGACATTTCCCTGGGCATGTAAGAGACAGAGTAACAGCAAGTGATGTTTTATCCTTCTGTTCTCTATCCTTCATCCTTTGGAGCAAAGAGTTGATCCAACAGGTCATGTAGAGTCCATTCTAGCTGTATGAGATTTTGCACATGTGTAACCCTTTTGTTGGACTATACAGGTTGTCTTTTCCAGTTATATACCTTGTGCGATCTCATTCATTTTGTCTCTACATTGAAATACTTATGTTGGAATCTTCTAGAGATTGAGTTATAGACTATATTATGTTGTATTGTGCATAAGTATAGGGCATACATGTGGATACTAATTCTTGGTGTATCGCCATTTTAGACTAGGCTTTTCATTTATGCAACCTTCTGACTCTTTTCACTCATACAAACTGGGTCAGCAGTTTTATTGCACAAATAGCTAATACAGGTAGCTAGCCCTTTCAACCTAGAGGTTCATTTCCACTTATAGGGACACCCACAGCCCTGGAAATGTCCCAACGTTGCCCAAATCTGGCGGAGGCCTGAACAACCCTCTTCTAGGGTGCAAGATTTGGAGACAACAGGGCTATATTTCAAATTTTCTTAATCTAAGCAGTTACTTTTCTTTTTTAACCTCCATAGGCGAAACTGCCGGTCGGCATTAACTAACAGTTATGAAACCACCAGTTAATACAAGCCCGCATTAAGCATCGTTTTCATCATTTTCCCAAAAGGGGTCAGTTGGAGGGGATGACGGAAACCAGCTCCACTTGATGTCCCTTGGATGTTGGAACTCTGTTTTTTCTTCTAAGACTGGTCTAAGTCATCTTTGACATACACAATGATGTCGACAAGTAGCAAACACGCACAAATGCGGACTTACATTTTTAGTTGAATCAGGATTACATGTTGACCCGGATGCTCCTATATTAGTTTGCATCTATTTTAAAATAACATGTTTGTCGGTTTTGATTGTGTAATCTGAGGTCTGCCTTTTATCTGCTGTTTCTTATGTTGCACATACTTCAGCTGTGCGTACATCTATGCTTGATAGGTTCTTTAAGTTCGAAGTAATGCAGATTGTAACATCTGCCTTTCCTTTCCTCCAAATGATCAACCTACCCTCTATGTCTGTTTTGGAGACAGTCAATCCCTATTATTTTAGTCACATAAAAGATGATTGTTAAGTCATTCCGGCAATCAAAACTTTATTTGATTGCTTAATGCTGAATGGTAGTAGGACCCAAGTCAAAATAAAGAAAAGATAAACTCGTATGATGGTTTCTAGGTGCATGTAATCTATTTTATCAAGGATTTGCTTTTTTTTGTAGGGTGATAGAAATGAGAACCGTGTAAAGCTGATGACTCTGCATGCTGCCAAGGGCTTGGAGTTTGACACAGTGTTCATCATCGGGTTGCAAGCGGGTTTTCTTCCATTGCGACTTATGGACCTTGACGAAGAGCGTCGACTTTTTTATGTAGGAATAACAAAGGCAATACGACGACTGTAAGTCTGCTGGAAATCTCAGACCTGTATTTTAATATAACATAATAAGTAATATGCTTCAGTTTATTTGAATTTTCCGCCTAATAGAAAATTTGTTTTGTTCATCCATTGCTATATTAATTTTGATATTTAACGATAAACATATCAAATCTTAAAGCTTTGACCGAGTTTAAGTTACCAGTGAGACTGTTAATTTTTCTTGAGCATTTACGGAAAATCAAATGTTAAAATACTTGGAACAAATCCTTAAAAGTTAAAAACAATGTGAGCAATTTTTCGATCTAAAAATCACTCTCAGTTTTCATCTATAAGCACTCACAGCTTTAATGATTATTTGTGGAAGTGCTAATTTTTCCTTCTACAAGTGAATTGAGATTTTCAGTTTTATAGCTGATTATAATTATTTTATAAGTTAATGTTTATCATTCTTTTATTTATAAGAATTGACATTGATTTTTAAATTTATTTATTTTGCTGGCTAAATTTTACTCCCGTATTTGGGATATCTCGTCTTAATCATGCATTATATGTTTTTAAGTTTTACCCAACATATATAGAGTTTTGAATTAATAACTTCAAATATATCTAAATTTGTTTCTTTATAAGTTAACATATTCTAAAATATATAGTTAAGATTATAGCTCGTCTTAGGTAATTAGTATGTATTATTCATCCCTATGTATGTTATGTCAATTTTTATGTGTTTATTTAATTTAAATATAAAATTTATTATGTGTGGTATATCAATGTTTATGTATTTATTTATTTTAAATATAAAATTTATTATGTGTGTTATGTCAATTTTTATTTATCTGTTTTTTATAAATATAATAAATATAAATTTATTTTCGTTTTTTATTAATTTAGAATAGTTAAAAATATAGTAATCTTGAATTATTGATATTTGATTAATGCATTAAAAAAATTATATAATTTAGAAAAAATACAATTTATTATTGACTATAATTGATGTAATTTTACTATATTCATGTATATAATAATTAATACAATTTTATTTATCTAACATTCATAAACATGTTTAATAATGTATATAATTTCAGCTACTTGACATTGATGTGTCCTAAATAATTAATACTATTTCATATACCTTCTCCACAATTTAAGTTGTTCTAATTTCAACTATTTATATTAATAAGTTCTATTAAAGAAATAATTATATTTACCCAAAAACAATTATAATTCACATGAATTTACAATAAAATATATTTTTTTATTTTTCAAATATTGAACATATGTTAATAGTAAATAATTGCAAAATTTAAGATTATGAGGAATGTATTTGTCAAGTTTTGAATTTGAGTAATTCGAGTCGGAAATGTCTAACTTATTATTATTATTTTAAAAGGTAATTGAGGGTTGGCGAACCCTCACCTATTTATTATAATATAAACAATACAAAAATTGTCAATCCAAAGTCTAGATTTATTAGTTCTTCACAAGATTATGAAATAGGAAAAATGCCCCTTGAACCAACCAAGGTTAAGGATTACATCATAACAACCAAAGTAGATAATAAAACTATATACAAACATATGTGAAAAATCATTCTATCATATATAAATAGTCTAAACATTACTTGAACAATCAAAGTTGCATCTAGAGACACTTTGGCTTGTATAATCCTTCTATGTCATACCATGTCCATGCTTGAATAACAAAGACATTGAATCTAGGAGGTGTTATTAGGATCACCAACCTCTAACACATCACCGTCATCAACATCAACTTGCCTAACCCTTGTTTCACCCATGTATTGATCTAGCCATAGCCTCTACCACCACAGACCTTGCCACCTTACCAACCACCCAATTGACTTTGACAACCTCTGCGAGCGTGACCCACAGAACTACGATCTCTCATTTGACATCCATCATTGATATGTTGTCCACTATTGTTACTGGTAAGCTCATTTGACTCACCCTACTACCACCACCTTTCTTTGTGTTACATTCTACCTGACTTTGACATCCTACCCTAGCCATCTTGACCCACAAATTTGGCACTTTATCAACCTTTTTCAATATGGGTTGAAGGAAGCCAAAGGAGCATTGAGAGCCAGAAAATCAAGCATAAGAAAACTCTATGTCTAGGAATTTCCCAATGTGGTAAAAAATTTGTAGCTTCTCCAAGAAGTTAATCACGATGAAAAACTTGCTTTTAAGCTCTCTAAAGGTTTTCAAATAAATAAGGCTTCAATTTTCTTTGATTTTGAAAGGGAGAAGATATAGGCATTCTAAATCCACTACCTCCAACGCTTTCAACAAACCACTCCTAAATTTGGTTGTTATTTTTCTTCACTACATACTGAGTAATAACTTTGTTTTGAAGGCACCTCAAAAAATTACTAACAAAATAGAGGTTAATTCTGAGTTAACCCAACTTCTAGTTTCTGTTAGAAGTACAATCATTGAGCTGCGAGCGCGGGAGGGGGCAGAGGTGGGAGGTTCAATTCCAATCCTTTCAAACTCTTAAATAATTACCACAAGCATTCATGAAGCATACGCATCATTTATAGCAATGAACAAGAAAGATAATCATGATCACACACATAACACAAGATCTATCTGGGAAACCTTTTTGGGGAATAAAACCCACTCTCAAGCCTGCAACACATGGACTACTTGTCTTATAAGATATTACAAACAAGAGATTGATCAAGTCCTTCTGATCAGAATTTAGTTAAACACCAATTTCACAAGGAACACTTACCCCTAAGATGATCAAGTCCTTATGACCACCTTTTGGTCAAGTCCTTCTCACCTAAGACCTTTAGTGAAACACATGTTTCACAACGAGCACTTGCCCCTAAGGAAGATCAAGTCCTTCTAACCTCCTATGAAATGATCACCTCCACCTTTGAATTGATGTCTTCAACCCTCGATGATGGAGCTTTGATAACACAACCCCCTTTACTTCTTCACACACTCACAATACATCCAAAACCACCTTTTGGATCATTCTACACTTCTCAGCAACAACTCTGTCACAACCACAACAACATGACCAAATGGTCATATACATAGACCACACTTCTAATCTACCTCTCAAATCAACCATAAAGCTCACACACAAACAACCAAAACAACCTTTTGGATCTACCTAGACCACTTCGTTCATCGTCAACCTACAAGAGCACTATTCAGCCAATAGAATTATGACCTACAAGTCATACATACAATCCTCAATCACTACTTATCGCTGGGCACATTTACTCTCCTTTTTCCTTCGCTTAGTCTTCTCACTTGCCTTCGCTAAATCTAGAAATCATCATCTTTGATTTCACCTTTTATAGAGACATCATGAATTATCATGTCCATAATCTTCCTTGTCGGCTACAACACATGACTTTACCTTTAAGGCATTTTACATGGGTCACTTTTAAGCAGTACCCACTTCCAAATAGACCTAAGTCACCTTTTAGGTCCTATGATGACCCATTCACCTCTTTGACACTTCTCCGAGCAAAATAAGAATACAGGATCACTTTCTAACACATGGACCTATGCCACATGATCTATAAGTCCCCCTTAAGTGATAACTATCTTCACAACACCCTTCTGCTAAAACTCCATTCATTCAAACAACATTCTATGCATACAGTCACCATGAACAAATACACAATCAACTTTTAACCCTTTTTTATACTACATATGATTAGTCAAACCTTCATACTGCACACAGATGGTCCCCATTGAGTCTACAACACTACAACTATTTGTTCATCTTCAAATATCTCGAAACCATCAAGAACAACTTAATTACCCTTCTCGGGTTACTTGCAGAACATGCATGAACACACAATCAACTTTGAACCTCAATATCTTTAACTATATACACTTTCAATTCATCAAATATATATTCCCAGATGTGCCTTGGATTCCTCTATAAATTAATTTTTACACCATGTTCAAATTTTGCCTGGATCAAAAGATATGGCCCAAAAACTAGACATTGGTATTTCCTTAGTTAATTTTGAATATTCAAATTGAAATGGTCACAGTTAAACCTCAATCACTTTGCTCGCATCTCATGTCCTCAGATCTTAGATCAAATATGCACTGTTGATCTTCTTCAAACGTTAACTTGGCTAAACTATTAAACAAACATGTTGGCCTCATCTCGTGCACCCTTACAATATTGGCTAAATGCGCATTGTCAATTTCTGTAGATCAGCCTGGTACTTCCCTTACATCATTCACCATTAGATCTTAGTGTGGAGCTCTTGTTATTGTGCCACTTGGTAACCCTATGTGCCTTTTGCATATTTGACTCTTTGACTGACGTGCACCATTGATCTTGTCTGTACAAACATCCACGAACCATTGGATCTCCATTTGGTCTTGATATTTACCTTATGCAAAAATGACTAAGTTTCAATTTTCCTGGAAGTCCAACTTTGCAAAGTTATATCTTTTACTTTGCTTCAATCATATGCCCTGAAATTTGAACCATAGAAACTAGGCATAACACTGAACAAACCCATATGACCATTTCCTCCTAAAACCTTCGTGCGTGCGATATATGCCATCACCAAACTGCTTACTCGGCTCTTTATTGAACTTAAATAAACAATGTAGTTGAGCTAAGAATTATTTTGTGTTGTTGATCTTTGATGCGATTAAACGCGGACCGTTAGATCTGCCTTGTAAATTTGGCTGTGTTAGAACTTAGTGATCTTTTGTCTGAGGGGCCAACTTTGCACCTTAATAACTTTTGTTACGCTTCATCACATGACCTAAAATTTGGACAATATGATCTCTTCACATAGGGGAATCTATCCATATATCACTCTACTCCTAGAACCTTAACACGTGTGAAATATGACATCATTAATATGTCTAATCAAAAAAATTTACGACAAACCCAATTATGTCTAGATGAACATAATGAAAAATTGGATGAATTCCACTCATGCACACAATCACTCAAAGTAAAAAAGACTTTTCATGGGACCTCTTGCACATTTCAAATCACCATACTCATCCCTAAACATCCTTAACCATGCAAACTCTGAAGATCAACCAAGACGTCTTCAAGCATACTAGGATAAGCACATTGCACACTTTGTCATTGACACATAGACTATGAAGAGACTTCATCCACACACCTGGACACATCCATGACATCACTGAAACTCTCCAACAATTTTCATTTGCATAATCTACCCCAATTACATCCCATATGGCACATATAATGATTATAGTAGGTGCCCAAAAAAATTCTTAATTCTCCCCTATATCATGGTATTATGGAAGGCCATCTCTTGATTGTTTATAGGCTCCATAGTGGTTGGTTTCCCAACCAAACCCATTTCCACAGTTGGCTACTAGAAAAGAAAACACCAAAACAAAAAAATGAATGTAGACCTTTCTCACCCCAACAAAGTAAATGCGAACACAATTATGATGGGAGGTAGAACATTGTATCAAGGCCTCTGTCATCATGACAAGTGAATGACAATAAAATTACCTCCAAAGAAATAAATCCCACACAACACAATGAATGTGGAGGACTTACAATCATTAGCCTCCCTCAAGCTATCTCTACAAATTACCCTAATTTGTAAGAAAATCATTGTTTGAGTTGGCCTCATGGAAACAATGAGACAATATCCACTCCCAAAGAGAAACCATCAATTGCCATGCCATTCCAATAATTTTCTCAATATTCCAAGCCTGTGATTTATGATTTCTGAGAGCATAAATCATTATCATTGAGTCCCTTTCAATGATCACCTTATTGATTCCACATTGAACTATCAATTTTAAGCCAAGAACTAGTGTTTGTACCTTTAGTTAAATATTAGTGCCATCAACCAATTTTTTTAAAGACGACTGGATTAATAATATGAGCATTCCCTAATCAAACTCCCAATTCCCAATGCACTCAAATTTCCTTTAGATGTGCCATTGAAATTCATTTTGAAAAAAACCTAGGGTGGAGGAACCTAAACAGATTAAACCTCTCGTTGTCAAGCAGGATTGCATAATCTCGACCCATTAATGAGGAACATGTAACTTATTATTAAACCAAAACATAATTGATAATTACATATTTCAAATTATTCAAGAACATTTGACTTCTTTTATAAAGGTAAATCCAGAACACGTACTTGTCAATAACAAATAACTAGAAATATTGTACAATTGCATAACATATATTTGTTAAGATTTGAATTTGAGTACCTATGGTTGAAAGTTCTCTAATTTAATATTATTTTACAATATAATTCACATTTTTGAATCTTAAAAATTTGTCTCGAATTGTTTCTATATATTTTTTTAATAAGTAATGTTTCTTTGTTGAAGTTATGAACCACAAAGAGGGAATCTATAAGGGCCCTTATCTAAAAAGACATAGAAACTGAAGTACAATCAAAGAAATAAATAAGACTTAAGTCATCAAAGAGATCCTAATAAAGCCTAATAATCTAAGAAATCAAAGAAGATTCTTATAACAAATACACTAGAAATAGAAAAGTTGCATCTCAACACCTTGCATAGACTAAACATTGAGCAACAAACACCGTTCTTCCCTTGCAAGAAAGAAGGGTCTCCATAGTCCATTCAATGCCCTCATCAATGGATTTCATTGCATCAAAATAAAATCTTTTGCTTTTGTTTTTCATGCTCTACATTTTGGGGTTCCATAATTTTCTTGAGATTGTTTTGACTATCTATGAGATGGTAAAAAATTCTATGTAAGCCAATAGCTTATCCTACTCCATTTGAATAAAAAATTCTTCCATATTTAAGAAAAATTAAAAGGCTTTATGTTCCAATGTCCTGGCCAAACCCTTCTCCTTTAATACACTTGATTCATGTTGCTCCAACCTTAAGTCCACTTTTAATCCAACACCTAACACCAAACCTGCCTCTTATATGATCTCAAAGGCTTGAAACCCAACCTCACCCTTGCTAGGATAAGATGTTCCAAAATTCAAAGGCACAACTATATTCAAAGGCTCTTGTGTTGATAAATAATCCATTTTATTCTCTAGGGTAGTCAAAGAAAAGGCTTGCTTTCTCAACCTTGAATCCAAATCCAATTGCCCACCTTTTTGTATCCATTTATGGATTTGGATAGTTGGTGATTTGAAAACTTTAGGAATGAAATAATCAATAATCTTATGACCAATTTTATTGTTTTGAAAACACCTCTAGGGTAGACCCTCAAAATCCACATGTTGGACACAGGGACTTTGCTTAGAAGAAATGCAGACAACGAAAAAAATGATTTGAGAGGTCCAAGTAAATGTAGGCTCTCACAATATTAGATTGAGTACTATTGGCTTTGGAATCCAACCTCACAAACTCCCCAATCTGTTCTACCAATTGCTTAACTAGATTGAGATTTTGCATATGCAAATGGAGATGGTAAAACTTAGCCAAGTGGGAACCCTATCAATAGAAAGGTTGTCAAGGGAAAAGGAACAACCCAATCTTACCTCAAAACTAGGGACCATTGTTCCAAACAAAATCTCGATCTTCCACGAAGAGAAATTTGATAACAAAGAAGCCTTTATTCATCAAAGACATAAAGAGGCACTCGAATTCCTTCAAATTAGATTCTGTCCATCGGCTAATCATTGATGAAGATGGCCTTTTCCTAGAAATATACCAATAAGTGAAAATCTCCCCATTTCCTTAGTAATTTGATCATGTAGTCTTTTGGTAAGCATAATTTTTTTATTTTCTTAGCAATTCAAACAGGGACGTCCCCTACATATAAGGGCACATATTTCCAATCATGGGATGGAATATCTCGAGGTTGATTGTTTTCAACTATTGAGTCATTTGCATTATTTTCCAATTGATGCCATTACAGAACCCTTGAGGGTTGTATTGACTTTTGGTTGAACCAAGAGTAGCCTCCACTAATGCAAGTGTGAGTATATTTATTCATTTCATAATTAGGCCCTTAAAAAATTCACCAAAGGAGTGGAAGGGGTTTGAAGAGTTTTTACATTCTAAAAATACCTTGTGGGCTACACAACCCCCCTCCACCTCCTGTGCACACTATGAAATATGGTCCATCTCCGTTTTAGGTTCCAAAAGTACTCCCACATTGTTGCCCCATTATGTTTCCTTTAAAACAACTCATTTTCATGGTTTATTGTTATTTATCAAACATTGGCACTCAACAGAACTCTCATAACTCTAATATTTGTCACACTAAATATCTCAAATACAAATTTGTTATCATGTGTGATGCATTTGGATAAGGTATTGGAGTAATATTGATGCAAGAATGATGTTATCTAGCATATGAAATCAAACAACCAAAACAAAACTTAACCATACCAACTTTAGCATCTAAAATAAAACAACCAAAACAAATCTTAGCCATACCAACTCATGGAATTAAAAGGATAACTATTCTTCATGGACAACCCCCAATGGTTTTTGAAATAAAACCAAGCTTCATGCTCATCAACACATGATCCATATAGATCTAGAAAATAACCCATTCATCATTCAACAAACATAAAACCTAGTTTCAGATATCATTAGATCTTTAGGAAAGGAGTTCTAGACTAGATGGTGAAACCAACACTTCATGTAGGCAGTGGTTACATAACCACTAGGGAAATTACATAACTATCAGATCCTACAAGATGGAAGTTATGAAATGATGGGAGTGGTTCCATAAGCATCAGTCTGCATCAACCTACATTTTTTCCACAATAACTATATAGGTACAACACAAAAAAATAAAGTGTCTCTTCACATTCTTAGATAATTTAAGATCCTATAATACACGAAAGAAAAACTTGAAGCATGATAATAAGGATGGCACATATAGAGAAAGGCATCGATGGAAAGAGCAAGTGTTCAATTGTTTGTAAGAAGGATAAGAGAAAGGAAATAGTGAGGAGGCTTAGTGAGTAGGATAGTTATATGTTATACTTGATCTATATCTCATTGTAATCCATATTTGGCCGTACGAAGTTATGAAGTATAGTATTTCCCTCTTCTAATAGTTTTTCCATACATATCATGGGTTTTTCTAAATATGTTCATTTTTTAGTTCTTAAGTATTGTTACTCTTCCAAAATAAAATAACACTAATTATAAGTCATCATATGAATTGAACTATCATTTTGAAGTAAATTCGAAGTAGAACAACATAGGGTGATTTTGTGAATTTTAAAAAGTTTGTTACTTGAGAGTTTATATATCATTTTGGTATTAGAAAAAATTAATCTTTGGGTTATTTTGTAAAATTTGACTAATTTTTATGACAATGAAAAGATCTCAAGAAGGAGAATTCATGCCTTTTAATCCTGATATACACACAAATTGGTGGAATCAACAAGTGAGAAAAATGACTCATAAAGGTGGAGAGAATCTTTCCAAAAGAGTAGATACATTAGAATCATGCATGGACATCATGATGAAGTTCCAAAACATCGTCAGAAGAAAACATAAGCTCAAAACTAAGAACCAAGGATCCTGGTTCCATAGATATTATGGTTTTCTCTATATCAATAAGCCTGACATAGAAGAACCCCAAATTATAGAATATGAAAGTGGAGAAGAGTCCAAGGATGAGCATGAAGAAGAAACTCCTATAGATAAAGGTAAATCTAAGTAAAAATCTGAACATAGTCATTTAAGGGTTGAAACAAAAGGTGAGATTAAATCCTTTGAAGGACAAGTAGATGCAGAGATATTAGAAAAGTGTTTGAATTCAATGGAGGTCTATTTTAGCATGTATAAAGTAACTAAGGTACAAAATAATTCTTTTACACATCTTAAGATGGAAGGTCATGCTCTAGTTTGGTGGAAAACCTATCTAGCAACTTTCAAAAGGAAGAATAAACCAATTGTAGATAAGTGGAATTACTTTAAAGATTTTTTACCATAAGGTTTTTTTATCCTAGTGGGGATATAATTGATCCAAATATTAAGTGGTATTATTACAGGATAGGACAGGATCAAAGTGTGCAATATTATACCACAAAGTTCCTTAGACATGCCATGCTCATGGGCTTGAACTTAAAAGATGAAGACAGCTTGACCAAGTAATTAGGAGTCTCCATTCATGTTTAAGGAGATGCATCATCTTAATTAATCTTCAAAATTTTAAAGAAAGCATACTTTCAAGCATACTACATTGAGGAAGAGAAGAAGCAAGGAGAGGGAGAATCCTCAAAGAAAAATCAGCTCACAAATTAAATCATTAAAAAGTAAAACCAAACTTACAATACCTTCAACAAAGGTAAATGAAAAGGTAATATGAATTCCATAACTTTGAATTGTTGTATGGATCCTAATAAACACTATAATCGGTGTGTTATAGATGGTCATATTGAAACTGAGTGTTGGAAGTTGCATCCAAAATTACATCCCAATAATCGGGCGAATGAAGACTCGAAGAAGTCCATAACATCTTTGAGAAAATCAGAGGTATAAATTGAGGATAACCGGGATGTAGATGAGAATCTTGGTTGCACCACCATCAATATGAATAAGGAATAAGAAAGAGATGAGATGAGAAAACTCTTCCAAATCAAGGTTTAGATCAAGAAAACTATGGTAAATACACTTGCTGATACTATGACTCAGTTTAATTTGATTTCAAATGAAGTGGTAAAGAATATTTTTTTAAAATATATGATCATCCACATCCATATCCTTTGATTTAGGTGAAGAAGAATGTTGAAATTGAAGTTACAAAAAGATTAAAATTCAAAATTTGGAGTAACCACAATATGTTGATGAGCTAGAAGCATATGTGATTCCTATTTATACATTTGATGTGTTGTTTGGAAGTCATTACTTGTATCTTAAGGATGTTATCTTCATGAGGATAGATAACGGGTATCGATAGGTCAATGATGGAGTCAACTATATCATCAATGCAATCAAAGCAAGCCAAATCTTGTAATTTTAAGTGCCAACCAGGCATAGATATTCATTCAAATAAATAATCAATTTTGTTTACTTATTTTGAAAGATAAACAAGAGGATGGGTTAGAGATATATTAAATTGATATGCTAACAAGGGATTGACAGGATTAGATGAGCAACTAAAATATTTTTAGAATGTATTCCAAAATTATAAGAGTTTTCCTCTAAAAAGGAAATTAGAACATGAGATTCAATTATTTTTTGAATCTCCTCTCCCTAACATTGGTTTTTATAGATAATCAATCTATGAGAGTAATAAGGTAAAGGAGAAACTAAAATAATTGTTAGAACAAGGCATCATATGCCCAAGATATTCACCATGTGGATCACCCATAGTGATTGTACAAAATAAATTTATCTCTTAGAAGATGTGTATTGAATATCATGCCCTGAACAAGAACACCATAAATAACCAATATCCATTTCCACTGATTGATTTGTTAGAACAACATCAGCATGCTAAGTACTTAAAAAAATTAATCTCAACTTAGGCTATCATCAAGTTTTAAATGAGGAGGAGGTTGTATATAAGATGTACTTCAAGACAAAAAAAGGTTTGTATGAATGGTTGGTAATTCCTTTTGGTTTATATAATGTACCTGCAACATTCATGAGATTAATGAATTATTTTTTATGACCTTTCATATAAACATTAGTAATATTATATATAGATTATATTTTGATTTTAGTTGCAACATGGGATTAACATCTAACACATTTGAAACAAGTCTTACAAGTGTTGAAAGAAAAACAACTATTATGCAAAATGAAGAAATGCAAGTTTACAAAACAATCACTTGTTTATCCTGTGCATGTGGTTGGAGGATGAGAACTAAGAGTGGATCTAACAAAGTTTGAGGCTATCAATAATTGGCCTACATCAAAGAGTTGCACTAAAATTAGAAGTTTTATAGGATCATTATAATACACGAGGATTTTTATTCCATATTTCTCTACAAAATATGCACCTCTACATTTAGTTGCAGTTATGGTTAAGAATTTACAATGGGTTAAGGACAATGGTTGTGATTTTGATTATTTGAAATAAAAATTCAGCCATGTACCAGTCCTTAATCTTCTTAATTTACAACAACCATTTAAATTTGAACGGATACTGGCAAGTACGTTATTGGGGAGGGGGAGGTGCAGTTTTGTTGCAAGGAAGTGATATTGGTTTTTATCATTCAAAGGTATGTTTTTCAGGAGTAATGGGTTATCATGTTTATGATAAATAAATGTATGCACTAGTTCAAACAATAAATAAATATAAGCACATTGACCACAAATCTCTTAAATATTTTCAAGCATAAAGTAAATTTCAATAAGAAAGACATTACAAATGGAAGGGATTACTTGAACAATCTCTTTTGGCTATCAAGTACAATAAGGGTAACACAAAGATAGTAGTAGATATGTCATATATGCTACCAAATAAGCAAGTCTCATTTTTGTAAATAATTTCACAAATCGATCAATTCACAAATAGGCTTATTAGGAAGAATATGCACATGATGTGTATTTTGGGAGGGCATTCCAACAATCACAATCGAATATGGTGAAAAATGAAGGCAAAGATAGATGTTACCTCAAGGATTGGCTACTCTACACATGGGATAAGTTATGTGTAACAAATGAGGAAATAATAATCTTGATGAGTGTCTCACATACTTCAAAGGTCATACTTTGGTTTTGGTAAGAAGCTCATTTGCAACAGTATATGTATTGGCTCAATATGCAAGAACAGGTTTCTAAATGCATTAGAGTATGTAAACTATTTTTTTAAAGCAAGGCTAAGGTTAGGAAGGAATAAGTGTGCATGCCACTACATGTACCTACTATACCATTGGAAATTATTTATATGGATTTTTTGGGTCAATTACTTATGTACAAACATGGCCATGACTACCTATATGTTTTTTTAGATAAATTCATAAAAATGTTAAATTTGATTGCATGAAAGAAAATGATGAAATGGCATGAATCAGTGAAACTTTTATTTTATAATGATTGAGTGTATTTTGGATTACCTAATTCTATTGTTTCATGTAGAGACTCAAGATTTTTTTTCCAACTTCTTGATCACATTTTAGGGAAACATGGATACTAAGCTATAATGAAATATTTTTTTCCATCTACAACTTGATGAACAAACATAGATGGTCAATAGGACCTTAGTGTAGCTAATAATATGTTATAATATCAAGTATCCAAGGACTTGGGATGAGTCTTTGGCATGCATTGAACAATCATACAATAGGGAATTATACACATCCACTATTAAGTTGCCATTTGAAGCATGTTAAGCTTATTTTCCAACTAATGAACATGATTTTTCTCTAGAACAACATGCAATGATAGAGAATAAATATTTAGAGGTGACAAGGGCAAAAAATTTCATTTAGAGGATTAGACAAATCCATCTCAATTTGAAATATCAGTTAGAGAAGTCTCAAGTCAAGTACAAGAGTAGTCATGATCAACATCATAAGGATCACACACTCAATGTGGGTGATAAGGTATGGATATACTTGAGTTAGTAAAGACTTTAATGACAAGATAGGAAGTTCAAGCTATCAAGGCATGGCCCATTTTCTAGCTTGGAGCAGATTGGTGATTTCAAACTTGAATTACCCTCATTCATGATAATGTACTTAAATTTCAACTTTAATAATAATTAATTATATGATGCATCTATTCTAGATGAGAAATAAGAAAAATAGCTACTACCTTCCATAGAAGACTTGGAAATAAATGCATGAAGAGATTTGGAGGAGGATGCGGTGCTACAACATAAAGTTAGAGGGTTACACATGGGACCAAAAAAGTCTAGGTAGGTTGGATTCAAAGGGGAAGATCCCAAGGCAAGCAAGATGGTTCTCTAAGGAGGTGGAAGAGTTGTTTCCGCACATCCTCACCCATTAAAATATTTTATGGGACCAAAATCCTCTCAATAAGGGAGGTATGATCCATATTAATCTAAAACAAAAATTCATTCATAAATAAATAAATATAACATCTAGTTTCAACCATTAGTAGGGATAAAAAGGAGTTATAAACTAGAAGGTGAAATTTCCACTTCATGTAGGTGGTGGTTATGTAACCACCATTTCTTACAGAGTGGTGGTTACACAATTGTTAGTCTATGTGAAAACAAGGTTTCTCCCATGACAATTGTATGGGTATAACAAAAATAAAAATTATATCTTCACATTCTTAGATGGTTTAAAATACTTTAGTTTACAAAAGGACACATTCAAGAATGATAATAAGGATGGCATGAACCAAGAAAGGCATCCATGAATTTAGTGAGTGTTCAGATATTTTTAGGAATAATAAGAGAAATGAAACAATGGGGAATCTTAATGAGTAAGATATTTATATATTGCAATTTTTGTCTAGCTCATTGTAAACAATAACATCAACTAGTTGTGGTTGGATAAGTCCTCTTACACTTCCTGATTCTTTATCAACATGGGAATTCCATTGCACGGTTCATCAACATAGATTTTTTGACCTAAGTGTTGTCCCTAAGTTATTTTCTATATAATAACACCTAACATATTTTATCTCTTATGACTATCACCTAATGTATCCACATTATTAGATGGTTTAAAATCCTTTATTGCACAAAATGAAATATCTAACCATGATAATAAAGATGACATGGACAAAGAAAGAAATCCATGAACATAATGAGTATTCAGTTGTTTGTAGGAAGAATAAGAAAAATGAAACAATGAAGAAGCTTAGTGAGTAGGATATTTATATATTTTACTTGTTCTATATGTCATTGCAAATAATAGCATCAAATGGTTTTGGTTGGACAATTCCTATGATACTTATTTATTCTTAATCAAGGATGGGCATTCTATTGCATGATTCATCAACATAGATTTGTTGACATAAGTATTGTCCCCAAATTATTTACTATATAACAAAACCTAAACTTTTTTAATAAGCCATATTTTATCTCTTATGATTATCATCTATAGTAAAAAATTACAATTCAACCCTTTACATGCAATCCTCATATGCTACATCCATTGCATACAATCCTTCATATTCTATCCATGCTACTAATCCATATATTATTACAATTAAATGTGCTTTAGAAGTGCAAAACAAATTTTAAGGTATTTGAATTTATGAACAAGTGGTATGCTTGTTTAGTTTATTATCGATCCCTATTAGTTGTTTGATATATTCAACTAGTTGAATGGAATTTAAGCATGCAAGTAAGGAAATTGAATGAAAAAATGAAATAGAGATACACAAGACATTACCCTAGAGAAACTCAAAATGATAAAACTCTTGAAGAGTGAATCCATGCTTCTTCATCTCCACTATGTTTTTTAGTTTGCAATCTCATGCCTCCTTATTGCCTACAAGGATACCAACTTATTAATGGATATTACACTCATATCTCTTCATTCTTCAGTGGATAGATTTATTATTCAATAAGAATGGCTATTTAACTCAAGCCATCTCAGATGTGTACTCTCACTTGACTACATTTTCTGCAATTCATAGAGTTCCCATTCACTCATTATGCTTCCTTTGTTGTCAACTGTACATCTCTAATCATCTATGATTAAATCCACTCCAAAGTAAGTGGATGCAATGAAATCTTAGTGAATCCAATTAGATATTAACTAAATATCAGTTCCTTAGTGAATTCCCTTCCATGAACTCTACAAGTTCATATAAACATAAGAACAATACCTTAGGCTTAAATAAAAAAATCCCAAAGAGTTTAGAAAAAGAATATAAAACATATATATATCCCGTCCAATGACAGATGTATCATACTCATAAATGTTACTTTGTTATTATAATTGAAAGTGGTAGCACCATGCCTTTATAAGAAAATGCGTGGCCAAAATAAAGGTAAGCCATGGGTTTATTTTGACAATCCACGCCTTAGCTACAGGTAGTCATTTTGAGTGTCATGCAACTTCATGAGGCTATAACTTTTGCATATAGACTCCAAAACATATGATTATTTTTTTAACTCGCCTATCTTTCTAAAAGGAACCCAAATATGTACACTTGAAGTAATTTTGATGCCAATCATATGTTGGTTTTATGCCTTATATTAGAAAATAGTAATTTTCTAGGACTTTGTATGTTTCATATACTTCCAAACCCCTAATTGATAGTTGATTAAATTACCAACTAATTTGGATAATATTCTCGATCCAAAATTGAGATCACACATCCCAAATTTGATTTTTTTTGGTCCAATCAAAGATATAGAATAAAAATCTAAGGACTTACCTTCTATATTCTTAAATGGGATACCAATTTTATCCTCTTGGACTTTACTAACGTCAAATTTATCATACTCATGAATGTTACTTTTTTCTTATAATTTAA
Source organism: Torreya grandis (assembly GCA_037957365.1). Classification (NCBI taxonomy): domain Eukaryota; kingdom Viridiplantae; phylum Streptophyta; class Pinopsida; order Cupressales; family Taxaceae; genus Torreya; species Torreya grandis. Next base: position 5,547,403 of record JARHVA010000324.1, read on the forward strand.
AGTGGTAGGACTATGCCTTTATATGAAAATGTGTGGCCAAAACAAAGTTAATCCATGGGTTTATTCTGACAATCCACGTCTTAGCTACAAGTAGTCATTCTGAGTGTCATGCAACTTCATGAGGCTATAACTTTTGCATATGGACTCCAAAACACATGCTTATTTTTTTAACTTGCCTATCTTTCTAAAAGGAACCCAAATATGTACACTTGAAGTACTTTTGATGCCAACCATATGTTGGTTTTACGCCTTATATTAGAAAATAGTAATTTTATAAGAATTTATATGTTTCAGATACTTCCAAACCCCTGTTTGATAGTCGATTAAATTACCAACTAATTTGGATAATATTATTGATCCACAATTCAGATCAAACATCCCAAATTTTAATGTTTTTGGTCCAATCAAAGCTATAGAATAAAAAGCTAAAGACTTACCTTCTATATTCTTAAATGGGATACCAATTTTATCATCCTTTTGGATTCTACTTGTCTTTCTCTCTTGGAGTGTGACTACCAAATGTGAAACCTATAAAATTAGGTTGATAAAGAGTTCATGACTCCTAATCTATGTGATCTAAACCTATTTCACTACTTTGTGTCTTAATATTCCTCTTAGTCCTCTACTATAATACACATGCTTGCAGGCTGGAGTGAACTCTCCCTTAGGAGTTGCTAATGCAACATCATCTTTATTTTTCATATTATTTCAACAAGTGAAGAAAACATATTGTATAATGTAAGTGGTGTTATAAAAAGTAACCACTTTTACAATATTTTATTATCTTGGATCTTACAATTAAACAAATTGAACATACATAGATTGAAAAAAATGTAATAAAGGAACATGTATGTCAAAAAATATACCCATCCCAACAAGAAATTTTCTTGGGGGGTGCTACTCACCATGGACACACTTCTCACTATGTATTAATGACTAGATTTCATGCCTCTTCTTCTCCTTCCATCGAAGAACCTTATGCTCGTGATCATGTTATAACATGCACATCAACATTCATCAATTGTTGCCAAAAAAACATGTTGCAACCTTACTCTAATACACACAATGATTCAAAATCATGCTATAAAATTTATAAAACTATTTACAATTATCATGTGGATACCACAACCAACATAGGCATGCTACAATATCTTCAATTATAAAAATTAGCCTATACTTCCATGTTAAAATAATGTGAATTCTCAAATGCATGATACAACATCAATAAACAAAACTAGACATACTAGACATGATATAATTCTAAATTTGCATGGAGAGGAAAATAAAACCAACATGTTGTCACCTTTTTGATACCTTGGTATTCAAATTTTCATTGGATCTATTTCTCCATATGGAGTGCCTTTTCTATTTGTCTTTTTGTATGCTATAATAAGTTGGTAAGGATATCATGTCAACATGCATATCAACATGAACATGAAAATGTTAAAAATGATACAACCTCTTTCATGTAATGGATTGATCATACATGTGCTTCTCAAATTTAATGGTTATTCTATATTGACCCTTAATGAGTGACATATCTCCAAAATTTCTAATATACATGGGGTAGTCCTAAATCAAAATGGCCACCCAATGGCATATCACTCTAAGACTTTCTCTACTACAAAATAAAACTACTTGGCATGCGATAAGGATCTATATGCCTTAGTTAAATCCATCAAATATTGGAGGAATTCTCTTCTTGGAAAATAAATACTATTTGACATAGATCATTTATCTTTATAGTTTCTTCAATCATAGATCAAAATTCAATAAGCTAGGCACATGAATCGAGCATCGTGTCTAAAATAATTCACTTGGTGATCCAGAACAAAAAGGGGACCACCAACATAGTTGTTGATTGTATAAGTCACCCTCCTACATCCACCACCTTGATTGTTGTCACCATTTCTCATCTAGGATTTTAGACCTAGTATTCATCTAGGATTTTAGACCTAGTATTCTCAATATGTAAATGATCTTTTTTTTTATCAATATTCACTTTTGACCATAGCTAGACCCAATTTTAGGGCACAAATTAGGGGCCCAGTCCTCGAGAACTATTAAACCAATTTAAATGGATACCATTTGATCACTTGAAACAACTGAGTCAACTCAAACAGCCATATCTGGCCTATAAACACCCTATGAGATTTGAACTTAGGTGGGGCTGGGCACAACCAACCCAATTTACCAACCCTTCTACAACTCATTGGAAATATGAAAATGATCCTTACTTCAAGAAGTTTTTCACAAATATTTGTCATCCACCTTCTTCCAACTTAGTACCTTTTCAAGAGTTTCACATGATGGAAGGGTTGTTATGTCTTTCAATCACCATTAATCACTACTGAAGGAGGCAAACTCTACACTTTATGGTGGTCACTTTGGGAAGAATAAAACACTCCATCATTTGCATATATTATTCTATAGGCCTCTTATACAATGAGATGTTCTTAATTTTATGAGACATTGTGTAGTCTTTTATTGCTTCAAGGTTTCCAACCACAAGATTGGACTATGTGTCCCTCTACATATCCCTTCTCATCCTTGGGAAACATTTCCATAGACTGGGTTAGTGGTTTTATGATAACAATTTGCTACCACGACTATGTTTTTATGGTTTTTGATTGATTTATCAAGATGGCTAAGTTCATTCCATGCTGCAAGACTAGTTTTGCTAGTGACTTAGCCCAATTGTTCTTCAAATCCATTTGGCATTCTTTTCATCTACCTACCAGTATTGTCTTTTATTGTGACTCACTTTTCTTGGGTCACTTTTAGAGATCCTTATGGAAAATTTGAAGATTTTCCCTTAACATTTCCACTACTTTTCTTTTGTAATTAGATGGTCAAACCAAAGTAGTCAACCAAACTTTGGTGTAAAGACTGAGCATATGCCACCACACTTCACCAGCTACATGGGATCCACAACACATTCTCCATTTGAGGTTTGCCTTAGTTTCAACTCTTTGGATCCATATGAATTACCCTTATCCTTGTCATTTCATGGTTCCAAGCACATGCAAAAAGAGCAAGACAATTCTATTTATTTAATCCAACACTTGTAGTCTCTCCATTCCAAAGTTGTATAGATTCTTAAAAAGACTCAAGAGAAGTAAAAATAGTAAATGGATCGTCATCATGTTCCTCATCACTTTCAAGTTCAGGAAAAAGTTTGGCTACACTTGGATAAATGTAATTTTTAAGAGTAAACACATAGTAAGGCTAATCCCATATGATATGTGTTGTCCCCCAAAAATATCAGATATTTTTGGGACAACATTTGAACTATTTTGGTCTTACAGACCAAAATTGTCTCTTCCATTTTCAAAATTTGTCTTGGGCATTCAAATTTCTCTTTTTTCAGGCTTCACGGTTTCTACAGGTGGGTTCAATCAAAAGAATTGGTTTCTAACAATTGGTCATTTTTGGAATTGGTTCATCACCTTGGCTCAAACAGAAATCTCCATTGGCAAGCATCAGCAGCAGGTTCAACGTTTGGTTCATCTTTTGGTTCAATGTCAAATGGTTTAAAGGTAGGTTCAATCAAGTGGTTCAACACTTTGTTTCAACATTTGGTTCATCCACTCAGCTTCAGCACTTTGATTCATTCTTTGGTTCAATCAAACGGTTTGTTAGTCGGCTCAAAGCTTTGTTTGAACCATTGAACCAAAATTTGGTTCAACATCTTGGTTCATCGAAAAGGTTCAAAGCCTTGGGTCGACGGTTAGTTCAAATACATGGTTTAAAGTCTTTGGTTCAATGGAATGGTTCAAACATTTGGTTCAATGGAATGGTTTGATAGTTGGTTCATCACCAAAGTTCAAAGAGTTTCTCAAAGAAGCCTGAAGGCCATTCAAAGACTGCTCGAAGGGTAGATACCCTTGTGGGAGGCTCTTGCCGACTCAAAATGGGTCATTTCTTAAGGCCCGAAAGGGTAAGGTTCAATCCGAAAAAGTGCCAAACATAAAAGCTGAAAGAAGACAAAAGAATGACACGCCCAAAAATGTCAAATTCAACATAGTGAATTAGTTGTTGATCCTTTAAACATACAAACCAGAATACATTCACAGATTTTAAAGCTAAGACCAACAGAAAGTGGAGAAGGAACAGAACAATAAACTAAATCCAGGACTTGATTCAATTAACTGGACAAGGAAGAATGATGAAGATAAGATCAGATCGCCAGGTGGACATTGAAAGTTGTAAACTTTCAATAAGCGTGACTTATTTCCTTGCATTGATAAAATCAAATGGGTAAAGCACCCCTAAGTTCCAACAGGTCTTCTTAACAGATTCCAACGCAAAATGATGTATTGATTATTCCCAAGTCCTTCTTGAAAAGGCTATATAAGGGACTTTCTTCTATTGTAATAAAGATCTCTTTTTTGACATTAGAAGGAAACTCTGCCCAAATTGTAAGGCATTACTGAGACTTTGAGCTTAGATTGCCAATCATATTTTGTTACTGGAATAAGAAAGCAAGTGGTTTTTCAGACTTTGTGCTGTAATATCTTTGCTATTGAGGAAATTGTTCTTATGTCTTTTTCTTCAATATATCTTCTGTTTCTTTAATTCAACAAGCAGAATTAGTGACAACAGTCAAGAAGGTGTCCTAAAGAGTCGACTGTGGAGAGACTTTGTGCCCCCATAAGTGCCTTTAGTTTGTTTTCTTTTCATTTTTGTGTAAAGGATCTTGAGGCGACTTTGTGCCCTCATTGTCCTTCGTATCTTACTCTTGAGCAATCCAAGTGAAGACTTTGAGCTGCATCTTGATTTGCCGATTATTACATCCTTTGCTACATTTTGTTGTTACTACTAGGAGTATTCTTGCGGTTTGCTGAATAGTACTTTTGAAAGAAGAGGAGTACTATCTGTCATTTCCCCTAAGTTTTTCTTTTGATTCATGTGCATCATCTCTAAAAGAAGAGAGATGGATGGTTTGTCCCACCCATGAGTATTATTTTCTGTATATATATATATATATATATATAGCATACCTACAGGGCCCCTTGATGAGAGGAGAGATCAGTGTCTTTTTGATGTGGTAAAACTACACATTTGGATGACTAATCTTCTTACTTTGGCTGATCAAACCTATTTTGTTTATCAGTACGTTGATCGACAAAATATTCAACCAATAGTTTTTGGCAACTCCGCTGGGGATATACACAATATTGTGCAATTTGGAACCTCAAGTTTCAGATTGAAACATCACCTATATAACCCATTATCATTATAACCTTATCCATTACAGACTCTGGTGACTCCATTTCATGTCTTACCCATTATCCATTTATAGCCTTACCATTTTCATCCATCTCCATTATATTATTTGGTCTACAAAACCAGGGCTGCTGGGAAAGAAAGCACAATTTGAAGCCTCAAGCTTTAAGCTAAAGCAGGGCCAGTTTCTTTTCCATTTTTGTCCTATAATTTGATAACTCCACTCAGATGTGTTATCCCTATTGTTCATAATTAAATCATGGCAGTTCGAGGCCCTTGGGGTAACTCTTTTGGCCCACTCAATGTGACTCGACCTCTACATGAGCTACCACTCAATTCACTTCACATTTTGGTCATTTCATGAAGATGGCTTATTTTTCTTTGGTGAAGACTTTGTCCCTTTGCAATTATAATCTAAGTGGAGAATGTGGCATGGATTTCTTGGTGATTTCATGTTTATTAGTGGGAAATTCTCCCATGTGAAGTGTTGGCACCAACTTGGGCCCCCATTTTTTGTATTCCTCATGCACATTCTATAAGTGCTTGTATTCCTTGCTTGTCTAAGGAGGCTAGAGTTATAAGGTTTAAACTTAGTGAGAAGCTTGGGCAGTCTCCTTGGTTTTGAGACCAAGTTAGTATTTGGATTGGAAAGATAGGTTGTGTGTAGGCATGCATTTTTGGTATGGCCTTTAGAAATGTAAAGCTTTCTTAAAATATATGGGAATGTAATGGATTATTGCTGATTAATGATATTATTTATGAATATGAGAGGAGAGTATATGCCTTATGAGTATCAATTTCTGAGAGAAGTGTGAGTTGTGGTTGTAGGCCACATCATTAAGTTTTTAACATGAAGTCTCTATAGACTCGTCAAGGGTCTACCACATCTTACCTTGTTGCCAAACAAGTTCATCTTCCACATTAGGTCAGATGGTTTTCAAAGTACCAAATGTCTCAACTATTCTCTACATTATTTAAAGCATTGGATTTCAATGATTTTATGGGTGGGAGGAATGATAAGGAAGCATATGATAACTTAGGTTATAATATAACCTATAGTTTGATTTCACTTCATTTGCATTGTAATAAGTGAGAAGTAAATGTTTTCTTACTCTCACAATAATTTCTTGCTTTCCCTCTAGTTGGTTAGGATATGCAACCTCATTCCTTATCTCAAGGGATAAATATTGATCTAGATACGATTTGGGATAATAATTGTTTCCCTAAGTTTAGGTCTACGTGAGTTATATATAAAGACATGTAATCTCTCTCTTTGGTTAATTAAGATTGAAGCATTTTATTATGGATAAATTTTATCAAACACCATTTGTGTAGACCTCTAGCAACTTTTTTTTCATTCATTGAGTGTTTCCCTTGAGGGATACACATCAATAATGAAACTGCATAAAAATATTAAAGTTTTTTAAGTATTTCTGGGGATGTTTTTAAATACTTTTTGACTACCTAATGGGACACACTATTATTATTTCACTATGTGGTAAGGTTAAAATAAGAAGTATTTCAGCCTTATGATTGTGATATTTCTACAAGGAAGTAGAATTATAAGGTGAAGGAAATGGTGAAAGAAGGTGAAGAGAATATTTCCAAAAGAGTTGTTGCCTTAGCTAAATAAGCATGGGAAATTTGATAAAATCTCAATACACTATCACCAGGCAACACAAGCTCAAAATTAGGAAACATTAATCCATGGATTTCATGCTTCAACCAATAAGTTTGGAATAGGAGAAGAGGATTTTATGAGTGAAGAGGAGAAACCTCCAAAAGATAAAGGTAAATCCAAGGTAAAATCATATGAACACACTCATTTCAAAGTTGAAACAAAATTTGAGATTAAGCCTTCTAAAGGACAAGTAGATGTTGAATTGATATAAAAATGGTTAAAATAAATTGAGGTATATGTTAGCATGACAAATATTAGTGAGGAAAATATATTTATTTTTTAAATCTCAATATGGAAGGAAATGCTCTAATTTAATGGGAAGTTATATAGTTTATTCTAAAAAAAGAAGAAGAAGCCAATTGTATCTAGGTAAAATGAAATAAAAGAATTGTTACATAATAGTTTTTAGCCTATATATGAAACATAAAAATAATCATAAAATTAATGGGCATTATTTTTGGCAAAGAAGTGGTAAAATTTTATAGGATAACATCATTAAATTTTGTAGACAATTTATGTTAATAATATTAGATTTTGAAAATGAAGACAACTTGACCAAATACACGAGAGGTCTCCATACATGTGAAAGGAGATGAATCATCTCAAGTAAGACAAATGATATTGACGAGGAATGGGTGCATGAATACTACATTGAGTTCACAAATATGCAAGGTGAGGGAGAATCTTCAAACTCATATTTGTTCACAAATCAGTCCAAGAAAGAGAAAATCATACTTACAAAGCCTATAAATCAAGTGTGTTATAACCCCTCAAATTGTATTTATAAAATGATTTTTTAAAAAAAAAAAATTAATTACTTAACAACCTAACTAAACAACTCAAAACAGTAGTACTTCTAAATTCAAATACCAAAAAATAATATATATCTTATTACAACTCCAAAGAATGTAAATACATTAGACACAGCTACGGTTTATCCCATAATATAACAACTATTATTCAAATATAACAAACATATATTACAATTACATTTACTTCAAGCATTCAACCTTAATATAATAAATAGATACCAAGCCTTCCAAAGCTCAAGTTGAACTAACTAGCATATCTTTGCATCTCAAATGTAGTCTCCAGATAAGTAACATGACTGTGGGGAGGGAGAGCATCATCTGAACACTTTTCCACACAAACCATGGACCAACGATCCCCCACACAATTCTCTATCATATAATGGCCCTTCCTTCACATATAAGTAAATAGAACCATGTAAAAATCTAGAGAACAAATAAGTACCCACGTGTATATGATAAAACTAAACATGCAGTGTATCATAGAAAACATGTTCTATTACAAGACATCACATTGACATGTAAATCAAACATACCAAAAGATAATATTTCACTATATAATATTTATCAACAAGACTCATACTAATTACATCTTCCTAGCAATAATATCACATCACATTGCATACATAGGAGTAAGCAAAGTATTCATTTATTCCATCAACGTATGAATAAATCTTACATTATTATCTATCTTATATTAAAAATAATGTCTACGGTTTATACCATCCAAATAAAATTCATATTAAACTACAATTTTTCAACTACCAAAATAAGATCCAAACAACTAAACTCCATGATATCCCATGTTATCATAGTCTAGTGTTTTAAGGCACAAGTATTAGTTTTTCCACAATCAATCATACAAAATAATCATAAATCTAAATAATTATAAGTTTTTATTCTATCAAGTATATATTTAACAAAGTAAGTCAAACATACACATATAAGTCTAACTAACATTCACTTAAACTCTCTAGCTTGTATACACGCATACAAGATGTCCTACTAACTGTTATAAAACATACTATTAAATTAATAACTAACACATACATTTAAATTAGTTAACTTAGGTGTGAGTTTAAATATACAACTACAGTATGTACCATCTAGGTATATACATTCAAGCTAAAATATTTTATGATATCTCATACTATCATAGCTCATTGTGCAAGAGCACTCTACTCAGACATGAACAATCAATCTTACACTATAATTATTAAACAAATAAATATAAGATCATATCACCTAAGTATACCTTAGATTATATTTCACAATAATAATCAAACAAAAATATAATCTCTAAATACACCTCACAATGCACTATTTTATGCTACAAAAATATAATTGTCTTTACATATAAATACTTTCACAATATATACTGTACAAATGTTTTCAAAACTAACAACATATATATGTATTAACACTTATTTATAACACAAGCCAAGGTTTTACAAATTTTCTTAAATAAAACTTTCATAGACCTTTAAGATATAACCTAAGCATTACAGCCAAATCGACCCCTTTAGAATCAAGATTCCAATCTCAATAATCATCGTTATCTCACATCTTAGAAGAGAATAATCTTATAATTTCAAAATCATCATATAAGGCTTTCACCAATTCTTTTTATGTGTCTCAACTCTACACAATCTAGGTTCATGCATTTAACTCTATAAGCTAGATCAAACACACAATCTTTCGTAATAGATACTAACACACAGTCATCAAAAATATGATTGAAGTTCATTTATTGATTTATTTCACAACCAATATCTATGACACGCTAGAAAATCTACCAAAAGGGTATTATGTAATTTATTAAAGATTTCATTTAAAAATTCAATGTTCTTTATGCATGACTTAGCAAAACACTATGTTATTCACTCAATAAATATATACACAATGTTTAAACATAACCTCATTTTTTATATTTATTATACACTTATGTTTTAAGTGCAATTCTACTTCACCATATAACTTGGGTGGTGTAATTCAGCTCAAACAGCCATGCAAAAACACAAGGAAGAAAATAAAGTTTTGCTAAACATTCAATCTTGTATTAAATATAATTTTTTTAAATTTTTATTATTAAGAAGGCTCAAGGTTTATAATATAAAAGAATCTTAAGATAATCACACTCATTATTTAAAATTCAACTCTACTCAATTTGTGATACAAAAATGTGAGGCGTGACATTTTCATTAGATATTTATATCCAAACAATTCCTTGAGTGTCACCTTTTCTAACATGCAACAATGTCAATTCTAGCATGCAACGTTCCAATGTGATACTCAACATTTCAATTTTACACATTGAAACATTTTTTAAACTTAGTGATCAAATTATATTCTCTTAACTCGGTATTTTAAATTATATTTTCTTTCGAATTGAGCATACTGAACATTCCAACTTTAATATTTAGTGTTACAATTTTTATTCAGTATTTTCAACATAAGACACAACCAGTAGAAAGTGAAACATGAGCTTTACAAATCTAAACACAAGCTTTAATAAAATATAATGTAGGTTTCAATACTTCAACTTAATATATTGCATTTCAACTCAATAAACCACATTCTATGACATGGCATTTTCCATTTAACACTTATACGTCTTCCTTTAACACTTCTATGATTTCATTAACAATTGTGTAGTTTTCTTTAACGCTTCTGCGATTTCATTTATATAAAAATAGTGTTTCAATATATATTGACCTTTCAATTTAAAATTAAAGACATCAGGGTTTGTCAAAAACTGTGGGGTTGTTCACATGCATTAAATATACATCCCAACAATTTCATTTAAAGGCTCTGTGTTATACATTTATGATTGCCATTTTCAAATACTTGGATTGTCAATTAATTGCACTTGGAATTTTTATAAATAACTTGGTGTTTAAATTAATGACTCAGCCAATGAAAAATTGAAACGCAGGTTAAACAAGATGCAGACCCAATTGAGTGAGACACTTTTCATTATAATGAAACACAGGCTTCAAAAAATAGTGAAACATTGCTTTTTATAGTAGAACACAGGTCTAAATTGAGGTGGTATATTGGTCTAAAAGGTGGGATGTTGACCATAGAAATACAATGCAATCCTTACAAGGTAACACGCAGGCTAAGCAAGAATGAAACATTAGCCTTACATGAATGAAATGGTACTCTTTAAATATAACATAGCCTATAAAACTACACACATGCCTACAACCCAGTGTTTTCCATTTTATTTGTGGCATTTCATTTTTATTAAAAGACTTGGCATTAAAAATACACTAGGCATTTCAAAAATACACTTAACGTTTCATTATTTATTCACTCAATGTTGTATTTTAAGACCAACATTTTATTCTTTATTCACAACTTTTTTTTTACAAATACATACTCAGCAAATTGAAACTATATATTTAATTTTCAATTAACTGAGACTGATAACGCAACCATAATAAATATAATACATTGTTCATACTATTATTTAAATCAATTAATTCCTATCACATTACACATAGATTTCAATTACAAAACCTACTTTATACAAAATTGTTTGGAAAAAAGAATAAGTTTCCTCTTTCTTGCTTTCTTCATTTTTCTCTAACTCCTGTCTGTTTCTTCCCGTGTCTCTCCTTTTTTTCCAATTTCTCTTTCCTTTATTTATAAAATTATTTTTCCATCATCTTCACTTTGCATGCAACATTTCTCTTCGTTTGGTATCCATGCATAACATTCTTTTATTTTCCTTAAGTTTTAATTTTAATAAATTAACTTTCTTAATTAATATTAAATCTCATATTTTGTTCAATAAGAAGCTTTTATCAAGTTATCTAAAATAATAGACTAATTTGACTAATATTAAATAAAGATATCTAAATTTATCTTTTAATGCAATCTCATGCATGCTTTAAAATGATTAAATTTAGATCAACTTACTTTTAAGTTAATATTTTAGGATTAATTCAAATTTTTAAAAACAATTAAAATAAAGGTAGTTATTTATCCAATAAATAAATAGGTTTCTAATAGTTTACAATAGTAAGATAACTACATAATTGATTCCCAATTATATGTAGCAATTAAATATTTATTTCTTAATTTATTCTCAAAAATTAAGATAATTAATTAAAAAAATTAATGTATATCATGAACTAAATCTAGATAGAAATATAATCATAATAATATTTTCTTAATTACGCACTAACATCTAAAATATGCTACACATATAACATTTAAAATCTAAAGTGTGTGTGTGTAGCGTCACTAGCAATTTCCTCTATCATTGTCCATTCATCCCATCTAGCCCATCCTTTTCAATGATGTTCTCCCTCATCAAGCTCTGAATGTAGGATCTATCTTGCATCTATCTCACAACAAATAGGCAACTAGTCTGAGTCATCATAAATATCAACCAATAATACAAAATTAATAAATACGTATCTATAAAATACAAAATAATAAAATATAATTGTTACATCATATATATAAATTAATAATATCACTATCTCATCTCAGTATATGTCATAAATCTCAAGTCAAAGCAATGATAATCAGATAATAACCATATTAATCTATGAATTAAAGGTTATAAATCACAGGATAAAATCGAGATGTGACATCCACCTAAAATTTGTCATCGTCCCAATAACTCTTAAACAAAAATTTTGATTAAAAAATAGAGTTAAAAAATCATAAAAACACAGTATCAATTATCGTATCATGTAAATAAATAAAAAAATTTATTTGAAGAACTCATCATAGTTCTCTCATTTAACACTATTTTTAGAGTATTAATTTCAAAAGACCCTATTATGTGACATTTTCTATTAGGTAAACAAATTTTGTAAATATCATTTACGTTGATTGATTCTATCATGACCACCCTGAGATCCAGGATCATAAGACAAACCCATAATAACTCGATAAAATTTTTAATAACTTTCCCAACAACATATGAGATCATCATAATATCCAAAACAAATGACCAGGAAGAGTTTCACAAAATCTTCCAACCCCTATGCACATCTATCTAATCTAGAGAGTATATTTCTCATTCTAGAGAAAAATATTTAGAGAACCTGGCAAGAATGATGTGTGTATATTAATACTATCGATACTTCATGTAGCTTTGAATAAGTATAACATGTCAATATTGTCACTACTCAATCAGAGCTCTTAACAAGTATGACGATGAATAAAAAATGGTAATAATGTATACAAAATCATGGAATACTCATCCCTAGTATATATGTGTAAGGATATACAATTGAATTTGATAAGTTTTACCTTTCAAATCTTGGATTTGATAAGTTTGTATGTTATATCCAACTCAGTACCAACAATCTAAGTCAATGTGAGGCTAAGTAGGATATTGTTCTATTGTTTATAATTCATGTTCTTAATTCACCACTCTTGCATCAAGTTTTCGTGACTTGATTTCCTTAATGTGAACAAATTTTTATGAAACACAAATTTGTACTAACAGATCATAAAAATAATACTATATGCTAAATAATTCTAGACATATTGACATACATACAAGAAAAATCTTACAATTATCTCAAGATTATATCAAGTTACCACTAGCTAAACATAACTAGTATCATATTACACAACTTTAACCTATAATATAATATTTATAGTAAAGAGAAGGTAATATCATAATTAACATAACATACAAGGCTAATGATCATACCATCCCCACAACCTTATAAGTGATACAATGTCTCTTTGCTTGCTCGACTAGCACATAACAAGTAAAAAGCTTATCTCAACCCTTTTAGACTACCAAGGTGTTTTTTACATCTTATACCTTGCTTCCCAATAAAAATACATATATACCTCTTCAAAACAACATGCTTTTAAAAGAGAATAATGTCAGTCCAAAAAAAGGTATATAATATTTATAATAATCACTATATTTAATATAAATTCAAAGTTTATAATTCATTGAGGTCTAGTTAACAAGTTAGATAAAATAGTAACTCTGAAAGTCACAAAGTGAAAATTAGAGAGCTAAAATATCAATAACAAAAATCCTACATACCCTCATATGGTAAAAAGAAACATTTGAACCCAAGTTGCCAAATCACTATTCACTTACCAAACTTATAAGGGTAGTATCATAACTTACCTCCACAAGTAGAAGGAAAATACTAACCTCAAAGATGCATCAATCTATCCAATCCTAAAACTTATGTCAACAAGAAGTAAAAAACACTATCCCATGAGCTCAAGGGAATAAGATTTAAACAATAATTTAGAAACAAGTTTTCACTTAAAGAAACTCTAAATCAACATCCTGAAAATATGAATCTTCTAGATAGCTTAAAATGACGTAAAAAGAGAGTGAGCATAAAAACTCACCTCTAAACTAACTAGGAGAGATGTTACTTCTTCTCAAGTCTACAAATATAAGGATGCTAATCCACAAAGCAAACTCCTAACACAAAATAATTCTCAACCAAGACATTTGTACTCAACTATAAGAAAATTTCCACCGCACTAGACGATGCTAAACTAGAATACTCTTATAAGATTTTATCATTCCTAGGATTTGTGTAAGACACAAAAATAATGCATATATACCTAAGTGAAAAGCACTCCATTCTTTTTAAAACACTCACAATACACAAATGCAAATGGTGAAGGTGATTCGATTACCAAGAAGAGATAATCGTACTCGAGGTGTTCAATGTAAAGATCAGAATTATGGTAGAAAAATCTTATTCACAACTCAAAAACTAAGATATGTACTCCCCTACCCATATACCTTATAAAACCATCACCAATGAGACACTTGATAAACCAACCCTTTAACAACTCTAAGAGGGCACAAATTCTCTTAAGGTACACAATGTACCCCACACACATTCTCAATTCTCCTTTATGATAAGCAGAAGGATACAAAAATGCTAATAGACTCATTAGGTCCTAGAGTTTGAGCTATAACTATGAGACCACATGTTACAACCCCTAAAATTATACTTAGAAAATGTAATTTTTTTTAAAAATTAATTACTTAACAACCTAACCAAATAACTCAGAACAGTAGTACTTCTAAATTTAAATACTGAAAACAATATATATCTTATTACAACTCTAAGAAAAGTAAATACATTAAGACATAACTACGGCTAATCCCATAATACAACAACTATTATTCAAATATAACAAAAATATATTATACTTACATTTATTTCAGGCATTCAACCTTAATATAATAAATCAATATCAAGATTTTCAAAGTTTGAGTCAAACCAACTCGCGTATATCTACATCTCAAGTATAGTCTCTAGATAAGTAACATGGTTGTGGGGAGGGAAAACATCATTTGAACACTTTTTTATACCAACCATAGACCAACAATTTCTCGCACAATTCTCTATCATAGAATGGACCTCCCTTCATGGATAGATAGAATGGTGTAGGAATCTAGAGAACAAGTAAGCACCCAAATGTGTATGATAAAACTAAACATGCAATGTATTATAGAAAAATTATTTTATTTCAAGATATCATACTGACATGTAAATCAAACATACCAAAATATAATGTCTCACTATACAATATTTATCCACAAGACTCATACTAATTGCATCCTCCTAGCAATAATATCATATCACATGCCATACATAGGAGTAAGCAAAATATTTATTTTTCTATCAATGCATGAATAAATCTTACATTATTATCTATCTCGTATTAGAAATAATGCCTATAGTTTATATCACATGGGTAAAATTCATATTAAACTATAGTTTCTCAATTACCACAATAAGATCCAAACAACTAAACTCCATAATATCTCATATTATCATAGTCTAGTATTCTAAAGCATAACTGCTAGTTTTTCCACAATCAGTCACACAAAGTAGTCATAAATCCAAAAATTTATAAGTTTTTATTCTAAAAAGTATATATATAACAAAGAAAGTCAAATATACACATATAATTCTAATCTAACGTTCATTTACATTCTCAAAGTTGTATGCACACATACATGATGTCCTACTAATTGTTATAAAATGTATTGTTCAAGTAATAACCAATACATACGTTTAAATCAATCAATTTAGGTGTGAGTCTAAATATATAACTATAATATGGTATATACATTAAAGTTAAAATATTTTATATCTCATACTATCATAGCTCATTGTGCAAGATCACTCTACTCAGACATGAACAACCAATCTTACACTATAATTATTAAACAAATAAGTATAAAATTATACCACCTAGGTATATCTTAGATTATATCGCACAATAATAATTAGATGAAAATATAATCTCTAACTACACTTCATGATGCATTATTTTATGTTATAATAGTCTAATTATTTTTATATATAAATATTTTCACAATATGTAATGTACAAAGGTTTTTAAAACTAACAAAATATATATGTACTAATAATTATTTATAACACAAGTCAAGGTTTTACAAGTTTTCTTAAATAGATCTTTCATGAACATTTAAGATATAACATGAGTATTATAGCCAAATAGACCCCTCTAAAATCAAGATTTCAATCTCAATAATCACTATTATCTCACATCTTAGAAGAGAATAATCTTCTAGTTTCAAAATCATCATATAAGGCTTCCATCGATTCTTTTTATGTGTATCAAATCTACATAATCTAGGTTCATGCATTTAACTCTACAAGCTAGATCAAATACATACAATCTTTCATAATAGTTACTAAAATGCACTTAGTCATCAAAATTATGATTGAACCTCATTTATTTATTTATTTCACAACCAATATCTATGACAAGCTAGAAAATCTATCAAACGAGTATTATGCAAGTCATTAAAGATTTTATTTAAAAACTCAGCGTTCTTTATGCATGACTCAGCAAAATACTATGTTATACACTCAATGAATATAGACACAACATTTTAACATAAACTTAGCTTTATATTTATTATAAACTCATTTTTTAAGTGCAATTCTGCTTCACCATGCAACTTGGGTGGTATAATTAAGCTCAAATAGCCATGTAGAAATCCAAGAAAGAAAATAAAGTTTCACCAAATATTCAATCTTGCATTAATTAGAAACATATTTTATTTTTATTATTAAAAATTCTTAGCATTTATAATATCCAAGAATCCCAAGATAATCACGCTCATTATTTAAAATGCAACTCTACTCAATCTGTGATATGAAAATCTGAGGCATGGATTTTTCATCAGATATTTATATCCAAAAAATTCCTTGAGTGCCATCTTTTCTAACATGCAGAAGTGTCAATTCTAACATGCAAAAGTGTCAATTCTAACATGCAATGTTCCAATGTGATACTCAACATTTCAATTTTACACATCGAATTCTTTTTTAAACCCAGTGATTAAATTATATTCTCTTAACTCAATGTTTTAAATTATATTTTCTTCCAAACCGAGCATAATGAGTCTTCCAACTTTAATATTCAGCGTTACAATTTTTATTCAACATTTTCAATATAATACACAACCAACAGAAAGTGAAACATGGGCTTTACAAATTGAAATGCAGGCTTCAATAAAATACAATGCAGGGTTCAATACTTTAACTTGATATACTATGTTTCAACTCAATATACCATGTTCTATGACATGGCATTTTCCATTTAACACTTTTGCATTTTCCTTTAACACTTCTACAATTTCATTAACACTTATATGATTTCCTTTAACACTTTTGTGATTTCATTTATATAAAACTGGGGTTTCAATATATATTGATCTTTTGAATTTCAAATTAAAGACATCAGATGCCATAAAAAACTATGGGGTTGTTCTCATATATTTAATATATATCCCAACAATTTCATTTAAAGACTCTGCATTATACATTTATGACTAACATTTTCAAATACTTAGAGTTTCAATTAACTGCACTTGGCATATTTATAAACAACTTGGCATTTAAATTAATGACTAGGCTAATGTAAAATTGAAATGTAGGTTAAACAAGATGCAAACCTAATTGAGTGAGATGATTTTTATTATAGTGGAATTCATGCTTCAAAAAATAGTGGAAGGCTACTTTTTATAGCAGAACGCAGGTCTAAATTAGGGTAGTATATTGGTCTAAAAGGTGGGATATTGACCATATAAATATAATGCAATCCATATAGGGTAACACATAGGCTAAGCAAGAATGAAACACTAGCCTTACATGAATGAAATTACATGATTAAAACATTATTGTTTAAATATAACGCAACCTATAAAACTACACACATGCCTACAACCTGGTGTTTTCCATTCTGTTCATGGCATTTCAGTTTTATTAAAAGACTTGGTGTTAAAAACACACTAGGCATTTCAAACATACACTTAGTGTTTCATTATTTATTCACTCAGTGTTGTATTTTTAGACCTAGCATTTTATTCTTTATTCACAATTGTTTTTTTAACAAATACATAGCAAATTCAAATTATATATTCAATTTTTCAATTAAATGATATTGATAATGCAGCCACTATAATAAATATAATACATTGTTTATACTAGTATTTAAATCAATTAATTCTTATTATGTTACACACAGAGATTCCAATTACAGAACTTACCTTGTACAAAATTGCTTGCAAAAATAATAAGCTCCCTCTTTCTTGCTTTTTATTTTTCAACTCTTGTCTGCTTCTTCCCGTGTCTCTCCTTTTTTTCTAATTTCTCTTTCTTTTATTTATAAAATTATTTTTTCATCATCTTCACTTTGCATGCAACATTTCTATTCATTTTCTATCCATACATAGCATCCTTTTATTTTCCTTAATTTTTACTTTTAATAAATTAACTTTATTAATTAATTTTAAATCTCTTAATTTGTTTAATAAGAAGATTCTCAAGTTATGCAAAACAATAGACTAAGATGACTAATATTAAATAAAGATATCTAAATTTATTTTTCAATACAATCTCATGCATGCTTTAAATGACTAAATTTAGATCAACTTACTTTTAAATTAGTATTTTAGGATTAGTTCAACTTTTGGAAAACAATTAAAATAAAGGTAGTTATTTATCTAAATAGATAAATAGTTTTCAATAGTAAGATAATTGTATAATTGAATATTAATTATATGTAGCAATTAAATATTTATTTCCTAATTTATTTTCAAAAATCAAAACAATTAATTAAAGGATTTTAACGCATATCATGAAAAAAATCCACATAAAAATATAATCACAATAATATTTCCTTCATTACGCATTAACATCTAAAACATGCCATGCATATAACATTTAAAATCTAATATGCATGTGTAAGATCACTAGCAATTTCCTCTGTCATCACTCATTCATTTCAATTATCCCACCTTTTTTTATGATGCTTTCCATCCTCAAGCTCTTAGGGTAGGATCTATCCTACATCCACCTTGCAACAAGTAGGCCGTTAGTCTGAGTCATCATAAATATCAACTAATGATGCAAAACTAAAAAACACATATCTATAATGTACAACATAATAAAATATAGTTGTCACATCATGTATACAAATTAACAATATCATTATCTCATACCAGTATATATCATAAAGCTCAAGTCAAAACAATGATAATCAAATTATAACCATATTAATCCATGGATTAAAGGTTATAAATCATAAGGTGAAATTAGGAAGTGACAAACTGGAACTTGACTAGAAAAATGCCACTAATTTGCATGTTTATAAGGATATAAAGTACCATTATAGTGGTTTTTTTAGAGATGGCCATAATGACTAAAAGTGTTGGAAGTTATATCCAAAATTGCATCCCAAAAATCATTCCAAGTATGACTCTAATAAATCGATGACACCTTTAACAGAGAGATCAAATGTTGAGATAGAGGAAGATTATGATGTTGATGAGAATTTAGGTTGTATTGAATTCAATACAAAACTAAGAAAAGAAAAAGGTATAATAAATAAGAATTATACTCCAAATCTCTATCTCTATCTAGGAGCCCTATATCTCTATAGGGGGAAGCTAGATCTATATCCATATATTTTATGATCCACCATCATCTACCATAGATAAATAGATGGGCCATCTATTATATTATATACTTGATATGACTATGTTGGGAGAGCCCCATATCCATAGTCTATCAGGAAGGCAAGCTTAGATGAGTCCCAGATAGTTTTGATCACCTATATAATTTAAAGTAGAGGGGGGGATTATATATATTCATAGTATGGGGATTGAGTTAGTTTCCTATATATAGAGAGGGGAGAGGGGCTCCCCATACATACATATTCTATTATATAATGGATATGGTGGCACCCATTAATATATAGAATAAAGATGAAAATATATAGGAAGATATATGTCCCCCTCCTAGAAATCTCATCCTATCTCCTACAAAAAGACCTAAAATACCTACATTTAGAATTCTAAGTTTGAAGATAGGTTTGGAAACTTTTTATTATCCGTATCCATATTAGTTGGGTTAGGTGAAAAGGGGTGTAGATATTTAAGTGAATAAAAAATTTACAATCAACCTTAGTATCAACCCACATTATATTGATGAGATGGAAGGAAATGTTATTCTTATTGATACATTTGATGTGGTGTTTGGAAGTTTGTACTCGTAACTTATGGATTCTATTTTCATGAGGAGGTGTAATATATATAAATAGGTCAAGGAAGGGATCAACAATAACATCAAGTCACATCAAATAAATCCCAATATTTCCATAGTAAGTATAATGAAGCAAAAAGATGCACTCAAGAAAATAAACATTTGTTATTACTTCTTTTGATGGATAGGCAAGAGGATGAACTAGAAATTTCTAAAATTGATTGTTCTAAAAAATGATGGAAAGGTTTGAATGATTTTTAAAATCATTTCAATATTTTTTTCAAACTTATTAACCTTTTTTTAACAAAAAGGGAGTAGAGCACGAGATTTTTTTTTTTTCTTGAATATACTTTATCTAACATTGGTTTTCACACAATCACTTTTAGAGGGTAATGAAGTGAAGAAACAACTTCAAGTGTCATTATAACCAAGGTTCATATGACCAAGGAATTATTCATGTGGGTAACTCATTATGTTGGCACAAAAAAAGGATGATGCTTAGATAATTTTGATATATTATATATCCTTTAATATTATTACCATAAATAATAGACATCGACTCCCAAAAATTGGTGAATTTTTATACCAAGTACTTCACAAATTTAGATCTCAAATTTGGGTACCACTCATCAATTTTTCATGGAGGATATATGCAAGATAACTTTCAAGAAAGACATAGTGTGTATATTAATGGTTAGTACTTCTATTTGGTTTATTTAATTCACTTGTTACATTTATGAGATTGATGAATGGTGTATTAAGTCTTTTCACAAACACATGTTCATAATGTATCGAGATGATATTTTGGATTTCAATGCTACATGAGGAAAAAACTTATCTTATTTGAGAAAAGTCTTATAAGTGTTGAAAGAAAAATAACTTTTATGAAATAATCATGAATTTGAGTTTACAAAACAATCAATTGTATACTTTGGGAATTTGGTTGAAAGAGGATAACTGAGAGTGAATCCAATAAATGTTAAGGTTATCACTAATTGACCCACACCTAAGAATTGTATAGAGATCGGTAATTTTGGTGGAGCAATACAATACTTGAAGTTTATTCAATCTTTCTCTACCATTGCAACACCTATACATACTATTGCATAAAGTGGTAAAATTATTTATTTGGGTAAAGAACATGATAGTTATTTTGATTATTTGAAATATAAAATCATCCATGCACTAATGCTTTCTCTTCTTGATTTTCAATAACCACTCAAAGTTGAAAAAAAATGAGCATGTTATGAGGGCATTTTTGTTTTAAGGATGTAAGATAGTTTGCTATCATTCAGATGTATTTTATTCTACATTATGAGGGCATATTGTATATGATAAGTAAATTTATGAACTAGTCTAATAAATAAAGAAATTAAAAAATTATTTTTTGAGAAAAGAAATTATTGTGCATACAAAGCACAAATCTCTTCAATATGTGCAAGTATAAAATAAGTCACAATAGGCAAAACATTCATTTGGTGATCATGTAAAAGAAATGAATTACTCTTTTGTGGTTGATATGGTATCTAGACCCCTGATCATAAAGTAAGGTTAAACTTTGGCAATAGTTTCACAACTTGAGCCCACTTTGGTGTTAGAAAAATCATGGTTTGCTCATTGCAAAGGTATGTTTATTGGCCAAATATAAAAGAAGTGGATAGATTCATTATATGATGTGAATTTTGTTATAAAACCAAGCCTAAGGTTAGGAAATAAGGATTGTACATGTTTCTACTTGTATACAAGCGAAACTAGATAATTCTATAACTTATCATACTTAATAATATTCAAGCTCGTAAAAGGTAATCAAATAACAAGTACGCTTGGGGATAAATTTAAATTGGGGTCATGATCAATAATGGATCCACTAAATGTACACTAAGGGATCTCGTATCACACTATGACAAATGAGAGGTTTCCAAGGCCTTTAGGCAAATGACATTATGTGATCACCTAGCTAGGTCTTTATGTTTGTAAACAATATTAAGCAAATTAATCTACTCAACAACTATTCAAGTTAATCTAGTAAATGTATATGCAAGATGATTTAGTGTCCACCAAATCTTGTGGTACAAATGGGAAAGATGATAAACATGCAAAGACAAATCTATCTATAACATAGAGAAAATATAAGTAAAGAGAGATACAATCTAACATATATTAACTCTACAACACCTACTTATCAAAACATAAAGGGCTAGGATTATTACTTACCTTTGTTGAAATGAACCTGGCATGCATCAATCTCACCCTTGGCTAATGGTGATTTTAAATAGGTTATTGTGGGCTTGTAAGGATCATAAGGATAAATCAGATCAAGACTATAAGACATTTCCTATGCATCTAAGATTCTCCAAGGGCAAAAACTTAAGCAATAAAACCTCTTATTGGTTGTATAAATAGATTTGCAAGCAATAATGATACACAATTAATTGATCCTCTATTTAAAAATGAAGTTAAGGGTGTATTTATAGCCACAAACTGACCTTAAACCCTTCTATAAATTTATTCAACAAGGTCGATTGAGTCGACCTTGTTAGGCAGGAAAAAAAGCCATTAAGCCTTTTCAAACTAGGTTGGTTGGGCTGACAAAGTTCTATAACATGCATTGAATTTCAAATGGGGTCGACCTAGTCAATTGGATTCATGTTTATAGACCTGACCAACATAGTATTGATGACAGAGTTAGCCTGGTCAACTTTGTAGGTCCAAGCCGAGATAATAAGATAAGATGAATAACAGAGTCAACTTGATCAACATAGTAGGAAAGCACATAGTATAAATATAAAATAAATATTGAATTATAAGTTGACATTTAGACATAGACATATATAATTTCTTATACTTTAAGTTATATTTTATATTTATACTTTTAGGGTGTTTGAGAGTGGTTTTGAACCTCTAGGAGATGTAATGCAAATTACAGATTTTGGAGGGTCCTACTAGATTTCAATCTTAACTATATTTTAAGATTTTAGGATTTTAGGGAGACATCATAGGAGTCATCATAAAAATTAAATGGATAGACACTATAATAAATTTGGACAAGTATTGGGAATGATACAAAACCACAATAATCTTGAGAAGCACCAATGGTCTACTAACCCCTTTCCTGGTGCACCCTTTAAGGCAAGCACTCAGAGAGATTGAAAATCGATAGGTTCTTGCAAGAGAGAAAGTGATAGTAAGTATTAAAGATTAAAAATATTATGTGTATACATATGCCCCACTTGAAGATCATCACATGTCACACAGTTGTAACATGGTATGGTGCTTTAATAAAAAACATAGCAACACACTAACTGAGCTAACTAAAAAAGAAATACTAAAATTAATGTTGAAAATGAAAGTAACTGAAAGTGCCATATACATACCTTGAATTACCTTTCTGTTAAATTATTGCATGCAAATATCCTAGTCTTGATCATGAAGGGCGTAATCCCTACATTTGAGAAACCCTTGGGATACAAGACTAACAATATAAGCAATGTGTGTGTACATATGATGGGAAAAATAATAATAAATAAATTTCAAAACTAATTAAATTACTTATAAAAATTGGCAAACTAGGATTATTAAGGCTAAGTTAGAATCAAAATACCAATCATTTAAATGATAAAATGATTACAAATATATGTAAAACATATTAAATAATGTTGTAAAACATGAATGACAAAAAAAAAATGTAAAGCATACTAAATCAAGTTGGGAAGCATGTAAATAAAAATGATAAAAAGGAATGTTAAACATACTAAATCAAGTTGGAAACCATGTAAACCATAAATGATAAAAAGTAATATCAATAAAAGAAAACTCTAACAAAGATATGTAAGCAAGTGAAAGATAACCCCATGTAAGATAAGCATGTCGAATCAAACACAAAGAAATAATAAATGAATGTTAAATGAGAATGTAAATCAAAATGTAAGACAAACATGTAAAGTCATACTTAAATAAAAACATGTAAGCATGTAAAATGTCCTATGTAAGATAAGTAAAGACCAAAAAAATCAAACAAGAACATGATAGATGAAAATCAAAAGTTCTAAAGGATGACAACTCAAACTTAGTGCTTTTTTATAAAATTTGATGTAAGAAAACACAACCACCTAATTACATGACTAGTATGATAATAAGATGGTGTATAAAGGGTGTTTGTGAGGAAAACATGGTCCTATCCAAGGTATTATAATGCAACTCAAAAACTATAAGCCAAGAGATGTAATAAGGAAAATGTGATCAAGGATGTGATCAACTAAAAGCAATACCCATCAAGGGGAAGTGGGAAAATATGATGGAAATAAGGGATGTGAGGCACCACATGGGTGATGTGAACACCCTTAGCAAGAATGAGACACACTAGGCAAGTGAGAAATTTTAATAACTATTGAAAGCAAGGACTTAGGACTCTCTGACTTTGATCATCCCATGAAGGCTATATGCATCAAAAATAAAATGAGCCTACCTCCCACAACATGTTCTCCACTCCCCAGGACCCCTTATAGAACCGTTGGTCTAATACAAATATTGAGTACTTGTGTGAGAAAGTAGGTGGCACTATAAGTGTATGATATGATGAGACCTTATACCCCATTTTAATGGCATAGCTAACCCTAATGGACCTCGGCTCTATTATGAGACCAACTATGGAGTTTGAGCTTTGATTAGAATAGGAGATGTGATAGATTTAGATCACATCTTTTGGTGTGATCTGACTTTTAAGATTATTTTTTCCTTTTAATCATTGATTTTTATTTATTTTATGATTTTAATTTTAATTTTTTTATTTTTTTCTATTCCTCCTCCATATGGATTCAGAGAACCAATCATGAGTGAAATAGGTGAAAAACACAAGGGAGTTTACACTTGGTCACTAGAGGAAAGGACCTAAAGACCATGATGTCTAAAGACTCTTAGACTTACCCACAAGTGTGCAATCTCAAAAATGACCTTTGTGTGCCTAAAATGAAAGGAAATAAGGGAATGATAGGGACCATGAGAGATATATCCATGTAATAAGTGACACAATGATGAATATACTCGTAGCTGATCATAAGGAGGTAAAATAGTTCTATAAAAGGGATGAGGCTATGTTATGAAATTCATGTCACTAAGAATCTATACTAACCTATAAGGGTTATAACACAAGCACCAATGAAAGTATTAGTCAACCCAAAAGGACGAGTAAAGTAGATGGTCATCCCAAGAAATGGGGAAAATAAATAAGGGTCAAATAAGCATAAAGATATTAAGGCAAAGAATGACAATAAAATAAATGGTAATAATGAAAGAGATATCTAAGAACTAAAAGTTGAAATGGAATTGCATTAGATAGAGCACTACAAGAAGTGTTTTTTCATACATCAACAAGTATGATTAAATATCTTAATCTGTAGGGGATTAAGTCTCACAATGTAACTAACCACACGTAGTCAATAGCACACTTAACTAAACTATGTTACATGTCAATCAAAGGTGTAACTACACCATGTGACATTTATTACATATAGGTTAGAATAAATTAATTATTCTTATATTACCCCCTTAATTGATCATAGCTTGAAGAGAAGAAGAGAGAATTTTATAATGTCTCAAACTTATCAAGTACAAGAGACTTCATGAAGACATCTACGCATTGATCCTAAGTGGGGAATTATTGGAGCTGTATGTTGTATTGTTAAAAATTTTCACATATGAAATAAATTTGAACCTATATGTGCTTGGTTCTCTCATGAAACACTAGATTGTGAACAAGATGTAAAACACCCTAATTGTCACAATACAAAATTGTACCCTGAGTTTGTGGAACTCTTAATCTTGAAAGAATGTGACATATCCATATCTCTTCATATACAAATCTTGATGTAGCATGATATTCTACCTTAGTGGAAGATCTAGAAACATAATTTTATTTCTTACTTCCCCATGAAATTGGACCATATCTTAGAAAGAACACAAATCCAGAAGTGAATTTTTTATCATCAATATAAGTTACATGATCTGCATCCATGTATTCTATCAAGAATAACTTATCATTCTTATTGTACTCTGGCCATAATAAATTGTACCTATAATGTATCTCAATACCTTCTTTGCTTCTTTCCAATGTGTCACCTTTGGTTCCTGCATAAACCAAGAAAGATAGTTGACAATATAGCTAATATATGCCTAGTATATGTTAAGTAAATGAGACTCCCAATCAATTATCGATAGATATTTGCATTTAATTTTGGTGATGGATCTGTATGAGACAACTAAATTCTTGTCTCCATAGGTGTTGTAATAGGCTTTTAGTCCATCATCTTGAATTTCTTGAGCAATGTCTTGGGATACTTCATCTATGAAACAAAAATGTGATGTTCCATCTGCCATACCTCCAAACCAAGACAATAGTGTACTAGCCCAAGATCTATCATTTTGAATGATCATTTGATATCATTCTTAGTTGCATCGATCATCTTTATTATGCTGTCAGTGATGACTAGATCATCAACATAAAAAATCACTATAACAGCCTCCCCATCATGTTATTTTAGGTAGAGGCTAGGATCATATGGTATCATATGGAATCCATATATGTTGCGAAAGACACTTTTTATGTCTATTTGATGGACTTTCCATCAAAACTATGCAAACATAGTAAAAACCATTATGTTAGTCTTTATCTTAGTAATGGGAGAAAAAATTTCTCATAGTCAATGCCTTCTTTCTGAGCATACCCTTTTACAACAAGTCTTGCCTTGTACTTATCAATACTACCATTTTATTCGTACTTGGTCTTAAATACCTATTTGCATCCTATAAGATTCTTCTCTGGTGGGAGATCAATAATCTATCAAGTGTTATTCTTCATCAGTGACTGATGTTCTACATCCATGGCATCTTTCCAAGGCTTTGACTATAGGGATTTTGTTACTATGGAGGGCTCATAATTTTTTTGAATAATACTCATAAGGGTCATATTAACCTCTTATCAAGCCATGCTTCGAGTCCTCAATCTTGAATTGGATGTATCTGGTACTCCATTCAAGTTAGCATCTTGTATAGTACTTGTATACCACTTGGGCATACACTAAGTTGTAGGTGGTGGTGTTGGAGGTCCTGTTTGACAATCTCCCTTTTCACCATCACTATCTGAAAAGATTATAGGAATTTTGCCTATATCATTACCTATGTATAATGTGGATTAATTCCACTTTTCATCAAACACTACATCTCTACTAATTAGTACCTTATTTGTTTTTAGATTAAGGAGCATGTATGCTTTTAATTGTGCATTGTATCCCACTAAAATACATTCTTTTGTTTTCTTATCCAACTTCTTCTTTTTCATCTTAAGAACATGCATGTATGCCTTGCAACCAAAAACTCAAAGGTGGGTAACCTTTGGTTTATTCCCTATCCAAGCTTCATGTGGTGTGATTCCATCAAGGTCTTTGGTGGGTGACATGTTCACCAAGTAGACTATAGTATGACAAGCTTCTGCCCAATATGCATTAGGCAATTTTGCATCCTCAACCATGCTGTGAAACATTCCCATAATGACTCTATTATGCCATTCTATAATTCCATTATGTTGAGGTGAATATGGAGTTGTCAATTTCTGACTGATTCCATTCACACTGAGATAGGCTAAGAATTATTTATTAGTATATTCTTCCCCATGATCTGAGCAGAGGGTCTTGATTTTTCTACCAATTTCATTTTCAACCATAACCTTGAATTCTTTGAAGACTTGAAAATATTGATCCTTAGACTTCAATAAATATACCCACATTTTCTATGAGTAATCATCAACAAAAGCTGAAAATATTTGCACCCTCTGAGACTGGGAGTAAAATGTTTACATATATTGGTGTGCACCAAGTACAACTTACTAGGTGATTGATATTCAGTATTTCAAAATGGAACTCTTCTTTATTTTATAGCTACATAATTGGTACATATATAAAAATATTTCTTGAATTTTAGAAGACCACAAACCATATCTATTTTCTTAATTCAACCAAATAACCATAACTCAAGTGTCCATATCTTATGTTCCATAATTTGCCTAGTTTTGTTATCTTTGACCATAAATGCTTGATGATCATTTTGAATAAAATCAAGGCAAATTTTTTTGCCAATGTTGGAATCCTTGGTAATCACTTTGAAATGCCTAGATTTGTCTTTGATGTGGTAAATTTTTTGACTATTTTCTTTGATCAAATTCAAGCATGAGGTGGTGGTCAAGTAGTTGATTAATAGATAATATATTTTTTGTAAGTCCTAGAACATAGAGAAAATTTGAAATGTTGCAATTTATATTTCTAAATTGAAGTTTGATGTCACTATTGCCATGTACTATATATGAGGTATCATCTCCAAGTGATACATTTTCCTTTGATTATATTTTGGTCAATGTAGAAAACCATTATTTTTTCCCTGACATGTATCTGGTTGCTCCTGAATTAACATACCAAATTGTATTTGGATGATTGGTAGACTCATGTGTTGGAGTAACTAAACCATATTTTTCATTTGAAGAATCATATTCTTTAGCAACATTTCCATGTTGTTTAGGCTTGGAATTTTTTTGCTTCCATCTATTTTGTTGTTATGGTTACTTATTTTCTATTTGTGGTGAATTGTTGAAAGAGGGTTTTTTACTTGATGAGTCCTTTTGAAATGTGTTTTATTAATAATGGTTTAAGTCACATCCTTGTCTTCCATAAATTTGACATGCTCTATAAGAATATGATTTATTCCCTTATTAATTTTGTTGATTATTCTATTTTGAAGATTGTTGTGTATCCTTCATGGGTTTCTTCCCATTTTGATGTGATGCAAGTGCATGCCCATTATCTACTTCCTCTAAATTATGCAAAGCTTCCTCTTGTGGCAACAAATTTACCAACACTTCAAAGGTTGATTTTTGTCCTATGACATTCAAAGTGGTCACAAAGATCTTGTATGTAAGGGGAAATGTTCTAATGATTATAAGGACTAAAGAATCATCGGTCACCAATTTGCCCAAAGATTGAAGCGAAGCCCACAAAATTATAACCCTTCTAAGGAATGCTTATACTTTTTCATCTGATTTGAGCTTGAGAGTGTGCAATTGGGTTCAAAGATGCAAGATTTGATATTGATTCTTTATTTCATATACTCTTTTAATCTTATCCCAAGCATCTTTTGTACATATAGCACTTTCAAAAAAATGAGGTTTTACCTCATTTGAAACTCTAAACATGATTATTAGCTTAGCTTTTTTATTAACTTTATCATATTTCTATTGTTGATCAACATTTGTTGCATGTCTAACCTATGTGCCCTTTACAACTGATCAAATATCTTCAAACTCTAAATGTGTTTGGAATTTTGTTTTCCAAACAATGTATTTGTCATTGTGAATAAATTGTGTGTTAAGGAGGACGAAATGAGGCCTAGAACCAAACATTATGAAATACAAGTTTGTGTATGATAAAAAAGTACAAGTGTGTTTTAAGTATAAAAAATGTGCAAAAATAGAAGTTGTAAATTCACACACACAATGAAATGTAATCACACACAAGCACACAAAGGACGTTGAACTCCACCAAAAATGCATCCTGGAATGCAATGGAAAACCAATGAATCTGGACATCAGTTTCAAGTGAAAAAGTATTTGAAAAGTCTAAAATATGATATAGAATCAGAATAAATATATGTTACAACTGTGAATATCATGTAAAAATATGCGTTTTCAAAAAAATAGCATGCAAATCAAAGATACCAGTCAAAATTTATGACCTCTTAAAGGTCCAAAATACATGAATTGGTCAACTAAATTGGAAAGAAACTAAAATCTGAAATTATAGGTGATCAAAATGTAAAAAATAGCCTTACCACTACATAGATCTCAAAAAAATAACCAAGGTGGAAAAAAATCACATTCCCTAGGCTTCACAAATCAAAAGTTATGACCCTCAGAAGAAAAGATCTTCAAAGATGGCTCATAGTGGTGAAGGATAGGCCATTAAGGGATAAAAATACCTAGCATGTGGTCATATGGCATGAATAGATGATGAAAACTATTGGTGGCATGATGGTGGTGTTGTTTCTAGAAGTGGCAGATCTGGGTGGTGTTCCACCTAAAAAAATGACCCTGCACCAAATAAAGACTTCCAAATTGCCTTCTACCTTCAAACTTTCACCACAAGTGCCTCGATGCTATATTTTTAGAAAATAAATACTTTTCAAAAATATCTCAATGAGGGGAATTTGGTGATATAAAATTTGATGCATGATTCTGCAAAAAACATAAAAAAAACTACCATTTTATCTACTATTCCTCACTTATCGCCAAGCTAAGATTTAAGATTGGCAAATCTATATGTCAACTTTTTCCTTCTATAGGTTGTCAAATTTTTAGCATGGGATGGAAAAAATTGAATCAGTGTGCTACTATCAATACTAGCACAAACTTATCTCTCGATCTCCACCTTATCTCCACCACTTTGAAACCTCATCAGGATTACTTGCTTTGATACCAAATGAAAGATAGAAAGGAATTGTATTAGCTAAAGCACTAAAAGAGGTGCTTATTTATGCATCAAAAAGTGTGATTAAATCTTCTAATCTAGAGGTGATTATGTCTCACAATGTAACTAACCACACATAGGAAATAAAATATATAACTAACCTATGCTACATGTCAATCAAAGGTGTAACTACACCATGTGACATTTATTACATATAGACTAGGATAAATTAATTATTATAACAAGAACCAAAATGAAATACCAAATGTAATGTGATATAAAACCAAAGAACTAATAAGTAAATAATGGTCTAAGTAAGGTGAAATAAAACCAAAGAACCCAAAGGAAAAAATGGTGCTAGTAAAATGAAACTAAATGACATAAACTCGCAAAAACAAAGAAACATGAGAAATAAATAACAAGCAAAAACTATGCTAACATCTATATCAAAGATGAACATGTGAAATACAAGTCTATGTGTCTTGGAAGGTTTCTGTAATGTATAATAAGATTGGGCATCTTAGGATTCCCTAAAGGGTAATTTGGTATAGGGATGGGCATCACAAGATGTCCTAATGTCTGAAGTGACATGTGGATGGGCATCGCAATATGCCACAACATGTGGTATGGAATGAGGTAAATATAGGTTGTTAGAAATAGGTAAATATGTTGTTATGTTATATTTTGAGGATGTTGAAATTGGCATAGGATGTGTAAGAGAGGTATAAATAGGTTTATAAAGTGAAGGAGGACCATCTATGATGTACTTTTGAGTAAGCATGTGAACTAGGTTCTTCTTGGGTTCGTGTGTCCTAAGAGGTTGAGGATTGATGAATGCAATCACCTATTTTAAGTTGTTCATGTTACCTATCCTTTCCTTATTAGGGTAGGGAGAAGGATTGAGTATGGTTTGGATAACATTAGTGGATCAGATGGAGGTATGGAATAATTATTGTTGATCATTAGGTAAGTGATGTTGATGTGATTATGATTCTTTATATTGGATTTGAGAGGTTTTAATATAGTCTTGATAACGTTCTTGTGTAAGAGTATCAAGATTGAAATGTAGACCAAGTAAAGAAGTAAGAAGAAAATGGTAAAGATCACAACAATTATCATGAGAATGACCTACAATAGCATGCCATCGACACAACTTATCATGATTGAACCATTTTGAAGGAGGTTTGGAAGGATCAAAGCTCATGAGTTTAGAGGGTGGCAATTTATTCTTAAGTTCTTCTAGATTTAAGGGAAGGTGGGTTGGGTTAAAATTGGTTAAATTGGATGCTCCATTTTGAGGTTGGAGAGGATTATATTAATAAATGTTATGACAAAATGATTATAAATGTTTTTTATTAATTGTTTGAGGTAATTCAAATTGAGTCATAAGAGTGTCTTACCTTTTTATTTGATCTAAGGCTTCTCCTAAAGTTTTATAGGATAAAATTTGAACCTTGTATTGAAGAGGATCTTTTAGAGTGGTAATAAATAGTTTTAAAATAATAAAATAATTCATGTTATGGTCCACTTTGTGAGCTAGATACTTCCATCATTTGATGAAAGTGTGAGAAGATTCACTAGAAAGTTATTTAGCATTGATGAAATGGCTAGGGTAATTTTCAAGAAGGTTATTATGTTGGAATTCTTTCACTAGAGCATTGAATAAATCATCTAGTTGTGCAATTGAATGTCTAGGAACTTGATTGTACCATTCAAGTGCATCACCAACAAATATTTTGGCTAGGAGTTTGGTGGTAGTAAAGGTGTTAGTTTGGACCCATTCTTTATAGAGATTTCCAAAAGATTTAAGAAAGGTAGTGGGGTATTTATCTCCATCATATGTGATATCATGAGATATGTTTCTAATGTATATGGACACATTGAAAGGAGATAAATGTTCATTTTGAAGATGTTGAAGAAGTTTGTTATGAAAAGGGGTTGAGGGATGATATTCCCATTGGTCTCTCTAAGAGGATGGGGGAGAAAATTCTAATCTGCTTGAGTCATGATGACTTGAAGTGGTTGAATATCCATTTGTAGTATATGAGATTTCATTTGCATCATTTTGGAATTATTATTTATTTCCATAACATTCATTTGTTGAATAATTTGAATAATAATTTGAGTTGTATAAATGGGAGGAGTAATATTGCTAGTGGTAGGAATGTTAGTGTTGGTAGGAAGAGCATTCCCTATATTAGCAATAGGGGAGGGATTGTTGGGTAGAGGATTCCCCACATTGGTAGTAGGATGAGGACTAGGGTGAGTAACCTCAATTATATTACATTGTGTAGTCATTGTTTTGGGATTAGGAAGACATGAAGGAAGGAATTCAATAGATTCATCTAAAGTGATAATATAAGTGAGATTTTGATCTAAATATTTTATTATGAAGTGTTCTTGATTAATTTAAAGTTGAAAAAAAGACGTAAATATGAATTTAATATGTTACTAAACTAGGTTGGCCATTTACTAAATTGTGTCAAAAAAATAGAGGTGAAACAAACTAGATCGGCCACCTACAAAACTAAGTCATCCAGGACATATAGAGTCGAATAGGTCGATCTAGTTGATTTTTAGGAAGAAAAATAGTAATATGAAATTATACTAGGTCTTCCATGTCCTATGGAGTCGGCTAGGTAAATCTAGTTGATTTATGGGAAGAAAATGAGAGTCTAAAAAAGGGCCAAAATAAACTAAGTCGACTAGCTCAACTTTGTTTTATTCTAAAAAAATTCAAAACAAATTAGGTCAACCATCTTGACCTAAATGATTGTGTATATAATTTTATTAAAACTAAAAAAACTTGTAAAAAAAAAATAGAATTTTGAATTATTGATTGTTTTTATTATGAAATATAAATGAGAGATTTAGATAATTGATAAAATTAAATTACTAAGTTGGTAAGAGTGAACCTAGAAGATAAAACAAGATCATCCAAGTTGACTTAGTAGTTTTTCCTAAGAATGTTCAATTGCCTACATGTAGAAAATACAACTAAGTTTACTAGCTTGACTTAGTTGAAAACCTGCACATGGAGAGCTAAAGTAGATTGATAGGTTTGACAGAGTTGGAAAACCTATAAATAGAGTGTCAAACTAGGTCAATAGGCTCAATGAAGTTTGAAAACTTGTGCACAAAATGTTCAATTGGGTCGATAGGTTCGATCTAGTTAAATGTAAATAAAAAAATAAAAACTAAAAATCTAAGAGGGTTATATTTGCATTGGGTTCACCAGAATGTATGCAAGCAAGACTAGACAAATATATAATTTATCCTACTTAATAATATTCAATATCAGAGAAGGTAATCAACTGACAAGTGTGCTTGAGGATACGTTTAAATCAAGGTCATGACCAATAATGGATCTGCTAAACCTACACTAAGAGATCTTTTATCACACCATGGAAAAGGAGAGGTTTCCAAGGCCTCTAGGCAAATTCCATCTTGTGATAACCCTAGCTAGGTATTTATGTTTGTAAACAATATTAAGCAAGCTAATTTACTAAATAACTATGCAAACTAATCTAGTAAAAGCATATTCAATCTAATATAGTGCTCACCAAATCTTGTGGTACAAATAGGGAAGACAATAAACATGCAAAGATAAATATATCTATAACATAGAGAATATCTAAGAAAGAAGAGATATAATTTAACATATATTAACTCTAAAACATCTACTTATTAAAATATGAAGGGCTGACAATATACTTACCTTTGTTGAAGTGAACCCATTGTGTCTTAATCTCTCCCTTGGCTAATGGTGCTTTGCAAGAGATTGTTGTGGGCATGTAAAGATCATAAGTATAAATCAACTTTAGGCTACAAGACCTTTCCTATGCATCCAAGACTTTCATAAGACAAGTGCTACTTCTCCAAGGGAAAATACCTAAGCAATGAAACCTCTTATTGATTATATGATGTGCAACTAATTTATCCTCTCTTTAAAAATGAAGTTAAGGTTGTATTTATTGCCATGGATAGACCCTAAAAACTTCTAAAAATTTAGCTAACAAGATCAATCAAGTCAGCCTTGTTAGGCGGGAAAAAGTTCCACTAGTCCTTTTAAAAATAGGTTTGTTGGGCCGACTGAGTTTCATAACATGTGTTGAATTTCAAATGAGGTTGACCTAGTCGACTGAGTTCATTTTTATAGACTTGGCTGACATAGTATTAATGATAGAGTCAGTCTACTCGACTTTGTAGGTCCTAGCCAACATAGTAAGTTAAGATGAATAATATAGTCGACTTGATTAACTTTAGACATGGACACATATTTTCTTATACTTTAAGTTTTTATTTTATATTTATACTTTCAAGATGTTTGAGAGTGGTTTCAAACCTCTACAAGATATAATGTAAATTCTAGATTTTGGAGGGGCCATACTTCAGGGTTTTAATATGTTAGACTTAGTTATATTTTAGGATTTTGGGATTTCAGGGAGACATCATAGGAGGAATTATAGAAAATAAGTGGATAGACACTCTAGGGAAGTTGGAAAAGTAGTAGGCATAATACAAAGACACAACAATTTTGTGAAGCACTAAGGGTCTACCAACCCTTTTCCCAGTGCATCCTTTAAGGCATGCTCTCAGAGAGATTGAAACTCGGTAGGTTCCTGCAAGAGAGAAAGTGTTAGTAAGTATTAAATATTAGAAACATTGTGTGCATACACGATCTATGTCTAATATACCATGATAAATCATCTCTCTTGACATTTTGGAGGTTTTCCAATGTCCAGAAGCATGGTCATGACTATATTTATGTTGTTGTAGATTGATTCAATAAAAGGTATGTTTTTATTTCTTATAAAAAAATGACATGAAGCATCTAAATTTTTATTTTGTAATGTTTGAGTGCATTTTGAATTTATGAATTCCATTGTTTCAAATATATATTCAAGGTTTTTGAGGAAATGTTGCTCCACCATGTGGGGCAAGATGGATATCAAACTCCAAAGAAGCCTAAATTCCCATCCTCAAACCTATGGGCAAATAAAAGTTGTAAATAAGACTTTGGTATATATGATATAGGGTTAAAAAAATAAATATCCAAGGACTTGTGATGAATCTTTAGAATATATCCAACTCTCACATGATAGGACAATACATACATCCAATAAAAAGTCACTATTTGAAACATGTTTGGATAAGGTCAATACATCCATCTCAAGGTGATATAGTACGTAGTGAGGTATCAAGCCAAGTAAAAGGTTATACATGATCAACATTGAAAAGAGCATGCACTCAATGTATGGGATAAGGTATAGATGCATTTTATCAAAGATAGACTTGAAGGATAGGCTAGGGAGCTCAAACTTATAATGTATGAGCCATTCATCATCTTGGAGAAAATTACAGAAAATTATTTTAAGTTTTAACTACCCCCATTTATGACGAT
The DNA here is from genome assembly GCA_037957365.1 of Torreya grandis. Classification (NCBI taxonomy): domain Eukaryota; kingdom Viridiplantae; phylum Streptophyta; class Pinopsida; order Cupressales; family Taxaceae; genus Torreya; species Torreya grandis. Next base: position 5,583,585 of record JARHVA010000324.1, read on the forward strand.
GTACTCAATAGTAAATTGTTATAAATTGCACCTATATGAGACATCCATGTTGGACAAGGAAGAATAAAGGAAATTACTACCTTCTATAAAAGACTTAATCTTGGATAAATAAGGGGAGTTGGTGGAGAATGTAATGTTAAAATGATAAATTAGAGAGACTAAAATAGGGTTAGTTTGAATCTTAGCAAGTTGGAATTTGGAAGGAAGACCCCAAGGAAAATAAGATGGCACCTTAAATATGAAGTGGGAGTACACATCCCACATTTTCTCACCCACTAATTTTTTTTGGGACTCAAAGCTTCCCAGAAGGAAGCTATGATCCATAGGATGAGGAAAAACAAACCTATTCATCATACAACCAAAAGAAAATTGATTTCACTTAAGGAACAATGTTCAAAATAAGGATGTGTTATATAGTACTAAAACCACTGGTATATGCATGGGAGATTGCATAATTTCTGGTTCTTTTAAGGGGAATTTCTGTTATGACCAATCTATATAGGTTGTAATTTCATAATTTTCAATTAACTTGTGGGTGGTTAATTAATCATCATGTCAATTTTGAAACCATCAGTTTGTTTAAAGAAATGGTTTCTCCCAAAAGTTGAATGACCATATTAATGATATAATGAAGTCCTATCTTCAATTTTGAGTCATTTTGGAGACCTTTATAGTGCATGAAAGGACACTCTTAGAATATGATAAATAAGAGGCATAAATCCAATTGTAAGCATGGGTGTATGAGAGATAGAGTTGGTGTTCAATTTTTCATTGTAGGAGGAAGAAAGATTACAAAGAGGACCCAGGTGAGGAAACAACAGTGTTGTTATATTTTTTCTATTAATCTTTTTTAAATATGTTTGATTAAATAAGAAGTTTAGTAGCTAAGCTAATATTGTTTCTTGTTGGTTTTCCCCATACTTAGGTTTCTAGGTTAAGATTATTGGTGTCTATTGATTTATTATTGTTTTTCTTTTGAATTTTTCATAATTATATACATTCATATTTCATTACTACAAATTATATTTATAATTTCAACAACAAACAAATAATTTTAACTTAAAAAATCAAATATATCAATTTAAAATAAAATTAATATATTATAATTATATAAATAAAAATTAAGCAATTATATTTAAGAGTTTAGACATCACCATTATTGTGCAGACTTATTACCTAGTTAATACTAGATTCTTGAGTCCGATTAACATTAATTGTCAACTCAGGGTGCATACGCTTTTTAAGGATGTTAGCACTATATATGCATTATTGATTCATATATTAACTTGTTTTACTAGTTGTAGTACAATGAACTTTTATTAAATTCACTAGATAGTCATACTATGCAACCATTATAACAAAAATACATAAATACTTCACACTTTATATAATCAAACTAATAATGAAATCAATTTATACAACACACTTAACTAAGGAGGGTCAGGATCTTCACTGCAACTCCTTCTAAGGGGGCCATTCCTTGTTCAAAATTGAGTTCCAATCTTTCTCTGAGAGATTTGAAAAAGCTTCTTATAGAATCAACCTTCTCATTACTCAAATCTATAGCAATTAAAGATTAATACAGAAGATTATAATATTCAGAATGAAATGACTTATATAATTCTACTACTCTTTTATCATCTATCCAAATCCTAATCTGATCTAGGTTCTACCATTAAATATAGAAGGTAGTCTATTGGTTTTCAACCAAAAACACTAAACTAGGGTAAAATATAAATACTTAAGAACTACCCCAGTCATCCTTCAAGGGGTTAGAAAATGAAGTTACTTATTTTAGCCCTGACTAGGTTAAGGACAATGTATATTGTTTTGTTGTTTTACTTCTTTTTTCTCCTTTCCATTGTCCTTGTCTTTCTCATCTTTGACAACACATCCAAGTTTTCTTGTATGTGGGAATTCTATACAACAACTATAGTCCTTTTCAATCATTCATTCAGTTCCCAAGATAGATGGATGTGTCCTTAATATCTAGTCACACTAATAGTTCTGTTCAGTGTAGTGGCTGCGAGCAACCTATAGGTGAAATTCTAAATTTATTATAGGAAATTTATAGTGCCTATGGGTAAACTATAGGTGGAATCCTATAGTTTCTATAGACAACCTGCAGTGGCTATGGATAACCTATATGTGGAAGCCTATAGTTTATATGGACAATCTACAATGGCAATTAGCAACCTGTAGGTGAAAGACTACAGTTGTTACGAGTAGCCTATAAGTGTTGTGCCCAAATAAGATTCTTCAATCCTTACAGTACCCTTCAAGTGTTTGTTAAATAAAGTTACGCAAGTATAATCTAAACAAAGAAAAATTATCATTAATTCATAACACACACACACACACACACACACACACACACACACACACACACACACACACACACACACACACACACACACACACACACACACACACACACACACATTGATGCACACACAAAATCATAAATTCATTCATTTATTTGTATGAGTCATGTATGGTTATAGGGATTTACATAGAAAAATATATATACTAGGTATGGATGAGGCTTAAAATAGAGCAATTGGTGGCCTCATCACATCCCCTACTTAACCTCTTGTTCAAACTTGAGCAAGCCTTATTTACATTTTGAAACCATATAATTTTTTGAAATCTAGAGACTCTATGCAACCTAACCCTTTACGGATATAGAAGCCTTTAGCATCATCCATGTTCTCTCATCTTTTCTTCTCAGCCTCTCTGTCAGCTGCGACCTTTCCCTTCCAATTATGAATTATGAACCAAAACAAAGGAGGTTGAAACATCAATCCCAATTATTTTTCCCTTCTCCTTCTGACAAGCTCAATATACGTGTATACTTTATGTATGGCCTCCCTAATATTTTGAGGGGAGTAAGGTTCCTTTATTTTTAAAGCATCAGAGAATTCTGCCTATCTGTGAGAACAAGAAAGAAAAATTTGCTTTCCATCTCCTTCCATAAGACTCAAATAATGATTCTAAACTTTTAATTGTTTTTTTATGACCCATACTTGTGGAGTACCTGAGTTCATGAAGGAGATTCATTCTTCTAATACATAATCTAGATTACCTAATTCACTTCTAATCATTAGGGTAGCTTCTTTTTCTTTTTCTTAATACTCTTCCACCTGTTTCCTTTTTCTTGTTTCATTAAGGACATATGAATAAAATGCATTTACTTGGGCATCTATATTTGGATTTCAATCTACATCACTGGGTATAGCATATTGATGTATGTAAAAATCACTTAACTGTGCTTAGAGATCAGGGTCAGCATGTCTATAAACTTCAAAGAAAGATTTAGGGTCACAAACCATGTAGGACTGATCATTATAGATCCTATCATATCTAAATTTAATCCATCTCTTTTCTAAGTAGATAACATACATCTTAGAAAGTGATCTGCACTCCATTAACATTTCAATCGTTTCATGAATTTTATTAATCTTTTCCTTCAAATAATTTATCTTAGTTTTAGCCATTTTTAGACTTTCTTTTAATTCATCTCATTGTTATTTTGTTTCAATACATACCTTAAATCTTTGTATCAACTCCTTGTAGTAAATTTCATCATCACCAAAATTTTCCTTAAGAAAATTTAAGAGGTCATCAGTTTCTACAAGCATGGTAGCTGAAAGATCTACATCAATAACTTATATTTTAGGTGGTTTTGTAGTGGGTAGAGGATGAGGAAATATATTGTAAAGAGGTACCAAATCTAGATCATAATCTTCTATAGGTGCTTCTAAAGGTATATTAATGCTATCTATGGGCAAGGTAGATGAAGTTGTTGCAGGTTCTTCCAAGAAAGTTGTTGCAGATCCCTCCAATAACCTTTCTCTTTCTATAGGTGATTCTACAAATTTTGTTACCCCTAGAAGTGTTTCTAGGCCTCTCTTACCTTTCAAATCTGTTATCTAGTTCCTCAGTCTATATATTTATTTCATAGTTTGTTCCAAGGTTTGGAACTCTTGGTCATCATGAGGAACTACCTCTTGTTTTGATTATTCTTCTATAGTCTTTTCTTCAATCAATTCCTCTTCTACTGTAGGTTGATCTATCATTCTTAGCTCTTCTTATGTGTACCCAATGTGTCTGAATAGATCCATGTCTTCCTCAGTGAATCTGGATGGCTTGGGTGACTTTATTTCTTCTTCCTTGAAAGATTCCTCTTCAGTAGACCATTCAACAATCTCAAACCCATCAAAGGTCTTTCAAATCCTAGGTTCTTTCTTTCCTTTTTCATCCTTACTGATGTCTATGGGTGAGGAGGCTATATTTGTCTTTTGTTTCTTAATTCTATAAGATCTCATAGGAGGTATTCGTCTTCTTGATATAGAGGGGTTTTTTTCTTCAATTTTATTTTTCTTTTTAGGAGGGGTGGTTGTTGGAACTTGTTCTTCCTATGTAATAGTTGATGGAAGAAATTTCTCTTGCCCTGAAGGAGCCATGGTGGAAGAATCAATATTTGGTGAAGAGACAGCTGGAATAGTGGGAGAAGGAATATTTTACTTAGTTTGTATGGATGGACTTTCCTCCTCTATGTTATCAGGAGGTAAGACTAGTTTCCTTTTCCTTCTTCTACCTGTACAATTTCAGATGGACCCCTAGTAGCTATGGGTTATTCAATAGCATTAGTGCCTGCAGTTGCTTCTTGTGCAATCTATTGGGACTACTCCTTAGGAGATTCCTCCTCATTATTTCCCTCTTCTTGCTGAGGTATAACATTCCCTAAGGTTAAAAATTATTCCCAACTGAGGTCTAGTCTAACAGTGTTTATTCCATATTTGTTTATCAACCATATTAGACCATGATAAGATAGAGCTTTCTCAATCCACTTCTGGTACTTTTTGGACATATTTTTTATAATGTTCCATAGGTGATTTGGAATATTAATGGTCCTATCATGCCTTAAGTGATTCAAAAATTTAAACTAAAGAGTATAAATTAGAGAGTACCTTTCTTCATAGGTCATATATTTGATGATATATGAGGTTATTTTCCTTCACAATACAATTAGGTTGAATATATCCACACCATCTTTCTTTAATACTAGCATTTCATCTCCATGACAGAACTGTTGTCTGGCTTCTTGAGCATTGGATTTGTCTTGTCAATTCTCTCTTGTACTTGACAGCCCAGTTGTTTGGCTTACCAGTTCTTTAGTAATTGAGAATGTGATGCCATGTATAGTAGCTTGATCTCATGTAAAGGATCCTACAAATTCCCTATCAAGAGGTTTTGAAAAATTATACAATAAGTGGTCCATACAACTCTATTGAAGATAGCTCAACTAGATGGGTCTCCTTAAAGTTGCCTATGATATGTTTCTTCCCTTCTCATAACTAACCCTCCCATTCTATTAAGTTTAGTTATTTTAAATCATTTAAACCAATAATTAGCAACACACTCTATTTGGCTTCAAAAATTTTGCCTATATCAAAGTAGGGTTTGTTTAATAATGGTAGTTTGTGGTTGTAGGTTATGGCATGCTTCAACTTTGCATAAATGGTTGTACTTGCAAGAGTAAATAATGAAACTGATTATTTTTCCTATAGGTTATTATGACGATCATTATGGTGTCTAATCCTATACTTATGGATCGTGTAGTGCATTGTATTATCACCCACAACATTCTCTCCCTCCCACATGAGCCGTCACTTGTCCCTAAGTGACATGGAATGATTAGGACATAAGAGATAACGGGGTCATGATTAGGGATATAAGTGTAGGTTGAGATGTCATCATGTAGGTTTAAGTGTGATTTTAGAGGTATTAATGAATGACATGTTAATGATTTGATATGATTTTCAATATAGTACACGTTATATTAAAACAATAAATACTTTTCTATGATCAAAATATATGATGTACCTTTTTAATAGTTTATCTAGGATTACGCCAAGGATTTATATGTGAGTGTTTGTAAGCGAGTGGTTGAAAGAATGAAATGATTTTTATGATAGTTATAACTGGACTAAAGTAGGCCCCTTTGATTAATTATGAGATCACAAGATGTTAAGCTTCTATAGTGCCCTCAGCTTGCCTGCATGTAATCATGATAGCCTGCATAGAACTAGAATAGGGGTCTTGGAGTTGGATGAGAGATTATTACCCTCCTAACACAAGGTGGTTATTATAGATCTATGTTATCTAAGTCAGGTGTTGTATGAACATAGAAGAGGGTAGTTAAGGGTGTTGTGGCTTTGTGATCTTCCTCTGCATGAGTTTGTTAATGATTTGTCTCTGTGTTGTCTTATTCTATGTGGATTTTATGCCTAGTAATTTTTTCCTTATTATTCAAGGGTAAGCCTAAGCAAAGTTTTGAATTTGTCTGATCTAATCCTCCTTCACTCCTCCTCTAACTTGTCTGGTGTCTTCCATGTATTTCTCAAAATCTCATAGCCAAGGCCATAGCTTAGAGTTTGTGAAGAACTATCCTGCATGTGCTTAGAGAAATGTTAAGATGTACCTATAGCAACTAGAGGTGGTGTCCATCGCAACTATAAAGTTGTATCCAACTGTGGGGAAGGAGCTTGTAGCAATTGAAGGAATACCTTCATTGACAAAGGTTCTTATAGCAATGGTGAGGGAGGTACTTGTAATAACCATAGAATACCCCGTGGCAATTAGAGGAAGATGAATAGTTTTGCTTAGAATGATTATTTATTATTTATTTTTCATTTTACCCCTAAATAGTCAGCAAGTTGGTTTTATATTTAAGCTCATTTTATAGTTTTGGGTAGTTAGTAGGCTAGTTTTCTACCTAAAAACTATCAACAATGTCCAAAAAGGGTTTTCATTATTGATTTTTTTTTTGACTCTAACTGTTGCTTGTAGTAGAATGTTTATTCTGGATCCTTGCCAAATCAGCAGTGAGGGTAACTAGTCAAGGACCAAGTGAAGGTCTCAGTATTCATGCCAGAGGAGGGCTAGGATGTCCTCCTCTCTTTCTTCATTTGTGTGTTGGTTGGTTCTCCCTTTATCTGGTGAAAAATCATGTTGATCTAGCACATCATTGTATCCATTTTATAATTGCATGTGTATGTGCTTGGTAAACTCCTCCTGAGTGAGTGTTTTTTTGTACAAATTTAGTCTGAAACCATTGATCAGTAGATAGAATTTTACCAGATCAATGGTTTGAGGTTGCATTGCTCCATTATCATAAACATGCTCAATCTCAAATGGACCAAGCCATCTAGTCTAGAGTTTACCCTTGTGATCATTGTATTTTGAATTAAAAAAAGGACCCAATCTTCTACATTAAATTGTTTGACCTTAATGTTTTTGTGATGCCATCTAATATGTTGGTGTTGTATAAGTTATTTTTTTTGCAATGCATGTTGTTTGTATTCATTTAAGGCATTTAATTTCATAAGCTTTTCTTTTTGTGTTTTAGATATATCCATCCAAGTGCTAGTGATGTTTATAAGTTCTTGTGCTTAAATTTAATTGATAAGATAGGTTTCTTTCCATAGACCAATTCATATGGGGTGAATTTTGTAGTAGTCTTCCACGTGATTCTGTAATCTCAAATAGCTTTAGGAAGTCTAGCCTCCCAATCATGGGACATAATAACAGTCTTGATCAAAATATTTTCTAACTTCATGTTGGTGACTTCCACTTGTCCATTAGATTGTGGATGATATGGAGTTGATTTCTTATGCCTAATCTCATATTGTTGGACCAAAGCAGTAATTAAACTAGAAGTGAATTGGGGTCCTTGATCAGTGACTATTTCTTGTGGCACACTATATCTTGTGAATATTTATTCATAGATGAAAACTTCCACCTTCTCATCCCTGATGTGTGTAAGAGCCTTTACTTCCACCCATTTAGTGACATAGTCATTACATATAAGGATGTACTCTTTATTATTAGATTTCAGATCAAAAAGTCCTACAAAGTCTAAGTCCCATTTTTAAAAGTGTTCAAGCACTATTTGAGGCTGCAAAGGCATCTCATATGAATGTGTAGGTATCTCCATACATTAAAATTTGTCACAATGAGCAGTATACTTTATTGCATCTTTATGGAGTGAGGGTCAATAATATCTTATATTCAATATTTTTACTATTGTACACTTGGCTATAAAGTTCCCTCCACAAAGTTCATCATGGTAGGCTTTGAGGATACCTAGAACTTCATCTTCTCTAAGATATCTTCTAATGATGGAGTCAGGCCTAGTATAAAAAAGAAATCTGAACAACCAAAAATACCTACCACTTTTCTTAATCAAAGCTCTTTTTTGTTTAGTGAGGAAGTGTTGTGGAAGTAACTATGTGGCAAGGTAGTTAGCAATATCAGCATACCAATGTGTGGTAAGGGTGAGGGAGAATAGGTGATCATCTGAAAATGAGTCATCCACTATGGTATCTTCTTGAGGGGATTGTAGGCATGATAATAAGTTAGCCATGCCATTGTCCTTATTAGGCTTATCTATAATGGTTAGATCAAATTATTATAATAAGAGTAGTGATCTTATCACTCTATTTGGGATAGCTAGTTTATTCATAAGGTATCGAATGGTTGCATGGTCTATAGAATAAAGACTTGATACCCTGTGATGTAGTGATGGAACTTGTTGATAGCATAGACTACTACCAAGAACTCTTTTTTAGTAACTGTGTAATTTAATTCTACTATTTGTAGGTTCTTATTTACAAAATATATAGCATAATTGAGTGTTTATTTTTGGCCTAGCATATCTCTTGGCACAGTATCTAAAGCATTTGTATGAATATGGAAGGGAAGCTTCTTATTAGGACTATGCAGAATAGGGGTGGTGGTCAATAATTCCTTCAATTATTTGAAGGTTTTATCACAAACATGAGTCTAGATGAATTCAACATCTTTAGTTAGGAGAGTGAAAAATGGTGTTTCTACTTTACTAAAATTATTTATAAATCTCCTGTAATAACTAGTATGTCCTAAAAAACTCCTAAAATATTTATAAATTTCTAAGGAACATAGAAGTTTTTTATGATGCTGATTTTTACAAGGTCAACATTAATTCATTTAGCAGATACATGGTGACCTAAGATAATGCCTTCTGTCATAAGCATGTAGCATTTCTTATGATTTAAAGATAAATGGTGCTCCTAAAAACATTGCATCACTTTATTCAGGTTCTTCAAGCACTCATCAAATGTTTTTCCATAAACAGTGAAGTAATCCATATAAATTTCTACACATTCATTGGTCATATCTGTAAAGATACTCAAGACAGTCCTTTGAAATGTTGTAGAAGTGTTACATAGCCAAAAAGGTAATATAACATAAGCATAAGTACCCTAGGGACAAGTGAAGGTGGTCTTCTCCTGGTCCTCAGGAGCAATGCTAATCTAGTTGTAACCACTGAAGTCATCTAGAAAGCCAAAATATTTTTTCTCTACTAGTGTCTCCAACACCTGATCAATGAAAGGTAGAGAAAGATGATCCTTTTTTGTTGTTGTATTAAGTTCCCTGTAGTCTATGCATACACACCATTCTTCATTTTTTTTGGGATAATTATCAATGGTGAAACCTGTTCACTGTCTAAGATGGGATATATAAATCCAACGGTCAAGATTTTTTGTAATTCCACTTTGATTATTTCTCTAAGAGTTAGATTCATCCTACATTGTGGCTATCTGATTATTTGTCACTCTTCTTTGATATAGATATGATGTGTGCATATTTATGGACTGATTCCTTGCATATCTTCATAATCTCATACAAAAGTATGTTGGTTTGCATGCAACATATTGACTAGGCATTTTTCCTCATTTGACTCCAACTTGTTATTAATAAGCAATGTTTTTCCTAAAGAGATTTCAATTTGTCATGAGAGTGTTTTTATCATTTCTATATTGATAATGGATTTGGGTTGGCTTCAGCTATGAATTAGAAGTTGGTGGAATATTTCTTGTATAGATGCATCACAATTATCTTCTTCCTAGAGGCTAAAAAATGGGCACTCAACAAATTGCAAGTGGTTAAGATCTGCATAATGAGTTTGGTAATTGCTCTGGAGAACATTGAAGTGAATTGTATCTTCTTCTTGATCAGCTAATGTGCATGAATGGTATATTGTGAATAAAATAATCCAAGGAGGTTTCTCTATCTCATCTTTTTCAGCCCATAATGTATGCTATAGTGCCAAGGTAGGCTGTGTTAGGGGATAAATGACCAAATTTTTAGTGTGATTGCCATTAAAAATCAACATGTCACCTGATCTGCAGCTGATAAAAGCATCAATCATAGAAAGCTAAGGTCATCCTTAGATAAGAATATATCCACCCAAATTAGATTTTGGCTACATCATAATGAAATGTGCAAGATATTCCCAAGAATCTATAGTAATGATAAGATCTTCAATTACTCCTAGTCTGACAACATATCTGTCAGCTATTTATAGCATTGTAGATGTGGGATGAATATTATTCAACTATAGCTTGTTCATGGTTTCAGTTGTCATTATATTTAATGATGCCCCCAGGTCTATCAATGTATTAGATAGTTGTTGATTATGGATCTGGATTGTTACTACTAGGTGTGCTAGATCTAAATATTTTTTTGGCAGGTTGGTTACTAGCTTAATGTCTGTAAGCTGGCCAATCACATGCACTATATTGGGATCCTTATTCTTACTTCCAGGTTTACATAGAGATAATTCTCTAACATCTTTAGAATATATGGGTATATCTTTTATGGCCTGGAAGAGGGGAATTTTAACACAGAGATTTTTGAATTGTCTTAGGAAATCAAATTTAGGGCCAATTACATGGTGCTGAAGGGTAAGATGTTTTAGAAATGGTGGATTTATTTCATCAACATCTTTATTTGTTGGTTCATAGATTTTTTGCAATGGTAAAGGTAAGTTAACATGATCTTTTTGAGTTTCTTGATCTGACTCCATTATTATGGGTCGGGCTAGAGGTGGTAGAACTTTCCCTAAATGTAAGTAAACTTCATTGATGTTCACTATATATATCAGGTATTGGATAGGTTCAGTACTAAATGTTGGTTGAACCAACTTATTTTTAAGGTTCTACACTAGTTAGGTAGGGAGCTAATTAGGCTTGGGTGCATCTTGTGTATTGGGTACAAGAGTAGGAGGTTGTTGTTATTGTTATGGAGAAAATCCTCCCTAGTGGTTTCTCCAAGACTGATTGGGTCTCCAAGGTTGTTGCCACTGATTTGTGAAGGATAGGCCTTAGGGTGGTTATCAAGCTTGTATCCAAGGTGAGGATATGTTTTATGGAGGCTATTAGGAGGTGGTGGGGTAGCTTGTTTAAGGTGGATGCTATGTTGACTGAATATTTTATCACTAGCTGACTGATGGCAAAATAGGTGTATCAACCATAGCATAAGGAGATTTATTCAGCAAAATGGATGTGGTGACCACAGCCAGATTGAGACAAATCTCTCCTCTCAGCAAGGGGAGGTTCCCTGTAATTTATAGTGTATATATATATATAAGTTAAAAATAGAAACAGGAGTGAAATCATACCATCCATCTCTCTTTTTTCAGGGATGATGTTCACATAACAGAGGAGAATTATGGTGTAATTGCTGAAGGCACTCCTCTTCTTTTAGAAGTGATATTTAGCCAACAACAAGATTCTTCCTGGGTAGTAGCAAAAAACACAATAAACCCATGAAAGCACAAAGTCTTTCGTTGTTCCTCCCACTAATTAGGACAAAGGGACACAGTAGTTTAAAGCGTAGCCCAAAGTCTCCACTTCAACTACAACAGAGTAAAAGGATTACAAAGGATAAAGAGAGCTCAAAGTCTCTCTAGTATCCCTTTACACAAACACAGACTGAAGGAAATTATGGTAGCACAGTCTCCCATAGTCAGCTTCAGGACATCCTCTAACTTACTTCCACTTATTTTGCTTATTTGATTAAATGGACAAGACTATATTTAGGAAACAAACATAAGAACAATTTCTTAGATGACACAAGTTTATTCCAACACAAAGTCTGAAAGGTCACTTGCTTTCTCATTCATTTAACAAAGTATGATTAATAGTCTGAGCTCAAAGTCTCAAGATTGCCTTTCCATTTGGGCAGAGCTTTACTTCTAATAACAGAGAGATCTCTTTTTTTACAAAATGAGAGATTGCAATATATAGACTCATAAGAAAGACTTGGGTGCTTGTTTTCATAAAGACGACCCATGCTGAATTGAATGCATTGATTATCTATGAAAAGATCATGCTGAAAAAGGTCATCGGCCTTGACTTTAGCATTCTAAATCATCTCAAATGTCTCCTCCTAAGCATGGGTTGTCTGGTCTTCTTTATGACACTTACACGGCTGTCTATTCTCTTTTACTTAATCAAAATAAATAGGCTGCACCATTAGATGTTTTATGTTCTTTGATGTCTACCTAGTGGACTATTCCACCTTCTAGAAATAACTCTCCTGCAGATATTTCTAGAATTCATGTAGTCATTCTCTCTTTCCTTGCCATGTTTTGTCTCTTCTTGGCAATCTGAGCTCTCAGGGCTATCTTCTTGCTTCCTTCATTCACTTCTTTGGCTCCTTTCTGGGCTGGTCACTGAGTTTGTTCTCAGAGCTTTTTAAAATCAACAGTTATTCCATCACCCTAAAATTGATATCCATAGGGACGTCACTGGTCGCTTTGAACCTCTTTGAACCTTGAACCTTGAACTCTTTTTGTTTAAAGGTTCAATGGTTTTGTGAAGGGCCGCATTCACTTTCTTTTTTTCTTCGATCGAACCATTTCTTTGAACTTCTTTCTAGAATCTTCCGCTTCCTTCATTCACTCGAAGCTTCCATTTGAACTTATGGACTCTTTGAACCCATTGAACCTTTGAACCTTTTGGGTTCAAGGTTCAACGGTTCAATGATTCATTCTCTTTCTTTGAATCCTTTTATTCTCTAAGTCTTACAAACTTATTGAACTCATTGAACCTTTAAAATTTTGAAGCATTTTGGTTCAAAGGTTCAATGGTTCAATCTTATTTCTTTGAAGTATTTGAAGCTTTGAACTCTCTGGATTTTCTAAGTCTATCTAAGTTATTGAACCTTTGAACTCGTTGAACCTTTGAACTCTTTTTAGTTCAAGGTTCAATGGTTCAACAATTCAATCTTCACTCTTTGAAGCCTTCTTTTATTTAAGTCTTTTAGACTTATTGAACTTGTTAAACCTTTTGACCTTTGAACCATTTTGGTTTAGGGTTCAATGATTCAACGGTTCAACCTTATCTCTTTGAATCTTTTTATATGAGTCTTTCAAAGTTGTTGAACATTTGAACTCATTGAACCTTTGAACCTTGCGAAGGCGGGGTTTAATGGTTCAAAGTGGTTCATTCTTTTTCTTTGAATCCCCCTGTTAAGTCTTTTGATCAAACCTTTACATTGAACCTTCCTCAAAATATTAAAGAAATGCCTTAAGTGTTTTGAACTTCCTTTGAAGAAAGCCTGCCTGTTGAACCTGCGACTTCCTTAGCTAAAAAGGGTTGAATATTTGAAAAACTTAAATACTTAAAACATTTTAAAAGAAAGAAAGAGAGAGTTTTGCTCTGCAGGACCAAAATGGTCAGTATGTTGTCCATAAAAGCAAGTGATGGATTTTGGGAACAACAACTGGCTCTAGTTGGGGAACTTCCATCGATTAAAAACTAAAGCAATCAAAGGGAGTAAAATATAGAATCTCAGTGCCTTCAATTACGCCATTGGACTATGGAGTGATGCTTACCCAAAAAAAGAAAGGTGCAAAAAACCAATGACGCCAAAAATAAATGAAAAACACAAAATAAATAAAGATGCACATATATACAAATAGACTTATCTGATACTTCAAGAATTGAAGTCCTTCAAATGCTGCCCACCACGAGGCAGAGCAAATGGCGTTCTATCTTGGTATTTCAGTAAGAAACTATTTTCACCATTTAAACGATGAATGGTAAATGGGCCTCTCCACAAAGAATCAAATTTTCCATGCATTCCTTTTGATTTTCTCCTCTTGTCCCACAATAAGACTTGATCTCCAACCTAAAAATCATGGACCTTTGCTTTCTGATCGAAGAGTCTCTTCACCAGACTTTGATGCATGGCAATTCAGTCCACCACCATAGTTCTTTGTTCATTAAGTTCAGTCAAGCACATGATCTTTTTATCGATGAAACTTTCAAAATTTGAATTTTCCACTATCTTTGCTAATTTTAATGCTGATAATTCTAGGATGATTGGTATCTCTATATTCAGACCATAAAGAAGTTGGAAAGGAGACATACCAATTGCTCTCTTGGGTGTAATTTTATTTGCTCATAAAGCATCAAACAATACTTTATGTCAGGTTCTCTGATTATCATCTACCAGCTTCCTGATAATAGTCTCCAAGTTCTTGTTGCTTGATTCTACTTGACCATTTCCTTGTAGATAATAGTTAGAAGAGTGGGAGAGAATAATCCCATAAAATTAGTAGAATTGGGTAATCTCATGAGAAGAGAAACATGTTGCATTGTCCATTACAATTTTGATTGGGACCCCAAACCTAGAAATGATGCTTTCCTTGAAGAAATTACATACCACCTCTGAAGTAGCATGCTTGATTGGAATGGCTTCGACCCATTTGGTAAAGTATTATGTTACTATAAGGACATAATCATGTCCAGCACTCAAGGATGGATTTACAGTGCCAATGAAATCAATTCCCCATTGTTGAAATGACTCTTCTATCACCATAGGCTTGAGAGGTAACACAACCGTCTTGGGTTTGCCAATGAACTATTGACGCAGCTTGCATCTATGCATTCAAGTGTATAAATATTGAAAAAAAGTAGGCCAATAGTACCTGGCTCAAAGAATCTTATGGGCAATCATAGGGGTAGAAAAATGTCCTCCATAAGCCAAATTGTGGAAGGACTCCAAAAGTTTATTCTGCTGGACTTTATCCACGCAGCGAAGGAATACCCCATCAAGGTTCCTCTTATATAGACCATTGTCCCACAAGATAAAGTTGGCCACTTTTAACTTAACAATCCTCTTTTCTTTACCAGACAAGTGAGCAAGACACTCACCATAGATAAGAAAATGAGCAATATTCGAATACTGCTCATTCATAGTGGTGACAAAGAGAACTGTTGGCATGTCTTCAATTTCTATTTCTTCATGCTTTGCTTCTTCTGGTATGTTATCAACAATTAATTTGTAGAGACCTCTTCTCAACACAAGATTTTTTGGTTTGATAACAAGATCAAACTCCTTGATTTTGGCAATCTAAGTGCCCCTTTTAGTTCCAAACTCTTGCTGGGTTAAAATAGACTTTACTGTTGTATCAACAACCAAAGCAAAAGTGTGTGATTTTAAGATGTAAAAATGGAAGTGTTTTACTACCTTTACCACAGCATAAGAATGCTTCTCCATATTTGAATACTTCAGCGCATGAGCTTTGACAAGACAACTCATGAAAGATATAGGAGATTCCACACCTTCTTTGTTTTACTGAACTAAGATGGTTGAAAGCGTATGTTCAGAAGCATAGCTGTACATCACAAAGTATTTGGTGTAATCAGGACAAATCAAAATTGGGGCATGGGCAATAGCTTCTTTGATGTCTTGAAATGTTGATTTGCCTTCTTCAGTCCAGCTGAAAGCGGCTTTGCCCTTCATCATATTGATGATGTGGTGAGTCTTCTCTGTGAATTCAGGGATGAATCTTCACAAAAAATTCACCTTTTCAAAGAAAGAGTGGACTTCGGTCTTACTAGCAAGAAGAGCAAGCTCTTGAATAGATTTGAACTTTTATAGGTCGATCTTTATACCTTCTCGAGACACAATGGGACCGAGAAGTTTACCTTCTGTGACCCCAAAAATTGATTTCTTGGGATTAAGAGAAATAACATTCTACCTACATCACTCCAGTACTTGTTCTAGATAATGCTTATGATCAGGATGATGCTTAAAAAAGACTATCAAGTCATCAAGATATAGCACAATGAACTTCTCCATTTCATTTATGAAAGCAAGATCCATCACTCTTTGGAAGGTGGCACCAACATTGATCAAGCCAAAAGGCATTTTGTGATATGCAAAAGTGCCCCAAGGTGTTGTGAAGGCGGTCTTATGTCGGTCTTCTTTACCAACTTTGACTTGATTATATCTCAAAAAACTATCTAGCATTGATAACATGTCAGTGCTAGTTATTGTTTGCAGTAGCTAATCCATGATGGGCAGGAGATAGTTGTCCTTTAAAGATGATTGATTAGATTTCTAAAATCAACACACAGGTGAATTTTTTCATTCTTCTTTCTCACAGGGACTATGTTCACAATCTAGGTGGAATGATGGATTGAAAAAACAATTCTTGAATTTAACATTTTCTATATTTCAAACAAAATCATCCCTGATATCCTGAGATTGTACTGCCTTTGCTTCTGCTTGTGAGGCAGTGACTCAATTTTGAGAGGAATTTCATGCTAGATTTTTTTAGGACTGAGAGGTTTCAGACCATCATATGAATATGCCAAAACATCAATGTAATGGTGAAGCAGAGTGATGAATTTGATTTTTCATCAGGGGTACAACAATTCCCAATGTTGACCATTTTTGGATTGTCTTCTGTACTCAAATTGATTTCATCAAAATCCTTGGAGGATTTTGAATCCATTTGTTGTTCCTTGATAAACTTATCATGTTTGTCAAAAAAATTCTCAAGAAAAATTAATCCTTTAGGAATTTTATTTTCTTTGAGCTGAAGGAACTTTTCATTAGCTTTTGAATTTATTTTTAGAGCTGATTCCCGTGGTAGAGATTCACTACCTTCAAAATGAAGCTTTTTAAATTTGTCTCTTTGTTCTAGAAAAGCAATAATTTAGTTATCACCATTGAACACCTACCAATATTTAGCTTTATCATGTATACTTGGTCGAAAGACTAACTCGATAGTGTACCTATTTTCTTTGAAGTCTTTATGAGAGACCAAGAGAGTTGTAGAGACGGCCAATGAATCAGCACGACTGTTGAATTCTCTGGGCATGGTAGAAATACTGAAAGCATAAAAGCTTTCAATGTAGTCCCACACCAGATTGTGATAATGTCATAATCTCTCATTCTTGGTTTGATACAGGTTCCTCACCTGACAAACCACTAGTTTAGCATCTCCTTTGGCATGAAGGATTTTAACACCTTTATCTTGAGCAGTCTTTAATCTGAGCAGCAGTGATTCATACTCAACAGTGTTGTTAGTGTTGCTGAAATACAACTTATATGCATATGGAAAAATATCTCCTTGAGGAGATATCAAAACAACTCCAGCTCCTGAACTGGTAGAAGAACTGCTACCATCAAATTCTAGAATCTAGAAATCATTAGAATATTATCTTCTTTCAGATTTTTCTTCATCAGGAAGAGAAGATCCCTTTTCATGTGTGCTACATCCTACCATTTTTTTTGATATTTTATCTAAATTTTTTGGATTGTCACTTAGTAAGCTTTTGTCTACTGAAACAGGAATGTCTTCAGTAGACAAGAAGTAATTACCCATACCTGAAGACTCAAACATAATTTGAGCTTTAGGGGCTGAAGTTTGAGTGACAATGTACTTCGATTCCTTCTTAAGAAGTAGCTTTTGCATGATGCCCTTAACAGGGATCCTCACCTCATATAGGTCTATGCTTAATTCTCCACCAACGTCTTTGCAAAAATTTTGCCCAAAAAGAATGTCATAAGAGGCTAGAATGTCAGCCACCAGGACTGTCATTTTGATTCACTTATCTGGGAAGGCCACAAATGCAAATTGAGCATCTTTGATTTGTTCCAACAGAGACCCCTATTTATTTTCCATGGAGAAGCATCTCCCAAAGGTCTTATTCAGCGTGAGACCAAGATATTATGCCACCTTGATAGACATGACATTATCAGATGCACTAAAATCAATTATGTAATTATTTTGCTGATGACTATTTATCAACAGGGAGATGTAAAATAGTTTTATCTTTCCAAGAGAAGCTGAAGGAGTAATCACAAGATTATTTTGGGTAGGTGTGTTCTTTGGGGGAATAGGAGTTACTTTCAAATTTTCTTGTCCTACAGGGACAGTTTTATTTTTGACACATTGAACTAACCTATCCAACTGCTCAGGGTTGGATTACAAAAATTCAAACTCAAACATTTGAATTTTGGTCTTCTTAACATGGTCAATTATATCAAATGACTGAAATGAACTTGAAATAAAGAAAATCAGCCCATCAATCTAGTTTTTACTAGGTGTAAGAATGGTCTATGAATTTGAAGCAGAAGATGAAGGAATATTTGAGGTACTTACTTTTTTATTGCTCACTGGGTCCTTTGATTGGAAAGGCAATGAAGTTCCTCATTTAGCAATTGAAATTACTGGGCACAATTTTTCTCTTATTTTTTCTTTATCAGCTTGTTGATCTGATTGGTTCTGGGACCTGGTAAATACAGCATATGATCCATCAAATGCTTCTCTTTTATTTTTGGGTTCATCCTGGTAATTTAGTAAACTAATGTTGGAGTCGCCAGCTGATTTTTCTTGGCCTTCTACAAAGAGATCAATGTCATCTTCTTAGTTCAACTTAGTTTGAAAAGAAAAATTAGATTCGATTTCTATATAACCAACTACTGAGTTAGCTGGTACTGCTTCAATGGTAAGCTTCCCTGGTGGGGAAGGAAGGCGATTTGGTTGCCCTTGGTTTCTAGTAGCATTGCCCTAATAAGAATGTTTGGGAAACATCCTCCTTGGTATATCTCGATAAGGAGGAGTAGACATCCATTGTGCCATTTGTTTTTTGAGAGCTAGTAATTCATTTGCTAGCTTTTATACCATAGAATCAGTGGTGCTTGTAGAAGAAAATTTAAAAGATGAAGAAGATTTACTTCTATTAGGATATCTTCTTATCTTTCTTGCCAAGATAAGGTCATCTTTAACCTCAGTCACCAAAATTTGAGCTGTAGCAAGGTCTATGTGGCCAGCTCACCTCAATAGAAAACTTACTTCAAAAAGCTGAGAATTGATGAAGAAGCATTTGAGATTCTCAGGCGTCAGTTGAGCAATTGTGGGAATCCTGTTCCTCAGCCTGTCAAATTTGGCAATGAAATATCTCATGAGTTCATGAGGCTCCTTCTTCATTTGTGTAAGCTGAGCTAATAGGGCATGTGCTTCTTCTGTAGGTTTGAACCTGGCCTCAAATTTAGCTTTGAGAGTGTTCCAATCAATCACTATTTATGCTTCTAGATGATAAAATCAGTCTGCAGCAGTGCCTTGCAATGTCTCCACAAATAGTCTAATTGCAACGTCTTCATATTTAATGCGTATTACACCACAGGCTATGCAAAAATCTGTAATATGTTTATCAGGATGAACCTTCCCATCACCATAGAACTTGGAATTTTTTTTTTTGAGATACGAGGTAGCTCATGTAAAGGTGGGGTCAGATTCAGGGGACCAAAAGTAATACCCCAGGGGCCTTGAGCTGCCATGATATAGCTGTTGAAAGGAGGGATAATAAATATCTATAGGATATGTATGGACAAAGCTCTACTAGCAGAGAAAAGAGCAGCTTTGCCTGGTATTGGGGACCTGATGTTTGTAGGAGGAAAACTCCTAGTTCGCTGAAGATGAGTTTGTAGAGGGGAAAGATCAAAATTATTTTGTTGCATAAGCTCAAATACAAGGTTAACAATACCTTGAGCTCTTTGGCTTCATGTGTACGGTGGATTTTTTAGAGTGTAAAATAGATATGGAAAAGAACTGAAACTACTTCAAATTGAAACTTGAGGCTTCAAACTGTGTGTCCTTCCCTAGCAGAGTCACCAAAAACTGTTGGCATGGAGCTGATGAAAAAATATCAAATTTACTCGTTCATCCCTAGTGGATTCGACAAAAATTGTTGACTAAATATTTTTTCACTAGCTGAATGACAGTAAAATAGGTACATCAACCATAGCATAAAAAGATTTATTCAGCAAAATGGATGTGGTGACCACATCCAAATTGAGACAAATCTCTTCTCTCAGCAAGGGGAGGTTCCCTATTATATATATATATATATATATATATATATATATATATATATATATATATATATATATATATATATATATATATATATATATATATATATATATAAGCTAAAAATAGACACATGGGTGAAATCATACCATCCATATCTCTTTTTTAGAGATGATGTTCACAGATTAGAGAAAAATTCTAGTGTAATTGCTGAAGGCACTCCTCTTCTTTTAGAAGTGATATTCAGCCAACAACAGGAGTCTTCCTAGGTAGTAGCAGAAAACATAAGAAACCCATGAAAGCATAAAGTCTTTCATTGTTCCTCCCACTAATTAAGATAAAGGGACACAATAGTTTGAAGCATAGCCCAAAGTCTCCACTTTAACTACAATAGAGTAAAAATATTATGAAGGATCAAGAGAGCTCAAAGTCGCTCTAGTATCCCTTTACACAAACATAGATTGAAGGCAATTACGACAGCACAAAGTCTCCCACAGTCAGCTTCAGGACATCTTCCAACTTAATTTCACTTGTTCTTCTTGTTTGATTAAATAGACAAGACTGTATTTAGGAAACAGACATAAAAATAATTTTTTAGATGACATGAGCTTATTCCAACACAAAGTCTGAAAGGTCGCTTGCTTTCTCATTCATTTAATAAAATATGATTAATAGTCTGAGCTCAAAGTCTCAAGATTGCCTTTCAATTTGGGTAGAGCTTCGCTTCTAATAATAGAGAGATCTCACTTTTTACAAAATGAGAGATTACAATATATAGACTCACAAAAAAGACTTGGGCTCTTGTTTTCATAAAGACGACCCATGTTGTATTGAATGCATTGATTATCTATGAAAAGGCCATGTTGTAAAAGGTCATCGGCCTTAACTTTGATGTTCTGAATCATCTCAAATGTCTCCTCCTAAGCATGGATTGTCTAGTCTTTTTTATGATGCTTACACAGTTGTCTATTCACTTTTACTTAATCAAGATAAATAGGCTGCGCCATTGGATGTTTTATGTTCTCTAATGTCCACCTGGTGGACTGTTCCACCTACTAAAAATAACTCTCCTACAGATATTTTTGGATTACCTATAGTCTTTCTCTCTTTCTTTGCCACATTTTGTCTCTTCTTAGCAATCTGGGCTCTCAGGGCTATCTCCGTACTTCCTTCATTCGCTTCTTTGGCTCCTTTCTAGGCTGATTACTGAGTTTGTTCTCAAGGCTTTTGAAAATCAACAGTTATTCCATCACCCTAAAATTGACATCCGCAGGGACGTCACATGTCACTTTGAACCTCTTTGAACCTTGAACCTTGAACTCTTTTGGTTCAAAGGTTTAATGGTTAAAAGGTTCAACAGTTTTGTGAAGGGCCGGTTCGCTTTCTTTTCTTCTTCGATCGGACCATTTTTTTAAACTTCTTTCTGGAATCTTCTGCTTCCTTCATTCGCTCAAAGCTTTCATTTAAACTTATGGAATCTTTGAACCCGTTGAATCTTTGAACCTTTTAGGTTCAAGGTTCAACCATTCATTCTCTTTCTTTGAATCTTTTTATTCTCTAAGTCTTACGAACTTATTGAACTCCTTAAACCTTTGAATCTTTGAAGCATTTTGGTTCAAAGGTTCAACGGTTCAATAGTTCAATCTTATTTATTTGAAGTCTTTGAAGCTTTGAACTCTTTAGATTTTCTAAGTTTGTCTAAGTTATTGAACCTTTGAACTCGTTGAATCTTTAAACTCTTTTTGGTTCAAGGTTCAACGGTTCAATAGTTCAATCTTCACTTTTTGAAGCCTTCTTTTATTTAAGTCTTTCAGACTTATTGAACTTGTTGAACCTTTTAACTTTTAAACCATTTTGGTTCAGGGTTCAACGGTTCAACGGTTTAACCTTATCTCTTTGACTCCTTTTCTCTAAGTCTTTCAGAGTCGTTGAACCTTTGAACTCATTGAACCTTTGAACCTTGCAAAGGCAGGGTTCAATAGTTCAACGGTTCAAAGTGGTTCATTATTTTTCTTTGAAGCCCGATGTTAAGTCTTTGTATCGAACCTTTGCATTGAACTTTCCTCAAAACACTAAAAAAATGCCTTAAGTGTTTTGAATGTCCTTTGAAGAAAGCCCACCTGTTGAACCTGTGACTTTCTTAGCTAAAAAGAGTTGAATATTTTTTAAACTTAATTGCTTAGAACATTTTGGAAGAAAGAAATAGAGAGTTTTGGTCTATAGGACCAAAATGGTCAGTATGTTGTACACAAAATCAAGTGACAGATTTTGGGAACAACTGGCTCCAGTTGGGAAACTTTCATCGATTAAAAACTAAAGTAATCGAAGGAAGTAAAATCCAGAATCTCGGTGCCTTCAATTATGCCATTAGGCTACGGAGTCATGCTTACCCAAAAAAATAAAGGTGCCAAAAACCAAATGACGCCAAAAATAAATGAAAAACACAAAATAAATAAAGATGCACATATATACAAATGGACTTATCTGATACTTCAAGAATTGAAGTGCTTCAGATGCTGCCCACTACGAGGCAGAGCAAATGGGGTTCCATCTTGGTATTTCAGCAAGAAACTATTTTCACCATTTAAATGATGAATGGTAAATGGGCCTCTCCATAAGGAATCAAATTTTTCATGCATTCCTTTTGGTTCTCTCCTCTTGTCCCACAACAAGACTTGATCTCCAACCTAAAAATCATGGACCTTTGTTTTCTGGTCGAAGAGTCTCTTCACCAGACTTTGATGCGTGACAATTCGGTCTACCACCATAGTTCTTTGCTCATTAAGTTTAGTCAAGCACATGATCCTTTTGTCGTTGAAACTTTTAAAAGTTGAATCTTCCACTACCTTTGCTAATTTTAATGTTGATAATTTTAGGGTGATTGGTATCTCTACATTTAGACCATAAAGAAGTCAAAAATGAGACATACCAATTGCTCTCTTGAGCATAATTCTATTTGCCCATAAAGCATCAAGCAATACTTTATGTTATATTCTCTTATTGTCATCTACCAACTTCCTGATAATGGTCACCAGGTTCTTGTTGCTTGATTCTACTTGACCATTTTATTGCGGATAATAGTCAAAAGAGTGGGAGAGAATAATCTCATAAAAATAATAGAATTGGGTAATCTCATGAGAAGAGAAACCGGATGCATTATCTGTTACAATCTTGGTTGGGACCCCAAACCTAGAAATGATGCTTTCTTTGAGGAAATTACATACCACCTCTGAAGTAGCATGCTTGACTAGAATGGCTTCCACCCATTTGGTAAAGTATTCTGTCACTGTAAGGACATAATCATGTCCAGCACTTGAGGATAGATTTACAGTGCCAATGAAATCAATTCCCCATTGCTGAAATGGCTCTTCTATCACCACAGGCTTAAGAGGCAACGTAGCCAACTTAGGTTTGCCAATGAACTATTGACACAGCTTGCATCTACGCACCTGAGTGTATGAATCTTGAAATAGAGTAGGCCAATAGTACTTCGCTCGCAGAATCTTATGGGAAGTTACAAGGGCAAAAAAATGTCCTCTACAGGCCAAATTGTGGAAGGACTCCAAAAGTTTGTTCCGCTGGGCTTTATCCACACAGCGAAGGAATACCCCATCAAGTCTCCTCTTATACAGACTGTTGTCCCATGGAATAAAGTTGGTTGCTTTTAACTTAACAGTCCTCTTTTCTTTATGAGACATGTGAGTAAGACACTCACCATAGGTAAGGAAATGAGCAATATTCAAATACCACTCATTCGTAGTGGTGACAAAGAGAACTGTTGGCATGTCTTCAACTTCTATTTCTTCATGCTCTACTTCTTCTAGTATGTTATCAACAATTAATTGGTAGATACCTCTTCCCCACACAAGCTTCTTTAGTTTGATAACAAGATTAAACTCCTAGATTTTGGCAATCTAATTGCCCTTTTTAGTCCCAAACTCTTGCTGAGTGAAAATAGACTTTACTGTTATATCAAGAACCAAAGCAACAGTGTATGAGTTCAAGATGTAAAAATGGAAGTATTTTACTACCTTTACCACATCATAAGCATGCTTTTCCATATTTGAATACTTCAACTCATGAGCTTTGAGAGGACAACTCATAAAAGATGTAGGAGATTCCACACCTTTATTCTGTTGAACCAAGATGGTTGAAAGCGTATGTTCAGAAGCATAGCTATACATCACAAAGTCTTTGGTGTAATTAGAACAAACCAAAATTAGGGCATGGGCGATAGCTTCCTTAATGTCTTGAAATGTTGATTTGCCTTCTTCAGTCTAGCTAAAAGCAGCTTTGCCTTTCATCATATTGACAATGTGGTGAGTCTTCTTTGTGAATTCAGGGATGAACCTTTGCAAAAAATTCACCTTTCCAAAGAACGAGTGGACTTTGATCTTACTAGAAAGAAGTGAAAGCTTTTGAATGGATTTGAACTTTTTTGGGTCGATCTTTATACCTTCTCGAGATAGTGTGACCGAGAAGTTTACCTTCTGTGACCCTAAAAATTAATTTCTTGGGATTAAGAGAAATACTATTCTACCTACATCACTCCAACACTTATTGTAGCTGATGCATATGATCAAGATGATGCTTAGAAAAGACTTTCAAGTCATTAAGGTATACCAAATAAACTTCCCTATTTCATTTCTGAAAGCAAGATCCATCACTCTTTGGAAGGTGGCACCAGCATTGATCAAGCCAAAAGGCATTATGCGATATGTAAAAGTGCCCCAAGGTGTTGTGAAGGCGGTCTTATGTTGGTCTATTTCACCAACTTTCACTTGATTATATCTTGAAAAACCATCTAGCATTGATAACATCTCAGTGCTAGTTACTATTTACAACAACTAATCTATGATGGGCAGGGAATAGTTGTCCTTTAAAGATGACTGATTCAGATTTTTGAAATCAACACACAGGCAAAACTTTTCATTCTTCTTTCTCACAGGGACTATTTTTTCAATCTAGGTGGAATGATGGATTGGGAAAATAATTCTTGCATTTAACATTTTCTGTATTTCAGATAAAATCATGCCTGATATCCTGAGATTGTACTGCCTTTGCTTTTGATTGTGAGGCAGTGACCCAATCTTGAAAGGAATTTCATGCTAGATTTCTTCAAGTTTGAGAGGTTTCAAATCATCATATGAATATGCCAAAACATCAATGTAATGGCGAATTAGAGTGATGAATTTGAGTTTCTCATCATGGGTACAACAATTCCCAATGTTGACCATTTTTGGATTGTCTTCTGTACTCAAATTGATTTGATCAAAATCCTTGGAGGATTTTGAATCCATTTGTTGTTCCTTGATATACCTATCATGTTTGTCAAAAAATTTCTAAAAAAAAATTAATCCTTTAAGAATTTTATTCCCTTTGAGCCGAAAGAACTCTTCATCAACTTTTGAATTTATTTTCAGAGTTGATTCCGACAGTGGAGATTCACTACCTTCAAAATGAAGCTTTTCAAAGCTATCTTTTTATTCTAGAAAAGCAATAATTTAGTTATCACCATTGAACACCTACCAATAGTTGGCATTATCAGGTATACTTGGTCGAAAGACCAACTCGATAGTGTACCTATTTTTTTAAAAGTCTTTGTAAGGGACCAAGAGAGTTGCAGAGACAGCTAAAAAATCTGCACGACTATTGAATTCTCTAGGTATGATAGAAATACTAAAAGCATCAAAGATTTCAATGCAATTCCACACCAAATTGTGATAATGTCACAATCTTTCATTCTTAGTTTGATATAGGTTCCTCACCTGACAAACCACTAGTTCAGTGTCTCCTTTTGGCATGAAAAATTTTAACACCTTTATCTTGAGCAGTCTTTAATCCGAGCATCAGTGATTCATACTAAGTAGTGTTGTTAGTGTTGTTGAACTACAACTTATATGCATATAAAAAAATATCTCCTTGAAGAGATATCAAAAAAACTCTAGCTCTTGAACTGGTAGAAGAACTGCTGCCATCAAATTTTAGAATCCAAACATCATCAAAATTTGATCTTCTTTTAGATTTTTATTCATTAGGAAGAGAATATCTCTTTTCATATGTACTACATCCTACCAATTCTTCTGATGTTTTATCTAAAAATTTTAGATTGTCACTTAGTAAGCTTTTATCTGCTAAAATAGAAATATCTTTAGTAGACAAGAAGTAATTACCCATGCCTGAAAACTCAAATAGAATTTGAGCTTTAGGGGTTGAAGTTTGAGTGACAATGTACTTCGATTCCTTCTCAAGAAGTAGCTTTTGCATGATGCCCTTAATAGGGATTCTCACCTCAAATAGGTCTATGCTTAATTCTCCACCAACGTCTTTGCAAAAATTTCATCCAAGAAAGAATGCCATAGGAGGTTGGAACGTCAACCACCAGGACTGTCATTTTGATTCTCTTATCTGGAAAGGCCACAAATGCAAATTGAACATATTTGATTTGTCCCAGCAGAGGCACCTTTTTATTTTCTATGGAGAAATATCTTCCAAAGGTCTTAGTCAACGTGAGACCAAGAGATTCTGCCACCTTGGTGGACATGACATTATCAGATACACCAAAATCAATTATGCAATTATTTAGCTAATGATCATTTATCAATAGGGAGACGTAAAATAGTTCTATCTTTCCAGGAGTGGTTGAAGGAGTAATCACAAGATTATTTTAGGTAGGTGTGTTCTTTGGGGGAATAGGGGTTACTTTCAAAATTTCTTGTCCTGTAGGAACAATTTTATTTTTAACACATTGAACTAACCTATCCAATTGCTCAGGGTTGGATTACAAGAATTCAAACTCAGACATTTGAATTTTGGTCTTCTTAACATGGTCAATTATATCAAATGACTGAAATGAACTTGAAATAGAAGAAAGCAACCCATCAATCTAGTTTTTACTGGGTGTAGGAATGGTCTATGAATTTGAAGCAAAAGATGAAGAAATATTTGAGATACTTTTTTATTGCTCACCGGGTCCTTTGATTGGAAAGGTAGTGAATTTCCTCATTTAGCAATTGAAATTATTGGGCACAATTTTTTCTCTATTTTTTTTTTATCAACTTGTTAAGTTGATTGGTTTTGGGACCTAGTAAATATAGCGTATGATCCATCAAATGCTTCTCCTTTACTTTTGGGTTCATCCTGGTAATTTAGAAAATTAATGTTGGATTCGCCAGCTGATTCTTCTTGGCCTTCTGCAAAGAGATCAACATCATCTTATTGGTTTAACTCAAGTTGAAAAGAAAAATTAGATTCAGTTTCCAGATAACCAATTGTTGAGTTAGCTGGTGCTGCTTCAATGGCAATCTTCCCTAGTGGGGGAGGAAGGCAATTTGGTTACCCTTGATTTCCAGCAGCGTTGCCCTCATAAGATTGGTTAGGAAACATCCTCCTTGGTATATCTTAATAAGAAGGAAGAGCAGACATCCCTTGTGCCATTTGTTTTTTGAGAGCTAGAAATTTATTTGCTAGCTTTTACACCATAGGATCAGTGGTGCCTATAGAAGAAAATTTAGAAGATGAAAAAAAATTGCCTCTGTTAGGATCTCTTCTAATCTTTCTTGCCAAAATAAGATCATCTTTAACCTCAATCACCAAAATTTAAACTACACCAAGGTCTATGTGGCTAGCGTGCCTCAATAGGAAACTTATTTCAAGAAGCTGAGAACTGATGAAGAAGCATTTGAGATTCTCAAGCGTCAGCTAAGCAATTGTAGAAATCCTATTTCTCAGGTTGTCAAATTTAGCAATGAAATCTCTCATGGGTTCATGAGGCTCCATCTTCATTTGTGTAATATGAGCTAACAGAGCATGTGCATATTCTACAGGTTTGAATCTGGCCTCAAATTTGGCTTTAAGAGTGTTCTAGTCAGTCACTATTTGTGCTTTTAGATGATAAAATCAGTCTACAACAGCACCTTGCAATGTCTCCACAATCAATCTGACTGTAATGTCTTCATATTCAACGCCTATTACACCACAGGCTATGCAAAAAGCTACAATATGTTTATCAAGATGAACCTTTCCATCACCATAGAACTTGGAGAAATTTTTCTTGAGCTACGAGGTAGCTCATGTAAAGGTGGGGTTAGATTAAGGGGACCAAAAGTATTACCCCAGGGGCCTTGAGCTGCCATGATATGGCTGTTGAAAAGAGAGATAATAAATCTCTGTGGGATATGTATGGACAAAGCTCTACTAGCAGAGGAAAGAGCAACTTTGCCTAGTATTGGGGACCTGATGTTTATAGGAGGAAAACTCCTAGTTCATTGAAGATGAGTTTGTGGAGGGGAAAGATCAAAATTATTTTGTTACACAAGCTCAAATATAGGGTTAACAATACCTTGAGCTCTCTGGCTTCATGTGTACGATGGATTTGCTAGAGTGTAAAATAGATATGAAAAAGAACTGAAACTACTTCAATTTGAAGCTTGAGGCTTTAAACTACACATCCTTCTCCAGTAGAGTCACCTAAAACTGTTGGCATGGAGCTGCTAGAAAAAGATCAAAATTACTCGTTCATCCCTAACGGAGTCGACAAAAATTGTTGACTGAATATTTTTTCACCAGCTGAATGATAGAAAAATAGGTGCATCAACCACAACATAAGGAGATTTATTCAGCAAAATGGATGTTGTGACCATAGCCAGATTGAGACAATTCTCTCCTCTCAGCAAGGGGAGGTTCCCTATAATATATATATATATAAGTTGAAAATATAAACAGGGGTGAAATCATACCATCCATCTCTCTTTTTTAGAGATGATGTTCACAGAAAAGAGAAAAATTCTAGTGTAATTGCTGAAGGCACTCCTCTTCTTTCAGAAGTGATATTCAGCGAACAGCAAGATTCTTCCTGGGTAGTAGCAAAAAACACAAAAAACCCACGAAGGCACAAAGTCTTTCATTATTCCTCTCACTAATTAGGACAAAGGGACACAGTAGTTTGAAGCGTAGCCCAAAGTCTCCACTTCAACTACAACAGAGTAAAAAGATTACGAAGGATAAAGAGAGCTCAAAGTCTCTCTAGTATCCCTTTACACAAACACAGACTAAAGGCAATTATGGTAGCACAAAGTCTTCTACAGTCAGCTTTAGGACATCTTCCAACTTAGTTTTACTTGTTCTACTTGTTTGATTAAATAGACAAGATTGTATTTAGGAAACAGACATAAGAACAATTTTCTAGATGACACAAGCTTATTCCAACACAAAATCTGAAAGGTCACTTGCTTTCTCATTCATTTAACAAAATATGATTAACAGTCTGAGCTCAAAGTCTCAGGATTGCCTTTCTATTTGGGTAGAGCTTTGCTTCTAATAACAGAGAGATCTTTTTGACAAAATGAGAGATTACAATATATAGACTCACAAGAAAGACTTGGGCACTTGTTTTCATAAAGATGACCCATGCTGAATTGAATGCATTGATTATCTATGAAAAGGCCATGCTAGAAAATGTCATCAGCCTTAACTTTAATGTTTTAAATCATCTCAAATGTCTCCTCCTAAGCATGGGTTGTCTAGTCTTCTTTATGACGCTTACATGACTGTCTATTTGCTTTTATCAATCAAGATAAACAGGCCGTGCCATTGGATGTTTTATGTTCTCTGATGTCCACTTGGTGGACTATTCCACCTACTGGAAATAACTCTCTTGCAGATATTTCTAGATTACCTATAGTCATTCTCTCTTTCCTTGCCACGTTTTGTCTCTTGTTAGCAATCTAAGCTCTCAGGGCTATCTTCTCGCTTCCTTCATTCGCTTCTTCGGCTCCTTTCTGGGCTGGTTGCTGAGTTTGTTCTCAAGGCTTTTGAAAATCAATGGTTATTCCATCACCCTAAAATTGGCATCCATAGGGATGTCACTGATTGCTTTGAACCTTGAACCTTGAACTCTTTTGGTTCAAAGGTTCAATGGTTCAAAGGTTCAACAGTTTTTTGAAGGCCTGCGTTCGCTTTCTTTTCTTCTTTGGTCGAACCATTTCTTTGAAATTCTTTCTAGAATATTTCACTTCATTCGCTCGAAGCTTCTGTTTGAACTTATGGACTCTTTGAACCCATTGAACCTTTGAACCTTTTGAACCTTTCGGGTTCAAGGTTCAATGATTCATTCTCTTTCTTTGAATCCTTTTATTCTCTAAGTCTTACGAACTTATTGAACTCATTGATCCTTTGAACCTTTGAATCATTTTGGTTCAAAGGTTCAATGGTTCAATCTTGTTTCTTTGAAGTTTTTGAAGCTTCAAACTCTCTGAATTTTCTAAGTTGGTCTAAGTTATTGAACCTTTGAACTCATTGAACCTTTGAACTCTTTTTGGTTCAAGGTTCAATGGTTCAACAGTTCAATCTTCACTCTTTGAAGGCTTCTTTTCTTTAAGTCTTTCAGACTTATTGAATTCATTGAACCTTTTAACCTTTGAACCATTTTGGTTCATGGTTCAACGGTTCAATGGTTCAACCTTATCTCTTTGACTCCTTTTCTCTAAGTCTTTCAGAGTCGTTGAACCTTTGAACCTTGCGAAGGTAGGATTCAATGGTTCAAAGGTTCAAAGTGGTTCATTCTTTTTCTTTGAAGCCCACTGTTAAGTCTTTTTATCGAACCTTTGCGTTGAACCTTCCTCAAAACACCAAGGAAATGCCTTAAGTGTTTTGAACTTCTTTTGAAGAAAGCCCACCTGTTGAACCTGTGATTTCTTTAGCTAAAAAGGGTTGAATATTTGAAAAACTTAACTGCTTAAAACATTTTGAAACAAAGAAAGAGAGAGTTTTGGTCTGCAGGACCAAAATCGTCGGTATGTTGTCCACAAAAGCAACTGATGAATTTTGGGAACAACATGATAGATGGAATTAGGAGGCGGGGCATTCATCCATGGACTAGTCCAATTAGGAGAAGTATTTACAAATTGTGAATTAAAGGAGCTAAAATTTACAAAAAGTGGATTTTATCTCATACTTGGATAAGGTGGTCATTAAATCCATGACTTTATTTATGCAACATAAAAAAATTAATCCCCATCTCCTCCTACAGTGTGTAGCTCTATTGTTTCTAGTTTTTCAACTGTGATGTTAACTACTTTAGCCCAAACCTCGTGACACCTACAATCATTTTTCCTCTTCTTACAATTTGGATAATAGATGGTCAAAGCTTGATCCAAGGCTGCTTGTTTTTGACTTGAGTGTGGGCTATCCATTTGGGTGGCTAAGTGACTAATAATATCATGTTTCATGTTTTATAACAGGTTACTAACTTCATATTTTGATAGGTCACTTGCAGCTGCCAATGGAAGCTTGTTATCCTTGGCTTTGTTTATGGTAGACCTGGAATAATTCTTACTCAACTCTTTGATGTCTACAAATGGTATCTAGGAGATATCTCCTCCACTCATTAGGTCCAAGGCTTCCAAACAATCTTCTCAGATTCTTTTCAGGAAGATGGGTTTTAGAGGTTCTTCTCTTAGTGCATTTTGCTTAAATTTTTTTACATTGAACATGAACCATTCAACATAGTCTTCCAAAGAGTCGTCCCCTTCTTGAGTCATCCTAAAGATGTCATTTATTTTATAATTTATTCCTCATTCATATTCTTGATACTTAGCCAAAAATTTATTTTCATGTCCTCCCAAGTGTGCACTGAATTACTACCCAGTCCTATGAACCAACGAAGTGTTGAGTCTTTGAGGGTGGCTGAAAAAAGTTTCAATTATTGTTTATCCTACTTATAGTCATAGCTTCTACAGAGGATATCAAATTTTAATAAAAATATGTTAGGGCATTCTAATAATGTACCTCTAAAATTGGGCAAGGTTGAAGGCAATATATTTTTTATTTATGTTACATCTGTTGCATTTGGAATAGAAAATTTAAAAATAACTGTGTCTAGAGTCATGTTGTCATCTACTCATTCTCCATTCATGATGACGTTATTTGTGATTTTGATACCAAAGACACTCAAAATCATGTCTTCAAATTATGTATCAATCCCTTCATTAGTGTGATAGTAAACATTTATCTGTTGATATGTAGTCTTTCTACCAAAATGAGAAATATGAAGATTCTCCTAAGCTTTCTTTGATTTGTTCAAGAAAACCTTGTTGAAATGTTGTTCTAATGTTACTTTCTGGAATGTTTGGTTCATGAAGTTCTTCTCTTTCATTTCTCCTTACTAACTTAGTTAATACTTCCTCTGCTTTTGTTTCCTTTTTTAAAGCCAATAGTACTTTTTTTATAAGTTGCTTCCTTCAGTTTGTAGTGTCTTTTTCTTCAAGAGTCCTCCAGCTTGTGGTATATTTTTTAATAGAATTTGTAGTTGCTGCAGGTATTTGTGGTTCTTTTCTGATAGCAACTTATGAATTGTTTGATAGAAATCTTTTTTGAGAATCTCTTTCTCTCTACATAAACATTGTGCAACACCTTTCAACTATCATGTCCCTTCCTACATAGAATTAGTGTCTTTTTTTTGTTTTTTGTGTGTTTCAGGGGGTTGTGTCAGAATGAACAAAAAGTATAATAAAGGAGTGTAGAAATCAAATATTTGGAATTAAAATTTTACTTCTAAAAAATAATAAAGTTATCTACTGAAAATAGAAAATTACTCTAGAAAGCATAAAATGAAAGCAGGAAAATTATCTTAGAAAATAGGAAATAAAAATAAAAAAAATTAAAGGTATACTTTGCAAAAAATAAATCACTCTTGCAGGAAAGTAAATTCTAAAAAAAACTATGAACTACTAAGTAAATTACAAGATTGCAAAGAGGCATTCAAGGTCGTGCACCATCAACATCCAAAAACTTAGACATCTGGCATAAGACACCATAGTGTCCTCACTCGACTTGTTCGGTTGGGTAGGATAGTGCATCAGAAATGTTGTGCACCATCAACATCCAAGAAGTTAGACATCTAGCATAAGACACCATAGTGTCCTCACTTGACTTGCCTGACTGGGTAGGATAGTGCATTAACCAGTCTTAAAAAAACAATAATTGATTTTGGAAAACAATAATTGACACCATCCCCAACAATGATGCTAAAATATTATGCAGACTTATTACCTAATTAATACTAGATTTTTTAGTCTGATTAACATTAATTGTCAATCCAAGGTGCACATGCTTTTCAAAGATGTCAGCACTATATATGCATTAATGATTCATAGATTAATTTGCTTTACTAGTTGCAGTACAATGAAATTTTATTGAATTCACCAGATAGTTCTACTATAAAACTATTATAATAGAAATATAGAAATACTTCACACTTATGAATCACACATGCATCACACTTTATATAATCAAAGTAATAATAAAATCAACTTACACAACACACTTAACTAAGGAGGATCAGAGTCTTCACTGCAACTCCTTTGGAGAGGGCCCTTCCTCATTTAGAACTAAGTTCCAATCCTTCTTCAATAGATTTGCAAAAGCTTCTTACAGAATCAACCTTCTCATTACTCAGATCTGTAGCAATTAAATAATTTTATAGAAGATTACAATATTTAGAATATAATGACTTCTATAATTATACTACTCTATTATCATCTATCCAACTCCTAATCTGATCTAGGTTCTGTCATTAAATACAGATGATAGTTTATTAGCTTTTAACCAAAAACACTAAATTAGAGAAAAATATAAATACTTAGAAACTGCCCCAGTCAACCTTCAGGTGGTTAGTAATTGAAGTTACTTATTTTAGGCTTGACTAGGTTAAGGACAATGTATATTGTTTTGTTGTTTTACTTCTTTTTTTCTCCTTTCCATTGTCCTTGTCTTTCTCATCTTTGACAACACATCCAAGTTTCTTTGTATGTGGGAAGTCCGTACAATAGCTATAGTCCTTTTCAATCATTCATTTGGTTCCCAAAACAACTGGATGTGTTTTTAAGATCTAGTCACAACAATAGTTTTGTTCTGTGTAGTGGTTGCAGGCAACCTACAGGTGGAAGCCTATAGTTGTTGCAGATAACTTGTATGTGGAAGCCCACAGTTGTTGCAAACAATCTATAGTGGCTACGGGCAACCTGTAGGTGGAAGCCTACAATTATTGCTTGCACTCTGTAAGTGTTGTGTCCAAACAAGATTTCTGCAGCCTTACGTTACCCTTCAAATGTTTGTTAAATAAAGTTACACAAATATTATCTAATCAAAGAAAAAACATCATTAATTCATAACATTATATATATATATATATATATATATATATATATATATATATATATATATATATGCACACAAAAAATCATAAATTCAATCATTCATTTACACGAGTCATAGATAGTTATGAGTTTACAAAGAAAAAAAATATATATACTAAATATAAATGAAGCTATAAAATAGAACAATTGATAATCTCATCAACTATATCACAATAAATTTGAATCACTATAAAATATTTCATGAAAACCTTTAATTGTTGATTGCTTGTTTTTAACCCCACCTTACTAGGATTTCTATAAATATCTATATTCACATCTTCACACCAATTGCATAATTTATGTTGTATCTTTCTTAGTCCAATAATCTCTAATTGTAGTCACATTTGGAACTTCTTAATATCATATTCTCCTCCACACTTCTATACCTTCATCATCCTTGGGAACCATTAAGTATACTATGTTGAAAGGTTGTGGATTGATTCCACGATTTGTGAGATTTTTCTGCACTTCTCAATTGGTTCACATTCTCTACCTTGTCCTTTCCCTTCTTATGTGTATTTCTTTCAGCGACATCATTTATTTATTTAATGCTTATTTCTAGAAATTTTTTTGTTTTAAATCTACTTTGGTTCAAATCATGTAGTGATCAAAATTGATTATATATTTTTTTGGTTTAGTAGTTATGAATAAAAGGTATCATGTAAATGTATGTTTATTCAATATTTATTTCTCAAATATAAATAGAGATACCAACATTCTGTATAATTCAATAATTTTATGCAATATTTTCAGATATATAAAAAAAAAACATATATTATATTCAAAACATGAGCCTACATATGTAAAAAAAAACTATAACAGAAAAAATTTAGGCAGAAAAATGAGGGAAAAAAAAGGATAGATGAAAAACTCAAATCTTCCACTAGGCAATGTTTAGAACTATTTATTAATAGAATAATTGATTGCTTTACAAACACAGAGATCTGAATCCCTTTTTATTGAAAAAAATCTAAAGTGAATTGAATTCTTTTAAACATACAGAATTCAATTTAACTGAATTGAATTGGGCTCCCTTAATCATGTGAAACTGAATTTAACTGAACTGAATTGGACTCCTATAATCATATGAAACTGGACTTAACTGAATTGAATTGGGCTCCTTTAATCATGTGAAACTGAACTTAACTGAATTGGACTCCTATAATCATATAAAACTGGAATTAAATTTACCCTGACTCCACTAATTTAAAATCTTATCATAATCTAACCCTAACTACCAGGAAGGGCAGCTAATTATTCCATCATCCTATAATTCAATCTCCATAATACACCAAATTATAGTTTCTATATGAATTTCATGATGAAGTACAATAATTTTTTAATGGCTATAAATTGGATGGGAATCAATGTACCAATTCAACATTACCGATATATCCATTTTCTTTTGTGCATTAATACAATTTTGCAAGAGAAGAAATGGATTATTCCCTCCTTAAATAAGTAAATTATATCTCCTAATGGTTTGGTGGAATGAATCTATATCTTAGCATCAACTTAACATCGGTAGCAATACCCTCAAGGGCATAATGCAATGCACCGAGTCTCATTTTAGGAACTTGTACAAGATTTTCAAACCTTACAGTGGGTCATTTTATACTTGGGCATGGTGAATCTTATACAGTTGGTTCTTTCATAGTGATTTACGTTAGGCCATTAAGTTGTTTAATACTTTTGCATCTTAATTAGTATTAAATTGAGTGCATTCAATGTTAAAGGCACTTGCTCTTTACTTGAAATACCTGAGCTTCGTACTAAAAAATTGGTACATATTTCCAAAAAAAAATGTCCATATACTTTCCAAGGTCTTATAGTTTTAAGAAACCCAAACTGCTCTTTACTTTTCAAAAAAAAAAAATCGTACCCATTTTTAAAAAAACATCCACATACATCCCAAGGTCTTATAGTTTTAAGATACCAAACAGGCTTGGAAGGTTCTGCATCTCATCCCACTTTGTAGTATTTTGTAAGATATTTGGAAACTACTCATTTCATCAAGATATAGATCAAATATAACAAACTTTAAATTGCAATAAAAACTTTATCTTGCTTCAATATATTCATCATTTTTCGTGACTTTTAAAAATATGGGAAGCGGTTATATGCATATTATTCTCTTCTCTCACGCTTACAATCGTACCGCTGTGCTAAACACATATTTAAGAATATATATAAGGAGATTTCGGTCTTAGAAGTTGAGTATTTTAAAAGTTGAACATTCTAATTTTGTGATCTTAAAAAAATTATCTATTATAATATGTCATTTTAACTATTTATAAATAAGATTTGAAAGTTTGAATTATTATTTTATCATATGATCAATTTTATCACAAAAATTATTATATACAATTTTTTAACTTACGATCAAAACTTGATGTTTGGAATACCAATACTTAACCTTCACAATACCAATATTTAATCTTTAAAATACCAATACTTAATTAATTTTTACATATCAAGATATAACTAATTACTTTAAATTATTATTAAATAAATATTAGATATTACATGTTACAATATCTAATATAAAATATTATATATATCTATACTAATATATTAATTAATTAAAACATGTTTAATTTCTAAAACCTTTCCCCCAGTATAATGTCATCAAAATTGTGTATGTAATTACAAAACTATTTACATAATAACCAAAATTGTGTACATAATGACAAAAACTGTCAATATTAGGAACGTTGACTACTCTAATCAATGATGTTATACATTAAGCAAAGCCTATTCTGCTTACCTAAAAATTTTAAAATTCATGCTTATGATGTCATACATATATTTTTTTTGCATACATATTTTTTTTTCAATGCGTGTTTGATAAGCAATGCCTATTATGCTTACCTAAAATTTCTAAAATTCATGTTTAATTTGAGAATCCTTATTAAAGCTTTAGGTAAGATTGGTTTTGTAACTCATCTAGCCTCAACAATGCTACCCTGATTCTTCACTATTATAATATTGAAAACCTTCTTAGAAATAATGTTCTCCATATCATAATAAAAAAGATATCATTGGCACTAAACTAGGGTATGAGTCTTTTCATGCAATAAATGATTTTACGAAATATATAATAGTTTGGATTCGACTATTATGGAGTGGTTTTAACATCATAGAAGTGGTCTTTAAATTGACAGCATCTCTATTACAATTAAGAGTCATGTTGTAGTTTGAGTACCTGTCGTATTGTTTTGGAGTTGACAAGCATAGGGAATAGGGAACAACGGTAAAATGAAATAACAAATGGAAATATTTAGGTAAGGGAGCAACGAATAGAAAGAAATGAACAACGTATAAGGAAAACAACATAGGAAAGGCAATAGTTAGTAATGAAAGGCCAATGGAGGAGATTGAGAATGAGATTCACAATGAATAGCATTGGCGGATTGAATCCTAAAAGAATAACATGTGAGCATTATCATAACAGAAATCTTGTGGCTTCTTGTATAGTTCTAGATATTAAATGTATATATACATGCACATTATTGTAAGGGATTGCTCAAGCATACTACCAACCTGTGCCAAAAATAAGAGCTTTGGAACAGAGTGTGGACATCCACCAAGCCATAATAAAAGGAGTTATTTTTGTCAGAGGTTATAGTTGCAAGTGCCCTGAAAGACATGCATTCAAAATGGGGAAGCATGCACAAGGCATGTGGACCATTTGACAAAATGCCTAAAAAAAATATGATTTCATGGATGTGTTGATTGCAGTTTGCACAATATGAGCAAAATAGTGAATTTTTGACTAGGGTTTAAGGCTTTCAAAAAAAAAACCTCTAAACAGGGGCCATCTCATGGAATGCCATGGTACGACAAGTTATACACAAAATGGATCAATACAAAAGGCCTTAGAGGCAATCAAGGAAATGAAAATGGTAGATTTAAATCCAAATGTTAGGATTATGGAGCACACAATTGATTACCTTTGTATAAACAACTAAATGCGGAATTTAACCAGAAGTAGCAAGTAACTAGAAATTCAGAAATAACACAGAATATGAGAGACAATACCCAATTGTATTAATACTTTTCCAGAAAATAAATTACAATGAAGAGATGCCACACTCTTCCACACCTTACAGGCTTCCCACACCAAGTGTACAGTAATTCACCTTCAAGAGTTCACTCTCTCAATTACGGTCACAACAAACAACTCAAACATAGAGTTGTTGTTCACCTCCACCAGCCAGTAATAACAATGCCAACACACAAGTACTCAAAGTACTTCAAATAGATCTCCCATGAACTTGCAACAACCTACAACTCAAATGATCTTACTTACCATGTAGATCTCCCATGAACTTGTAACAACCTGCAACTCAAATGATCTTACAATTGGAAGGATCTCTTCCTTGCCTTGCCTTACCAAGTCCTTATGATTCTCCAAACCAGTACCCTAGTGGATCTTCTACTAGATCTTGCAATCCCACAGATCTACCTGATCATACACACTCGACACCCCTGTGGAACTAGGAGGAGCTATCCTTGCTCTCTCACTCTAGCACACTTTACAATACAGCCCATGAGTCTATTATATAGATCCCATGCAAACAATAATTAGACATCCAATTACAATAATTAGATCCATAGCTCCAAAACTAAAATTAGTCCTTAACATGCAAACAACCGGTTCGTTAACAAACTATTCATGAAATCGACAGTTCCAAAACTGCACAGGCGATCGACGTCGGTCCCTATTTGGCTGGAGATGACCGACGTCAGCCGATACCTGATCGATGTCAGTTGCTCTGCTCACTAGATATGACCGACGTCGGTTGATCAGATCGACGTCAGTTGCTCTGCAACTCAGCAACCTCCTATTTACATCTTAGTGAAGCTTTTACCTCCACAACCTAACAATCTCCCACTTAGAGATAAACAACTGCACCTGTACCTATATCTGTACACCGTCTAATCTATTTTCTGGCTTGTATCCCTCTTCAAGCTCAACCTTGAAGACCAACCACCAAAAAACATGTGGTGCACCTCCTATCATCCAAGTAACCTGCCGCATTCGCATCTACAAACCCATGTAGAAAAGAAGTTGACCCTGCATCGCATGTATACCTACTACTGGTCCATCTTAGATACCTGAGAATCCACTGAACTGCACTCCAGTGCTTCTTTCTCTTATTGGCTCCAAACTTGTTGACAGCTCCCACTGCATGGGCAAACCCAAGTCTAGTACGCATATACTTAACCTCATCATGTGAATCAGGACACTGTTCATAGAACTTTCCAACCCATCGGCGTGCTAACCAGTTTCACACAATCATCTGAAGACAAAATCAACCTGTGATCTTCCATGTCTCTAGAAACACACTTATGCCAAAGAATTTTGCTCTTTCAAATTCTTCATGACACACCTCTGAACTAACTTTACCTTTAGCTCAAAAAAACCCTGCATGTGTGACCCTGCAACAAGCATACACACAACATACACTAACAGGATGATGTTGCAATCATCACCCAACCTGGTAAAGAAACCACAATGGTTACAATGACATTGACTAAAGCCATGCTTTGTCATCCACCTATCAAATCTGTACCACTGTCCTGGAGCTTCCTCAAGACCATATGACTTGGCCTTCCATCTCACGTGTCCATTCTCTCTATTCTTTAACCAAAGAATCTATTCGTCTTTCAGTGCTTTCATACTGACTGGCAACCCTACCAAATCTCTCATTTGGTTCTGCATCCTAGGAATCAAATTCCTCATTCATGCCATGCTCCCACTATTTCCTGGATTCTTCCTGCTCTGCAGTGAGCAACAAGTATAAAGAAGAGGAATAACAAATTTGAGGCTTACTTACCCTTTCAGTCCTTTATATGGGCGTTTGAGACTCCTTGCCAGCTTGTTATCCACCCAAAATCCATTCCAATGACCAACCTCGATCACCACACAGTCTGCATCTGACTGACATCAATTCTATGTCACTGTCCTAACTACCGACACCGATTTCCTAACCGACATCGATGACTACCTGTCGCCAATGTCAGTTTCCTGATCGATGTCGGTCTTACCCTGCCCGATACCACCAACTCTGGTCTGCACATGACCGACATCAGCACCTATCTGTTCAAAGCTGGTTCCTCCTGATCGATGCTGGTACCTGTGTTCTCTTGTGAGTGATGAATTTTTAGCCACGAGCTCTCTTTGGATCAAAACCCTGTCCAAACTGCCCTGCTCAGAGTTACTCAGCCTTCTCCACTGATCTCTATCTGTCATCTCCTCCATGAACACCAAGGCTTTCCAGTTCTTAAGTCTGTCAAAGACATCTGACTTCCTCTTAAGAACATGCATCTCCTTCTTGCTCATGTGACCAAGCCTACAAAGCCACGTCTTCGCAATAGAAGAAGAATCAGTAATATAAGTAGATAGATAAAGGATACCTACTTTCTTACCACCTGCTAATTCAAGTGCATCCGCTGTGAGAGTTTTTGTGCATCTCTCATCACCCAACTTTCCTGAAGAAATTAGCCATATCTTCAAGACTGGGACCTACATGGCCTCCTTCAACACCCATGTGTTGGCTGTCTACAATTTCAGCCGCACTTCTCCTTTGCCAAAACTTTGACAAGGCACACCAGCCCCTAAATAAATCTTTCCAAAGTCTTCAAGGACCTTAACATGGAAAAATACTTTATTTTGGGCTGCATGGAAAGATGCAACAGAATCTATAAACCAAGATTCTACTTTATCCAAGGAACATACCAGAGCATCATGTGCAATAACACCTGCAACATCTGCTTCTTCAGTTCCTTCATGCTGATCTTCTACCAACCAACAATATTTCTTTACCTACTCTTTCTTTCCATAACACCGTAATTGACTATTCTTGCTTTTGAATTTCTTCATACTTTCTTCTGCCATTGCTATACTCCCACTCAATCAGAAACCCCTGAGAGTGACCTGTAATCAAACACAAACTTGCTCCCTGCAACCTTAGCTCTGATACCACTTTGTCAGTGGTATCAAGCTATGAACCAGCACCCTAGCTCTGATACCACTTTGTCAGGATTATGGAGCACACAATTGATTACCTTTGTATAAGTAACTAAATGCAGAATTTAACCAGAAGTAACAAGTAACTAGAAATTTAGAAATAACATAGAATATGAGAGACAATACCCAATTATATTAATACTCTTCCAGAAAAGAAATTACAATGAAGAGATACCACACTCTTCCACACCCTACAAGCTTCCCACACCAAGTGTATAGTAATTCACCTTCAAGAGTTCACTCTCTCAATTACGGTCACAACAAACAACTCAAACACAGAGTTGTTGTTCACCTCCACCAGCCAATAATAACACTGCCAGCACACAAGTACTCAAAGTACTTCAAGTAGATCTCCCATGAACTTGCAACAACCTGCAACTCAAATGATCTTACTTACCATGTAGATCTCCCATGAACTTGCAACAACCTACAACTCAAATGATCTTACAATTAGAAGGATCTCTTCCTTGCCTTGCCTTACCAAGTCCTTATGATTCTCCAAACCAGTATCCCGGTGGATCTTCTACCAGATCTTGTAATCCCGCAGATCTACCTGATCATACACACTCGGCACCCCTGTGGAACTAGGAGGAGCTATCCTTGCTCTCTCACTCTAGCACACTTTACAATACAGCCCATGAGTCTATTATATAGATCCCATGCAAACAATAATTAGACATCCAATTACAATAATTAGATCCGCAGCTCCAAGACTAAAATTAGTCCTTAACATGCAAACAACCGGTTCGTTAACAAACTGTTCGTGAAACCGACAGTTTCGAAACCGCACAGGCGACCAACGTCGGCCGATACCTGACCGATGTCGGTTGCTCTGCTCACTAGATATGACCAACGTCGATTGATCAGACTGACGTCGGTTGCTCTGCAACTCAGGAACCTCTCAGCAACCTCCTATTTGCATCCTGGTGAAGCTTTTAGCTCCACAACCTAACACCAAACTCAAAATTTGTTTGTCGATATCCTCCCAGACCAGACATTTGTTAGACCTGGTAGTTTCGAATCCCTGATAGACATGTATGCAAAATGTGGAAGCATAGTAAAGGTCGTTGAACTGAACTGTTTGACAAAATGTAAACAAAACCACTCTCATTACATGGCAATGAAATTCTCACCGCATGTGTCAAATTGGAATACATTGAAATCAAAACTAGATGAATATCAATACTTTGGATAATTTTTAAAAAGGAGACAATATTTTAAGCCTAGAAGCATTGGTGAATTTTCTTAAAAAATGGAGCACTCGAGAATTTTCTTAAAAAACCAAGCTCAACAATACAGAGATTGAAAGAAAATTACATTGAATATAGTAACAACACTACACCATATGTGATTTGCTTTCATGCACTCAAACAAGGCCATAATAAAAAATAGATTTCCTATTTTTTTAAAGTTTTATATTTTTTATACAAGTTTGGTGAATGCCTTGAGCAAATAAATATTTTGAATACAAATAAACATGAAATAATATTACAATTTTTTTAAAGGAAAAAAAATAAATCTCGGTTATAATTGAGAAACAAAGAAATGAAGATTTACAAGACATGCATGAGATTTTGCACACTGTGGGGAAAAACATGGTTTAGATATGGATCATTTCCCTTTTCATTTGCATAACCATATACTTTTCTTTTTCAACTAGAATTCAACATTGAACAGCTATTTATCTCTCACAATTTGGCAACGTATGGTAATAAGCATATGCTATTCAAAATAATTTTGAAGTCCCCCTCTAAGCATGTGGGATAAAGTGCAATTCATTAGAAATACCTTGGACTGTAGAAAATGTGCAATATGTTATTTATGGCAATAACATGAGTAGAAGTATCAAGCACGGTCAGATGAACTGTCTGGCTAGAAAGCATTGAAGACGAAATATTCCTTTGATGCCGAACAACAATTCAAATTCCTAACTGTAATTCTCCATTGCTACCATTGGCCACGGTGGGGAAAAACATGGTTTATATACTTTGCATTTTCAACAGTGAACGGCTATTTATCTCTCACAATTTGGCAACGTATGGTAATATGCATATGCTATTCAAAATAATTTTGAAGTCCCCCCTCTAAGCCTTTGGGATAAAGTGCAATTCATTAGAAATACCTTGGACTGTAGAAAATGTGCAATATGTTATTTATGGCAATCGCATGAGTAGAAGTATCAAGCACGGTCATGAACTGTCTGGCTATAAAGCATTGAAGACGAATTATTCCTTTGATGCCGAACAACGCTTCAAATTCCTAACTGTAATTCTCCATTGCTACCATTAGCCAGGATATCCTAACAGTTATTTATTTATAATGTTAGAAGCAACATCTTATGAGGCATAAATAATGATAGGTAACATAGGGCATTTACGAGGAGCAAGAAACTCATACCACAAAAATGATACGACATCTCCAGATGCAAGCCTTTTTTGACTGAAAAAACCGCTCCACCCAGTTGTGAGCAAATATGTATGTGGCTGACTTGAGAATGTATCTCACATGACTAAAATGCAGGGATAAGTTTAAAATATCCTCTGCTTTAGGTTTTTTAGAGACAAATGACAACTTTTGACGAAATTTCCATTCAACTCCATGCGAATCTCTAGCTACAATCTCTTGCGAAGGTTGTTGCAAATTACAGTCCTGCAGTATAGCGTTTTCTAGATTTTGAACTCGTGATCATTTCAATGAAAACAATTTATGAAAATTGCTTAAGAGTGTAGCCTTGAAAATGAAACGTTAGAGAAGGTTAATAACCTGTTTATTGGAGATGACAGCTTTTGTACGACAAATAGAGCTTAGCTGAAGTTACATCTAGCATTTAGGGGATGCTTATCATCAAGGATAACAAGATAACACGTTGTACATTTTATGTTTGTGGTTTTTCTTCTTCTATAAGTGATTTGTGTTTAAATGTGAAAGGGAATAATATGTCCCAAACAGGCGAATCAGGGGCAAAATAAATTTCTCCGTCGCATGCGACTGTAGGAATTCTCTTTACAAGATCTAATGTGGGTTTGCGAGGAGCAATAGGGCATATGGTTACGACACTACAGTGAGGTCTCTTTGCTTTCATGCATGCCTAGCAACTGTCATTATAGCCTGAAAACACGAGACTTTAGTCCATACAAAACGGTATCATTAAACTCAAGACTTTTAATTATTCACTGTTTAGTGGCAACTACAAATAATATTAAAAAAATCATTTTAATCGACTGCCCATTGTAAAAGCCTTTCATTTACACTTACCAAATGAATTGGATTTGTTGGTCAGTGATTTTAACATAAATTAATATGCCCAAACCTTCACAATA
This sequence comes from Torreya grandis, assembly GCA_037957365.1. Classification (NCBI taxonomy): domain Eukaryota; kingdom Viridiplantae; phylum Streptophyta; class Pinopsida; order Cupressales; family Taxaceae; genus Torreya; species Torreya grandis. The sequence continues at coordinate 5,628,144 of JARHVA010000324.1, forward strand.
GTATTTACAACAGGTATAACAACTATTTATACTAGATAAAAGAGTTAAGAGGATTTGGAGGGTTTGGTCCATGAAAACATAAAATGGAGTAGATTATGATGTTTATGTCAAACAACTTTACCTAAATTTAAAGTTTTTATATTAATAATTATTGATAGTAAGATAAATAAAAGTATTTTTAAAGATGGTAGGGATTGTATGTATAAATTTGGGATAAAAAACAAACGTTTGAAATAAACAAAATAGGTTCTTCAATTTTATTATAAATCTTTTTTAATAAAATTAATTTTGTTTTCAAATGTTTTAACTCACTCTTTTCTATACCAAACTGCAATGATATTATTAAAAATATATTTGTTTCAAATGAATCTTATTTATTCAATTTTAACCACCCTCTCTATATACTTAAATTTTTTAATAATACTTATGCTTTAAAAAAAATCTTGATGATAACATATTGATTTTAATAATTTATAAAAAAATATATTGAATACATCACTTTCACATACTTTCAATAATTTTTCTTCATAAAGTTTACATTCTGTTTTTTACATTCATTTGTAAATTGGTTTTTATTAGAAGCCTTCTTACACAATGGCATTTTTAAAGCTGTCTCCCCCTTCTTCACAATTAAAAAAGAAAAGAAAAGAAAGAAAGATTAAAAAAAGGAAGGTTTGTTATGTATTAATAATAAAATATATTTTTAAATATAAATTGTTTTGTAAAATATTTTTTTTATTTTTTTAAGTCTATTGAAGTTATTTCATACATTTTATATTATTTTTAGGATTAAATTAAATAGTTTTATAAAATATATGAAATAATTTAAATAAAATTTAAATATACTATTAAAAATATTGAGAAATTTGAATAAATTATTATTATCCTCAAATCATTTTTAAAATATCAAATAATTTTAATAGAATTTGAATATATTATTAAAAATATTTTAATGTGAATAATTTGGGTGAAATCTAATAATTATGTTTTTATGGGTATGAATTGTAAAGAGATGGGGAAATCCTCAAAAGCAAAAATTAAGGATGCATGCAAGAGCTCTGGAGAGGTTTCTTTCTTTTTGAAGGAGGATCCATTGATTATAATCCCCAAGTCTATTCCTGAGAATGCATGCAAGAGCAAAAGAGTTCCAAAGATTCTGCAGGAGGATTATTCAAAAGAAGAACCCAAGACAACCTCCCAGAATGTAAGCAAGAGATCTAGTGAAGAAAAGACTCATGGAAAAGTCTCATTCCAAGAAGTTATTTTGAATCCCAATCATACGACAAACATAAGAAATATGGATCCACGAAAAGAATGACATGCAGTAGCTATAAATAAATATCACGATCTTGGTAATGTTCTATTTCCTTCTCTTAAACAAGGTTTTACTATTGATAAATATGTTGCACCCCTCACGATTTGCCCAAATAATGAGAAGATTTTTGATTTTGTAAATATGCTTAGTGAAAGAGGGTTAATCTGTAAATTTAATGGATTTTGGCCTACTCTTCCTAATCTACATGAGTGGATAAGCCAACATCGGGCTCTTATCATAACATAAGAGATGGAAATATTTTCTTGTGCACAAAGTTTCTTCATTGCATTATTTTTAGACTAGTCGAAACGAGATGATTATATCAAAAAGGGGCCCTAGTTTCATAAGGGGCAGGATTGTTCATGAAGAAAAATTTGACTCCTTGACTAAAAGCCTCTCCCACATTCCAATTTAGATGAGGCTACCAAATTTTCCTTTACATTTTTGGACCCTACCAACCCTAAAACAGATTGAAGATGTTATATGTGTTTTTTTGTAGCCAAGACTCCTCCATAGAGGAAAGATTCAAATCAACATGTGCCCGCATTTCTGTGTTTGTGGACTTTAACAAAGGGCTCTTTGTTGAATATTCATTAGTTTTGGGTGGTTCAACAAGAACTCAAAAGTAGATTATAAAAATATTGCTTTCAAATGTAGGCAATATTTTTAATATGGCCATTTAGTTGCATGTCTATGTCTACAAGCTCCAATTCAAATTCTATTACATAAGAATATTATCTCAAGCGAAAATTGTTTCCAAGAGGTTCAAATAATGAGAAAAAAAAAAGCTACTTGGTGTAAGGGAGCCAAATTGGACGACACATCAGTGGAAGCTATTGATCAAAAGAAAGAATCTAAAGGAGTGCTACTATAAACTCCCTTGGAAAAAATAGAAGTCATAAAGTCCACAGGAAATGAAGATCATTGTGAATAACATGGATGGAAGAGTTTCCCTTAGACGAAAGTCAAAAATCAACAACGAAGAGGAAAAAGGATAAGAGAAGCCCTTCTCTGAATGAAATTGTTCGAATTTCAAATCCAGAAGAGAGATGAGATTTTCATCTTCAAATCAGCTGAACAAGTTCAAAGAGAAAAAGGAAAGTTTGGTATTAATGGTTAATTTAGTAATTTACTTATTTTCACTATAATTATGAATAACATATATACATATTCTATTAGAAAGATGCATGCATCTTTCTACTATAAAATAAGCATGCATGCAAGTTCTTAGATTTGCATGCATGCAAAGATGCTTGTGGATTTTTGCATGCATACAAAAAAAAATTATTATGATTGGAAAAAATTACTTGATTTTTAAGAAAGAAGAATCTTTGAATATTTTTAAGATGTAACTTGGAATTTTTTTATTTAATATTAAGAAGTATTATAAATTTTGTGAATACAAACCCTGTAAAGAGCATAAATTAAAAACAATTGATATAAAAATAATGAGAAATCTCATTTCAAATTTGGTAGTCCATTCCTCTTATTGTGTAGGTAGTTCGTCCAAGATATTGAATGGGTACTCTTGATTTGGGTTCAAAATAACAACATTCATCGTAAACTGTCATCGAGATGTCTTGGCATTCCCCTACAATAAGATTTTTTTCACTCTTTTAATTCTTTATTTAATTAAAGATAGATTGAAATCCAAAATATCCTAAAAAAATATTTTAACATAAAACTAAATAAAAGTTGAAGCTTCATATTATTTATTTACCATGGAAAATAATAGAAATTATTTTTATCAATCTAATTTTCAATTGTTTGGGCTTTTATGCGTTAGGAAGTCATGCACTCTACAATTATTTTAAAAATAAATATAATATAATTATAGAGTTAATTAAATAAACAAATTCTCAACATATATGAGACAAAACACATGATTTACATAGTAAAATTTTAGAAAGCTAAAGAAATATCCACAATACAAGATATCAAGCTTTATTAATTCTAAGATGAACAGATTATACGTGAACTCGTTGTGTAGATTACAGACAGACTCCACAAAGATAAATACATATAATTGGCAAAGTAGCATTAGTATTCCTCCTCCTAAAAATAGAGTGAAAAAATGCCATAAGGACTTTTCTCCTAAAAATAAAATCCAGTGGTATTCGTCCCCTTGGACCCCTTGTGACAATAGTGGGAGGGCGTTGCCCCATCTATTATAAAACTAGGCTATAAACCACGTTGCAAAAGGGTCTAAAATGTAACTTTGTTGTCACATATCTAATACTAGCATGGGCATTAAGAAGATCTCGATGATAAGGATTGACACTGCAACAAGGGTAGTGTGATTCTTATCCATTTATGGTATTCTCTTTTGCAATAGTGGATGATATTAAAAACTTGGTAAAATCCTATATTTATATGGTAGGATGAATTATTTAGTTAATAATTTTGATATTGTTTTCTTTAAATAATTTTCATCCTTTTAAGAAATTGGAAAAAAATGGTTTATTTTATTATTTTTTCTATTTAAATTTAGATAACCTATTTTTTCTGATGTGAAATTACATTTACAAGTTAATTGATCTGAGTTTGAAGATTAATATATTAAAAATTGATACTCTAAGAAATCAAATGATTAAATATGCAAATTATTTAACTGTTGAGTGACTAAACACTTATTAGTATTCTTAATATTATATATATATATATATATATATATATATATATATATATATATATATATATATATATATATATATATACATATTTTATATACTTAAAATTAAATTTTAAATTAAAATAATAATACAAAGTTATTTTAATCTTAAATTTTCAAAGTTATTCATTTTTTATATAAGTTAACTAAGAATTAATTCACATAAATTATATGGTGAGATTTGTGGATGGGCACTTTCAAAAATATTTATTGTAAGTTATAAGTTCTTTAATTTAAAAGTAATAAATGATGAATTATATTTTTATATAAATTTTTCATTATATAATGATATTATAAATATTTATATTCATCTATATAATTGTAATTTAATTTATGAATTTCAAAATAACGCTGATAAAAATGTATATTTTTTCAAATGGAATTCACGCTTTAATAAGAAAATTTTCTTAATTTGTAACCTTTGTAATGTACACCAAAATTAACTTGCAAATTTTATACTTCTAACTAATAATACAAAAAATAGCATACAATCTTATTATCATTGAAAGTCACCTTTAAGACACACAAAATACAAATGCATACAATTTACAATTTTTATTTACAATTTTTCCATTGTTATGCATGCTAACACTATGGTAATAGTTTTGAAAAGGGTTCAAAGAATAAAATAAGGGGATAGTAAATTCCCACACTAAGAGGTAATATTTATAATCTTGTGAGATGCATTTTAAATATATTTTGGTAATATACCCCATGTGTATGTTACTTAGTTTTGGTGCTATAAGTCTCTAGCCATTCATGATTATTCATTCAAAATTCCAAAAGAATCCACCTAAATATGGAAGGGCATCTTGAAATTGAGAAATTGTAGAATTGAATCCTTCTCCTAGCTTCTCTTTGAGGGTCTAAAACACCTCTTGTTGTCACTTTGCATATACAAAAGGACTATCCCTATTTAATAGTTCTTTCAAGGGTCCCATAATCTACACACACAGTTCATGATGAACTCCTCGTCAAATCTTACAAATATACTTGGAGGAACTTGTAAATAAATTTCTTAAGAGGACTTTAACACTATGCACAAAAATACATCTAGTGCATTTTAGTTAAAATGGCATAACAATATATGTAATGGATCCTTGGATGAATACAAGAAGATAGGGAAAAGAAGAGGACATTTTATGTATCAAATTTTAATTAAGAGGAAATATGTATATAATATAGAAAAGTGCATACATATTATAGAAAAATACATATGTTGAATATTTGAATTAGGCTTGGTAATTACCAAATTTAAAATTTGTATGGAGTATAATACATAAATGTTATGATATGCACTCTCTAAAAAATGTACATGTATGTGTTCTTATTGTTTTAGCAATTTAAGGGTTTGCAAGTTGAACAACTGTAAGGATTCAATGGAATGTATATTTACAAAAACAAAAAATTAAATACAAGTTACATTTATATTACTTTACAATTTAAATTTGTTTTCATAAATATAAAAAATTAGGGCTATTATGCATCTTCTCGAATTGGACTAAAATATTTAGAAGTTGCCATTTAGGAGATAACTTTTCAAAATCTAATATGGTTAGTATGTTATTTTCAAGATTTTCATATTGAATCTAAGAATTTTTAGGTGTACCTTTTTCGCCCTATGTTCATTTTGGGTCATTTTATATGTGTTGGGGCCTCTTGGATTGATTTCGGACATTTTTTAGAGTTATAGGTGTGTCAAAATAAAATCTTACCATATTTCATAAAGATAGTGAGAGATGAGAATATATTGACTTTTGAATCCATATACACTTTGATTGAATGCATCTTAATTATATATTTGGTATCTATAAGTAATGTTTTAGGAGAAAAAAATAGTTAACATGTCTTGATTAGCCCTAATTTCTCATCTAAATGAACCAAATAGATGTGGTTGGAGTAATGTAGATCGATTTGATGACTTACACACAACCACCCACCCCTTTTTATCAATATTGTGTGTGATTAGGTCGCTTATAGGCTAAAATCAACATAAAAAAAACCTAACCACTTGTGATAAGGGAAAAATCAGATAATTTTGTGCATGTTTATGTGGGATCAAAAAGATTTAAATTGAATTATGTGGGATTATGTCATTTATATGAAAAAATCAACACAAAAAAACCCTAAAAGCACCCAACCATCCAACCACTCCTTTATGTTGATTTAGGTCACATTCATGTACAATCAAGGCAATTTAATTCAAACTCGAGTCTAAATAGGTGTGATTACAGTAACTTAAAGGTTGATCTAGTGACCAATTCACATAAACCCACCCCTTTACATCTATATTTTTTTTGATTAGGTCCCTTCTAATCCAAAATAGACATAATAAAATCATAACCACTTGTGATCGATATAATTATAGATGATTTTAGGCATGATCAATTCAATTTAGGTTAAATTTTGGCCTAAACAGATGTGATTTGGGGAGTTTAGGTTTATTTAGTGACATTTCTCACCCAACCACCCATCCATGTCGATATTGACTGTGATTAGGTCTGCTATGGTCCAAGCTTGACACAAAAAAACAAATTCCAATTTGGGTAAAACATGGATGATTTTGGGAAAAATCATACATGATTTGGATAATTTAGTTCAAATTAGGGCCTAGATAGGTATGAGTTGATTAATTTAGGTCTAAATAGTTACCCACACCCATTTTTAGTCAATATATCATATGATTAGGTCTTTTATAGGCCAAAATCGACATAAAAACCAACCACTTCTAATTGAGGAAAAATTAAATGATGTGGGACATATTCGTATAGGATCGAGCCAATTTAATCAAATTATGAGGGATTGGGTCTATTATAAGCCAAAATTGATACAAAAAATCCCAAAAAACACCCAACCACCTTTTTATGTCAATTTTTGGCACATTAATGCAAAATTGGGCTAATATAGGTGGAATTTAGCCTGAAATAGGCGTGACTAGGGAAACTTAGGTCAAATTGGTAGATTTTACACACCAAAAAACACATTCATGTTGATATTGCATGTGCTTAGGATTTTCATAGGGAAAAATTAGCACAACAAAACAAAAAATTCCAATTTGGGAAAATATGGATGATTTGTGAGAACACTTGTGTGGGATCCAGCTATTCAATTCCAATTGAGGCCTAAATAGGTCTTATTGGAGTAATGCACATTTATTTTTTGAACCATGCATGCCTTCCCACCCATTTTTATTGATATTTCATATGACTAGGTTACTTATAGGCCAAACTTGACACAATAAAACCCCAACAACTTGTGGCATATTTTTGTGGGATTGAGCCAAATGTTTGAGTTAAATTATGTGATATTAGGTCCCTTATAATCCAAAATTAACATTAAAAATTTATTAAAACACCCAACCACCCCTTTATGTCGATTTGGGGTACATTCATGCATAATCGAACTAATTTAGGTCGAATTTGGTCTCAAACACATGTGATTATGTCAACTTTGGTCAATTTTGTGACCTTAAAAAAAACACCCTTTTATGTCCATGTTCCACATGACTATGTCCCTTATCCAAAATTGACACAACAATATTCCAACCACTTGTGACCAAGGAAATTATGGATGATTTGGGCCACATTCATGAGTGATCGTGCCAATTTAGGTTGAATGCATGCCTAAATAGGTGTGATTGGGGTAAATTAGGTTGATTTGGTTATCTAAACACACCCAAACACCCATTCATATCAATATTGCATTCAATTAGGTTTGTTAAAAGCTAAAATCAACACAAAAAATAATTTATAATTTGATAACATGTGGATGATTTGGAGCTCATTTATGCAAGATCATATTAATTTAGTTAGGATTGGGGCCCACATATGTCTGATTGGATTAATTTTGGTTAATTTTGTGATCCGTTCACACCCAACCACTAATTTATAATTAAATTAAGTGTGATTATGTCTCTTATAGGCCAAAATCGATAGACTAAAACCCTAACTGCTTACAATGAGAAAAAATAGATTATTTGTGGCATATTCATGTGGGGTTAGGCCAATTTGAGTTAAATTATGTATGATTATGTTCTTTAAAGTATAAAATTGGTAAAAAAAACCCTAAGTAAACCTAAGCACCCATTTATGTCAAATTGGGACACATTCATGGATAATTTGGCCTATTTATGTTGAATTCAAACCCAAATATGTGTGATTGGAACAACTTAAGTAATTTTTGCAAATGTGGAAACCTAACCACCCTTTTATGTCCATATTTTGTGTGATTAAGTCCCTTATAAGACAAAATTGACACACAAAAAATCCTAATCACTTGTGACCAAGGTAATTATGGATGATTTGGGGTATATTAGTGCATTATCAGTGCAAAAAAGTGTGACTAGGAAATATAGGTTGATTTTGTGACTTGTTCACACCTAACCACTCATTTATGTCAATATTCCATGTGATTAGGTCCCTTATAAGAAAAATTAGACATGAAAATCCCTAGACCACTTACAATCGAGGTAAATGCAAATGGTTCACACAAATTCATGTGGGATTGGTGAGTTGTGCCCACCCAAAAACCCATTCATGTCTGTATTCCATGTGATTAGTACTTTATAAGATAAAATTAACACAAACAAAAAAAAATCCAATTATAGAAAATGTGAATGATTTGGTGCACATTCATGCAATATTAGTCCAATTTAGGTCTAATGTTGGACCAATAATATGTGATTCGAGTAATGTAGGTCATTTTAGTGACCTTTACACACATCAATATCCCCTCATGTTGATATTTATTTGTAACACATATGCATTTATGTTGATTTTAGGCTCAAATGAGTATGATAGGAGTAATTCATGTAGATTAGGTATCATTTGCACTCAAATAATTTTGATGAGATTGTTGTAGGTGGATTTGGGGATTTAAATACACCAAACTACACATTTTTTTAGATTTTCCCCATATCCACCTTCATTTCTTCTCTCACCTAATTAAGGCCGTTTTTAGTTAGAATAAGTCCATTAACAACCTATGAACAAGAAATAATGATAGTTAGTGTTCAATTATATGCACTTTTCCACAAATCCACCTTTATTTCTTGGCTTACACATAACTAGAGACTTTTTAAGTCAAAAATGGTCCACTAACGACCTACAAATAATAAATAATGATAAATAGTGGTCAAATATGTGTACTTCACCCCAAATCCACGTCCATTTCTCCTCTCACATATAATCTTTGACTTATTTGATTAAATTTAATATAATAACCATTCAACATGATCAAGGGCTTGCTTAGCCCAAATTACATGCCCAATTGAAATAATCTACTAAGTGCCTTAATAAAGTACATGCGATTAGGGTTAATAGAATCTGTCAAAATTGATTTTGGCCAATTAACATAAATTTTGGATGGATTAACCTCAATTACATGCCTAATTAAACTAAACAGTTAATTTTTTTAATCATGGGTTGCATGTTTAGGTTTAATTAAAACTAGAAAACTTAATTATAACCAATTAGAGCTCTATTAATCCCAATTACATGCCTATTTAAACTAATTGAGTAATTTTGACAATAATGTCTGCAATTAGGGCTAATCAAGCTCTATAAACCTAATTACAAATAATTATCATGAGTAACCTTAATCTATTCAAGTCCCACAAGCCCAATAACAAATAACTAATAACCATTGTGTCTCAGTGAACCATAATATAGTGTCTTTATTAAGGGGGCATGATTATCTTAAGGGGATGTGATTGCCTTAAGGGGATGTAACCTATTAAAACTCATTCATTCTTTATTATCCCTAATTTAGCTCTTGATTGAACCTATCAAGTAATTGATTCAATCAGGTATATGAGTTGGAATAACTTAGTTATGTGAACCTAATTTTAACTGATTAGGATCAATTGGGGTTCAATTAACAAAAACTATGTGGTTCAATTGGAAGCATAACTAGGACTAATTGTTCTCCACAAACCTAATTATAATAAATTAGCATGAATTGGGCCACTATTACACTTGATTGCATGCTTGATTGAACCAATTAAGTGCATAAATTAGGTGCACAATTATATTTAATCAAGCACCTTAAATAACATTTTTTTAATTAAGATGCATTTAACTAGGGTGTATGTGAATTCATGTGTCAATATCCTTATAGCTCTCACTATCTCTCAGAGATGTGTGGATTGTAAATTTTATTTTGGCACACCTATAGCACTTAAAATATTAATAATCAATCCAGAATGACCCAAATATATAAAATGGCCACTAGTTTGGCTAAAATAAACACTGAGTGTAAACTTTACACCCTAAAAGGCTTGTTTTCAATACCATAAACTTTAAATGACCAAGTATTAACCATGTTAGGTTTTTAAAATTTATATCCTTAATAGTAACTCCTAGAACTTTGACACCAATTTTAAACTATGTAGAGTGCCCCTAATTTCTTATATTTGATAAAATAGATTTGAAGTATAAGCATATAAATGTAATAAAATAAAGTATAAGAATATAAATTTAATAGCATAAAAAATCTTTAGCATATAAGAATATAATTTTAGACACTTGAATTTAGTACTAGACACTCGATAATGTGTAATTTGATTTAACCTTGACCTACTTGATTTATACTCACATACATGACTCTTATTCCCCATTCATCATATCCATGCTCTTATAAATGGCCCTGAACCTTCCAAATCACCGTTATCATTACATAAGATATTTCATATCTCTACCCAATCATCTTAATATCATTCTCATATTATCTCCTAGCCTCTGGGCATTATTGTTGTTTTCTAGATAAGTTTGTCTCTGAGACAAGTTTGTTGTTGTAGACTTATCCACTTAGGAAAGACTTGTCCCCTTACCCTTTAATGGATAGTTTCCAAAATTCAAATTTATCATATAGGTCATCTTGCATGTTTCACATGTTGATTCAGAGGAAATTACCCAAAGATATAACTATATAATTAAATCAAGCCTAAGAATTTTTTGAGTTAGCACTGATTCAACACTTATCTATCTCCTATCAAGATATCTTTAGAAATCACCCCTCAAAGAATAAAATCCCTGAGCTAATTTTGAATACCATTTGTGAGGTCAAGTCATAGGTTTTAAATTTTTTAAATCCATACACAATATTGTACAACATTATAATATTATACAGGATTACACATAGTCAACCTAGGTGAGATAACTGTGTGTGGTCTGACTTCTCTCTTTGGAGTATTGGATATGTAGGCAAAACTTAGTCATAGTGGGGTTGATAAGGTTAGTTCAACCCTTCTCTTTCACCCTTTGTCCTAGCTTATAGTTGTCTTATTGTGAAAACCAAGGTTTGAATCAAAGAGAAGGCAAATAGATATATGCATGTAGATTTACATGCATTAGAATATATAGGCATACTTAATAGAAGTAAGTCCAATGGAGGATAAAGTCACAAATCATAAAAAATAGTGGATAATTATGTAATAGATCAGGTAGGGTCACACTACATAGGTGTTCAAGGAGTGTAGACTTATCCAGACACATACACTCTTTGTTTCTAGATCCAAGCATTCACAATCCACTTTTAGACTATTTTTGACAATTATATCCCCCCATAAATTTGCACAAACCTGAAACAAGCTAAGCACATCATTTCTCTATTTTTTTTATAGAAATAGTAAGTTACTATATTTAGCTGGTTGCACTCAAATTTGTTTAGTAATTATAGATCTTAAGAAATCTTATTTATTCAATATTGTAATGTATATTAGGGTAACATAAGTCTTAAAATCAATAAAACATATTAGTTAACCTAGCATGAATGAGAACTAGGACCCTATTTACAAATCTATCTAAAACCTCAAAAATTACAAAAAAGTTAAAATTTAAAAAAAATAAAAAACTAGGACCTATGCATGACTTGTATTACTTATTTATATGATTTGTTTGTGCTTTATCATATATATTACATTCTATATCTAGTTTTTATATACACATATTTCACAGTGTTAATGAGTGAGATGCTAGCATAGAGGTCATACATGGGCACATAGATGCAAGACTTTCCTACACCTAGGAGTTATCTTCCTACATTGGAGTGGTGTTCTTATTGGGGGCATATAGCCTCTTTGCATAGGTTTTGTCATTCTATGACTAATTCCATTGATCATAATACACTAGTTCACATTGATTATACATGACTTGTTGTGACTTATACAATTTAGAGTATCATTGAACTAGATATTATATTTTGATAAATGTTATGATGACATACATTGATTGTGTAGATTGGCCTTTCATTTTTTATGCATGCTTGATGTTGTTGTTTTTTATTTTTTACTTTTTTTATTATGTGAAATTTAATTTTCCATTGTGTTTAACTCTAATTTTTTGGAATTAGATTCTCTATTGTGTGTTTGAGCATTAGATTGTTTATTGTTTGAGTGACATTAGATTGTCCATTGTGTGTGTGACACTAAATTTTCCATGGTCTATGTGACATTATGTTTTCCAATGTGTGTGTAACATTATATTTTTGATGGTTTGTGTGACATTTTCTTATCCATTGTGTGTGGTCTAAATCCTTGTGTGATATTTGCTTGTCTATTTAAGTGTGTTCATTGGCCTTCTATGGCATTTTATTGTCCATTGTATGTTACTCTTTGACTTTGATTGCTATGTGTGGATTAAATCTAGGATTGCCCACTGATCTTGTTAAGATTTTTGAGCATGTTATTGTTGTGATATATAACACACACTTTTCTTCTTGTTTGCGGTGCCATGATACATATCATGCACTTTTCCATTTATTTATTACTCAATTTATGGATATTCATTACTATGTTGATTATTCACTATGTTTCTCATTGATGTGTGTGTGTGTGTGTGTGTGTGTGTGTGTGTGTGTGTGTGTGTGTGTGTGTGTGTGTGTGTGTGTGTGTGTGTGTGTACATATATACATATATTAACATGACACTTGTATGATTAAGATATATGTTTCATACATACTTAGATGCTTAATTTTTAATATAATGACATTTTCTCTAAATGTTATTATATCATTTACATTGCTTACATATTTTATATATATCATGATGCCTTTAACTACTATCTTTTGAGATAAATAATCCATAGGATTCATTCCTCGCCTTAAAAGGGGGGCATACACAATGGCTTGTCTTAGAGATTAACCCTTAACAGACATAGAAATTCATATTTTGAGAGCATATATTATTTCAGAATGATACAGGGTTACACAGATTTAACTCAGATTGGGGGCATATGCATGGCATATGTCACAGTTTTTACCAAGCTATTACATAGATTATAGGACTCATATTACACATGTTATTATAGGGGGAAGTATACATGGCATATGTTAACATTTTCATAGATATCATGATATATTGGCATAGGTTATATGACTCAAGTTACTCAGATTATCAGATGGAATGGTGACTCATGACATTCTCTATTTAATATTACTCATATTTATTTCAAAAAAAATTACACTCGATATTTTTTTAGGCATTAATTATATTGAATTATATAATTTATCTACACTAGATGATTCAAAAAAATACATAGACTCTCATGTATTACTGAGGCATTTCTCAAATTTATTGGAACCCTTAGTGGATCCTATATACTGAGATTTATTGGAGTTGTGTGGGGCTAAAGGTATGCATAACATATATTCTATAAACCTCTCCATTTCAAACGAGGGTTGGGGAATATTCATATCAACCCATATTTTTACTCAAACATATCCACGGGGCATGATCACCCCATTGTTCATTATCTCCATAATAAAATCTTGGTTAATATTTCATTTTGTTTATGTTCATTGTTATTACTTTTTTATTATACATCATAGTTAAATGTTTATTTATACATGTTTCATTGCAGTTTTGCATGGAGCAAGGTGCAACACATAATACATTCTTGAACACACCCGTCATGGTTATCCTCAGGTATCACATTATATCATTTTACTCTAGCAATTCCAATATTAGAATAAAAGTGGAGATGGGGAGAGGGGGTATGGGGGGTAGACACTCATATTTCACATTAGACACTTGAAAATGTGTAATTTTCTCAAACCTTAACCTACTTGGATTATGCTCACATACATGGATCTTATTCGCCATTCCTCGTAGCCATTATCTTATAAACGATCTTGACCCCTCTAAATAGTAGTTACTATTAAACATGATATTCCTAGTCTCTGCCCAATAATCCTAATATAATTCTTAGATTATCTCCTATCCTTAGGTCATTGTTCATATTTTATAGATATATTTTTGCCTCTAAAAAGGTCCCTTACCACAGACTTGTCCATTTAGAGTGGGCATGTCCATGTGCCCTTTAACAACTAGTTTCCAAAATTAAAATTTCTCATATCGGTTAATACACAAGTTTTTCATGTCAATTCAAAAGAAATTACCAAAAGATTCATCTATATAATCAAATTAAGCCTATGCATTTTTCTATTTGGAATTGATTTATCATATATCTAGCATCTATCTAACTCTTATCTAGCAACCTATGAAGCTATCAATAGAAATCACTCTACACATTGAGAATAACTACCCAAAATCTCCCAATTATGAAACCCCTCAAAGGATAAATACCTAAGCTAAGTCTCAATACCATTTATAAGATCAAGTCATAGGTTCTCAAGTGTTAAAATCCATACAAAGGATTGCACAACATATTAGTATTATACAATATTGTACACACTCAACTAGGTGGGAGAACTACATGCAGTTTTATTCCCTCCTTGGAGTATTGTACATGTAGGTATCACTTGGTCACATTGGGGTGGCTAAGATTATCTCAAGCCTTCCTTTTAACCCTTTGTCTCAATTTACAATTGTCTTATAATGCATAGTTAGGGTTTAAATCAAAGATACGGAAAACAAATATATTTGTATAGATTTGGAGACATCAAAATATATAAGAATAGTATGAATACATAAGTGAAGTGGGTAATAAAGTCACAAATATTTAAAAAATTATGGATTTTTATTAAATACATCAGATAGGGTCACACTACATAGGTGTCTAAGGAGCGTGAACTCATTCACGTGCATGCAAACTCTCTATTTCCATATCTAAACATTCACAGACCATTTTCAAACTGACTTTGATGACTTTAATCCTTCACAGATCTAAACATACCCTAAATAAGCTAATTACATCATTTATTTTTATATCTTTAGTGGTTGTATAGTTTGATTAAGATGTATAACTACTAAACAAATATGATTACAACTAATTAAATATAGTAACTTTCTATTTATAGAAAACACTAACAAAATGATGCACTTAGATTATTTTAGGTCTATGTAGGTCTTTGAAGGATTACATTCACCAAAATTGGTCTAAAATATCTTGTGAATCCTAGGATCTAGAAACAAAAAAAAATCACATACCTAGACGAGTCTGCGCTCCCTAGAAACCTATGTAGTGTGATTTTTTCTGATGTACTACAAAACTTTTCACTATGTTCTTGCCAATTTTTGATTATTTTTCCAACTATTCCTATGTATGGTAAGTTTTCCTATCTATTTTGACATTTTTAAATCTATGTGAATATATTTGTTTACCTTTTCTTTGATTCAAACCCCAACAGTGCACTATAAGACAACCATAAATCGATAAAAATGTTGAACGGGAAGAGTTGAGATAACCTTAGCCATGCCACTATGACTAAGTTTGATTACATATCCAATACTCCAAAGAAGGAATAAAACCACATGTATTTCTCCCACCTAGTTGAGTGTGTGCAATCTTATGTAATACTAATATGTTGTGCAATCTTATATATGGATTTCAACACTTGTAAACCTATGAATTGACCTTGAAAATGGCATTCAGACTTAGATTATGGATTTATCCTTTGTTGGGTTTCATACGTGGGAGATTTTTGGTATTTCCTCTCAATGTGTGAAGTGATTTCTAATGATAGCTTGATATGTTGCTAGATAAGAGCTAGATAGATGCTAGATAAGTGTGAGATTAGTACTAGATATAAAATTGCTTAGGATTGATTTGATTATATAGTTGAATACTTGGGTAATTTACTCTGAACCGACATGCAAAACATATGAGATAACTCATATGATAAATTTTATAAATTAGTCATTAAAGGGTGTGAGGACAAGTATGACCTAAGTGGACATGTCTATAACAACGAACTTGTCTTAGAGGTGTGGACGTGTCCCTAAAATAGGAATAGTGATGAGAGGCTAAGAGATAATTTAGGAATGATATTAAGTTGATTAGGTAGAGACTAAGAATATTTATAATAGTAATGATAATTTGGAAGGTTTAGGCATTTTTATAAGTGAATGACTATGAAGAATGGAAAATAAGAGTCATGTATTGAGTATAAGTCAAGTATGTTAACATTTGGTCAAACTAATCAGTATCAAGTGTCTAATACCAAATATGAATGTCTAAATTTTCTTCCTTGTAAAAAGATATAAAGTGATACATGAGGATAAATTCAATGCATGTGCTCAAGCATGTATTGTATGTTTTGCCTTGCTCTATGCAAACCTGCAATGATACATGTATATATTAGCATTTGATTATGATGTAAAATCAAAAATTAACAATAGTGAATATATATGAAATGATATATTAAGGAATGAATACACATGTATGTATGTAAACCAAGCTTGTCTTTTAGACAAAATGCAGAATGGGTTGATCATGCCCCATTTGAGTACCTAAGTAAGAACATGGGTTGAGTTAATATGTGCCAACCCTAATTTAAAACGAAGAAGTGCCTATAATTTATGTTATTTATAGATTCACCCCCAAAAAACTCTAATAAATCTTGGTAAATGATATCCACTAAGAGTTCCAATAAATATAAGAACTGTTTGAGTAATGCTTAAGAGTCTACATTAAGTTTCTAAATCATCCACTGTAGACAAATTATATGATTCAATATGAGTAATACCTTAATGTAATTTGTTTATGAAATAAATCTTATTATTACTAAACTGATAATGACAAGAATTTTCATTCCATCTGATAATCTGAGTAACCTAAATCATATAACATGTGTCAATAAATCATTATATTTA
The DNA here is from genome assembly GCA_037957365.1 of Torreya grandis. Lineage (NCBI taxonomy): Eukaryota > Viridiplantae > Streptophyta > Pinopsida > Cupressales > Taxaceae > Torreya > Torreya grandis. The sequence goes on from JARHVA010000324.1 coordinate 5,645,181, forward strand.
TGAAGTTACAAATATATGCCATGTATATGCCCCCAATCTGAGCCAAATATATCAAAATCTATGTAAACATGTATCATTCTAAAATAATTTGTGCCCACAAAATATGAATTTTTTGTTAGGATCTACCAGCTCTCAAAAGAGCACACATGATTACCTTTGTATAAACAACTAAACACGGAATTTAACAAGAATGAACAAGTAACTAGAAATAAGAAATAACACAGAATATGAGAGACAATACCCAATTGTATTAATACTCTTCCATAAAAGAATTACAATGAAGAGATGCCACACTCTTCCACACCTTTCAGGCTTCCCACACCAAGTGTACAGTAATTCACCTTCAAGAGTTCACTCTCATCAATTACGGTCCCAACACACAACTCAAACACAAAGTTGGTGTTCACCTCCAACCAGTCAGTAACAATACTGCCAGCACCACCAGTAAGTGACAACACAACACAACCAATGTTGCCTACTTCCAGTATGATGAGTACTCAAAGTACTCCAAGTAGATCTCTTCTGATCTTGCACAACCTGCAAATCATCTGAGACAATACTTACCATGTAGATCAGCCCTGATCTTACAATAACCTGCAAATCAATGAGATCTTACACACTCGAAAGAACCCTTGTCCTTGCCTCACCAAGTCCTTATGATTCTCCCTTGGATAGAACCCTTCTATTTCTATAGAAGCCTTTCAGTTCTACAATCTTACAATACAGCCCATGGGTCTATTAAATAGCTCCCATATAAACAATAATTAGACTTCTAATTACAATAATTAGAACCACAGCTCCAAGACTAAAATTAGTCTTTTACATGCAAACAAACTGTCCATCCAAAAATAGACCAGTTCTAGAAATGCATGCACACGCATGCACACACAAGCTGTAGATGTCGGTCTCTGTCTACCTACAGACAACCAACATCAGTCGATATGTGACCGATGCCGGCAACTTCTTGTCCACCCCTGACCGACGTCAGTCGGCCTAACCGACGCTAGTGACTGTGACACTCAGAAACCTCCTCCACCATGTTTGCATCAGTGAAGCTTTTAGCTCCACAACCTAACAATCTCCCACTTGGAGATAAACAGTTGCACCTATACCTGTACCTATACATCATCTAATTTGTTTCTTGGCTTGTATCCCTCTTCAAGTTCAACCTTGAAGACCAACCACCACACAACTTGTGCTGCAACACCTGTCATCCAAGTAACCTGTTGTATCCACATCTACAAACCCATGTAGAAAATAACTTGACCCTGCATCGCATGAATCCCTATTGTTGGTCCCTCTCAAATACCTAAGAATCCATTGAAGTGCACTCCAATGCTTCTTTCCTGGATTGGCTCCAAACTTGCTGATAACTCCCACTGCTTGTGGAACCTCAGGTCTAGTACACTTGTACTTAACCTCATCATGTGAATCAGGACACTGTTCATAGAACTATCCAACCATCGGCGTGCTAACCAGTTTCACACAATCATCTGGAGACAAAATCAACCTGTGACCTTCCATGTCTCTAGAACACACTCATGCCAAATAATTTTGCTCCTCCAAATTCTTCATGACACACCTCTGAACTAACTTTACCTTTAGCTCAGAAAAAACCCTGCATGTGTGACTCTACAACAAGCAAACACACTACATACAGTAATAGGATAATGTCTCAACCATCATCCACCTGGTAAAGTAAACACAATGGTTACAATGACATTGACTAAAGCCATGCTTTGTCATACACCTGTCAAACCTGTACCACTATCCTGGAGCTTCCTCAAGACCATATGACCTAGCCTTCTGTCTCACCTATCCATTCACTCTATTCTTTAACCTCAGAATCCATTCGTCTCTTAGTGCTTTCATCCGCACTGGCATCTCCACCAAAACTACCATTTGGATCTTGACCAAAGAATCACATTCCTCATCCATGCCACGCTCCCACTATTTCCTGGATCCTACCTGCATGTCCTCCTCAAAACTTTCTGGTCCTTGACCATCAATGAGCAACAAGTAGTATAAAGAAGAGGAATAATGAATTTGAGGCTTACTTACCCTTTTAGTCCTCTGTATGAGCATTTGAGACACCTTGACAGCTTGCTGTCCACCCAAAATCTATCTCAATGATTGATGTCGGTCACCACCCAGTCTGCATCTGATCGACGTTGGTTTCATGCGACTGACCTAACTATCAATGCCAGTTCCCTGACCGATGCGGTGCCCTCTAGGTCATCGATGTCAGTTCTCTGACTGACATTGGTAACCACCCACCGCTGACTCTGATCTGCACATGACCGATGTTGGCCCCTGTTTATTCGACACTGATTCTCACCTGACTGATGTCATTACCTGTGTTCTCCTATGAGTGATGACTTTTTACCTGTGAGCTCTCTTTGGATCAAAACCCTGTCCAAACTACCCTGCTCAGAGTTACTCAGCCTTCTCCACTGATCTCTATCCATCATCTTCTCCATGAACACTAAGGCTTTCCAGTTCTTAAGTTTGTGTTGGGGGATCAACCAACAATGGATTACACTTGTGAAAGCAATAAACGCGGAAATAAATTAGATAGATAAGCAACTGGAATGATAAATAGCACAGAACAAGATATACAAGAAAACACCCTGAAAACTTGTATTAAAAACTCTTTACAATAGGAATACAATTGAAGAAACTTCGTTCTTCCACACCTCTCTCAGATGCACACAAGATCTCTCACTAGATCTCTATTCCTCAAGAGCTCTCTCTCAAGTACACTCAAATCCAACAACCTAGATTGATGCAACTCAGTACTGTCCTTCAAACATTCACAATGTTCTACTTTTACAGTTTTAACTCTCATACACACTAAATAGCTAAGAAGATCTTTCCTACATATAGAAATAAGAAAACTTGAGCATGCTCTTACAACAAATAGTTAAGCCTCTTCAACAAGGGCTCTAAAAATAATATTGCTAATAATAGAGACGCGAGCTTGAGTCTACAACTCAAACTCATCATGCAAACACTCGCTTTCATCCTCGGAAATTGCTTTCTGGACACACAGGTAACCGACGTCGGTTCCTGTCTGTTCGCCTGTGACCGTCGTCGGCCGACCCTACTGCCGACGTCGGTGCCTCTGTAACTGCAACTGACCGATGTCGGTCACTCTTGACTGACGCCGGCGTCTGTGTAGACCCGAACCTATTTTGTATGCTCCTTGGTGAATCTTTTAGCTCCACACCCTAACAATCTCCCACTTGGAGATAAACCAGCTGCACCAGTACCTGTACAGCAACATCTTCTAGCTCCTCCATCTTCAACTTAATCATGAAGACCAACAGAAGTTGAATGAAGATTCAACTTCTCCTTAGTAACCGGCTTTGTTAGCATATCAGCAGGATTCTTGTCTGTATGGATCTTCTCCAGCTTCAACTCACCATCTTCCAATACCTGCCGTATGAAGTGGTACCTTAGTTGTATGTGCTTGGTTCTAGAATGAAAAGCTAAGTTCTTAGCCAAATGGATTGCACTCTGACTGTCACTATACAATCTGCAACTCCCATGCTACCTTCCAAGCTCTTCCATGAACCGTGTCATCCATATCATCTCCTTGCTAGCTTCTGTGGCTGCAATATACTCTGCTTCTGTAGTTGACAAGGCTACAACCTTTTGCAACTTAGATATCCAGCTAACTGCCGTTCCACCTACAGTAAAAACATAACCTGTAGTGCTCCTCCTGCCATCTAAATCACCTGCCATATCTGAATCTACATAACCATGTAGAGAACTATCTGAACCTCCATAGCACAAATGCTTGCTGCTGGTTCCTCTCAGATATCTAAGGATCCATTGAACTGCCTTCCAATGTTCCTTACCTGGATTGGCCATATACTTGCTTACAACTCCCACTGCTTGGGCAATATCTGGTCTAGTACACACCATTGCATACATCAAACTCCCTACTGTGGAAGAATATGGAACCTTACTCATGTACTCTACCTCTTCATGTGAATTAGGACATTGTTCTTGACTCAACTTAAAATGTCCAGCCAAAGGTGTGCTAACCGGTTTAGCATCCTGCATATTGAACCGTTTCAACACCTTGTCCACATAATCTTCTTGAAACAATATCAACCTGTGATTTTTCCTATCTCTCTTAATGCTCATACCAAGGATTTTCTTAGCTGCTCCCAAATCCTTCATAGCAAACGTTTGAGCTAATTTCACCTTAAGCTCAGAGATATCCTGCATGTGAGACCCTGCAACCAGCATGTCATCTACATACAACAATAGAATAATATATCTACTATTATCAAATCTCTTGAAATACACACAATGGTCTGATTGACACCTACTGTAGCCATGCTCAGTCATAAACCTGTCAAATTTTAAGTACCATTGCCTAGGAGCTTGCTTGAGACCATACAAGCTTTTCTTTAACCTGCACACAAACTTCTCCTTACCCTTGACCTCGAATCCTTCTGGCTGTTCCATATAAATTTCCTCATCCAAATCTCGATGAAGAAATGCTGTCTTAACATCTAGCTGCTCAAGATACAAATCCTCAAAAGCAACCAAAGACAATACAACCCTTATTGAAGTCATCTTAACAACAGGGGAAAAGATCTCACCAAAGTCAATACCTGGCTTTTGTGCAAATCCTTTTACTACCAATCTGGCCTTATATCTCATCTATCCATCCTCACCTTCCTTCAACCTGTAGGTCCATCTGTTCTTCAGTGTTCTCTTACCAGCTGGCAATTCAACCAAATCCCATGTTTGGCTCTCTCTTAAGGACTCCATCTCCTCAACCATGCCACGCTCCCACTTACTCCTGGACTCCACCTGTAATGCTTCTTCAAAACTCTCTGGTTCTCCACCATTGGTTAGCAATAAATAATATAAGGAAGGAGAATATCTAATTGGAGGCTTACTTACCCTTTCAGACCTCCTGATGAGTGTCTTGGACTCGTTCTCAACAATCTGTCCACCCAAATTTTCTGATAGTGACCGACCTCGGCCACCTGTAGACCTATTACTGGCTGACACCGATTCTTCTTGGCCGACGTCGGTGCCTGGTCTGCCGACGTCGGTCTCTGTACGACCGACATCAATTTCTGTACTGCCGACGCCGGTTCTTAACCTGCCGACGTCAGTCTCTGTGTTTTCTTGTAAGTGATCATTTCTTTTTCCCGCGAGCTCATTTTGGACCATAACTTCATCCAATTCACCATTACTCTTCTCAAATTGATCCAGCTTCCTTATCTGATCACTGTACATCACTCTTTCATTGAAAACAACATCACGGCTCCTAATTACCTTGTTAGTTCCTAGATTCCAAAATCTGAAACCAAAATCATCTGAGCCATAGCCAATAAACGTGCACCTCATAGACTTAGCATCAAGCTTCTTTCTATTTTCCTTATCTATGTGCACAAAGGCTTCACAACCAAAAACTTTGAGATATGAGAGATCTACCTTTTTACCTGTCTATGCCTCTTCTGGAATTCCACCATCCAGAGCTGTAGAGGGACCTCTGTTAATCAGGTACACTGCGGTGTCAACTGCTTCTGCCCAAAACTCTAAGGGCAACCCTGCATGCAATCTCATACATCTTGCACGCTCCATGATAGTTCTATTCATCCTTTTAGCAATACCATTCTGCTGAGGTGTCCTTGGAACCGTCCTTTGCCTACAGATTCCGTGAGTGTAACAATACCAGTTAAACTTAAGACTGCAGAACTCACCACCATTATCAGATCTCAAGCACTTTAATCTTCTGCATGTTTCATTCTCAACCATGGCTTTCCAAATCTTAAAAGTCTCAAAAACATCAGATTTCTTTTTAATATAGTAGATCCATACCTTTCTTGTGGCGTCATCTATGAATGTAACATAGTACCGTGATCCGCCAATAGAGGCTACCTGAGCTGGTCCCCACACGTCTGTGTGAACAAGCTGCAACTTCTGCCTTTTCTTAGTAGACCCAGTCTTGAGAAAACTAACCCTTTTCTATTTTCCAAATACACAATGCTCACAAAATTCTAGATCCATACTTTTCAAATCTGAAAGCATACCTTTAGACTTAAGAATTGACATCCCCTTCTCACTCATGTGGCCAAGCCTTGAGTGCCACAATTTAGCATCCACATTTGAAGTAGATAAAACGGAAGGAGATTTGTTAGTAACACAATTACACAAATAGAGAGTACCTTCTCTCTTACCTCTGGCCATAACAAGTGCACCCTTGGTCACCTTCCAAGAATCCGCTGTGAGAGTTACTGTACAACCCTCATCACCTAGCTTACCTGCAGAAATCAAATTTATCTTCAAACTAGGAACATGCATCACATCTCTCAACACCCATGTGTTGCCATTCTGCATCTTCAGCTGCACTTTACCTTTGTCAGTAATCTTACAAGGCTCATCATCCCCTAAGTACACTATTCCAAAATCTCCATGGATATAGTCACTGAAATATTCTCGGTTAGGGGTAGCATGAAAAGATGCACCAAAATCTAATACCCAAGACTCTATATTATTATGCAAAGAGAAAATAAGAGCATCCTGTGCAATACCTGCAACCTTTGTCTCTTCCTTTCCTTCGTGCTGATTGTCCTCCTTAGGCTTTGACCAACAATCTCTGCTTATGTGCCCCATCTTTCCACAATTCCAGCATTGTGGCTTCCTGCCGTTTCTGGATTTAGATCTGCCTTTCCCCTTAGACTTGGATCTTGCTCTACCTTTCTTGCTCCTCTTTTTACCTTCCCCTGATCTCAAAACTTAAAGCGTTCCCGGATGCCTCTTCTGTGCTTTTCCTGCGTATTTCCTCATTCAAAATAACACTAACAACATCCTCTACTTTCAAAATATTTGATGCAGATGCAGTATTACTCACTGCCATTACTAAGCCATGCCAGCTTTCAGGCAAAGAACATAATATTAAAAGAGCTTTTATTTCATCTTCAAATACAATATTAACTGAACTTAACTGATTAACAATACCATGGAAATCATTCAGGTGATTAGAAACAGATCCACCTTCTTGCATATGCAAATTAAATAACTGCTTCATTAAGTATACCTTATTAGAAGCTGAGGGTTTTTCATACAAATTTGCTAACGTAGTCATTAACTTTACCGTAGTTTTTGCCTGTGACAAATTAGATATCATAGTGGAGGCCAGACTCAGTCTTATAGACCCAAGAGCCTTTCTATCAAGAACTTCCCATTCTTCATCCTCCATGTCCTTGGGCTTCTTTGCTATCCCACCTAACGGTAAGTAAAGATCTTTCTGATACAGATAGTCCTCTATCTGCATTCTCCAGTGTTGATAGTTCTTGCCATTAAACTTTTCCATTCTCAACTTACTTTCTTCTGCCATTACTTCTCCCACTCAAACAGAAATCCCTGCAGAAACCCCTGTGAGCAACCTGTAATCCACACACACTACACAGATCTGAACCACCTGTTAGTGAACCTGAGCTTTGATACCAATTATCAATCTCTGAACCTGTAACCAAGGCTCTGATACCACTTGTTGGGGGATCAACCAATAATGGATTACACTTGTGAAAGCAATAAATGCGGAAATAAATTAGATAGATAAGCAACTGGAATGATAAATAGCACAGAACAAGATATACAAGAAAACACCCTGAAAACTTGTATTAAAAACTCTTTACAATAGGAATACATTTGAAGAAACTTCGTTCTTCCACACCTCTCTCAGATGCACACAAGATCTCTCACTAGATCTCTATTCCTCAAGAGCTCTCTCTCAAGTACACTCAAATCCAACAACCTGGATTAATGCAACTCAGTACTGTCCTTCAAACATTCACAATGTTCTACTTTTACAGTTTTAACTCTCATACACACTAAATAGCTAAGAAGATCTTTCCTACATATAGAAATAAGAAAACTTGAGCATGCTCTTACAACAAATAGTTAAGCCTCTTCAACAAGGGCTCTAAAAATAATATTGCTAATAATAGAGACGCGAGCTTGAGTCTACAACTCAAACTCATCATGCAAACACTCGCTTTCGTCCTCGGAAATTGCTTTCTGGACACACAGGTAACCGACGTCGGTTCCTGTCTGTTCGCCTATGACCGTCGTCGGCCGACCCTACTGCCGACGTCAGCGCCTCTGTAACTGCAACTGACCGACGTCGGTCGCTCCTGACCGACGCTGGCGTTTGTGTAGACCCGAACCTGTTTTGTATGCTCCTTGGTGAAGCTTTTAGCTCCACACCCTAACAGTTTGTCAAATACATCTGTCTTCCTATTAAGAACATGCATCTCCTTCTTACTCATGTAACCAAGCCTACAAAGCCACATCTTTGCAACAAAAGGAGAATCAGTAATATAAGTAGATCGATAAAGGATACCTACTTTCTTACCACCTGCTAATTCAAGTGCATCCACTGTGAGAGTTACTATGCATCTCTCATCACCCAACTTTCTTAAAGAAATTAGCCTTATCTTTAGAACTGGGACCTGCATGACATCCTTCAAAACCCATGTGTTGGCCACCTGCAATTTCAGCCACACTTCACCTTTGTCAACAATTTGACAAGGCACACCAACCCCTAAATAAATCTTTCCAAAGTCTCCAAAGACATTAACATGGAAAAATACTCTATTTTGGGTTGCCTGGAAAGAGGCAACACAATCTATAAACCAAGATTCTACTTTATCCAAGGAACATACAAGAGCAACCCATGCATCAATACCTGCAACATCTGCATCTTCAATTCTTTCATGCTAATCTCCTACCAACCAACAATCTTTCTTTACCTGCCCTTTCTTTCCATCAATCAGTAATTGATTATTCTTGCTATTCTCTTTCATTCTCAGCTTACTTTCTTCTGCCATTACTATACTCCCACTCCAATAGAAACCCCTGTGAGTGACCTGTAATAAAAAACCACTTAACACACTCTGAAACCAAGGTGTTAGTGAACCAAGCTCCATCGCTTGTCAGTGATCCTAGCTTTGATACCAGTTGTCAAACTGGTATCACATGGAGATCCTCCAACCTGGCTCTGATACCAGTTGTCAGGATCTACCAGCTCTCAAAAGAGCACACATGATTACCTTTGTATAAGCAACTAAACACAGAATTTAACCAGAATGAACAAATAACTAGAAATAAGAAATAACACAGAATATGAGAGACAATACACAATTATATTAATACTCTTCCATAAAAGAATTACAATGAAGAGATGCCACACTCTTCCACACCTTTCAGGCTTCCCACACCAAGTGTACAGTAATTCACCTTCAAGAGTTCACTCTCATCAATTACGGTCGCAACACACAACTCAAACACAGAGTTGGTGTTCACCTCCAACCAGTCAGTAACAATACTGCCAGCACCACCAGTAAGTGACAACACAACACAACCGATGTTGCCTACTTCCAATACGATGAGTACTCAAAGTACTCCAAGTATATCTCTTCTGATCTTGCACAACCTGTAAATCATCTGAGACAATACTTACCATGTAGATCAGCCCTGATCTTGTAACAACCTGTAAATCAATGAGATCTTACACACCCAGAAGAACCCTTGTCTTTGCCTCACCAAGTCCTTATGATTCTCCCTTGGATAGAACCCTTATGTTTCTACAGAAGCCTTCTGGTTCTACAATCTTACAATACAACCCATGGGTCTATTAAATAGCTCCCATATAAACAATAATTAGACTTCTAATTACAATAATTAGAACCGCAGCTCCAAGACAAAAATTAGTCTTTTACATGCAAACAAACTATCTGTCCAAAAATAGACCAGTTCTAGAAACGTATGCACATGCATGCACACACAAGCTGCCGACGTCAGTCTCTGTCTGCCCACAGACAATCAATGTCGGCCGACCTATGACCTATGTTGGTAGCTTTCTATCCACCCCTGACCGATGTCGGTCGACCTAACCAACGCTGGTGACTGTGACACTCAGCAACCTCCTCCACCATGTTTGCATCAGTGAAGCTTTTAGCTCCACAACCTAACATTTTTGTGTCTATGAAGGCTTAATATTCAATAAAATCCACTGTGTATGCCCCCTTTTGAGGTGATAAATGAATCCTATGAATTACTTATCTCAAAATATAATAGTTAAAGTCATCATGATATATATTAAACATGTAAGTAGTGTAAATCATATAATAACATGTGGATAAAATGGCATCTTAGTAATAATAAAGCATTTGAGTATGTATGAGATGTGTATCTTAAGCATACAAGTGTCATGTCAAGATAGATATATTAATGATAAATACAATGAATAATTAACATATCAATGAATATCCATATATTAAGTAATAACTGAGGCAAGGTCCTCAACATCATAAACTTAAATATACTTTACATACAAGGTGAATGTACCCTAAAAAAATATGAATATAATACTAACAATTTAGATATTGTAATAGTTACTTACCTTCTTATTAATTGGAGGGGGAATTTATAGTTTGGGGTGGATGTAGCATTAGAAATATCTTTCATTTTTTATGCCTCTTTTGGATCTTGATCTGTCTGCCAAGATAATCACATTAACTTAAAATTACTATGCAATGACTTCTAAAAATGTTCCTATTATAGAGAAGAAACAACCAATAAAACAAACATGTACCATGCACTTGACTTGGAGGTGCCTTAGTGGCACTTTGCTAATGTGACCCAAATAACTTCTTTGATTTCTCTGTTATGAAGGGCTATAGGAATTCTCATCATCATTAAAGCTACAGTTGCCATTAATTATTCCTAACGACTTATCTTCTCAAGATATATCATTATGTATTGGCCTTTGAAAGTGTCCTCACCTTTTCTGTTGGAAATAAATGGGGTGTTTTTCCTTCATTTTATAGGTCTACAAGATTAATTTTGAAGGTGATAAGAAATCCATGTTGATAATTGTACTACTCACATAAATTTGGAAGTGATTGGGTAAAAATAGCAAGATGTGGTCACTCCTTTTGCTCCTAGGCACCGCAAAAGTAATTCTCATAGCTACAATCACTTTACCACTCCTCCTCAATGTGGGGTTGAATTCCACCACTACCTCATGGGAAATTTTTTGTTGTCCCGTCATAGTGGAGCTCACCTATTCAATGAGGTGGCCGAATTGGAATTTTTGTTCAATCACCCTCTAGTTGGGGCATCATTATTTCTTTGCCCCCCTAAATACCACTCGGGATGGTTGGGTGGTGCCCGATCCTCCTTAAACTAATTTTTCATATTGGAGTGCCCAACCTCACAAGGATGATCTACCTCCTCCTCATCCTTTTGTGGATATGTCATATGCATGAAGAAATGTGATTTTTATATTTATGTTAATTTTGGTTACTTTAGGTTGTCATGTTTTGCTTGTGTTTTTTAATTTGAGCTGTGTTTTTCCTTCAGCATGGAGTATGGGCTACACATTCCAACTAGTCACCTTATTTCTCTAACTATCACTATGTATCACTATTTTTGATTAATAATAGTTATAATGATGTGTTCTAATAGTAAATTTTTGGAGTTTTATTTTGTATGAAATAATTGCATCAGACTTTACATCATGCCTATATTTTTTATTTTGATATGGTAAATGACTCAATAAAATAATTGGTGTCACTTGCTGATGAAATTCTAATGCTATATGCATCATATTTAGTTTTAAAAATTCAAAAATTTAGATGAATGCCACAATTTTAGGGGTGTTTTATATTTTTTTAACTCAATTTGTGTTAGCTTTGAGATAATTTGCATTAGTAAAATGTGTTGGCACTGATAGCATTAGAGTTTGCAACAAAAGTGACACTTTTTGTGATGTTATTTCCTCAAAATGTACTAGTGTAACTTATTAAATAATTTGAGCCTTTAAATTTGTGGTATATTTCAAGTAGGTAGACATTTTAATATTTTTTGAATTATATTAATTAATTATACTTAGGAGATTATAGATCAATTTTGTATCAGATCAATGTTAATCTTTTGGTATTTTGGATATTATGTGGGGTGATTTCATAATAGTGTGTCCCATTTTTGTCATTCTAAGGCCATAAATACTTTAGTCTCCCTCACAAAAAAATTAAATTTGGTTATCTGAAATTAATTAGAAATTTGTGTTTTAGCTTACATATACAAATACATAGTGCATTTGTATAAAATGATTAAGTGTTTTTTAGTGTTTTTTTTTTAATTTTTATTTTTTGCTTACGTATTGGGACACACTATTATGTTTTGACTATGTGATAAGGTCAAAATAAGAATTATATTAACCTCATGATCTTGAAATTTATAGAAGTAAAATTATAATGTGAAGTAATGGTGAAAGATGGTGAAAATAATATTTCCAAGAGAGTTATTTCATTAGTTAAATAAGCATGGGAAGTTTGATGAAGCCTCAAGGCACATTCACTAGGAAATATGAGTTCACAATTAGGAACCAATAATTTATGAACATAGTGTTTCTTGCTCCATCGAAGAAGTTTGGAGTAAGAGAATTAGAGTTTATGAGTGAAGAGGAGTAACATTCAAAAAATAAAGGTAAAGTTAAGGTAAATCTAACTGAACATGCTCATTTGAAATTTGAAACCAAAGTTGAGATTAGATCTTTTGAAGGACAAGTAGATGTTGAATTTCTAGAAAAAAAGTTGAAATAGATAGACATATTTTTTAGCTTGAAAAATATTAGTGAGGCACAAAATATTTATTTTACACATCTCAAGATGGAAGGAAATCCTCTAATTTTGTGGGAAGTTATATAGTTTATTCTGAAAAGAAGAAGAAGCTAGTTGTAACTAGGTAGGATGAATTTTTAAAAATGTTACATAATAATTTGTGTCCTACATATTAAGCATAAAATTGATCATAAATTTAAGGGGCTTTATTTCTAGAAATGAAGTGGTCAAATTTTATAGGACCACATCATGAATTAGTTTATAGAAGTTATGTTAATAGTATTAGATTTGAAAGATAATTTAACCAAGTACATGAGAGGTATCCATACATGCATAAAGAGAAGTGCCATCTCAAGTAATCTAAGTGACCTTGATGATGAATGTGTGCATGCATACTACATTGAGGTTGAAAAGACGTAAGGCGAGGGAGAATCCTTAAAGTAAAATTTGTTCAAAAATTAGTCCAAGAAAGAGTAAAATGATCTTTATGTTTTACCATAGTTTTGATAAAAATATATTAAAATGTTTATGGGATATAATATAGGAGTGAAATTGGAAATAAAAATGTAAAATATATACAATTTCAACAATTTTGGACTTAATAAATTGTTAAATAAGGAAAATTGTTATTTTTGGAAAACACTAAGAAGAGATATCCTTAGCTTGCAAAAAGAAATCTATTGACTTTTCAAATTGTCTGAAAGTGGAAATCAGATAGAGAGGTGAATGTGCATGCTCATAATCATGAACATATTTAGGACAAGTCCACTATAAGTTGATTTCAGTGCAAACTATACAAGTTTGTTGATTATGGACTTGTCTCGGTTGATTGTGGAAAATGAATAGGAAAATATACAGGAAGTAGATTTATAAAAATGATGGACTAAAGATAGATTCTGAGAGTACTCCTATATATGATACCTATAAGTGACTAGGATCACATGGTGCTTGATTTCATTGACTATAAACTTGTTCTTCTTGACCATGTTAAAAAACTAAATGATATAACTATTACACCTATGTCTACTGAGCAATCTAAGAAATTATGATCTGAACTAGGCCCCATAAAATTTAATATTTTGCTTCTCTTGTTTTTGAAACCCTAAGATCACTTTGATAGCTTGAAAACCTAAAAAAATATGAGAGTGTAATGGGTTGATCGATTCTCAATCACCCCCTTGATGATTAATCGTTGCCTACATATCTAATATTCTAGAGAGGGAAATCAAGCCCATGTAGTTCTCCCAACTGGAGTGATTATGTAATTGTGTTCCTTGACTATTTGTATACAACTAGAGAAATATCTTTGATACTTGACAATGATAGATATTGACTTGATTTATAATGCTCTTGACTTGGCTTATGGCCCTTATGAGTGATCTTGAATTTTGAGATAATAGTGCATATTTTCTCAATGAAAAATAGTGTGTAAGTTTGAGAGAATTGAATACCAAGTGGAGACAATGAGTGACTCTTGATGTGTATTTATAGTTGAACCTTTTGATAATTTCCTTTAGTTAACCATTGAAATGTGTGAGAAGACACAAAAGATTGATTTCAAATTTGGAAATTGTATGTTATTTGACACATGATGTGGTTAGTCTAAGTGGATAGGGGCATAAATAACTCATGTACACCTAGTGTAGACTTGTCTAAAAGGATCAAGGATAACTATCATTTACCGAAGACAATCTAAAGGTTATTTTAGACAACTTGAGCTCTTGATAAACTTGACACAACTTAACCTTATACCAGATTATGGGCATGATCACCCTCCAATTCCCCCCTTCACATATCTAAGGTTCAGTTATGAACCTCTCTCCAGTGCTTTAGCTTAAGAAGCATCATTACCAAATAAAACTATCAAGGAGAAACATGGTTCAAATGACACATACGTGTACTCCTTTCTTTATCTATTTTGTTTCAAGTAAAGTTAATTATTCATTTTTTAGATTATATATACTAATTACACTTGTAACATGCTCTTGGTTGTAGGTCATACACAAATAGAATATTAGAGCAAAGCAAGGTGTGTTTTACACACCCTCCTTTAACCTAGTAGTTTTATCCTTGTGCATTACTAGATTAAGGAGTGGTGTAGATACTAAAATTTGATTATATATAACATGTCAATCTTGTACACTTAACAGATACCAATCAAGGATTTATCTTTCAGTTCTTGACCTTCTTTCCAGCCAATAGGATTGCATTCATCATCTCATTGGGCCTAAATTCTTATCTTGTAGTTTGACCCTAATATTTTGATTATAACAATCACCTATAACCCATAATATGCTTAAAATATTATATGTATCCTTCACTATCAATTATAGAGCTCCAACAACCTTATATTTCCCTGGAAGTTACGCTTAGCTTTGAATAGTAGCATTGACACTATTATCCATTTTCCAATGCAAGTGTTTGTGCCTTCTAAACAATCAAATTTACAAATTTTCTAATATGTATGGGTCAGCCCAATAATTTTTATTAACCCTTCCATGAAAATATTTTCAAAATAGGTGGTATAAACACAAGTTTAAGCCAACTCATTATTCATCTAGCAAACACCTCTCAAGCTTATACTACACTACTAAAATTTAATTTCATAACTAATTTATTCTACATTATTCTTCCCTATT
Source organism: Torreya grandis (assembly GCA_037957365.1). Lineage (NCBI taxonomy): Eukaryota > Viridiplantae > Streptophyta > Pinopsida > Cupressales > Taxaceae > Torreya > Torreya grandis. The sequence continues at coordinate 5,660,485 of JARHVA010000324.1, forward strand.
TTCATATCAATCACATGATCAGTCGTATTACATGTCTAAAGCATTCAAAGAGCATCTCATGAGACATCTTTGTCAAGTTACAATCTATATCATTATATACCCTTGCATATATCATATTTCATCCTTGTACACACACAAGAGAACACTTAGGGGAGAACTACATATGTCTCTTTGGAGTAGTGGCTATGTAGCCAACACTCATTGATAGAGGGATCCTTGAGGTTAGCTTGAATCTGTAATCCTAACAACCCATTTTTTATCAAGGTAACCTAATCTAAGGTGATGACATATATTTGAGCTATATTATAATATCAATATTCTATGAAATTGATCTGAACACACAATATGAAAATTGAAAGAAAACCCAAAAATACCCAAGTGGAAGTTACAATTTACAGTCAATATTCTATACAGGATAGATGCATTGAAGCACAAATAGTAGTGTTAACTTAAGTGTCCATAGGGTGATACAAGTTCCCATGTTGATAGAAAGCTAATTTTTAGAATCTGGTGATGGAATTAGGATCTTCATATAGTTGGTTTCTATACATGTGAAGCACAAATAGTAGTGTTAACTTAAGTGTCCATAGGGTGATACAAGTTCCCATGTTGATAGAAAGCTAATTTTTAGAATCTGGTGATGGGATTAGGATCTTCATATAGTTGGTTTCTATACATGTGAAGCACAAATAGTAGTGTTAACTTAAGTGTCCATAGGGTGATACAAGTTCCCATGTTGATAGAAAGCTAATTTTTAGAATCTGGTGATGGGATTAGGATCTTCATATAGTTGGTTTCTATACATGTCTTGCTCAAATCTGCCTGTGTGTCAGTGTATAAGCTTAGCACAATTTCTTCTTTGTGTTGTTATTATCAAAATATTGAATGGTATACTTTTTATATTTGGAACATGCTTATATTTATTACTTCTTATCATAATATCAGTAGAATCTAAATTTATTAATTAGCCTACTTTTTAGAGTACTTTATTCATTGTTTGATTACATTGATCTTTTTCTTTAAATCCCTATTTCAAAAAAGGGTTAAATACACACTTGATTTGTCTAATTTACTTGAAATGATTGTACATATTGTAACAAGTAGTAACTACATTTAATTTCAATATAATATTAATAAAAAATACACTTATTATTATTTGTCCTAAATGCCACAAAGAACTTCTTCTAGTACTAGACTTTTGACAAGCATTGAACCATAATCTACACTTCTATGGAGTTGGTAGTGGCCCACAACTCATATTACTAAAATTTTGACATATAATGAAACATATCCAAAATTTATTTGGGTTTTTATGATGTCCACTCAACTTCTTGATCATGCTAAAATAAAAATTTGGTATTAAGAACCATTACTTAACAACCTTCGCTATTATTGCAATCCTATAAAAATGTTCATGCTTTAAAATATTTTGGTGTATGTATGCCCCCATTTTGGGGTGAGGGATGTGAACCTATTTATATAATCACTTATTTTAAAATAAAAAACTAATTTTATCATATGTTTGGAAAATAATATAGCCGAAGTGTCAATATCTAGAAACATATGTAATAATCATGTAAACTTTCATATGGTATGGAAAATTTTGGCATCAAGTTGTGCCTCTAAATAACTAATCTATATAAAAATATATAATTTAATGGTGTACTATGGTGTATGAAATATAATATCATATAAGTATGAATACATGAGGGTCCAACTTGCCCTAAGATGAAATAGGATGGTAACCACTAGTATGCCCCAAATGTCATAAAGTATGCACCTAGTTGGGCTAAATATAGAAATTAAAACACAAACAAGTAGCATGCCCCCATAAATTCATGGTAGGTACCATGTAAACATAATCACAAATCAAGTATAATATTTTATATATTCATGATGATAATCATGGCACCAATCATATTATAATAATATGCATGTTGTATATAATGGTTACATGTACAGTAAATTAATATTTAATCACAATTGGGACCACATAAGTTACTGACCATACATAAACTAGTGAGATAACATATAATGGATGATATTCAAAATAAATTACCATAAAATGATCCTCTATGGACAAGGATACCCACATAAGCATACACATGCACACACAAGAAGGACTCACACAAATTATCTAGCGTAAAACATGCAATAGCCTCAATCTAGATATCCATGAAATGTGCAATATCTAGGTTCAAGTAGGATAAGTAATCAATGTAAATAAATTTCTATGATCCATGGATAATAATAAGAATATATCAATGTGATGATTTTTTGTGTGATGATTCCCCTAAGGTAGGGTATGTCACTACTAAACATGCCCCCTAAGGTGTAGGCAAAGAATGGCTATGAAACAGATAGAAGGTCCATAATCATGTAGGATACACACACGCACATATCACTCACTCAAATAAAATATCATGAGAATCATGTGCATAAAACATGGATATGAAAACCCCTAGTATAATTAAATATGTAATCATGTATAATCAATGTTTTTGGTCTTTTGTATGTTATAGTTTTTTTATTGTTTTTTAATATAAGTTTTCCCCTCTATGTGCCATGTTTCAATCATGTGTGTATCAATTATGATATTCATAATCTAAAAAAAAATTTAGGGCATAGGTCCCATCAATGTGATAACATAAGCCACATATGTAGTGTTTCTCTAAATTGTAAGATAATGTCTATGAAGAGTAATCATAAGCATGGATTATATGGTACCCAAATTTATACATTATTTGATGGAAATGCATATATATATATGTGTGGTGTAATTTCATGCCCCCAAATGTATTTAAATATTGAAGTAATATATGTCAATAAAATTACAATGTGTGAAACCAATCAAGTGTCAATGTATATGTAAGACTAGGATTTGTATAATCAATGTAAGTTCATATGACAAAAGTGTGTGATAAACTCCATGTATAAGATACTTCAATAATGTTCCTAGATAGATTGATGTGGGTATCATGGCCTCATGGTAAAATGTAAGTATGGACATAGTCAATCAAATTCATGGAAATTGTGGGTATGATACCCCCATAGGCAAATGTATGTGTAGATATGATCAAGTAAGTATATGTGTTGGGTGTGATGCACCCATTAGAAAATATCACAATGTTTTTAATATTTATGTTTTATAATCTTTTTTTTTTCTGATAATTTTGTAGAAGAATATGAATTATAATGCAGGAGGCTCAATGGCACAAAAAATAAATAAAAGAATAAGCTAAGTAGGAATCTAAGTGTTTTACTTATTTTGGATTAATGTGATCTAAATGAAGTAAAACTAGGGCTAATTCAAATTATGTAAAAATATATCAATAATACCTAAATTGGAATTGTAATTATTATTGGAATAGATATATATTTCACTTAGAAGATTTGAAATTGACAAAGTAAAAAGAGATGTACTGAGCTTATTTCAATATTATGTCATTTATAGTAGTCATCATTGATTCTTAATATGCTCTGTGTGTGATTTTTTATTGCTTATATCAAGAAAAATGTCTTAAACCTTTCTTGGATGTTATCAATAACATGGTGACCCCTTTGGTGACTAATATTATCTTAGATTTGCCTGCAGTGTCATTGTAGACTATGCATTTCTTTAAATCCTTAGTCCTTTGTTGCACTTGCATATGCCTATTGTATATGCATTTTCCTTTGGTCGTATCCATTTATATTTTTTTTATATCTCCTTCCATTCAGAATTTTAGTTGTACTTTCAACCACAAAATGCCCCTTAAAAATGGTTAGTTCTACATTGGGTTGGATAACCCCAACCACTCCCCACTAAGTGATTAAGTGTTTCCTACATTCCAATAGTCTAAATAGGTCTAAAACCACATGTATTTATCCCACTTAGGTGTGTGTATGTGTAACATCATGATAAATTTACAATGTAATGTAATGTTTGAATTTTGACACTTAACACCATGTAAATTTGACATGTGTGTGTATTTATCTTGGCTATAGGATTACTCTATTGAGGGGATTTCATATATGTATGCCCTTATAATAATGTCTTAAGATATTTATTATTAATTCATCAAGGTAATTTCCAAGTAGTGACCAAGTTACCAAGTTGTGACCAAGTTACCCAATTGTGACCAAGTTAACTTGTTGTGACCAAGTGATTACAACCTTATAAATGATATTTATTTATAGATAACTCTTTTTTATTTCCACTATGACCAACCCATTAAACGTGTCTAGGCCAACTTAACGGAGACTTATCAATTTGAGAAATAACCATTGGGTGTTCTTGAATATTACTGGTAGAGGCAAGCACTTATGGTAATTGAAACTATCCAATCATAATTGATATTGTTTTAGTAGTGAAAATTAGTGATCTAATATATGGAGAAGGTCTATGTAGGATTATAGAAGGTTCTTGTGTGGACTGGGTTGATCCTAAATAAGTGTATATGGTGAGTAGATTTTTTCAAGAAAATAGGTGGGTAAATGGATAAAGGGAAAGTGTGCACCAGATTCAAAATGTGTATGCAATGTCAAGTATGTCAAAGTGTGCCAAATTTGATGTTGATAAAGTTTCTAAAATCAAAAATAGGTGGCTACATTTTTCCCAATTTAATTTTAGTACTAAAATTTGTTAAATTGAAAGGATAAAAGAGGAAATTTTGATCATGTAATAAAGGCATTTGTGTTGATAAATATGCCCCAAATGTCCCATTTATTCCATGTGAAACCTTTGATAAACACACTTGGTGTTAACATGTATGCCCCAAATGTCTCATTTTCTCCATGTAAAACATGTAAGAAAACATGTATAGATCAAAGTCTTTTCAAGATAAGTAATCTATATAATCTAGATTATTATACCACAAGAAATTGAAAATCCAAGAAAAAATACACTTGAGAATATGTGAACCAAGCTTCAACTTATTAAACTTGTTTGTAGAATGCCATGGGGTTATTATGAATTAATTAGATGTACCCATTGAAATTGGAAGCTTATAAGTGTTAATTCCTCAACCACCAATGCAGGAGTTCAAGAAGTTGAGTGGCGTGGTAACCTCAATTACACTGACCCAAAGATCATAATAATGTTTTTGTCAAACCCCAAAAATTAGGTCCATATGTCAAAGTGAATCCCTAAAATAGGTTCATATGTAAAAGGATCCACTATTTCAAATGTATATAGACACAAAGTGTTTGCATGTTACCATCATTCCCCACCAATCCACAGTATAAAAATAGAAAAGTGTTTACATGATAAAACATCCATTCCCCAAATATGATCAACATATACCTCAAAGTGAATGTAATCATCTCTCTATCATGTTGTCATAGAATGCTTAAAATATTATTCACAATGCTATAAAATGTTCCACACATGTCTCAATCTACTCAGTTCGACAAATCTAATTCCCATAATCTATCCTAATATACTCAGGTCTTCCCATCTGAGTCACATAATCTATCCCAAAAATGTTAAGTGTTTTTTTTATCGTAGCCTAAACCTCTAAGACAAGCCCATTTTATACCCCCATTTTGATATGAGGTATGAAGCCTGTGAATCACTCATCTCAAAAGAAAGAGTTATATGCACCATGTGTTATATATAAAAATATAATCATGTAAAGTCTGTATACAAACATGATAATATATGTTATCATATAAATATTTGATCATTCAAGCACATATGAAACATGTAATCCAAGTCAATGGGCATATAAGTGTCAATGTCTGGTAGATATATCAATTAGGCATCCAATAATAAACAACACATTATGTGCACAATAGAAATGATGGAATCACACATAGTATAAGTATACATGATATAAATCACAACACCAAGCTCATAGTAACAATCATATATGTATCCCCACATGCACACAATATCATAATCAAGGAGCAAACAAGACGTGATATGACTCTGACCGAACATGAACACAACATGACCATGACTCAAACTAGATGATGATTTGACACAACCATCACATGACATGACAAAACATAGTTAATACACCCATAAAACACTTGGTATAACACACATCAATGTTCACACAATGTCATAATCATCAATATCAAATACACACAGAGAAAGTAATGTTAATCTACATAATTAATAAATTTCACCATAAAGTATAATAAATCACAATATCCATATGAAATAACAATCTATAAAGTAAGATAAAGATAAATTCATGTGTGACAATCTACTATGATTAATGGACCAATAAAGAAAGATATAATCTAATAAGTGTACAAATATTCCCCCAATGTAGGCATGTCCCCAATGTATAAAAGTTTCCCCTAAGTGTAAATCATGTCATGCATCTCTATGTCCATGTATCATATGTAACCTATATTTAATGCATCTCACTCATGTATACTATGAAAATCATGTGTGTAAAGAATAGATATATTATTCACCATGTATATGACAAATAACATTAATCAACTATGTGTGCTAATGTTTGATAAAAATTACAGATTAAGAATGTATTAATCTAATTATGACAAACTACTAAGTAAAATAAAAATGTTTAAGATATGTAATAAATACACATGACTAATTTGCAAATTACTATTTTTAGAAATATGTTAAAACTAGAAAGTACTAAGAAAGGGATGACTTAGTTAGAACTCAGGTCTGTAGAATTGAAATAGAGATAGTGTGATCAACTATGAGACTGTGTGAGGTCACTATGAATCAGGAACAAAGTTATATTTTATTTAGGGACAAGATCATGCTATTTGGACAAGGTCAGTGTATGTTGTCATTTTTAGGGTGCACCGACATCATTTAGGGTTTTTTCCCTCTTTATGAATTTTTTCAAATGTGCCTTTGCATGTGGATCATGTGTGTATGATCAAATTCACTTGATTTGTTGTGGGATCCATTGTGTGCCTTTTTCTTCACTTAAAACCCTAGCTCAATGACAATAAGGAACAAATGCAATAAAATGGGTAAAAATGGGTTAGGGTTGAATTTGTGCTTGACCTCAACACCTCATGTGTTAAGTGCTTCCTACATACTAATACTCTAAATAAGGATCAAACTCTATGTAGTTTTCCCATGCTACATTGTTGTGTGTGAAATATTGGTAAAATTGTATATGCTTGTGCAATCCTAGTGTGATTAGGTGTTTGAGTAATGACTTGTGACCTTGTTGATGTAATCAGACCTAGCTATGGTCTTCTTGGGCTACAGGAACTCACAATTGAAAAGAATAGGTAGTTTTTTCTTAAAGTGTCATTAGATAATTATGGTAATTTACAATATAGCAGCCCCTAGTGAACAAATGAATAGAAAATGTTTTTATATAGTGACCCTTTCTAGATTTATTTAAATTGGGCTTGTGAAACATGCAGGATGACTCGATGGGGTAAATTTAAATTTGATCAACTGGCTATTATTTGGAGGGAGGATGAAACTAGTGGATTCAAACACTATCAACCATTGGATTGTCTTAAGAGCACAATTTCATCTGAGGAGAAAATATAGTCAAATTAGAAGTATTAATCAGTTAAGGGATGAGCTTAGCTTGTTTGGAATGAGGAATAACAATAATTAGTATCAAAGTTATTTTAAGTTGGAGGGTCATCTACATAAAAGTAGAAGAAAAGTGGTTTGAAACCATGAATTTGAACATAGGTTAAGTGTGCATAGATGATGGTCACAAGTGCATTTTTTTAGCAATTAATGTTAATTTTAATGTCTATGTTTACCCCATTATTACAGTAATCTAGTAAAGCAAAAGTACTAGAGTAAAAGAAAGAGAGTTATACTTGAGCTTACCTGTGTTGAGTAGGCTTGGATGTAGATTAGATGTTGAATGTGATTTAAGAAAACCTTTACTGAAACATGTATAAATCAATCCTTACTTAGGATAAAAACATGAAAGTAAATACAAGAAACTTATATATAAAATAACAAGGACTAAATATACCTTTTCATGTATACAAACTATTTTGTTTTATGGTGTAAAATTAGTAATGGGAGAGGGTAGAACCCTTGGGGATTTATTTTCATTGAAAATTTCTGGATTAGATTATGCATGCCCTAATCCTCATTGGTAGAAGAATGTGCTTAAGAAATCAAGATGCACTCAACTCCATCATTGCACTATTCAAGATAGTACAGTAGCTTAGAATTCATATATGAATTTCAATAGATCATTCTGGTGAGAAAAGCTAAATCAACCACTACAGATGAAATAAGATTCATTCTAGTGCAAAATTGGTGCAAAAATAGTATGATTTGAGTTTGGTTTATACAATATAGAGAATGACATGAATTTCTAATCCTTCTATAGAAACTAGTGCAAAAACTAAGCAAGAAAGCGATCATGTGTTACGCACATGCCTCCAATCTGATATTTGATTATAATTGATTTTGATAACTATGTAATATCAACTAAATATATGAGTAAGAACCTATAACACATGTCATGCATGATGCCCCCATTTTGAGTGAAATTTGTGATAAACATGTGTGTAAATCTAAAAATGTTTTTGAGTAACCACTAAAAACTATTCTATAAACTGAGTATAATTCTAAGAGTTTTGAAAAAAGTTATTTTTGACTTCTTGGATGAAAGTGCACTGTTATGGATAACTACGACCTGCATTTTTGTCCAAATGGCATGGTTTTATCTAAATATGCTTTTTGGGCAAAAACTATGTATGCACTATGATTAATTAAACAAGTAATATTATTTTTTGTTTATGCAGTGTATTTTTATATCTCATTCTCATAAGAAAATCCAATGTGTATGTCCCCTCTCTTGAGGTGAATTGTGAAGCTTGTGCAATAACTTACATTAAAAAAAATTATGCAAATGATTTTATATAAATAATGAAATCTTGAGTAATAATTATAACATTGTATATTATGATATCATATTGATAATCTAGTCAAAATAGAAATGTATCATACATGTAAAATGAAGCATACATAGTTTCATGTCTAGATAGATGTTATCAATTAGGCATTCAATGAATAAAGATCATAAACTAAGTACTTGAAAGTGATATATAACAAATCAAGTAAGATGTATGATATTGTTCATGGCATGAAAAATTTGGGGAGATGCATGACATCTATCATGGCATTGCAAACTGAGCAAACAAAAATAAGAGCCATGGCCATGATGCATACACAAAGAGCACACACAAAACATAGAATTAATCCAAGGGGCCACATATAAGTTACATGTTAAAATGTCACTCACACACATATAAACACACGATAAGGCTTAGATTCATACACAAGAACATGTTCAAATGTCTACAATCAAGAGCAATGGATACACACAAAGTATGAAACAAAGAAGCAAACATGATAATCATGCATGAATAAGTAAAATTAATATACATAATAAATTTGTAACATTAAAGTATTATTCAACTTAGGTATACAGTAAGATATAAATGTGAAAGTAAGTGATCAAATAATGAAAGATTCCCACAATGTATTGTAATGTAGCAGGAAAAAAAGGGATAGTCACATAGTGATAAAACTTAAGTAAAAGATACCCCAATGAACTTTTTGTGATGCACAAAAATTATATAAGGATTGTGACTATTTTTGATCTAATATGTAATAGCATATGTTCACTAGGACAATTTTGTTAGAATTGGATAAGAGTGCATTGCATGACTATATGAAAAAGAATAGTTTTGTCTTTGTATGCTTTTTTGGTCTAAAATAGTGTCACCGCCTGCAACTACATCTAAAATTCACAACATGTATGTTATAAAACTCACTCAAGTACACTTGTGAAGCATATTTGATATAAAACTAGATATAGATAAGTACTACATATACTGAATCACAATTCAATGAATGTAAATGAACTACACATATGATGCATAGGTCTTAATTTTTAGATTTTTTTTTGAATTATTCTAATTTTTTTGTATTTTTTAATATATGTGATTGAAAAAGAAACATACTAATCAATGACTCCCATAAAAGCCTCACAATCAATAGGCCATGTATTTAACATAGGAAGGATGACCTCTCATGAATGGAAAGTATCATGCCACTGTGAAATAACTAGTCTCAACTCAAGACATAAAAATTAATCTAATTATATAATATAAGTGCCATTGTCATGATGATAATTTGTAGCATGATGTGTATTTTGTTTAACATGGTAAGATTTAGGACTCTTTGGAACCCATCATGGAGTATAAGAACTTTGTGTTGGTGTTTTTTTATGGAACATTCTTAATATCTTGTAATACCAATCTAGGACATGCTAGAGCATAAAGCAACTTTATAGAATTTGTGATAAATCATTGATTATATGGATTTTAAAGGATAGGTCTCCTTGGAAATTTAAACATCTTTTTAGAATGCTTTGAATAGGTTGAACCTTTTTAGGTTTCTCAAATGATATCTACTATGTAGGAACAATAGCCTTTGGTTGATAGGGGTATTCATATGGAATAAAAAGAATTATGATAGCCTCATTAGAAAAAATGTATTTCAAACCTCTGTGTACTTTATAAGGTACTTCATGAATTTGATGAATTCATGGACATCCCAATAACATATTAAATACTCCTACATAGGGTACTATTACAAACTTAGTGGCCACATGTGTTGGACCAACCTGTAGTGATAATATGTCACTAATAAAACTTTGAATATGTTCATTGAATCCCTTAATCATCATTATTTTAGGAAGTATATCCTTATCTGTGTATCCAAAATGAGAGAGTAGTGTGATAGTCCACATGTTCACACTTGAACCATTATAAACCATGACACTTTATATAGGTTAATGATCAATGTAAGCTTGAATGAATAAAGAGTTAAAATCAAAATAATCATTGACTATGTCATGCTCTATGAATGTGATAAGTGGTCTAGATGGTAACAAAACATGATATGTACCCATAATGCCATTTAAAGGATGTTGCACCTATGTATGAGGATGATAAAAAGATAGTGGAGGGTGTGTCTTATATTTATAATGCACTTTTGATTTATCTATTGTTTCTTCACATATATGCTTAGGGAAAAGATCACTAAAGATCTTCATTATTCTACTCTCACTTGGTTGTGCCTTTCTACTATCGGTAGATGTATCCACATCAATGATGTTATTATCTATAAAATCATGTATCTTATGTCTTAAATTGATGCATATATTGGTAATATACCCTGGTTATCTATGAAAATCACAAAAATCATTTTGAACAAATCATTTTGGAAGAGGTTTACTCACCTCAACCTCTTTAATGGGAGGGAGCAATATGAGGTGACATTCTAATAACTTTTGTGGCAAGTTGGTAAATTGTCTCCTTGGAGGAGAGGATAACACAATACATGGAGTAGGTTCAAAAACTAGATTGGTTGTTATCTTTGGATAACTCTTATTTTCAGTTGGTCTCATCATGTATGGTGGCTTACTAGAATTCTTTGCGTGAGAATTAAAAACTAAGTTGGTTACATACTTTAGCTTATTCATTTCCAACTTAATCTATTTTTCCATAATTGTATGAAATAAATATGTGAAAGATATAAACTTATTAAACATAAGAGATTTATATAGAGGTGGAAGCAAGATTTGTTTGCATATGTATTACAATTCTTTATCTTCCATAGGATTTGTCATCTTGGATAACATGGTCTTATACCATAATACATAATATTGGATAGGCTAGTTGGATTGTTGCTTGAGCTAAGCAATTTGAGCATATGAAATATTTTGACTTATTTTTATTGAGAAATGTGTAAGGAATATATTTTTCAAAGGAATGAATACATTAACTAACTGATATAGTAAATCATAAAACCATATTATAGTATACTCATTTAAACTCCTAAGAAACAACTCTGTCAACAATCTATCGTTGGATGCATATTACAAACATGCAATTTGAAATTCTCTTAAATGTTGCTTCTATCATAAAATGTAAGCTTATATGCCATAAAACCAGGTGGTAAATGATACGCTGAAATATGTTGAGCCAATGGAGTATGTAGTAAAGTATGTGAGTCAAGTGTTTGATTAGATTTTGAATCACCTTGTTTCAAATATAACACCTTTATCTTTAGAGTTGCGATGTTATACATAAGGGATTGTAAATCATAATATAATGTGTATTAACTAAAGGTGGTGTAAAGAGTGATTGAGAAATGATTGGCATGTTGACTTGTTGAAACCCTTGGGTTGCCCCCATAATGGATGTTGGTATAAAATTTATATTGAATGATGCAAATATAGGAGAGGAATCCATATCAATAGATGTCTCAAATGATTGGCTTTTAAAGGATTTATTTATTTACTCTCTAATAATTTTTAAAAACACATCTTGCAAATCTGGATTCTTTGAAAAATATAATGTTAAGTCTCTTTTGTTAGTGTCCTAAAATCTATTAACTTGTTTTACCATTGTGTTTTTATCAACTTAAATCTAAGTATGTTCAAATTGAGTATCACTTAGTTTAACACTTCTTATAAGAGAGGTAGAAACAACTTTATTAGATTACATAAAAAATGAAATAGAAACTTGGAAGATTATTGTTAACAAAGAATTTACTAAATTTAAAAATCCTAATACAACATTTGGAAACAATAAAAAGAAGGAAAGAAACCCTAATAACATGGATGGTTAGGGCTTTGCAATTTTCAATAATAAATGATTTCACCAATATGTTTTATCAAAATTGGAGATTAAGATGCATTAATTTAATCATGATAAATTGTTGAGTAAAATCAGAATGTATAAGATATGCAATAAATATATGATAATTTTTCATGTACCATTTTTAGAAATATACTAAAAGGGGAAAGTACTAAGAAACAGATGACTTAGCTATAACTTAGGTCTACATAACTATAACATAGTTGATACGATTGATTATGGGACTATGTGAGGTCACTATGAATCAGGAATAGGGATTTGCTTTATTCTGGAACAAGGTCATTCTATTTAGACAAGGTTGGCCCATGATGTCATTTAAAGGGTACATCGAAGTCCTTTATGGTTTTTTCACTCTATGTGATTTTTTTATATGTGCCTTCACCTATGGATCTTGTGCATGTGATCAGATTTGTTGTGGAGTTAATATGTGCCTTATTCTTCACTTGAAACCCTCACTCAATGATAATAAGAATAAATACAGTAAAATGGGGAAAAAGGGTTAGGGGCTAAGTTGAGCTTGCCCTCAACACCCTATGTGTTGAGCACTTCTTACATACCAATGATCTGAATATAGATCAAAATATGCTATAGTGTTGTGTGTGAAATATTAGTGAAACATTATATATTGGTGTAATCTTGGTGTGATTAGCTATCAGAATAATGATTTGTGACCTTAATGGTGTAATCAGACCTATCTCTAGGATTCTTGGGCTATAAGAACTCAAAATAAGGATGAATAGGTAATTTTCTCTCAATGTATTATTAGATAATTATGAAATTTGTAATATAGAAGCCTCCATTGAATAAATGAATATAAAATGTGTTTGTATAATTATCCTTTTGGGATTTATTCAAATTGGGCTTGTGAAACATGTAAGATGACCCATCGAGGTAAATCTAAATTTGAAAATGTAATCATTGTTTGGCAAGAGGATGAAATCGGTAAATTCAGACACTATTAGCCATCAATATTATCCTTAAAATGTGGTTTCATTTGAGGAGAAAATATAGCCAAATTGGAAGTATGAATCAGTCAAGGGATGAGCGTAGGCTGTTTAGAATGAGGAATAGAAAGACTTAGAATCAAAATTACTTTAAGTTAAAGGGTCATCTACATCGGAATTAGAATAAAATCAGTTTTAAACCATGGTTTTGAGCATAGGTTAAGTGTGAATAGAGGATGGTCACAAATGCATTATTTTAGCATTAAATGTTAAATTTGGTGTCTACAACTAGCAAAACATGTGATACAAAGGTCCTAGTTTTGTATTTTTATGAATATTTTATTGTTTTTCTAATTTTTTATTTTGTATTTCTTTGTATTTTTTTAAATGTATTTTGATTTATAGATTCATAGGATTTCATATAAGGGATGCTTGAATGTATACCTTAGATCTAGTAATAGAGTGCTTATCTTTGGATATAGAATCATATCAAATTCCCACAAATCATCATCACTAGAGTTGTTGTACTTATGTACATTTACCACTTTTCATTTGCCTTCTCAAGGTGTGTATGTGTAAGCATTGCATTTATCTCAAAAAAATGTGTAAGTTCACATATTATTTTATAAAGTGATGCCACTTTAATTGATATTAAAAAATTTATCTTTTCGAGCTCATCCTTTCCATCGTGTTGTATTTTGATTGTATCATTTTAAAACTTGAATGTAATACCCTTATTTGGACCATCAATGCTTGCTTAAATTTATTCTAACCATTGTTTTCCAAGTGTAGTGTGAAATTTTTCCCAATAATGCATCAAAAATATCAATGTATCCATAAATTTTATTCCGCAAGTAGTTGGCAATGTAATATGACCAATTTACATCTCGCAATGGATATTGTGTTGTAACTCATTTATTGCATGGCCTAATTGACATAGAAATTGAATGTTGTACATATTGGCCCCCTCTTTTACACCAACTTGAACTTTTCAATAACCATCTTCCATGAACACTTGAATATTCAATGGGTTCATTCATAGATGCATGTATCCTTTACATGATATTTTTCTTTTTTGGGTCATTTTAGAAGTAAAATGTGGTGCATCCATATTAGGTGACTTTACCTATACCTGTATGATTTCAATAATGACTTGATCCTTAAATTTATGAATATTTTTTTGTAATGCCTCACAATTATTTATTCCATGTCTAGTTATCCTATGATAATTGAAATATGTCTTCCCTTTTTGATGTGATAAGCAAGCCTTAGATCAGTGTCTTATGCAAGGTAAAATGATCAAATTCTTGTTAATCAACATTTATAATATAATACTTGGTTTATTTTTTGAAATACCTACAAAGTTTTAAATGTTCATCATTTATATTGTAGACACCTAAATTTGGTCATACATAATTGATCATGTTATTTGTATCCCTTTTTCACTTTAATTAACTTGTGCACTTAATTCAAACCTATTTACACACCTTGGCCTATTCTAAGCACTTTTGAGGACCCTTATCTTTTATAATATGTCATATGTCATCCACATAAATGATCAAATAGCTAAAAAATACCCCTAAGCATCTATTTGCATAGATCTAGACCCAAAACTTAGTATGTTTCCTTAAGGGTCAAAAATGTCAAGTTAGGGTCGCGATTGTCAAACAACCCTGACCCCTCTATGACATTTTTTATCATTGAATTTTAACAGTCATATTTATAAATTAAACCCTCCCTCATGTCATCTTCCATGTTTTTAGGCTTCCAATCATGCCATTTCCCTTTCAGATTGCTATAAAAAATCATTCAAGGCACTCATTTAACCACTTGGTGATTTCAATATAGAAACAAATTTACCCTACTACACATTGAGTAAAAGGTCCCTATTATTACAAAATATGACTCTATGCATTTCAAGTAGTCTTCAGCCAAGTCATAAGCTAGTTTTACTTAGCCCAAGGCAAATCATGATCAAGTATTCAATCTATTTCTAGATGTCTAGTCATAGTTAAAGAAGCAAAGTTACACAATACACTCTAGGTGGGAGAACTACATTGGCTTGAATTCTCTCTTTGAAGTATTGGATATGTAAGCAAAATTTAGTCATCATGGGGGTCATTGGGGTCAACTTAGACCAATTAGAATCCATGTTTTTATATTTTCAAGTCTTCAATCATTGCAATATCCTACTAGGGTTTCAACATTAAAAAACTTATTTATAGGTATTCTACACATCCTCGAAGGTCAAAATTACGCACACATAACTAAATCCAGTTATTTTATAGGATTGTGCCCTAATTTCATTATTTTCTAAAATGATTCAAAAGCATCAATTTTGGGTCACCAGTGGAAAATGGTTCTGAATTGAGTTGGATGGTTTTGACCTTATTCTTCTACTAGTTCTAGTTTTTGGGTTTCTATGAGAACTATTCATGTTTTCCAGATCTAGCTTTTGGTCTATCAAACACAATCAATAGATGACTAGAAGTAACAAAGTATATCATTTTTTTCATAGTTAGTCTTGTTTGCAATCATTTCAATTCATCTATTTCAGTCATTTACTTTCAATTCATTGTTTAAAAGTGTATTTTCAGCATTCAACCTTATTCTATCTATTTATCGAAATTATAATTAATCCACAACAATTAAATCTAATTTTGTTAAAACATATAAGTTATGCAATGTGCAGTGATTCTTATGTTCAAGTCATACAAGATTTTACAAAGTATTGCCTCAATGGAGCACTTATTATGAGAGATTCCTAGTGTGAATTGATATTGTAACAAAAGTTCATGTGTATACCAATGCTTACCTTGTAATGTGGATAATGATCTATTTGGTGATGTACCATAGATCATTCACTCTTCACATGCTTGCATTCCTCATGGTTGTATAGAAAGGGTTCTTCCTTTTCATATAAATTGGGCTGCATAGAAAGGAGACCTCTTATTTTAGTAATTCTCATAATGTTTGAATCACATTGATATTCCCCTAGTTCTATAGGTGTGAAGTCTAGATGAAACAAATAATCATCTATGTTTTCAGCAATTACATCGTTATCATCTACAATAATCAATTGATCTAGATATTCTATGTAGACCAAAAAAGAAAGTTTTGGCATCTTATCTTTTTATGTTTTAGACATGTGTGTGGATTCTTTTGCCATTTTTTTGTTAGGTTTTTTATACGGAGGTAACTTATTTTCATTAGATTTTCTTGTCCCTTCTAACTCATATGTATGTATTTTTTATACTAGTATGACCTATAATGGAGGTATTATGGAGGAGTGAGGGGCATCAGATTATGATATAAATATTTCATTAGATTCAATTACTTAGCAATAATTGAAAGGCTTTTTATCTGCAAGACATGTATGTGAGCATCCTTCATGAACAAATTCAAGTATTGGTATAAGATGGATGGTACTACTTCCATATATCAAATCCAAGGTCTACCAAGTAGTAGGTTATAAAGCAAATGGTTGGGCATCACTTCAAATATATTTTTTAACATTTTAGGCCACATCTAATGTAATCATTCTTAACACTTGGTGAGGTACATTATCAAAATCTCTGATGTTATTATCTTATTCATGAATAGAATCAATGTTGATACCAAGTATTTGAAGAAACATGATATTGCAAATGTTCAACCCTAATCTGTTATCTATAAGTACACATTCAATCCCCTTATATAAGAGCTATACGTAAATAAAAAGTGGGAGATTATGATCTATAATGTGTTGAGTAGGTAAATATTCTTCCTAAAAAGAGATTGTCTTTACTATCTATTAATGTATTAATAATGGATGAAAAATAAGCTAGTTTGACATTGTTTGGCAAGGTTACATCGCATAGTTGCTGATGTAGGTTTGTGATGACCCCAATAACTAATGGGTTTTCACCCTCTCATTTTAGAATCACAAGTGACCCAAGGCATGAGTTTCAAGTATTTTTTTGTATAGATAAATAAGTGGTGGAATAACATGTTACTTATAACTAAACAAGGGATATTCACTTGAGTGATCAAAATAACACCCAAAACTAAAAAAAATGTGAGAATTTATAATGAGTATTGAATTAAGAGGGTCTAACAAGAAAATATAAAAGAGAGGGAAGGATAAGGTAAAAAAGAGAGGTTTTATATCTCAACTCATTTGTTCTTTATTGAAGCAATCACAATCTAAAATCCATTGCCATAAAATAAATTGATTTTTTCCAAACCTTGTTTTTATACCACTCAAATTTGGATAAATATAGTGCAAGACCTAAGGAATAAATGATTATGAGTGAATCCATGTGACTTAAATTTTTTAAAATAAAAAATTTCATAAAATAGCATACATACTTCCATCCACAATAGTTCCCCTCCTCTCAATAGAGATATTATTCATTACACTCAAGGTCAGGGCCTATCCAATCAGTTAAGATAGATATGGGATATATCTAATTGTCACCCCCCTTGTTATATAGGGTTAATAGATGATAAGATGAGGAGGTTGATAAGTGAGAGTATCAAACCCCTCTCCCAATCAATGGGCCTTATAGTTAAATCATAAGAATGATTAGACTATCAGAACAAAATCTATTCTACTCATAAATAGAGGAAAATAAATTATAAAAATGATAACAAAACCAAAAAGTGCAAAATATTGATTTGACTAAGAAAGGGAAAATTTTACATAATTTCAAAACGTCCACAAACCCACAAAATATCTAAAACTTCTTAAAATACTTATTATTTTTAGTCCTACTTATTTCCAATATTTCACTAAATTTTAATAAAAATATTTTTGTTGGTTTACTCAGAGAATTTCTTTCTACTATTAGCAGAAAGTTCCTTTTTAAATTTGTACAGGCTCAAAATAGGGCCTTTATAAAATCACTCAAGTAAATTTAAGTCACAACTTGCCTTCTTAGTACCACTTGCCAAAGTTTCTTCTCATCAATTATCTCTAAGACTTCACATGGGTGCCCCATATCCTTGGATTTTGAATGTTGGGAACTGATAGATCAATCCTCATGCCTCTTTATGAAGTAAATGGATTTATGTTCCTCTATCAGTCATTTTGAATCACTTTTAAGTTTTATTGTTGTGAATTAAATGACAGATGTGGTTACTATAATTTAAACTTCATCGAGACTATTAATCAAAGAGTTTGTGTGGGACTGTGTCATTGTCTCTTTAGACATACACAACCTTTGTTTTTTTTGTGACCTTAAATTTTGATTGTAATCTCTTTTATATTTATTAGTTATGACCTTACATTTTCTGTTTGTTTTATTATGACCAATTGCAATGTAACATATGACATTATTTCATTGGCCAAGGTCTCACAAAGTCTATAGATTGATTTTTCTGGTCACCAAATGAATCCCTCCATGTGACATATGGCATCCATTGTTGTTATCTAATGTATGACATGTGGTTGCTTCCCATTGGTTTGTATTAAAATAATGCAGAGACTCCATGCAGTCTCTTTTTGTCTCAGTTGCCTTTGTGAACCGATGATTTTATAAAATCATGTTTTTTTTTGCTCACACATCTAACTCTTTCCCTATAGAATAAAAAGGTGGTCATGGTTAAATAATATAATCATATCCCCATGAGGCTAATTTATTTAAAATATAAAACAACCCTAAAAACATTATGTGTAACCTCTTTTCACCTTAAACATAAAACCATGATCCAAAATGATATATGCATTTCCTGCCTAAAATAATATGATCAAAATAAAGTGCTAAATTCTCATTATAAAAATGTGGCTACTTATAATGGAACACATGGTAGTTTTTGGTTGGACACATAGTCAACCCAGTGGATAGGTCACTAGACAATACCCTGTAGTTGAGTTGAGGACACATGGAACTATTATGGGGTGACAAGCTCATGGGCTCATGAGCATGTATGAGATCATTGGAGGTAGGGGAAATAAAGACATCATGTGGTGCCATCATAAAGCCACAGGGTCACTAGGAGGATGGTTTCACTGAGAGGTCACTAGGTGGTACGAGGTAGCCACAGGGAAACACTTTGGAATAAATAATTGAGTTTGTGTTTCACTTTAAAAAATTGCAACACAATTTTTAAGTATAAATATTTTTTATTTTAAAATTTGACTATTTCAATGTTATTTTGTGAGTCTTGTTAGTATTTTTTGTCTTCAAATATTTGTACATCTGATTCCACAAGGAGCAAGTCGAGTTTGAGAAGAAAAATAATGTGCGAGTAATGTGATAACACACGGATTGACATCAACAAAAATGATTTTTGACACTTCTTAGTTTTGGTGGTAGGAAATACGATGTTAATTTTTGCTTTGAATTTAATGGTGCTCAACACTTATTCAATTGTGTGTTCATTGTAGATGATATTTTTTGTGTTTGACACTTCTTCAAAATGATCCAGCATTTATATCATACGGTTTTCATTTGGAAATCAATTGGAAGTTGTTCATTTAAACATCAAAATGATTTGTTGCAAAAATGGATTTTTGATATTATGTGGATATATTTTGGTGAGCTAAATGTCAAGGTGGCACTGTAGGTGAAGTCAAAATATGGATAAAATCATTTATTCTAGGGTTAATTTTTCAAGAAAACATTAAAAAAATAGATCTTTAATGGCATTCCACACTCATAGTGCAATCATGGGTCTTTTTCAGAATATTTAAATATATCTTTGAGTTTCCACCATTATTGAGAAAGTAGATTTTTTAACAAACTTTTCAAAAAGTGGACTTTTTTATAGACATTGCATCATTGTTGAAAAAGTGGATTTTTTCATAAACTTTGCACCAATTTTAATCTCGTATAATTCTCCATAGTGAGAATTTTTACATACTTTTCAGCAGTGTTAATCTCATAAAATTCTCCATATGTGCAATTCCACAGTGAAAAACTCATATAATTCTCTACAAATGCAATTTCATTGTATAAAACTCTTAAAAGTCTTCATAGTGTGAATTTTTGTGGACTTTTTAGTCATGCAAAACTCATTGAATTATCTAAAGGTGCAATTTCATGGTGTGAAACTCATAAAATTATCCACAAGTACAATTTTCAGTTCAAAACTTGTAGAATTCTCCATAGGTACAATTCTACAATGCAAAACTTGTAGAATTATTTATAATGAAAATTTTTGTGTAAAATTTTCCACTTTTAAATGGAAATAAAACTAAAAATAAAAGAGGCTGAAAATTTACAAAACCATTGTTGATGATTCAAAATGTTTGAAACTAAAATTAATTGACTTAAGAGTTCTCTCTTTGAGTGGAATGCCATTATTCATCCATCATCAGGATTTGAGAATACATAAGGTTTTTATTATGTGTGCATAAATATTTAACACTATTTTCAGTTGTTAGCAAGGATAGAGGAAGGTGCCATCCTCAACGATTTGTTTGTACATTTGCATATAAAGATAAATGCATGGTACCCATATTCATTCCAACCATTTTAGGTTATGAAAATGCATGTTTCAATTGTAAAAAAAGTTAAAAAGAGGTTTTGAATACTTATACAAACCCTGAGCACCATCCTCAATTGAAAGAAAAATAAGAAAGATTTCAAGTTTCAAAAAGACTATTTTATATTTCCCACACCTTTCTAAGTTCCAAAGTGTTATTTTTAGCTAGGTTTTTAATTGCATTATGGAAGAAAGGTACAGAGAAATTCTATAAATAATTTTCAATTGTTTGTGATCATCCAAAATGTCATTTTAAGGCTACTTAGATATAAAGAGGTAAATAAATATATTAAATTTTGTCTCAGTTATTCAAAAAAACAATTTAAATGTCAACAAAGACAATAAATAATATATAAGATGGCTAAAGTCATTGTCTCATCTCAACTATAAAATATCATCTTGGTAATTGTTGAAGAAGCCAAATTTATTTGTTTGAGTGAAAATAAGACAAAAAGAATTGTTTTGAAGTGTTGTTCCAACCAAGGCATCATTTCAAAGAAAATTTTGAAGAATCATTTACAAGTTTGGAACACCTTTCAAGCTTCCAAAACACAATCAAAGTCTATGCATGTGATGGTGGTCTGTTAAAAAGAATAAATCAATAATTGTTTGTGAATTGATAATCGATTAAAAATAATTTATTGTCAAATTATCTTGTTTTAAATTAATTTTTCAATTTGCTTTCATAGTTTCCAATCAATTGTTTACATTATTTCGGTTAAAATATAATATTTTTGTAAATAGTGTATTCGGAGACTCAGACCCAATACTTTGATTTTTATTTGTTTTTTCATTTTCTCTTTCTTCCTATATATTCCTTCACAAATAATAAGTGGCTCGCTTATCAACTCAATGTAATATTTGTTTGTACCTTTAATTTATATCCACAAAATCTGACATTCTATTCATATGACCATCTCTGAAGTTTGATCCCCTATCTACCAACCAAATCTTGATTGGATATGAACTTCACATGAAGATATCTCTTCAGATCTCCAAGAATTTAAATGGGATAACATAATAGATATGGTTTAATATCAAAGGGTTGTAGCTATTTTAGACGAGTAAGAAGATAGAGTTGATTTTACAAGAAGAGTTGTAGCTCATGTCTCTAGAAGATATCCCAAGAAAATTGTAATAATATTTGTTCTAAGAGCTCTTCAACCACCCGTAATCCAAAATAGTGAATCTTCTTCAACCTAGTTGAGAAAAGATTCACCTTAGTGATCCATCCTATTTGGACAAGATAAGACTACAAAATTGAATGGCATAATCAAAGTTAGCATTTTTTTTATTGTCTCTGTGAAGAGTTATATTGGAAATAAGTCAAATGGGTAAAGTAAATTTGCAATCTCAAATTATCCACTCACAAAACAAGTAAATAAATCAAAGTGATGTTGATAAGATTGAACTAGAAAATATCAAACTCATGTGAGTTGCTGGAAAGGAGTCTGTGTGTTAGCCCAAGCTTGTTAAGTTGTGGAGCTAAAAGCTTCACTAGGAGGCTAATCAAGAGGTTACTGAGTGCAACCAGTAACCGACATCGATAGTACTACCGATGTCGGTCAGGCAGGGACCAAGGATCGACTGACATCAGTCAGGAGCAGACTGACAGCAACCGACGTCGGTCACCTGTGCATGTGCATGCTTCTGCATGTGTTTCCAGAACACATTTCCAGAATTAGACTCGTCTAATTTAAGAGGTCCAAGAGTGTTTGCATGTTGAAGACTAATTTAATTCTTGAGTCTGTGTTTCTAATTATTGTAATTAGAGGTCTAATTATTGTATGCTTGGGATCCTATTTAAGAGACCCATGAGGCATGTATTGTAATTAAGGCAAGTAAAGCATTGAAGCAAGAAAGCAAGGTCAAGGAGATCTGCAAGGTGCAAGGTCAAGGAGATCAGCTGAAGCTATCAAGGAGGGGATAACAACTCAGGTTGTTGAGTTAGTTGTGGTTGAGAAAGAGAGAGATAACTCTTGAGTGTGAATTACTGAACACTTGGTGTGGGAAGCTTGTAAGGTGGAAGAGTGTGGCATCTCTTCATTGTAATTCTTTTCTAGAAGAGTATTAATACATATAGTATTATTTCTCATATTCTTTGTTTTTTAAGTTTCTAGTTAATCATTCTAGTTTAATTCCATATTTAATTGCTTATAGAAAAGTAATCAATTGTGCTTCCTAGATCCTGACAAGTGGTATCAGAGCTAAGGTTGCAGGGAGCAGGTTATTGTTTGATTATAGGTCATTCTCAAGGGTTTCTAATTTAGTGGGAGTATAGCAATGGTAGAAGAAAGTAGGCTATGAATGGAGAAGTTTAACGACAAGAATTATCAACATTAGAGGATGCAGATAGAAGATTATCTGTATCAGAAAGATTTGTACTTACCATTGGGTGGGGTTGCATGCAAGCCCACAGACATGAAGGATGAAGAATGGAACATTCTTGATTGGAAGGCTCTGGGATCCATAAGGTTGATCCTTGTATCATCTGTGATTTCCAACTTATCACAGTGTAAGACAACGGAAGAGTTGATAAAATCTTTGGAAAATTTATATGAAAAGCCCTCTGCTTCAAATAAGGTATTTCTTATGAAGCAGCTATTTATTTTGCAAATGCAGGAAGGTGGATCGGTATATAGCCATCTTAGTGATTTCCATGGTTTGGTAAACCAGTTAAATTTAGTCAATATTGTTTTTGATGATGAAATAAAGGCTCTCTTAATATTATGCTCATTACCTAAAAGTTGGGAGAGTTTGGTAATGGCAGTAAGTAATACTGCGTCTACTTCTAAAATCTTAAAAGTTGATGATGTAGTTAGTGTAATCTTGAATGAAGATATTCATAGGAAAAGCACAGGTGAATCATCAGGGAATGCTTTAAGTGCTGAAATTAGGGGAAGGCAAAGAGAGAAGGTCGAGCAAGGGAAATCAAGGTCGAAGATGGAAAAGGGATCCAAATCCAGAAATGGAGGTATCACCTACTAGTTTTGTAGAAAGAAAGGACACACAAAGAAAGATTGTTGGTTAAAGGATAAAGAAAATCAACATGATGGTAATGAAGAAGCAAAAGATGCAGGTATTATGGCACAAGATGCTCTCATACTTTCTTTGGATAGTCAGCTAGAATCATGGGTTTTAGATTATGGTTCTTCTTTTCATGCATCCCCAAATAGAGATTTGTTCCATGAGTATGTCCAGGGAGACTTTGGAGTGCTTTATTTAGGGGATGGTACGCCTTGTCAAATGGTTGGCAAAGGGAAAGTGTAGCTGGAATTACAGATAGGCAACACATGGGTGTTGAAGGAGGTTATGCATGTCCCAATCCTGAAGCAGAGTTTGGTTTCTATAGGAAAGCTGGGTGATGAGGGATGTACAGTAACCCTCACAGCGGATTCTTGGAAGGTTTCCAAGGGTGCACTTGTTTTAGCAAGAGGTAAGAAAGTAGGTACGCTTTACCTATCTACTTGTATCTCTAATTCTCCTTCTGGTTTATCTACTTCAGCTGTAGATTCGAAGATGTGGCTTAATAGGCTTGGTCACATGAATAAGAAGGAGATGCATGTTCTTGAGTCAAAAGGTATGAGTTCAGATTCGGAGGGCATAGATCGAGTTCATTGTAGGAAAAGGAAATTTGATGCTTTTGACAAAAACAGGGAAGCCTTGGTGTTGATGAAGGAGATGATGGACAGAGATCAGTCACAGGGGCTGAATAATTCTGAGCAGGGTAGTATGGATAGGGTTTTGATCCAAGATGAGCTCGCAGGTAAAGAAGTCATCACTTATAGGAAAACACAATTACCGATGTCAGTCAAATGGAACTGACGTCAATCAGGCAGGTACCGACGTCGATCAGGTAAAAACTGACGTCGACAGACAGGTCAATCGCATGGAACCAACGTCGGTCAGGTGTAGACTGAGAGATGGCCAAGATCGGTTACTAGAATGGATGTTGGGTGGACATCAAGTTGTCAGGGAGTCTCAAATGCCCATATGGATGGACACGTGAGACGGAAGGCCAATGTATATGGTCTTGAGCAGACTGTAAGACAATGGAAGTTTGACCATTGTGTTTCTCTTTACTAGGTTGGGTAATATTAGATACATTATCTTGTTACTGTATTGTGTGCTTATTGCAGGGTTACATATACAGGGAGTTACTGAGCTAAAGGTAAAGTTAGTTTAGAGGTGTGTCATGAAGAATCTGGGAGCAGCAAGATTCTTTGGCATAAGTATGTTCAGAGACATGGAAGATCACAGGTTGATTTTGTCTCCAGTGGGAGTTGATGTGAAGAAGGTGTTGGTAGGGTTCAATACATAGGATGCAGAACCGGTAAGCACACCAAGGGCTAGACAGTTCAAGCTGAGCTTAGAACAATGTTCGAAATCACATAAGATCTGGTGTAGACCTAAGTTTTCCCAAGTAATGGGAGTTGTCAAAAAGTTTAGATGTGGCAGGGAACTTGGATGATAGGTGTAGCATCACAGGATGTGTGGTGGTTGGTCTTCAGAATTGAGCTTGAAGATGGAGGTGCCTGAGATGGTTAGTGGAGGTTGCTGTTCAGGTGCAGTTGTTTATCTCCAAGTGGGAGATTGTTAAGTTGTGGAGCTAAAAGCTTCACCAGGAGGCTAATCAAGAGGTTGCTGAGTGCAACCAATAATCGGCATCGGCAGTACTGCCGACATCAGTCAGGTAGGGACCAAGGATCGGCCGACGTCGGTCAAGAGTAGACTAATAGCAACCAACATCGGTCACCTGTGCATGTGCATGCTTCTGCATGTGTTTCCAGAATGCATTTCCAGAATTAGACTCGTCTAATTTAAGAGGTCCAAGAGTGTTTGCATGTTGAAGACTAATTTAAGTCTTGAGTCTGTGTTTCTAATTATTGTAATTAGAGGTCTAATTATTGTATGCTTGGGATCCTATTTAAGAGACCCATGAGGCATGTATTTTAATTAAGGCAAGTAAAGCATTGAAGCAAGAAAGCAAGGTCAAGGAGATCTGCAAGGTGCAAGGTCAAGGAGATCAACTGAAGCTATCAAGGAGGGGATAACAACTCAGGTTGTTGAGTTAGTTGTGGTTGAGAAAGAGAGAGATAACTCTTGAGTGTGAATTATTGAACACTTGGTGTGGGAACCCTATAAGGTGGAAGAGTGTGGCGTCTCTTCATTGTAATTCTTTTCTGGAAGAGTATTAATACAGATAGTATTGTTTCTCATATTCTTTGCTATTTCAAGTTTCTAGTTACTTAATTATTCTGGTTTAATTCCGTGTTTAATTGCTTATAGAAAAGTAATCAATTGTGCTTCCTAGTTCCTGACAAAGCTAAGAGAATGTAAAGCATGTGAACATTGAAATGACAAGAACAACTTGACAAATATTTGAGAGAAGGTTTGCATTTGATGTCTATGCAATCATAAAAAAAATCCAGGAAGCTCATATGTACATCTTTTAGTTTTTGAAAACATTCCTATAACATGCATTTTTTAATGTAAAAGGAAATTTGTTTAGTGCCTTAATGTTGAGTTTCTTCTTTCCTGCAAAATTTTATAAAGTATTGATCTACTACCACTTAATGTCTCAAAATTTACATTGATATGCTCAAAGGTTACCAAGTGATGTACACTATTTTGGCTACATCTTCCATATTCATTTTTTTACTCTCGAATGAAGTATTGGAAAATTATTTCAACAAACCACTGTGTGGTAAGCAATATTTCAATCTTTGACTAAAATTTTGATGGAAAAATATTTCACATCAAATCCTCTCATAATTAAATATGCAAGCAAGTAAATAGGCAAGATTTGTAAAATCGTGTGATCTAGCTCGATAGTGCATGTTCATCTCCATATGATTGGGGTAGGTGAACTAGCTTCCAGTTGATCAGATCAAGGCACATGGATCTTTGATACATCATTTTGAAGATGATGGGAGAACCAATAAATAATAATAAAAATGTTAAAAATTTCAAAAGAATAATTAGATCTCCTAACGTAATTGTGATATGGTATGTTAGTAAATGGTCATTTCCATATGATTGGGATAGGCGAACTAGATGCCAATTAGTCAGATCAGGACTAGTGAATGCTTGTAGGACATCACCAACATGAATCCACAAGATGAATAAAATACTTGAAAAGTGTCCCTAAATGTAAAATTTATCCAAGTGTATACAATTGTTCTAAGTGAATAAAGGGGAGCAACATTCATGGATATTAGTTAGGAATTGAATGATAATCATATTAATTTTATTAGAAATAATCGATTGGGAATAAAATCACAAAGTTGAAAAATACAAGATAAATTAGATGAACTAGAGTGATGGGTCCAAGTGAAACATCAAATGAATTTTTGAAAATATTTTAATTAGTTCTTTCTAAAATTAATTATTATTATCATGTGCAAAATTCTCTAATACATAAAATACTATAATGAGTGTTCGAATATATATACAAAAGTTAACTATGGGCAAACTCTAGTTAGAGAAATTGAGTCTTAGGTGGAGATAAGTTAAAAAATAGTTTCTATACTACTTTGAGTGGATAAATGTCTTCATAAGGGATTATTCTTCATTAAATAGGATTTTATTTTCTCTCAGCTCTAGAAGAGGATTAGTTGCAACTTTGTGTGTACATAGACTTTTATAGATTTATGAATATGAGAATACAAGAAAGTGAGATGAATGTTTCTTTGAGAGTTTTAATGTTCTTTGTTTATGGAATGTGTTTTTTTGTTCATAGTTAAATAAATTCATTAATACTTCATTATTTATTCATTGTATGTAAAACTTTGACGATGCACACTTTGTGTTGTGAATATCTGTAGATGGAATTTATGCCATATTCATGCAATATGAATACAGGAATGATTTTGTGCTTCTAGGTTATTGGGTGAATATTTTTTCAACCAGCTAACTGGTGAGCAAAATAGGTCTCTTCAACCACAGCATAGGGAGATTGGTCATCTAAAGTTGCAGGTTTACCACATCCAAAGGGGACAAATCTCTTCTCTCATCAAGGGGAGGTTCCCTATAGGCATAAAGGTGCTATATACTATATATATAAGCTGGAAATAATACTCGGGGGTAGGATATATCATCCATCTCTCTGCTTTTAGAAATGATGCTCACAGATCAAAGGAGAAATCCTAGGTGATTGGTGAAGGTACTTCTCTTCTTTCAGAAGTAACATTCAACCAAGAGCCAGATCCCTTCCTGGATAGTAGAAATCCTAGTGAAATGATAGAAGGCACTTCTCTTCTTTCAAAAGTGCTTGTTCTTTCAAACAATAGGAATCTTTTTGGTAATAGGTGACTGATAAGAAAATAAATACACATTGAAGACAACTATGGCAGCACAAAGTCTGAAAGTTTTTGGCTTTAGGACACCTTCCTTATCACTTCCACTAGCTCTACTTGTTAAATTTCATAAATAAGAATACATTCAAGAAATAGACATAAGAAAAATCTCCTACTATGACACAAGCTACAACAGCACAAAGTCTGAAAGTAACTTGCTTTCTGATTTAAACAAAGAGATATGATAAACAATCTGAGCTCAAAGTCTCAGTGATGCCTTTCAATTTGGGCAGATTTTTGCTTCTGGTAAAGGGAAGATCTTCCTCCAAATGATACAAGAGATTACATTATATAGAGGCCAAGAGAGACTTGGCACTTTGTCCCATGGAGCAACCCATGCTGTACAATTAATGCCTTGGATGCATTTTTAGTTCTGTCAGGGAGGGCCATGCTGGAGTAGGGTGGCTACCTTAATTATGGCATGCTGATTCATCTCCAGTGTCTAATCCTAAGCCTAAATCACTCATTTCATCACCTATTATCCACGCAACTATCTACTCTATCTTTAATCCAAAGGGGACAAACAGGCTGTGCTTTCAATGTTTGCAGGCCCCAAATACCTACCCAGTGAATTGTTCCACCTACTGGGAATAACTCCCACTAAGATTTCCCTCTTTGTCTCTTCTTCCTTTGGCCTTGGCCTTAGGGTCTTTGAATGCATTTGGGTCCACATTTTAAGCCTATAGAGATCGACAAACATTTCATTGCAGCAAATTTGACGTTCACGAGTCTTTCCTCTTTCGAAGGTTAACAGCTAGCCAGTCATCCTAAATTTGATGTTTGCAAGCCTATCATTCTCCTTATCAACTCCTTTGTGTCTTTCTCACTTGATATGGCTAATTTTAATTTTCACACGGGTGAGGACATGTGGTGGCATCCATAGCTTTGAAACTTGTTAGGGACTGTTGTCTCAGCATGTGACACTTGGCAGCTACCGCTATGCTTTGAGGCTTGACCCTCCCCGAAGGAGGCTTGAAATAAGCCTATTTCTAAGTGTCGAGTGTCCCCCTAAAAGGGTACCTACCCTTTGGGATCATTCGAGTAGCCTTTGGGCTTTAATTCTTTCGGAGGACGTTTCATCTCTTTATTTCCTTCAAATAAAATGTAAGAAGAAATTCCTTCAAACAACTTGTCTGAAGGAGACCTTTCCTTGGTTCTGTGTTTTTGCATTTGAGAGTGCTCCATCTTTGACATGTGGCACCTTCCACCTCTTTTAACCAAAGACATGTGGCATCTTCTGCCGCATCATATTGAAACCTTCCACTGTTGACACTTGGCACTTTCTGCTCTCGAGCTTTTACAACACCATAGAAATGTTTGGGGCTCATTTGAGTTCTCACAGATGATGACACTTGTCAGCCTCTACCTACTTTAGTCATTCACCAGGGACCCATGACAGTCCTTACTCAATACAGTGAAGCTAAAGGGATTATGAATATTGACACTTGGAGGCTTCCGACAAGCTTCAAAAGGGACACGTGGTAGTATCTGTCACTTTTTAGAAACAAAGTATAATGTGTCTCAGCAGATGACACTTGGCAGCTTCCACTCATCCTTTTCTTTTGTGCATGCTTTAGTTGAACCATCTGATTCACTACTTCTTTCTTTGAATGAGGCTGCCTTTGAACCTTTGAACTCATGAACCATTGAACTTTGAAGCGGTTCAAGGTTCAATGGTTCAATCGGTTCATTTTTTTTATTTGGCTAAGTCCCTTTGATATCTTTTCAAACCAAATGCATTGAACCTTTTGGTCATTGAACCCATTGAACCAATGAACTAAAATGGTTCAATGGTTCAAGCCTTTGAAACTCGTTAAGTGATCGAAGCCGTGGAACCTTTGAAATGGTTGAACTTTGAACCTCTGACAAATGCGCTTAGCTCTTGCTGATGATGTTGAACCTTTGAACCCATTGAACCAAAATGGTTCAAGGTTCAACAATTCAATGGTTCAATGGTTTAATCCTTGCTTAGATGCTTGCTGATGGACATTTTTAATCGAACCAAGGTGTTGAACCAATCCTAAAAATGACTAATTGTTGGAAACTGGTTCTTTCGATTGGACTCACCTGTAGAAGCCTTTGAACCTGTTAATCCCTTTATTGAAAAAGTTTGAAAAATGAGGAATTTGAAAGCTTAGAACAAATTTTGAGAAGGGAAGAGAGAAATTTTGGTTTGTGCAAGGCCAAAATAGTCTGTAGGTTGTCCCAAAAATGAGTGACATTTTTTGGGGACAACAATTGGCTCCAGTTGGGGAACTACCTTCAGTTGGAAACTTGAAACATAGCTAAGGGGAGTAGAAACTAGAATCTCCAGTGCCTTGAATTATGCCATTGGGCTATGGATTCATGCTACCCAAAAAGAAAGGCTCCAAAAAATGAAAAAGAAAAGAACAAAATAGAAACAAAAGACTATACAATTATACATATGTACAGGGGAATTCATCCGATACTTCAAGAGTTGAAGTGCTTCAGATGTGCCCATTATGAGGTAGAGAAAAGAGAGTGCCATCTTGATACTTCAATAGGAAATTATTTTCACCATTGAGTTGATGAATAATAAAAGGGTCCCTCCACAGGGAATCAAACTTTTCATGCATCCCCTTTGGTTCTCTTCTCTTGTCCCACAGCAAAACTTGATCTCCAATCTGGAAATCATGATTCTTTGTTTTCTGGTCGAAGAGCTTCTTCACCAGACCTTAATGGGCAGCAATTCGATCCACCACTCTAGTTCTCTACTCTTCCATCTCATTCAGGCACATGATCCTCTTATCAAGGGCACTTTCATGCATTTGATCTTCAATTGCCTTAGCCAATTTCAGTGCTGGCAATTCCAGGGTGATTGGTATTTTAGCATTGAGTCCATAAAGAAGTTGGAAAGGAGACATACCAATTGCCCTCTTTGGCATAATTTTGTCTACCCATAGAGCATCAACCAATGCTTTATGCCACATCCTTTGGTTGTCATCCACTAGCTTTTTGATGATAGCCACCATGTTCTTATTGCTTGATTCAGCCTGTCCATTCCCTTGTGGAAAGTAATCAGAAGAGTGGGAGAGCATAATCCCATGGTGGAAATAGAATTGAGTAATCTCCTAGGAAGTGAAACAAGCTACATTGTCAGTGACAGTCTTGGTTGGGACCCCAAAGCTAGATATGATGTTCTCTTTGAGGAAATTGCATACTACTTCAGAAGTAGCATGTTTGGTTCGAACAGCTTCCACTCATTTGGTGAAGTAGTCTGTTGTTGTAAGGACATAATCATGTCTAGCACTTGAAGATGGGTTTAAAGCTCTAATAAAATCATTCCCCATTACTGGAATGGCTCCTCTATGATCACTGGTTTGAGGGCCATGGCAACTAACTTGGGCCTTCCAACAAACTGCTGGCACAGTTCACATCCCCTGACCCACTTGTATGCATCTTGAAAGAGAGTTGGCCAATATTACCTTGCTCACAGGATCTTATGGGCAATCACAGGGGCAAAAAAATGTCCTGCATAGGCCGAATTGTGGAAGGACTTCAGAAGTCAGCTTTGTTGCTCTTTGTCCACACAACGAAGGAATATTCCATCAAGGCTCCTCTTGTATAGTCTATTGTCCCAGAGGACAAAATTAGTAGCTTTCAACTTGATGGTTCTCCTTTCTTTATAAGATAGGTGAGTAAAACACTCACCATAAGTAAGGAAATGAGAAATACCTAAATACCACTCATTTGTGGTGGAGATAAAGAGGATTGTTGGTGTGTCATCCACTTTTGGTTCTTCATGCTTTGTTCCTCTTGGCTTGTTATCAGTAATTACTTGGCATAGCCCCTTTCCACGCACCAGCTTTGTGGGCTTGATGGCCAGATCAAACTCCTAGATCTTTTCAACCCAATTGCCTCTTTTCATCCCAAACTCCTACTGAGTTAGTATGGATTTGACCGTGCTATCAAGAACTAGGGCAGTAACTCGTGAATTCAAAATGTAGAAGCGGAAATGTTTTACTACCTTCACCACTGCATAAGCATGCTTCTCCATGTTCAAGTACTTCAGCTCATGAGCTTTGAGAGGATAGATCATGAAGGAAATGGGAGATTCCATACCTTCTTTATTATATTGAATCAGAATTGTTGAAAGCGTATGTTCTGAAGCATAGCTGTAAATGGTGAACTCTTTGTTATAATCTGGACAAGCTAGAATTAGAGCATGGGCAATGGTAGTCTTGATATCCTCAAATGCCAACTTGCCTTCTTTAGTCTAGTTGAAGGTGGCCTTTCCCTTCATCATGTTTATAATGTGCCTAGTCTTCTCAGCAAACTTGGGGATGAACCTCTATAAGAAATTCACCTTTCTAAAGGAGTGTACAATAGTCTTACTTGTGGGCAAGATAAGTTCTTGGATAGACTTGACTCTATCTAATTCAATATTTATGCCCCCTTTTGACATAATGTGTCTAAGAAGTTTCCCCTCTGTTACTCTAAAGACTAACTTCTTGGGGTTTAAGGAAATGTCATTCTAGTGGCAGTGTTCCAGCACTTGTTGCAAATGGCGCACATGATCTGGGCGATGCTTAGAGAAGATGATCAAGTCATCAATATAAACTACAATGAACTTACCCATCTCATCCTTGAAGGTAAGGTCCATTTCTCATTGGAAGGTGGCACCAACATTTATCAAGCCAAAAGGCATCCTTTTATATGCAAATGTGCCCCGAGGTGTGGTGAAAATAGTCTTATGCTAGTCTGCTTCACCAACTTTGACCTGATTATATCCTGAGAAGCCATCTAGCATTGATAACATCTATGATCCCATCACTGTCTGAAGCACTTGATCCATGATCTGGGTAACAATTTGGGTGACCATTCGGGTGACAGAAATGATCCAGGCAACAATTTGGGTAACCATTTGAGTGAAAGTTAATTCCTTGAATTTTGTATTGTTTTCATTTTTAGAAGTCAAATTGTCAGTGACAGTTATTTCCTCAAGCCATTATGTCCTTGAGCGTTGTATTGTTTTAATTCTTGGATTTCAAATTGTCAGTGACATCTATTTCTCTCGAGCCACTCAATCTTAAATCTTCACCTGTTAATTCCTCGAGCCACTCAATCTCTCAATGTTTTCAAAATATGTATAAATGCATTGTAACCCAAAAAAGGGAAGGCAAACATCTCTTCCTAGAGATAAGCCTGTATTTGTATTGAGATTTTTGAGTAATACGACATCTCTTCTTAGAGAATTCATTGTTATTGTGTTATTTCTATGCTATTGAAAAATTCATCAACTAGAACTTCTGAGTTTTGGATCAGTGGTATCAGAGTGGTTTGTCTTGAGAGTGTATAATACCGAGGATGAGGTCAGGATACAGGAAACTTGGGTGGGAAGTGATAGAGCTTCCAAACGTTCCACCTATGCACCCCAAATGACTTCAAATGGCGGATGACACTAAGACATCCAATCCTTTCAAGGAAATGGTGAATGAAGCCCTCTAACAACAACAAGAATAGATGCTCCAATAATTTGCTCAAATTCTTCAAACATTTTGATGGTAAATTCTGGCTCCTCAGCTACACATCCTGGCTCCTCATCAAGGGAACTTCCTTTTAGTGCCCCAACACCCTTCAAGGTTCAGGTAAATTTTGGTATTCCCACATTTGAAGGCAAAATCAATGCTGATGCAGTGGAAAATTGGTTGGATCAACTGTCTTCCTACTTCTCGATAAATAAGTTCACTGATGGAGAAAAGATCACTTTTGCTCTTTTGAAATCATCATTGCCCATGAAAAACTAGTGGGAAGTGTACAAAAAGAGGTTCAGTACGGATGTCATTGGCCTTGGGGTGGAACCTACCTGAGATGATTTTATGGAAGTAGTAAAAGAAGAATACTATCCCATCAGAGCGTATGATGATCTGTACATACAATGGCAACAACTTCGCCAAGGTAAGGACCAATCTGTTCAAGATTACACAGACACTTTTCATTCTTTGTCTGCAAGACTGGGCATTCAAGAAAGTTAGAAACATAAAACTCTCAAATATCGTGGTGGACTACAATGGTACATATGGAAGGAAATGGAACTCTTCAATTTTGTAAACCCTCAGTGAGGCATATAAATTTGTAGTAAAGATTGAACAGAAGCATGGCAGGAAGAATACGAAGAGTTAACCTTCAAAATGGAAAAGTGACAAGGAAGGTCAAACATGAGGCCAAAATTGGAAGCAGAAGGAGTTTTAGGATAAGAAATCCCAGAAGGGGAAGGCTAGAAAATGGTGTGATTACCATAAAATTGGAACTCACTCCAAAGAAGAATGTCGAGCCATCAAGTCACTGCTCTCTGAGTCATAATACTCGACATCTACTACTCTGTCTCATACACAACCCATAGTCGAAGAGGATGAAGAATAAATTATAGATGCTAAGCCTGACACCATCGTTGCTTCATCACAAACTCGTGAGGAAAGACCAGATGACAAAGGAAGATTGTTTCACTCCAAATTATGGGTAAAAGGTAAGCCTCTGCATTTCATTCTTGATAGTGGGAGTCAAAAGAATTTAATCTCTACTAAAGTTGTGAATAGTCTAGATCTATCCATGAAGCCTCATCCAAAGCCCTATAGTATTAGGTGGTTGAGCCCAGGGAGAGACCTTCGTGTCACCCATCAGTGTCTTCTTTCATATGCTATAAAACCATTCCAAGATGAAGTCTTGTGTGATGTGGTCAATCTAGATGTTTGTGTTGTACTCCTTGGTTAGTCGTTCATGTATGAGCGACATGGCATCTATGAATCCCAAACCTGAAGGATCACCCTCACTCTTGGAACATGGAGTTATAGGGTACTAGAGGTTCCACCTCCCACATCTATCTCCCTGATCAGTGCTAAGCAATGTAAGAGATTAGTGGAGAAAACAAAGGAATTTGTTCTCATGGTGGTCAAACCATAGAAATCCAAGGAGGCCGATGTTGCGGTCCTGACTACACAATCAACACAACAAAAGCAGATAGGATGAATCATAAGAGAATATGATGACTTATTCAAGTCACCCACAGGAGTTCCACTGTATTTCTAGGTAAAACATTCTATCGATTTAATCCCAGGATCACCTTTGCCTAACAGTCCTATGTATCACAGATCAGTTTTAGAGAATGATGAGATAAAAAGATAGATTCAAGAATTGATCCAAAGGGGTCACATCAGGCCAAGCTCTTCACCTTGTCGTAGCCCAATCATCTTGGCACCAAAGAAAGATGGAACATTGAGGCTTTGCATTAACTATCGAGCCCTGAATAAAATCTCTATGAGGAATCACTACCCTCTCCCCATAATCGATGACTTGCTGGACCAGCTCCATGGTGTGAAGTTCTTCACCAAAATTGATCTCAAATTTGGTTATCACCAATTCCCATCGATCCCACTGATGTCTAGAAAACTGCATTCAAATCTAAGGAGGGACTCTTTGAATGGTTGGTTATGCCTTTTGGCTTAACTAATGCACCTGCAACCTTCATGAGGATGATGGATGACATCCTACGACCCTTCACTAACTCATGCATGGTTGTCTACTTAGATGACATACTCATCTATAGAAAAACATGGGAAGAACATTTGCAACATGTCCATAAGGTGCTTCAAACTCTTTGAGAGCACAAGTTGTACACAAATCTTGACAAGTGCACATTCGAAATGACAACAATTCAGTACCTCAGGTATGTTTTGAATGAGGAAGGGGTCTATGTTGATCCACAAAATATTTAGGTTATTCGAGAATGGCCCACACCAAGGACCCTCACAGAGCTTCACAACTTTTTGGGTCTTGCAAATTTCTACCGCAAGTTTATTCTTGGATTTTCACATGTTGCTTGGTCACTAACCCAAGTGACTAAAGGAGGAGCTAAAGCTACATTTCAGTGGGGTGAAATACAACAAAGGGCATTTGAGAATTTGAAGCACAAACTCTGCTCAGCCCCTGTTCTTGCCTTGCCAGATTTGCATCAACCATTTGAGTTGATAACAGATGCATCTGAATATGCCTGGGAGTTGTCATCATGCAACATGGCCATCCTATTGCATACTATAGTGAAAATTTCACTGATACAATAAGGAAATATCCAACATATGATAAGGAGCTCATGCCTTTGTACAAGACTACAAACACTGGAAACACTACATCTTGGGGAAAGAGACGGTCATCCACACTAACCATAGACCATTGGAATTCATCCAGATGTAAAGCAAACTATGAAATGAGAGGCACCAAAAGTGGGCCACGTATCTTCAAAAATTCCACCTGATAATCAAACACAAAAAGGGGAGCTCAAATATAGTTGCAAATTGTCTGAGTCGCCCACCAATTACTGCACTCACAATAGTTCTTGACCTGTGTGGACATGAGACTACCACTTGGGGTGCTCTATATGAAGCATATCCTACCTTTTCTGACACATATCAAGCACTCCAAAAAGGTGAACATGTTTCTGACTTCTATTTGCAAGATAATGTCCTATGCCATATGGGGCACATCTGTGTTCCTATTGTAGAGCAATAAAAGATGATATGGGAAGCACACTTTAGTAGGACAGCTGGACACTTTGGTATCAAAAAAACATTGGCATTTCTTCAAAAACACTTCTACTAGCCCCATATGTGGAAAGATGTGGAAAGATATCTCAAATCTTGCACCTCATCTGTAATAGCCAAGCCAACAAATAAGAAACAAGGATTGTACACACCATTTCCAAAACCAACCAGGCCTTGGGAATCCATCTCAATGGATTTTCTCTCAAGTTTTCCCACTTCTAAACATGGCAAGGACTGTATTTTTTTGGAAGTTGATCATTTTTCAAAAATGGCTATCATGCTTGCTTGTAAGAAAAATATATCTGCTGAGGAAACTACTCAACTATATTTTAGTCATGTATGGCTCCATTTTGGTCTCCCCAAGTCCATTATCTCAGATCAAGATAGCAGGTTCATGAGCATATTTTGGTCCACTCTATGGAAGATGATGGATACTAAGTTGATGAAGTCCACAAGCTTCCATCCACAAACTGATGGTCAGACAGAGGTGGTAAACTGCTTGATTATTCACATGATTCGGATGTATCACTCTAAACATCCACACACATGGGATGAGGGACTTCCTTTCATACAATATGGATACAATCAGGTGCTGCACAGCTCAACCAAGCATAGTCCATTCCAAGTATGTTTTGGGTTCTAACCTATGGCACCAATTGATATAGTTATTCCATTTTCCACCATGGAATACACACCTCATGGAAGATCTGAGGCAGCATAAGCAACAAAGTTAATTAAACAAATGCAACATATCCAACAACAAGTTCATGACATCTTGGAGAAGATGAATCAGAAGTATAAGCAACACCATGACAAACATAGGATTGCACACCATTTTACTATGGGTGACAAGGTTTGGTTATGGCTTCAAAAGGAACGGCTTGCAGGCCCACATAAAAAGATTCAACCTCTGTGATATGGTCCATACACCATCACCAAAAAATTTGTAGAAAATGTTTTTGAGTTGAACCTACTAGCCTACCTTGGTCTACATCCAATATTCAATGTGGAGCTCCTCAAACCATATCACCCACCTCTATTGGACACTTCAGTTGTGGCAGAATAACTAGACATTGATGAGCTTGATCCACATAGTTTTGCTCCAGTAGAAGAGGATCAAATTGTGGATACATGGATGAAGACAACAAGAGGACGCTCTATTTTGCTGTATTGAGTGGTTAGAAGAGGCCAGCTTAGCCACCAAGGTGAGTGGCTCACAGAGAATCAAATCAAGACACAACTACCCCACTTGATGGGGAATATTGATGCAATGGGGACCATTTCTTTTCAAGGAGGGAGGAATGATCTGGGCAACAATTTGGGTGACCATTTGGGTGACAAAAATGATCTGAGCAACAATTTGGGTGACCATTCAGGTGATAGTTAATTCCTCAAATTTTATATTATTTTCATTTTTGAAGTCAAATTGTCAGTGATAGTTATTTCCTCAAGCCATTATGTCCTCGAGCATTATATTGTTTTAATTCTTGGACGTCAAATTATTGGTGATAGTTATTTCTCTTAAGCCACTCAATCTTAAATTGTCACCTATTAATTCCTTGAGCCACTCAATCTCTCGATGTTTTCAAAATATGTATAAATGCATTGTAACCCAATAAAGGGAAGGCAGACATCTCTTCCCAGAGATAAGCCTATATTTGTATTGAGATTTTTGAGTAATACGACATCTCTTCTCAGAGAATTCATTGTTATTATGCTATTTCTATGCTATTGAAATATTCATCAACCAAAACTTCTGAGTTTTAGATCAGTCTTATGATGGTCTGCTTCACCAGCTTCGACCTGATTATATCTTGAGAAGCCATTTAGCATTGATAACATCTCCGATCCTGTCACTGTCTAAAGCACTTGATCCATGATTGGCAAAGGATAATTATCCTTCAAGGATGCCTGATTCAAATTTTTAAAATCCACACAAAGGTGAATTTCACCATTCTTCTTCCTTACAAGCACTATATTGGCAATCCATGTGGAATGATGGATTGGGAAGATTATCCTGGCATTTAGCATTTTTTTTATTTCAGATAGAATAGTACTTGATATTTTTGGATTATAATGCCTGGACTTTTGCCTATAAGGTGTCAAATCAGCCTTGAGAGGAATGTCATGTCAAATTTTATCAGGCCGAAGTGACTTCAGGTCATCATAAGAGTACGCTAAGACGTCCATGTACTGGTTAAGCAAAGTGGTGAACTTGAAACGCTCTTCAGGAGTACAACATTTCCCAATGTTCACCATCTTGGGGTCTTCCTTGGTTCCCATATTTACTTGATCAAACTCCTGAGAGGAGCTTGAATCTGTTTGATACTATTTGATGAATCTATCATGCTTATCAAATAGCTTCTCAAGGGAAACCAGTTTGGGAATCTTATTCCCTTTCAATTGTAAGAACTCCTCACCTGTGCTTAAACTTGATTTAGGGGTTGATTCACACTTTGAGGTTCACTACCTTGAAAATGCAGTCATTCAAATCTGTTTCTTTGCTCCAAGAAAGCAATGATTTGATTGTCATTGTTGAACACTTGCCAATGATATTATCAAGCACACTTGGCCTAAAGACCAACTCAATGGTGTACCTATCTCCTTTGAAGTCTGGGTGAGGGACCAAGAGAGTAGCTAAAATAGCTAGTGCTTTAGTTGGTCATTGAATTCTTTAGGAACTGCAGAGATGCTAAAAGCATCAAAGTTTTCAATTTGGTCCCAGACTAGATTACGGTAGTGGCACAATATTTCATTCTTGGTTTGATACAGGTTCCTCACCTAACAAACCACCAATTCAACATCTCTTTTAGCATGAAGGAGTTTGATGCCTTTGTCCCTAGCAGCTTTTAATCCCAGCAATAGAGATTCATACTCAGTTGTGTTATTAGTGTTGCTAAATTGCAACTTATAAGATGAAGGAAAAATATCTCCTTGAGGAGATATTAACACAACCCCAACTCCTAAACTAGTGGAGGAGCAGCTGCCATCAAATTCAAGAATCCATACCTCATTTGATACTGATTTTCCTTTGGATTCTTCTTCATTCAAAGTTGGAGATACTTTCACACTTGCCTTGTGCTCTACCAATTCTTTTGTTGTTTTAGCTGAATGCGTTTTCAGGTTGTCCCCCACAGGAGCTTCATCAAATGTCTCATGAACTCCATCCATGGATAGAAAGTAGTTACCCATGCCTGAAGACTCAAATAGAATTTGAGCTTCAGGTGCTGAGGTCTGGGTAACCACATATTTCACTTCCTTCTCAAGGAGTAGCCTCTTCATAACACCTTTGACTGAAATCCTCACCTCAGATAAATCCATGCTCAATTCACCACCAACATCCCTATAGAAATTCTACCCAAAAAGGATGCCATATGATGTTGGGACGTCGGCTACCAAGATAGTCATCTTGATTCTTTTGTCTGGGAACACTGCAAACATAAATTGGGCGTCCTTAATTTGTCCCAGCAAAGGTACTTGCTTATTCTCCATGGAGAAACATCTACCAAACATCTTGGTTAGTGTGACGCCAAGGGATTCAGCCACTTTAGCAAGCATGACATTGTCTGAAGCTCCAGAGTCAATGATTTAATTATTCAACTGATGTCCATTTATCAACAATGAGACATAAAAGGGTTCAGTCCTACCAGGAGCAGTAGGAGGGGTAATGACAAGATTGTTTCTGGTGGGTGCATTCTTGGGGGAATCATGTGTCACTTTAGGAACTGCTTGTTTAATAGAGACATTCTAGTTTTTAATATGCCAAACCAATTTATCTAATTACTCAAGATGGGACTACAAAAATTCAAATTCAAACATTTGAATTATGGTTTTCTTTGCATGGTGAATGATATCAAATGTTGGAAATGAACCAGGCATAGAAGATGGGAGTTCATCCTTTTGATTTTTGGAAGGGGAGAACTGGACTACAAATTTGAAGTAGAAGGTGCAGGGGCATTTGAGGTACTTACCTTTCTTGCAATCACCGGGTCCTTTGGCTAGAAAGGAAGAGTGGATCCCCACTTAGCAATTGAAACTGTTGGTTGAGTTCGCTCCTCTACTTTCTCTTTATCAACCGATTGAGCTAATTGATTCTTGGACTGGGTGAGTACAGTGTATGATCCCTCAACTGCATTGCCTTCACTTTTAGGTTCATCTTGGTAGTTTAGGAAACCGATGTGGGAGTCGCTAGGTATTTTTTCTTCTTCCTCAGTGAAGAGATTAGCATCATCTTTAGGATTCAACTCAGGCTGGAATGAGAAATCTGATTTAGCTTTAAGATATCTAACTGCTGAGTTGTTTGGAGATGCTTCACGGGCGAGGTTCCTCTGTGGAGGAGGAAGGCGATTTTATTCTCCTTGATTTTTGGTAGCATTGCCTTGGTACGCCTAATTTTGAAATGTCCTCCTAGGCATATATCTGTATGTAGGAGTAGATGACATCCCTTGCACCATTTTATTTTTGAGTGATAGCACTTCATTTGCTAGCTTTTGTACCATTGGGTTAGTGGTGACTATAGGTGAGTATTCAGAAGATGAAGAGGATTTACCTTTATTAGGGTTTCTCCTTATCTTTTATATCAGGATAAGGTCATCTTCTACCTCAGTAGCTAAGTCCTGAGTAGTAGCAAGGTCTATGTGTCTAGCCTGTCTTAGTAAGAAACTCACTTCAGGCAGCTGTGAGTTGATGAAGAAACACTTGAGATTCTGAGGTGTCAGCTGGGTGACCATGCGAATCATGTGCCTCATCTTTTTGAACCTGGCAATGAAGTCCCTCATAGGTTCATGGGGCTCCTTCTTCATCTATGTGAGCTGGGCCAACAAGGCATGTGCATCTTCTACAGGTTTGAACCTTGCTTTGAACTTGGCTATAATTGTGTCCCAGTCAGTTACTAACCTAGCCTGTAGATGGTAGAACCAGTCTACAGTAGCACCTTGTAGTGTTTCCATGAAGATCTTGACTGCCACATCCTCAAATTCCACCCCTATTACACCACAGGATATGCTAAAAGTTACAATGTGTTCATCAGGATGAAATTTCCCATCACCAAAGAATTTGGGGAAATTCTTCCTTGAACTACATGGAAGCTCATGCAGAGGTGGAGTTAAATTCAGTGGACCAAAAGAGTTACCCCAGGGCCCTTGAGCCATGATTTGATTATGTAAAAGTGGGATCACAAATTTGGGTAGAGAATGGATAGGCAAAGCTCTACTAGTAGTAGAAAAAGAAGCTATGCCTTGTGTTGGTGACCTGGTAGGGCTAGGAGGAAGACTCCTAGTTCGTTGAAGGTTACGTTGTGGAGGAAACAACTCAAAATTACTCTACTGCACCAACTCAAAAGTAGGGTCAATAACACCTTGATATTTTTGGCTTTTGGTATAACATGGAATTACCAGATTGTGAAACAAAAATGGAAAAGGACTGGTCTTACTTCAATTTGGAGCTTGAGGCTTCAAACTACTTGTCCTTCCCCAATAGAGTCACCAAAAATTGTTGAGTGAATATTTTGTCAACAAACTAACTAGTGAGCAAAATAGGTCTCTTGAACCACAACATAGGGAGATTGGTCATCCAAAGTTGTAGGTTTACCACATCCAAAGGGGAAAAATCTCTCCTCTCATTAAGGGGAGGTTCCCTATAGGTATAAAGGCATTATATATTATATATATAAGCTAGAAATAATACTCCAGGGTAGGATATATCATCCATCTCTCTTCTTTTAAAGATGATGCTCATAAATCA
Source organism: Torreya grandis (assembly GCA_037957365.1). Taxonomy (NCBI): domain Eukaryota; kingdom Viridiplantae; phylum Streptophyta; class Pinopsida; order Cupressales; family Taxaceae; genus Torreya; species Torreya grandis. Next base: position 5,703,199 of record JARHVA010000324.1, read on the forward strand.
AAGGAGAAATCCTGGGTGATTGGTGAAGGTACTTCTCTTCTTTCAGAAATAACATTCAGCCAAGAGCCAGATCCCTTCCTGGATAGTAGAAATCTTGGTGAAATGATAGAAGGCACTTCTCTTCTTTTAGAAGTGCTTGTTCTTGCAAACAACATGAATCTTTCTAGTAACAGGTGACTAATAACCAGGTACAAAGTAACCAGCAATCTAAGATGTAGCACAAAGTCTCCACCTTGATTGCCCAAGAGTGAGGTACAAAGAACAATGGGGGCAAAAATTCTTCCCAAGGTCCTTTACACAAAAATAAAAAATAAACACACACTGAAGACAACTATGGTAGCACAAAGTCTGAAAGTAGTTGGCTTCAGGACACCTTCCTTATCACTTCCACTAGCTCTGCTTGTTAAATTTCATAAACAAGAATACATTCAAGAAATAGACATAAGAACAATCTCCTAGAATGACACAAGCTAAAACAGCACAAAGTTAGAAAGTAACTTGCTTTCTGATTTAAACAAAGAGATATGATAAACAATCTGAGCTCAAAGTCTCAGTGATGCCTTTCAATTTGGGCAGAGTTTGGCTTCTGGTAAAGGAAATATCTCCTTCCAAATGATACAAGAGATTACATTATATAGAGGCCATGAGAGACTTGGCACTTTGTCTCATGGAGCAACCCATGCCGCGTAATTAATGCCTTGGATGCATTTTTAGTTCTGTCAGGGAGGGCCATGCTGCAGTAGGGTGGCTGCCTTAAGTATGGCATGTTGATTCATCTCCAGTGTCTACTCTTGAGCTGAATCACTCATTTTATCACTTGCTATCCACACAACTTTCTACTCTGTCTATACTCCAAAGGGGATAAACAGGCTACGCTTTCAATGTTTGTAGGCTCCAGATACCTACCCAACAAACTACTCCACCTATTGGGAATAACTCCCACTGAGATTTCCCTCTTTGTCTCTTCCTCCTTTGGCCTTGGCCTTAGGGTCTTTTAATGCATTTGGGTCTACATTTTAAGCCTGCAGAGATTGACAAGCATTTCATTGCAGCAAATTTGACGTTTACGGGTCTTTCCTCTTTCAAAGGTTAATGGCTAGCTAGTCATCCTAAATTTGACATTTGTGGGCCTATCATTCTCCTTAGCAACTCCTTTGTGTCTTTCTCACTTGCTATGGCTACTTTTCATTGTGACGCAAGTGAGGACATGTGGAAGCATCTACAATTTTGAAACTTGTTAGGGACTGTTTTCTCGACATGCGACACTTGGCAGCTTCCACTGTGCTTTGAGGCTTGACCCTCCCCAAAGGAGGCTTGAAATAGGCCCATTTCTGAGTGTCGAGTGTACCCTCACAAGGGCACCTACCCTTTGGGATCATTTGGGTAGCCTTCGGGCTTTAATTCTTTCAGAGGACTTTTCATCTCTTTATTTCCCTCAGACAAAATGTCTGAAGAAATTCCTTCAAACAATTTGTCTGAAGGAGACCTTTCCTTGGTTTTGTGTTTCTACATATGAGAGTGCTCTATCTTTGACACATGGCACCTTTTGCTACTTTAAACCAGAGACACGTGGCATCTTTTGCCGCATCATACTGAAACCTTCCATCGTTGACACTTGGCGCTTTCCACTCTCAAGCTTTTGCAACACCATAGAAACATTTGGGGCTCATTTGAGTTCTCACAAACGATGATACTTGTCAGCCTCCACCTACTTTAGTCATTTTCCCAAGACCCACCATAGTTGTTGCTCAATACAGTGAAGCTAAAGGAAGGGACTACGGATATTTACACTTGGAGGCTTCCAACAAGCTTCAAAAGGGACACATGGCAGTATCCATCGCTTTTTAGAAACAAAGTATAATGTGTCTCAATAGATGACACTTGGCAGCTTTTGATCATCCTTTTGTTTTGTGCATGCTTCAGTTGAACCATTTGATTCGCTGCTTCTTTCTTTGACTGAGGCCACCTTTGAACCTTTGAACCCGTGAACCATTGAACTTTGAAGTGGTTCAAGGTTCAACAGTTCAATCGGTTCATTTATTTTATCTGGCTAAGTCCCTTTGATATCTTTTCAAACCAAATGTGTTCAACCTTTTGGTCATTGAACCCACTGAACCGATGAACCAAAATGGTTCAAGGTTCAATGGTTCAATGGTTCAAGCCTTTGAAAATCATTAAGTGCTCAGAGCTGTGGAACCTTTGAAATGATTGAACTTTGAACCTCTGACGAATGCACTTAGCTCTTGCTGATGATGTTGAACCTTTGAACCCATTGAACCTGTTGAACCAAAATGGTTCAAGGTTCAACGGTTCAATGGTTCAATCCTTGCTTAGATGCTTGCCGATGTACATTTTTGATTGAACCAAGGTGTTGAACCAATCCTAAAAATGACTAAGTGTTAGAAACTGGTTCTTTTGATTGGACTCGCCTACAAAAGCCTTTGAACCTTTGAACCTACTAATCCCTTTATTGAAAAATCTTGAAAAATGAGGAATTTGAAAGCTTAGAACAAATTTTGAGAAGGGAAGAGAGAAATTTTGGTCTGTGCAAGGCCAAAATAGTTTGTAGGTTGTCCCAAAAATGAGTCACATTTTTTGGGGACAACATAGGTGACCTTCATCCTCTGTGCATTTTTTTGTATATTATTATTTTCATATGAAATAATGTGTTCCCACTCATTGCATTCCTTTTTTAGTTATCCAAATGGTTTTATGTGTTTATTTCATTGTGGGTTTCTTGTCTCCTTACTTTTTCTTCCATTTCCCTCTACTTTATATCATTTTTTCCCTTTTTGTTTCCTTTAAACTTTATGGGTAAAAGTACCAAAATTATTCATCATACGAGGGAGATTCCCCTGTAAAATTTAGAGTAAACTCACCTATTCCACGGTGATTTCTCCAATGTTGTGAGGTTATGTCATTATCATTGTGAGATTTAGTGAAACAAAGAAAAAAAGTACCATGACATAAAATCTTGCCAATAATTTTTAGTGACTCCTCTAGGGAATTGAAGTGCCTTCTTGAATTAAATTTACAATATTTCAAGGAAATTCCCCTGTAATGGAGGTTGAAAACTTTGTTGAAGTGAAGTACCTAGTGTCTATTAGTTCTTGATTCATGATTTGGCATTGGTTTTACCTATCCCATGGGGAAATTCTTTTGGTCCTTTAGCTTTGGTCTGATACAATGAATTATCTTCAAGTTTAAGAAATAGATTTCCAAAGTTATCTTGAGAATATTCTCAAGATGTGGATGATCATTTATGATCTTTCACTATGGCTTGCAACATCCTAGGAGTTATAGAAGAAGCTATCTCTATGAGACCTTTTGTTGAAACTCTCATTGGATCTACTCTTGATTGGTCTAGAACTTGGAAAATGGATGCATTATCAACTGGAACAAATTGAAAAAAAAATTAAATAGATTCAAATAATTATGGATGTGTGTGAATTGTTATCCAAGTTATTCTAAATTCAAAAGAAATAAGAAGAACATATGAGAGATTTCGTAGCATGCTTCAATAAAATGTTGAGACTAATGCCTCAAGCTAATCAACCAAGTCCCAACAACTAGCTTTGTCTCTTTATTGCTTCCTTAAATCCATAAATAAAATTTATCTTGAAGAGAAGCAAATTACATGACATATAATTTGCACAACAACAGGCAATTGAAGTTGAAGATGACATGATCATGTCTAAGATGTTGAAGAAAGAAGTTTCAAAATATGTTCCAAATTTCTTAAGTGGTTAAGTAGCAGTGGAACTTGTTATGAAGAGAAAAATATTTTACATAGAGAATCCTCAACATTAAAAAGAAAGATTCCAAAAATAAGTTCATGGTCAAGCATGTCAAAACTTCAATAAAGAAAAAGAAAAAATGTTCCTCGCTCTACATGTTTGTTTCAATTTCACAATCTTTGGAGAAGGTGAGTTGTTGGAGGAACAACTGATTAAACCACAAATGAAATAAGACATTTAAACATATCAGACATAATATGAAGATAGCAATGGGGAACGTGATTTTTTTATTCATGGAGTATAAAATATTGACCCAATTTCATGTCAAAGAGAAGATCCCTCTTGTATTAGAGAGGACTCAACACTCAAAGGTGAAAATTTTCCTGGTCCTCACATAGTTCTCAAGAATAAACATAATAATTAGACCAAGTAAGGGTAAGAATGTTAAGAATAATCATTCTCAAGAACTTATTGATTAATTTTATGTGTCTACAATAAGCACTTCCACGCATCAAATTGGCACCTATAAGTTATCAATATACCCTCTCAAACAACTATAGGTACTCAAACATAAAAATAAAATGTATAATCAACATAACCATGGCCACAATAAATAGACCAGAACACAGTGCACCCCTATCCATCTTAATGCTATTTTTTCCCAGTACATCATAGAATTGTGTTTTCAGCAATGACACAGTTCACAGATCCTCCCAATCAATTATATATCATTGATATGTCTTCACGATCAACATAAATTAGATCCAAGATAGGTTTGAACATTTCACTTAAATTTACTATTCATAGCTCATTTTAGTTTACTATATCTTACATTTAGGCTATGTATATTTTGTAATCTATATCAAAATTACAATAGTTTTGTGTTTATTACATTTCATTAGTAAATCAAAATAACCACTAAACATTCTAATGAACTCGTGATGTTTTTAAAACACTACTTGTTGTTTGCTTGATTTTTGTCTTAAGATTTCATACAAATCATTATAAATTTCTGATACTGAAAGAAATAACTCTCAACTCTGCATCTAAATCTGACACTAAAAGAATAGGGTTTAGACCTCAAACATAATTACTGACATTGAAAGCATTTTATTTTCAACCTTGAATAACATCTAACATTGAAGCAATTATTTTTTCCCTTGGGTTGAAATTTGTTGATCTTTATACAAAAAAATATTTTGAATTTTATTTTCTATTATTTTTTACTTATTTTTAGCAACTATGTTCTGACGGTTGTAAAATTACATAGAGAGTTGTTGATATTTGTTGAGTGGTGACCTATTTTACCACATCATGAAGTGATGGATACTCTCCCAATACTTAGGCTCTAGACAATGCTATACATGGATTTTAGTTTTACTGTACCTCATAGTATATTAGAAACACCTAGGGTACCTTATTTACACCATAAGAAGCCTATTTAGCTGTTTGATTTGTGATGTAACTAAGAGGAGCATATTGCCCATGGAAGTTATTCTCACCATACCCTCAAAGATAGGATAGTGGGCTACAAGCATGGTTTAGTATTTGTGGTTAGTGGTCTGAAATATTATATTGACACTAATCTATGAATGGGCAAAATATATTGGAGAGCCCAGATAATCATTCAAAACACTTACCTAGATCGCCCTTTTTACCTTTTTTTTGCTTGTATTATTTACATAATGGGATCAATGAATCAATGTTTCTTTCATATGTTACATAGGATTATGCAATTTATTTTAAAATATTATCTTACTTTCCAAGATGTTATTCATTATATATTTACATGGTTAAGATTCAATGATGTTCAAAAATTTACCTTAGAATAATCGCAATTACATTGTATTTCATATTGTTATAATATTCAATTTGAATTTTTCCCCATAACTAATAAATTCCAAAAGGCACATATGCAACATTTTGTTATTAATAAACCTCAAAATGTTCATGTTGTTAATACTTGATGAGGTAAAGTCCCTCATGTTCCTACACCCCCCTCCACCAGGGAAAATTACTCAATCTAAGGGATTTGACATCCTAGATCAATTAAAGAATACTAATGCCAAGATTTCATCACTAGAGCTCTTACAAATAACACCAATATATAAATATATCATATATGAATCATTATATAATACTCTTTTACCTAACAATGTTGAAATTTCTTACATAACTTCTATTATTAATGTTATCCGATGGATCGAAGAAAGTATTTCATTTGAAAAGGAAGATCTTCCACCAAAGAATATTATCGATCAATATTTACCCTTGTATATTCAAGTATAAAATAAGGTGGTCAAAAGAGTACTTGTCAATAATGTAATAGGATTGAACATTTATAACATCTCTTTCCTAAATTTCCTTGGCATAACGACAAAATATCTCACACATTCATGTATGAACCTTTGTGGATTTAATAAGATTCCACTCAAAGTGCTTGGGAAAATTACACTAAATATCACTTTGATGTTCATTCACTCTTGCCACTGTTTATCAAGTTATGCCTAATGATCATAATTACACTTTTTTATTAGACTGGCCTTGGATTCATGACATGAATGTCATTCCTTCTACATTACATGCATGTATTAAGTTTAATCATCAAAGATATATATATATATATATATATATATATATATAATATATAATATATAACTTAATACATTATGTTATATATAATACATGGTATTAAGTTATATATATTATATAACTTAATACATATAACTGAGTACATGTATATGTATGTATATTTGATGATTAAACTCAATACATGCATATAATGTAGAAGAAATGGCATTCATGTCATGAATCCAAGGTTATCCTAATAAAAAAGTGTAATTAAGATCATTAGACATAACTTGACAAACTTACTACATACATCTCTCTCTCTCTCTCTCTCTCTCTCTCTCTCTCTCTCTCTCTCTCTCTCTCTCTCTCTCTCTCTCTCTCTCTCTCTCTCTCTCTCTCTCTGTGTGTGTGTGTGTGTGTGTGTGTGTGTGTGTGTGTGTGTGTGTGTGTGTGTGTGTGTGTGTGTGTGTGTGTGTGTGTGTGAGTGTGTGTGTGTGTGTGTGCACGTGTGTTATATAATACATCACACACACACACACACACACACACACACACACACACACACACACACACACAATAAATACATCATGTGTGTGTGTGTGTGTGTGTGTGTGTGTGTGTGTGTGTGTGTGTGTGTGTGTGTGTGTGTGTGTGTGTGTGTGTGTGTGTGTGTGTGTGTGTGTGTGTGTGTGTGTGTGTGTGTGTGTGTGTGTATTATATATAATTATATATAATACATGTATTATACATACATACATATGTGTGTGTATATTATATATAGTTATATATATAATACATGTATTATATATAGATATAGATATATAACTATATATTATATGCATGTATTATATATAATTATATGTATAATACACACATATTATATGTAATATGTGTGTGTGTCTCCTCCTTCCATTAAAGTACTACCATCTACTTCATCTATCAATTTACGCTCATTAGACCCAAAATTAGTTGACTCATAAATAAATTTCAATAAATACGGTTTTAGATTCAAATACCTAAAAAAATATAAGTACATCATTGGGAAGAGATTAGGCAAAAATGTTAAACATATTATCCATCATATTACTACTTCTACTTATGAGGGGTAAATAGGTCTTTGGTATAGCAATAATCCCACCTCTCATGGACTTACTCAAGTCAAACAACCTCCCAAGTTCATACATGCTACACATATGCACTTTGAGCATAATAATCAAGTCAATCATGTTTCTTAATTATCATTAGTATATCCTAAGCTCATTGAAAACACAAATTCACTTAAAATTTTGACATTGGATGAATTTTCAAATGATGAGTCTCTTTTGGAATATTTAGGTGTATATGAAGGTCTTCCTTTCACCACAAGAGAATATTTCCTCAAGAAACCAATGCACATATATTTTTGTGAAGGTAATGATACTATTGATCAAATGCAATTAGATCACCCCAATACTATTCCTATAGCACCATATGTGGAAGATCGATGAACATTACTTAATGAGGAAATGATTGAATCTCATTTTGGAATTGATAAAGACCCTCGGCCAGTCCTCTTCGTAACCATGTTAAAATATGACTAAGGCAAATCTCTTCTACAAGATTTACATGATTATCCAAAATTATTTTATTGGGCATACAAAGACATGCCTGGAATTGACCCAATAATGGCAATGCATAATATTGCATTATACCTAGATGTCAAATTAGTCAAGAAAAAAAAAATGTACCCAAAATTAGTTTTGTTAGTCAAAGATGAAATCCAAAGACTTTCAGGTGTTGGCTTCATTCAAGCTATTGAATGTTCTAAATGGGTATCTAACATCATGCTAGTGACAAAACCTAATGGATATATTTGATGTTTCACATATTATTTTAATTTATACAAGGTTTATTCTAAAGATGATTTTCCATTACCCAACATAGATATGATTGTGGATTCTAATGTAGGCTATGAAATGTTATCATTCATGGATAGTTTTTGTGGATATAACCAAATCAAGATTAATCATGAAGATTAGGAAAAGATGTCATTGTTATACTTTGGGTAACATGTTTTATACAGTCATACCTTTTAAATTAAAATGTAGGATCAACTTATCAATGAGCTATGACACATATTTTTCATGATTACATACATTAAACAGTTGAAGATTGTGTTGACAATTTATTATCTAAATCAAAGCATCGATGAAACCATGTTACTGATTTATGACAAATATTTTAAAGAATGAGGCAATATAATGTACATTTAAATCCTAGAAAGTGTATTTTTAGTATCCTTGAGCAAATTGTTGGGTTTTATCATTTCTGAAAGAGGCATTGAAGTTGACCCCAAAAAAGTCATAATTATACTCGATATGTTACCACCAACTAACATATATCAAATTTGATGTCTTCAAGGTCACATTCAAGATATCAAACATTTTATGGTCTAATTATTAGATACAACACTTTATAATATTACTTAAGAAATATACCAAATTAAAATAGGATGAATCTTGTCAAAAACAATTGATGCAATTAATAGATATCTTCTCAACCCCCATGCTTATGCCTACCATTCCAAATCAACCCCTCTTATTATACATATTTAACACTAATCATGCATTGGGTTTTTTGCTTGCACAACACAATGACAATCATTGTGAACATGCCATTTACTACATTAGTCACACACTTCTTGATTATGAGAAAAATTATACTACCATAGAAAATCTATGTTTAGCCCTTATTTTTGCCAAGCAAAAATTGTAATATTATTTACTTTATAATGAGGTTCATGTCATCACCATGGTTGATACACTTGAATAATATTAAACCAAAGCGCCATTTGTTAGGGCATATAACAAAGTGGGTAATGGTTCTGATTTAACCTTTTTAGGGTTTAACTATGTAAAACTTATGTTTAGATTAAAGGGCTAAGATGTTTAAAATAGTTAAATAAATTGTAATAATTAAGCACTAATTTGTTATGGCATTTGACCTTTGAATTTCTAAAAATAGTAATAAATAGGCATAAATATAGAATTATATTAAAAGTGACTATCACATGTGATATGGGTTCTGAAAGTTGAGTTTTGAACAATTCTAATTGTCATCAATAGGATTATAGTGTATGTTTGATCCCTAAACAATAGTGACCTATAGTGGATAGTATTACCATGCTTGTGTAGTATCTTCAATGTGGCACTAATTTCCCCTTTGTGGGACTATTCCTATTTTATGGTAGCACCTATGCTAGTAGTTTTAGGTCTTATTCCTATGTGCACAAAACTTAGAGCTCCATGTTGTGCTTGGAAAACCTAATTTAGTGTGCAAACCCTAATTCTCTTTACAATTAAGGCATGAGCAATAATTATGTGTTCATTAGTAGGATAGGTTGGACATCCTCAATACCTCGCTATGAAGAGAGTTGCCTACATACCAATACTCTGAAGAGGGATGAAGCTCGATGTAGTTCTCCCACCCAATGCTTGATATAAGTGTAAGTGAATGCTAGAATGAGAGTGGACTTGGATGCCTTGAATGTGTTTGAGATTTGGAATCTTTGAAAACTAAGATTAAGGTTTTTGTAGATGGTATTATGTATAACTAGGGTAGAATAGGGATCAAATACCTTAATTTTTCTCAACTCATCTTTGGTTTGAATGTATTTTTTCATCTATTTTCCATCTAGTGAATACAGGTTAATTAGACTTGTATAAATAGAGTTATGTAGCTTGTGTGGATAATAAAATATGCTTAAGCTAACCTTAGGATGGGTACATGTTTGAAAAAGTATATGTTAGGAAGAGTTAGGGCTAAGTACAGTAGTGCCCAATTGGGGAAACTAGCATCATGTGGTTATAGTGTCTCAAATGTGGTTCTAATGTCCATTTGGCAATTTGCTGAGCAATTTGGGTTAAGATCTAAGAAGATAGTTCTGAGACTGTGTTTTGGTAGATTTTAGGTGAATTTGGTCTACACAATGATTGAAAAAGTGTGTTTATGGATCTAAGATAGGCCTAGGGTTAAGCTAGGAATAAGGTAACTCAAGCGACACTTTTAACATCTAATTACCACTTTTAAATGATTACATTTGTGTCCCCTTTATGTTAGTAATGCAACAAAGTGAAATGACTAGTATAAAGGAAAAATAAGTGTATCCGGACTTAACTTGGAATTGAAACCTGTGTAGCTGAGTCTTAGTATGCGAATCTGGGTCTATGTATGTGGAACATGATCGAAATCAATGTCCTATAATGAAACATGGAAAAATTAGTCCTTACTTAAGAGATGATCAAAAGCAAAAGACTATGCTAAAATAATGTAACAGAGTAAAGTTAAGTAAAGAGAAAGGAAAGGAACGAATACACTTCATTGGGTATGCAAACTAATGCATGAACTTGGTGACAACCTATATGTGTGAGTGTATATAGTGATCATATCATTGAATAGCTTAGACTAAGTTGATGGCTTACTCAATCCTCACATGGGTGGCTCAAGAACTCAATCTAGTTTTAACTCTATCATTGCTCTCCCTTGCTCGATGGATGCTAATCTCTGTGAATAGATTGGATAAGATTGTGTGTCTAACCCTCTCATGTGGGTGGATCAAGAACTCAAGTAGGTCATGAATCCATCATTGCCCACCTATGTGAAGTAGATGCATCTATAACTATACTGCACAAAGTGCTAAAAATATCTAACTAAATAGATCTAATTGTGTATGTCAATTATGTAGCCACTGGGGTATATTAGGAAACTCTGGGCCACTCAAGAATGCCAACAACTATAGATAGATTAAGGCATGAATCTGGTGACAACTTGGAATCTGATAGCAAGAGTATATAGCATAGAGAATGACATGGAGTTTGATATTCCATCTGATTAACATGTCTATAACTGAGTATATGGAAACTATGTGTCGCACACATGCCCCCAATCTAGTATTTGAGTATATTGAATCTAAACTGATTATGTAATAGCTTAATCTATATAACTAAAATGAATGTGGGATTGATCTTGTCATGCATGATGCCAATAAATCTAAGAAAATTATATGAATATGAGTTGAAATGAATGCATTTGAGCAAAATATGGACATAATTGTCAAACCTGTGATTGTATGTATGAAAATATGTATTTTACTTAGTCTAAATGATCTAGATTATCATAAAGTTGGGGCTATTAGATAATAGTTCCTTATAGTGGACAGTAACACCCTATGGTGCTAGTGTCCCAATTTGGTAACTAATCTCGACCTGGTCTGATTTTTGAGTGATCTAAACTAAATTCTAAGTATTTCTTCTCTTTTATGTCTACTTGAATTTGATGTCTAAAATTGATCCTATGTGCTGAATTTTATCTGTGAAAAGCAAAGTAGGAGCCTAATTTCTATGACAAACCCCTGTGAATTCACCCTCTTTTGATTTTAGTTTTGAAACCTATGTAAGAACTGCCCTCTGAAGAATTAGATCTACAAAATGTGTTAGCCAGAGCATGTGCATGATATTCCTTTACAATGTACAAATATAACATCAAAATGTAACTGAATCTGAGCATGAGTAAGTAATGTAAGATGTATGTTTTAATCTAGCATTTCACAAGGGTGTCAAAATAGATGTAATCAATGTGTATAGCATCAAATCTAAGTAACTACCTAAGGGGATGGGGCATGATGTCCATCACAACACCCAAGTAGGAAGGGTATATGCATGAGATCCCTCATGACATCAAAAATTGGTGTGTGTGTGTGTGTGTGTGTGTGTGTGTGTGTGTGTGTGTGTGTGTGTGTGTGTGTGTGTGTGTGTGTAACAAGAAAATACAAGTGTCATGGTGTAGAAGAATGCAAAAAATCATACATATAAACACATGAGGCATGCAAAAGTTAGGTTAAGGGGACAGAATACAAGGGACATGGGCACATGTCACTAAATCTAAGAAGGAGAACATACAAGGACATGTTCAAATGTCCACATACATAAGTAACAAGTAATTTGGCTTAGAGTCACATAAAAGGACATGTTTAAATGTCTGCATACAAAAGCAAGAAAGCACACGCACAAGGAACATGGGCACATGTTCAAGGCATATAAATAGAGAAGTGGCGTAGAGCCAAAGAACAATGCCATATTCAAGTGCCCTCAAAGATGGAAGAATCATAAGAACACAATCAAATCTAATCTAGGATAACTAGAAATGATCGCATGTATAATTTATAGTTAAAATTTATGTAGATTCTAGGATGCATATATACTGCATCTAACTAGTGATAATTGGTAAAAAATCTGAGAAATGAGTATCAATGATCAATATCAAAATAAATGAATGCGTAACTAGAATGTATAGTAAGTAAGATAGAACCTAGTTAAAGCAACTATGTAGGACATGCCTCTAAGTTCTTGGATGTATCAAATGTATAAATCTAGATTGGTGTAAATGCCCCTAATGGGTAGATGATAACAAGTTTGAATCAGTGTAGTGGATTGGAGTCATGTCCAAAATCTGTAAGCACTCAACAAGAACAAGTGAAGCATATGTGTATGATAAAACTAACTATACTAGGATAACTAGAAATATGCAATATTTGGCAAATAGTAGAAATGTAAACATAGCAATGCACACAATTTGTAAAATTTATGTTTTTAAAATATTTGAATGTTTTTGTATTTTGACATGTTATATTTTTTTTATGTTTTCTAAGTATAATCTATGTACAACTAAATGAAAATAAACTATGTTCATGGAGTGAGAGAGAGAAGGAAGTATGTACAATGGTAGGAACCATACTAATAAATGAATCTCATGGGAGACTCACTATCATTGTGACCTATATCAAATAGGGGAACTATGATTATGTGTATGGTGTGAAAGGGAAATTGTGAGCCCACTATTGTATTGTATAATTTGAGTCTCAAGCTGCCTATGTAGTGATGCTATGATATTGTGGCACTGATTGTGATGCCCTATGAACTATAGGGGTATTAGAGACCTATCTGGTAGAATTAGAAGTTATAGGTGATGTAGGCTGCCTATTTGAGAAACCCTATAACCCAATATATTTGATCTCAGTATAAACTGTGCAGAGAAAGGCCCTCTTGAATCTGTGATGTATTTATGATGCAATGGTCTCTCTAGTAATGGTCTCTAAGGGAGAGTATGCATATGTATAGATACCATAGGAGAAGACCTATTTGCACTAATGACTCTTTTGAACAATGTGATGTATGCATAGGATGTGTACTCTCTATTGTAACTAATAGTCATGCAATATCTAGTAGTGGTACTAAAATTATAACTAGTGTCTGTGCTAGAATTGTAGCTAGAAACTCTATTGAAACTGCTTGTGGGATGAGAAGAGGATACTCATATGAGACAACCTCAATCTAAACCACCTAATTAGCATGTATATACTTCAAGCATCAGTGTCCTATATATGGTATGGATCAGAGCTAATGTAACCATGGCCTACCCAATAATATATCAAATACACTAGCATTACGTACTACTAGGAATCGAGTGGCTATGTGTGCTGGTCCAACCTATAATAGAAGCACAATCTCCCTAATAGAGATCTAAACATGGCAACTAAAACCATTAATGATTGTATCTATGGGTAATATATCCTACTCTATGTAGCCCAAGTTTTGTAAGAGTGTCAGGTGCACATGTTTATATTTGACCCATTGTCAACCATAACACTATGAATAGGATGGTGGTTTATGTATGCTTGTATAAATAGTGCATGTAAATCAGTGTCATCATCCACAATCTCCTACTCTAAAAATGTGATAAGTGGTCTAGGTGTCACTGTAGTGTGATACATGCCAATAATTTTATGAAGTGTATGTGTCTCCTCTATAACTGTGCAATAAGAATCTGGTGGTGAATGTGCCTAGTATGTATAGTGAACACCTGATGTGCCCCTTGCCTCATTAGATGTATTCTTTGGGAAAGGATATTAAAATATCTTTAGTGCCTTTGCCTCTATTTGTTGTTGTTTTGGTGCCTCTATGGGTATGCCCACATCAATAACATTAGCCTCAATAATATATTGTATCTTGTGCTTTAGGATAATGTATATGTTTATCATGTGGCTTGGTGCCCTGTGATACTCATAGAATGCATTTGAATCATAAATATTTCACATATGTCATGTCATATCAACTTATTTAATGGTAGGGAGAGATATGACATTACATTTTGATAATTATTGTAGAACTCATGTTGGTGACTCTGGAAGATTAGTGAAAACTTTGCACTAAGGTGAAAATAAAACCAATAGGGGAGAAGGCTTAGAAGTTGCATTGATTGTGGCATTTTGATTACTTTTATTTTTTGGGGCCCTGACCTTGTATGGAGGTTTGTTTATACTCTTAATAGTTGATTCTAATCCATTTGTGTACTTGAGTTTTTTCATTGATAATATCTTAACCTCTATTTCCTTAATTGTGGCACATATCAGTAACTGTAGGAAACTTATTGAATAAGATAGGTTTGTGTAGTGATGGTAATAGACTTTATTTAAATATATCTTAAAGTGCTCTATTTTCCATGGGGCTAGTCAATTTAGATAATATTGTCTTATATCATATGACATAATCGATGATAGGCTCATTTGACTTTTGCTTTAGTTATGCCACTTGTGCATATGATATATTATTATCATTGATGTTGATAGATTAGTTACCAACCAGATAAATGATTAAATGATGTGATATATTAGTTTATAAAATCATAGAACCATCGTAGGGCATAATACTTGAGACTAGATGGAAATAACTTTGTAAGAAGATAATCATTGAACACATAGTCCAAGCATGTTGCACGAAAGGCTCTGAGGTGATGCTCTGGGTCATCCTTGCCATCATATAATGTGATCTTGGATGATATGAAACCAGATGGCAAAGTATTTATCGTTATGTGATGTGTCAAAGGTGTATGCAAGATAATGCTGGAATCCAAGGCATGGGATGACTTAGTTGCTCATTTCTCAAGATGTAACACCTTAAACTGTAGAGTAAGAACCTCCTACATAAGGGATTGTACATCTAGAGTAGAATAGCTAGCCATAAGTGGTGTATCTATCACTAATGGTTGAATAACAATCTTGGGTTATGTTATATAAGTTGGTTGAGTTGGCCCCACTAGAGGTGTAATAACATTATTAACTGGAAGGGTTGAAGATTAATCATTGTTTGTCTTTAGGAGTTCCTCTTTAAGAATATTTATGAAATCATCCTGCATATCCTTATGTTTGGACACAAAGTCTTGTAACTATCATTTATCATTTTCATCTAATATGTTATTGAATTCTACCATTGTAGGTTGAAAAGGTAGGAAAACAAGTTTTATATATTTTGAAGCTTTTAAGAATATAAATCTATAGAAGATTACAAAAATTAAATATTGTAGCAAATCTGATATTTTTTAAAATTGAGATCCAAGTATATATAGAAAAGGATACAAAACCTAAGTGTGTCTAGGGTTAGGATTTTTGAATCTAGGGTTTTTTTTCACCAATTTAAATTATATGTAAAATAAATTGAAATCCTAATGTGAAAGTGATTTAATTTAGCTAGTTTTTATAAAAAATAGAAAAAATAGAAGTAAGAATCCCTAAATTTATTGCACAAAAATTGTATTTAATGAAAGCTAGGGTTTGAATCAATATTCAAAGTAAGATGGGTTTTCTAGATGATTTAATCTTTTTAGGGTTTATCTATGTAAAATCTATGTTTAGATTAAAGGCTAAGATGTCTAAATTAGTTAAATAAATTGCAATAATTATGAACTAATTTGTTATAACATTTGACCTTATTTGAATTTCTAGAAATAGTAATAAATAGGCATAAATATAGACTTATCTAAAAAGTGACTGTCACAAATGATCTAGGTTTTGAAAGTTGAGTTTTGGACAGTTTTGAGTGTCATAATAGGATTCTGGATATTGTCTACTCACTAGACAATATCACCCTATAGTGGACAGTAGCACCATGTTTATTTAGTGTCCTTAATGTGGTGCTAATGTCTCTTTTGTGGGACCATTCTTATTTTTTGAGAGCACCTACACCTATATTTTTAGGTCTTATTCCTACACACATGAAACTTGAAGCTCTATATTGTGCCTAGAAAACCTGATTTAGTGTGAAAAGCCTAATCTTTCTTGTAAGTACAGAATGATCAATAATTATGTGCTCATTAGTAGGATAGGTTGGGCATCCTCAAAACCTCATTATAAAGAGATTTTCCTTCATACCAATACTCTGAAGAGGGATCAAGCCCGATGTGATTTTCCTACTTAGTGTTTGATGCAAGTGCAAGTAAATGCTAGAATGAGAGTAGACTTGGATGCCTTGAATGTGATTGAGATATGAAACCTTTGAAAATTGGGATTAGGGTTGTATATGGTAGTATGTATAATTAAGGAAAAATATGGATCAAATACCTTAATTTTTCTCAACTTGTCTTTGGTTTGAATGTGTTTTTGCATCTATTTTCCATCTAGTGAAAAGAGGTAAATTAGACTTATATTTATAGATTTTTGTAGCGTGTGCATATAATAAAATATGCTTAAGTAGAATTTAAGAGGGGCATACATTTGAAAAAGTATCTTTTGGGAAGAGCTAGGGCTAAGGATAGTAGCACCTAGTTGGGGACACTAGCACCATATGGTTGTAGTGTCTCAAATGTGGTGACAATGTCCACTTGGTAGACTACCAAGAAATTTAGGTTAGGATCTGAGAAGATAGTTCTAGGAATATGTTTTTGCTAACTATAGATGACTCTGGTCTACACAATGATTGAAAAAGTGTGTCTAAGGCTCTAGGATAAGCCTAGGACTAAACTAGGAATAAGGTAACTCAATCAACACTCTTAGCATCCAATTACTACTTTTAGGTGATTTCAGGTTCTTATCAAGTTTGATTTACAATTTATTTCACAAAATTCTATTAAATGGTAATTTATTATAAATCAATTACTTTTTGCCCCATTACATGATCCATTACCCATTACTACCAAATTTTGAGACAAATTTACTTCTTATAATGTGATAATTACACGTGAATCATGAATTTTGATGGATCTAAGTGTTCTACGAGTGTTGGGGCTTGGATTGTCTTTGTTACTCCCCAAGGTGAACATGTACTTTTTGATTTTTATTTGGGATTTTCATGCACAAATAATATAGTGGAATATGAATCTCTAATATTATGTATGTTAACAGTGCAAAAGTTGCACATTAAATTTTTTCGTGTATATGGTAATTCATAGCTTGTCACCAATCAAGTTTTAAATGTTTAAAAAATTAAGGAAGACAATTTCATCCCCTATAAAGACATGGTCCAATGTCTCATAACATATTTCTCTTATTTTTCAATTAAGATCATTCTTCATAAAGATAATCAACATGCAAATGTCATGGCTAGTGTCACATCTTTAATCCCAATTGATATTAATGATGATCATGCAACTTTTACTATCCAAAAATTACACAATATTCTAGTCAAGAATGAAATTATTAATGCACTAGAAGTTCTCATAGTCACCCAAAGTAAAAATAATCTTAAATGGTATAGTGACATACATAATTATATTTACAAATATAATTTTCCCCAAAAAGCTATATGAGAGGATAAAAAGTAATTGCAATGCCTGGCCATGCGTTAGGTACTCATTAGTGGATCCTTTTTCAAATATTCTTTTTATGGATAATTATTGCAATGTCTTAAGCATACTGAAGCTCAAATTTCTTTACTTAAAGTTCATGATAACAAATTGGGGGTCCACTTTAGTGGTCAGACCATGTTTTAAAAACTCTTACGTCAAGGATACTATTGACCAATAATATAACAAGAATGTCATGAATATCTTAAATTATGTTCCCAATATCAAAGGCATGTAAATCTCAATCATGCCCCATCATATGCACTACAACTTATTGTCTCTCCATGGCCTTTCTCTCTTTGGGGCTTTGATTGAATTGGCAAAATAAATACAGAATCATCAAGACACAAATTTATCATGAAAACCATCAAATATTTTATAAAATGGATAGAAGCTATACCCTTACAATATAAAATAGGTGAATACCTTTACAATTCTCTACTAACACATATTATCATGTGATTTAGTTTACCTGCTACAATTATAATA
This sequence comes from Torreya grandis, assembly GCA_037957365.1. NCBI lineage: Eukaryota > Viridiplantae > Streptophyta > Pinopsida > Cupressales > Taxaceae > Torreya > Torreya grandis. The sequence goes on from JARHVA010000324.1 coordinate 5,721,645, forward strand.
GACAATGGTTCATCTTTTAAAAATAAAATAGTCATAATATTTTGTGTTAAGTTCAAAATCTATTAGACTTTCTCCACTCCTTACTACCCATAAATAAATGGTCAAGATGAAGCAACTAATAGAATAATCAATAAAATATTAATCAAGAGCAACGTGAAAAATGGAACAAATTGGCCTAGTCAAATCATCTATGCTCTTTGGGCATATTGCACAAGAATATGCACACCAAAAAAGGCTATGCCTTACTCACTTATTTATGTTATAGAATTTGTACTCCCTCTTAAGATATAAATACCCTCTTTACTGGTCTCATTAAGGGACATTATAAAAGATAATGAATATCAATAAAAATGCCTACACGAATTGGAAATACCTGATAAAAAAATGCATACAGGATTTCAAAAATTTAAAAGTTTATCAAACAAGCATATGGAAAGAAAATTCATTATCATGAATTTCAAAGTGGCGATCTTTTACTTAAATAAAATTAAAAAAATAACAATGTTGACAAAGAAACTAAAGGAAAATTTAAACCCAATTGGTTGGGTCCTTTCATAATCACTAAAAATATTTGTACATGAGCTTACCAATTAGCTACACTTGAAAGAAAACCTACTAAAAATCCCATGAACATCATGTATTTACATCACTATTATACTTAGATATTTTTCATTCCAAATATTCAAAAAAAATCATATATGTCAAAAATTCAAAAAAATAAAAATATGTTTAAAAAGTCAAAAATCATGACCTGTAAGCATTTTCTTATGTTACTAGATTGATTCTTACATATGTTATCTATTTGATGTTTAGTAGATCACACATTTCATTTATATTTCATAAATGCATTACATTTCATGAGGTATGTGACTATGATATAGGACATACTATTATATCATTTTTCGATGTCGAGTTTTCCTTTTTACCCAGTAACCTTGCTAAGCTAGGGACATATATTTTTTTTCTATGAACACTTTAAGAAGTTGTATCTATCCATAATATTTTATATCATGTTGAACTATATATCATATAATTACCTTGTTAATCACTCATACTTTATATTGTGTTACATGGATATGGCATTTGTTAACAATGGCATTGATACATATGGTTGATGTAGACTAGACTTATTTGATCCATGCTTATTTTTACATTCTTACTTATTACATGGTAAGTTAGTATTTGATTATTATGTGTGTCCCTTAGCCTTGTGTGTGCAATAGATACATGTTCTTGATTGTATGGCATCTTTATGCCATTTATGTGTGACCCTTGACCTTGTGTATTCATGCAACAATCACATGTCCCTTGTATGTGATCTTAAAAACTTATGTGTGACATTATATACAAAATATGTGATGTTATATAAAATTATTTTTATGTTAAATGCATGTTACTATGGTTCCATGATTCGTATCATGCATTGCTTCTACTTATTATTTTTGTTGTTGTGTCATGATACGTATCATGCACATGTTGTTTATTTGCTTCAATACTATATCTATCTAACACACATGTCATATGTAATTCAATAATATGACTCAATATAATTCAAATATTCATATGCTACTACATGATTATATATTTCTCTATGCCAACTTGATATGCATCACATTTCTCTTTTAATATTAGTGACTTATAGGATATGTCTCTAATCTCAAAAGGGAGGCATCAAAATGGGCTTATTTTGAGGATTCAAGTTCTCATCAGTAACAAATTCTAGATTTATGATAGTCTATAGTTTTCAAATTTAAAATATGGTTCATAATTTATAGATTATGGGGGCATATGACATACATGTGCCCTCATTACTAGAGTCACTTCGATAAATATTCACATACACTTTATGCATATATGCATGGGCATGTGTAAAATGTTTACAAGTTCAATTAGCATTTTATATCAATTCAATACATATAAAAGGGGCATGGTATTCATTCATGTTCATGTTTCTACATGGAAATTTTCAAAATTAAAAGAATCTAGATTTGTCTGCACTGGTGTGATTTATTTCATTTGTCAAGTGGGCTATGTTAAATTTTAGTGACACTCAACATTTATGGTTGCACTTTAGCAAGCCACATTTGAATCTAGTGACATTCAACATCTTTATTGCATTTTAGCGAACCACATTTGATGGTTTCAAACCTTTAATTATTATACAAGAGTACTCCACATATGCATATGAGAGTTAGAGCATATAATCTTTCCAACTCAAGTAATTTCACTAGTTTTTAAATTGAGACTTGATCACTCTCAACTCACCACACGTTAAACATTTCTCCAAATGCCTCAATAAAGGGGTGCATACTTCTCTAATTTTAAGTTACATAGCAATTGAATTTCATACTCTTCTAGATGTATTCTTTCTTTACTCTTTTTTCAAATTTTAAATTTCAAGTTTCAAATTTTCAATTTTCAAATATGGACAATAACTAATTTTGGTGGCATTGTTGCAGGTTTTGCATTGAGAAACTTTGTGCAATCAAGTTTCACATCAAAATACAAAGTGTGTATACACACTTAAGTTCAAATCTTCTCTACTTTAATTTTTCCAGTTCACTACATCACTAGAATAAAGCATTGTAAATATAAACACTCAAATTTAATCATTAAGTGCTTGACAATGTTTAATCTTGACATCCTTAATTTGTTTGACCTATTCACCATTTTTTTAACTTGTAATCTCTATGAGAGTCTTCACTATTCTATTCAATGCTTTGAAAATACTAAAAACATCATTTGGTCATCCCTATTCTACTTATAGAGTCTTATTAGTTAAATCTCAAAAGTCTCAAACTTTCTGGGACAAAACCACACTAGGTCGGACAAGGTTGTAGCCAGGCCTTGTCCATTAGTGTGCCCTTGTCCTCAACACTCTAACAAATACTTTTTAAATCTAAACATTTCATATTAACTCTCCTATGTTTTTAGCTAGGCCAATTAACATAAATATTCCAAATATTCCTCTGTATGTGAACATTAAGGCCTCTCAAAGCATCATCTAGCAATTACTTGGTAATTCTACTATACATGACCAAAAGGGCACTAATATTTATAATTCAAGTTTTGATTTATTCTAATAGTCATAGGTCAAGTTTAGAGCTATTTTATTTTAGGTCATTAGCATTCATTAGCAAGCATTCAATTCAATTTACTAGTTGCATCTATATATCAAATATCAAGATTCACACACTCACTTTAAGAGGGAGAACTACATTGTTCTAAGGCCATTAAGGGATATATAGGCAACACTTAGATTATGTGAAGTTTTTTTGGTATAGCTCAATTATTACTCTTACCTAATTCCCCACTTTGTATTTAATATCTATCTAGTTTATGTGAAGGAACAAGGGTTTATTATTATAGGCACTTTTGTGCATCAAATCAACACCCACATGTTATAAACAAACCCTCTCAAATAGCCATAAATACTTAGATAAAAATAATCAGACAATCAACACAGATGTGACCATAGTCAACAAACAAAACCATAATGCACCCATGTCCACCCTAGTGCACCCCTATCTTAGTACATCACAAAAAAAAAATCAATTGTAATGTAGTTTAGAGATCTTCTCAGTCAATTATAAATCAGTGATTCAGATACATAGTTAGCATAAATCAGATCCAAGCTAGATTTGTACATTTCATTAAAAGTTACTATTTATAACTCATTTTAGTTTATTGTATTTTATATTTAGGTTATATATATATTATGTAATCTAAATTAGTATTTTGATAGTTTAATGTTTATTGCACTTCATTGATAAATCAAAATAACCACTAAACAAGTAAATAAATGACAAGTGCATTTATTGCAATCAAGTTATAATCTTGGGAATCGGATATGAGTACCATATACAATCTATGGTATCTCCTCCATCCCATCAACCACCAAATTTCATTGATACACATATGCAAGAACAAAACAAAATTTTCACTATTGCACCTAGGAAAAAGGTTTTTATTCAACCAATTTAGAAAAGGTGCAGAGGTCTCAAAAGCAACTAGTGCAAAATCAAGCTTATTAGAAAAATATATCTAGTTTTCAATAAGCTCCATCACATACAACACATTTTAAATTGATGATACATACATATCAACATGTTTCTCATAAGCACAACATTTGGCACAATTTCCTACTAGTCCTCAATGTATTTCACATCATTATACATCTCCTAGAGCTACTCCTACACAGGATTTTATGAGTAGTGATCTAAATAATTTTCTTACAACACATGATGTATTTTTTTATTTTAATGTGTGTACATCTAGCACATTTTGTTCACAAAAAACAATCTTTATGCAACCTATTACAAATTTTTATGACTCTCATATTGATGGGATCATTGATTAACATGTTTAATTTTCAAATACTCTAATAATTCAAAAACATTAAAATAATTCAAAAATGCAAAAATTTAATTATACATAGCTTCGTTATTGTTTCATCATGTTCTTCTACTATTTGTATATTCAATAAATTTGATCAATTATTCTAAGTCTTTGACTCTTACTATATTTTTAGACTCTTGGATCTTCTTTTTCATTTTCCAATTCTGAACAGTCCAAAACAATGTTTCATTCTGCCATATTCTACCATTTACTTCTCTATTTTCATAGTTTACACTGATAAAATTACATTTTTCATCAAGGATAAAATTGATCAATAAGGGACATGCACATTGACCATTAATATCCTCAATTAGTTGATATTATCTTGTTCAGAATTTCACCCATTTATCAAAATTTGAGCACACAAAGCCTTAATTTTGTCAATTTGTAGACATTTCACCTAGTCCTACTATATAAACCAATGCTTATTCATACTAAATATTTATTTTCATATAGTATATTTTTCACACTAGAAACATAATTCAACAAGTGTAAATTTTATGAAACAAGGATGTACAATATTTTTTTTGCATACTTATTCAGTTCCTTACATGCTTTTCAAAGTTACAATTCAGATACAGTGGGGGCATCTCTCCTATACATGGCCATACCATAATTTTCATTGCATATTTAACATTAACACATGTTATGGATTGTTTAGATCTCTCTCTTTTTTTTTACTTTTGAACCCTTGGTTAGTACTAGTTTTTTTGTTCCAAGTTAAAAATACAAAAACTACAAAATAATTCAAATATTGCCAAAATTCAATAACATTTAAATTATTCTAAATATTCAAAAATGAGACTTGAGCATGATCATACACTTAATTACATCATCCTCATATATTATTTATCTCATTATTAGTGGATAACATATTTATTTTTCATCACACATACATTTCACTGGTATTCATGAGTGTTATGAAAGACATACAAATTTTACATGGACTAAGATGTTGCACTTGCCTTCACCCAATAACCTTGTAAAACTGGGGCATCTTATCCACAAGTTATGGTATTTACAAATTCTACCATTATATAAATCTTATATTTTTGAGATATATGCTTTTAATAAAAATTTTTTAAACATCTCTATCTTACAATTATATATATGGATATGTTGATTTCTAGGATATGATCACATTCCATATACATTGTGTAGACTATCTTTCTAATTCTATGTTTCATTGATATTATAACTTGTACAAAGTAGATTATATTTTATTTTTTTATTATGTATGGCCCATGGCCCTTGTGTGCAAATTGTTTGAACATCTCTATGAAATCTTTTTTGGTATGAACATATTCATTATTTGCAGCCCTTGATCATTTGTTGTGTGCGACATTTAAACATGTCCCTTATTTGTACCATTATTCATGTCATTTGTGTGTGGTCCTTGGCCTTGTATGTTTAACATTTACTTATGCAACATTTGAAAATGTCTATTATTTGCAACATTATTCATGTTATTTGTGTGCAACCCTTGGCCTTATGGTATGACTCTATATTTTTAATGTTTGATTGTTTGTTGAGCTTGTTAAATTTGATAAGTATCATGATCCATATCATGCACTAACTAATGCATATATTAATAATTCTATATTCTAATATTATGATATTCATTGATACATTTCTATAGGTCTTTCCTCATATGTTACATACATAATCCAAATGATACATATATTATTATGATAACATATTAAAATATATATATTGTAGAATCGATTACTAATATAAGCATCAAAAATGCCAAAAACATATGATGACATAATTTTTAAATATGCTACATTATTCAATAATTACATCCTACTACCCATGTTACAATTAAATTTTATTTTGAAATGAATGAATTTTAGGACATAATACCCTCACCTCAAAATGGAGGCATTTTAGTGAGTTTTTCATATATGAGATATGTAGCAACCCCACTAGGTTTTACTAGAATAATACACACACACACACACACACACACACACACACACACAAAATCAATGTTAGGAATTAATTTTTAAATTAGTATTTACATTTGGATATTTACCAAAAGGTAACTATTATATGTGTGAGATAATATATTATTTGGTTAGAATATAGTCAGTTGTGATATATTATTGTATGTTACAACAATATTACTCATATAGGTAATTTCATAATCATAGGGATTTGGGTGAGATATTAGTGGAGATATGTTCTCCACAATTATAGGAATATTTTTCTATAAAGATGTAATGTTCCATATGATGAAGCATGGAATAAGGTAATATTATTATGTGTTAAAATATTTATCTATTATCTGGTGTTTGGATATATGATTTAACTTCATTATTCCTACATTAATTATGTGTAGACTCTGATAAATCTCATTATCTGGTATCAAAGCAGAATTGATCTTTGACATGGAAGAATAAGCCCTTGTAGGGGCACGCCATAGTTTGTTATTTGCCCTGTTATGATGTTTTAATTCTCTATAAAAGCATAGATTAGCTTTGTAGATTGTTATTTTTTAGTCTATATTTTATAGAGGCATGACTATTTTGAAGAGAACATCAGAGTTTAATTTTAATACAATTTGCTTATGCCATTTTATGCAGCAGTTTGCAAGCCTACAGTACAACCTTTTCACCATTTCAGTCAATTCTAATGTACATCTAAGATTTAGATCTAGCTCATCGAGCTCAATTTCCCAATGACTAATCAACATTAGATTGATTGCACTCATGCCAAAATCATGTGGATCTTATTATTTTCTTGATCCTTTGTTGTGATAGCTACAATGGAAGATTTTATCTTTTCATAATGCTATTATTAGTTGCATATGAAACCTACGTGCATCATTTTTTGACATGATCTAATTAAAAAATACTGGAAGCATGATGTTTGTGTAGCTGGGTATTAAGTCAAAAGCTTGTCCATTAGATCATTAATGTGTCAAACTGTTAGGATCCCTGTACTCAACAAATACTTAACAAGCTCTGATACCACCTGTTAGGAACATTAGAGTACCATTGATTACTTTTGTATAAGCAACTAAACATGGAATTAAACCAGAAGTAGTATGTAACTATAACTCAAAAATAGCAAAGAATAGGAGATACGAGAAATAATACAATCTGTATTAAACTCTTCCAGAAGGAAATACAATGAATAAATCTCTCTCTTCCTCACACCTCATAGATGTCCAGTAAATCTCCCTCAAGAGTTCTCTCTCTCAACCAATTACAACCAACTCAACTACTGAGTTGTCCCTCCTTACAACAGACCTTCTTGATCTTGCTCCTTATAGACCAACTGATCTTGCTCTTGGCACTTTCAGATCCTTCTTGATCTTGCTCCTTATAGACCAGCTAGATCTTACACTCTAGCACCCCTGTGGATCTCCCAGATCTTGCACTCTGCAGATCTTACTGATCTTACACACTGAGGATCTAAGTCCTTAGTCATAATTACAATGCTTCCCCATGGGTCTCTTAAATAGATCCAAGTGTAAACAATAATTAGATTTCCCAATTACAATAATTAGAAAAACAAACCCAAGACTAATTTTAGTCTTTATATGCAAACTGTCATACTAATAGTTTAGCAAACCGTTCGTCTAAAAATAATAATTCTGGAAACATCTAGAAGTCGGTGTCGATCTATAGTTGACCGATGCCATCTGACTCCTCCACTGATGCTGGTCTCCTTCAGCCTAAATATGACCAATGTCAGTCGACCCATAACTGATGCTAGTTATTTGATCGATGTCGGTTGTTGTGTATGCCCAACAACCTCCACATGAGCTCATCAGTGAAGCTTTTAGCTCCACAACTCAACAATCTCCCACTTGGAGATAAACATCTGCACCTGTACCTGTACAACAACATCTTCAAGTTCAATCTTGAAGACCAACAAACTGGCTTTGTTAACATATCTTCAGGGTTCTTATCTATATGGATCTTTTCTAGCTTCGACTGTCCATCCTCCAATACATGTATAATGAAGTGGTACCTAAGCTGTATATGTCTGGTTCTTAAATGAAATGCTGAATCCTTTTCCAAATGAATTGCTCTTTGACTATCACTATATAATCTGCAACTCTCTAACTCCTTTCTCAACTCTTCCATGAACTGAGTCATCCATATCATTTCCTTGCTAGCCTCTATGACTGCAACAACCTTCTGCAACTCTGATATCCAGCTAACCGCCGTTCCACAAATAGTGAACACATATCATGTGGTGCTTCTCCTGTCATTCAAGTCACCTACCATATCTGAATCTACATACCCATGTAGAGAAGTGTTTGACCCTGCATATCATAAATGCCTACTGTTGGTCCCTCTCAGATATTTGAGAATCTACTGAACTGCTTTCCAGTGCTCCTTTCCTAGATTGGCCATAAACTTGCTGACAACTCCCACTACTTGGGCAATATCATGTCTAGTACATACCATACTGACCTCATCATGTGATTTAGGACACTATTCTTCACATAACTTGAACTGTCCAGCCATAGGTGTGCTTACTAATTTTGCATCCTGCATATTAAACCTTGCCAACACCTTATTCACATCAGCTTGCTCAAGACCATACAACCTGGCCTTATGTCTCACTTGTCCATTCTCTCCTTCCTTTAACCTGTGAACCCATTTGTTTTTTAGTGCTTTCTTTTTGGTTGGCAACTCAACCAAATCTCACGTTTGGTTCTCTTCCAAGGAATCAATTTCCTCATTCATGCCATGCTCCCATTGTTTCCTAGATTCTACCTGCATTACCTCATAAAAACTTTTTGATTCTCCACCATCAGTGAGCAACAAGTAGTATAAAGAAGGGGAATAATGAATTGGAGGTTTACTTACCCTTTTGAACCTCCTCATGGGTGTTTGAGACTCATTGACAGCTTGCTGTCTGCCCAAATTCTCTGACAGTGACCGATCCCGGTCATCTATGACTGACATCGGTCTGTACCCAACCAATGTCAATTCCTCTTGATTGATGATGATTTACAACTGACCAATGTCAGTTCCCACCTGACATCTCTGACTGACATCGATGTCCACCTGACTAACATCACTGACTTCAGTCTTCACCTGACCGACGTCAGTTCCTGCCTGATCGACGTCGGTCTCTGCCTGATCGACGTCAGTGTCTGTGTTTTCCTATGAGTGATGATTTTTACCTGTGAGCTCATTTTGGAACATAACCTCTTCTAAATTACCCTGCTCAGAATTATTTAGCTTCTTGAGCTGATCTCTGTCCATCATCTTCTCATTGAAAACTATAGCTTTCCAGTTCTTAAATGTGTCAAAAACATCTAATTTCCTCTTTCTACAATAACCCTGTGATCCTCTAATAGAATCTCCCTGAGCTATTCCCCACACGTCTGCATGAACAAGCTCCAACCTGTGCTTCTTTGTTGACCCAGTTGTGAGAAACCTCACTTTCTTCTATTTCCCAAGAATACCATGCTCATAGAAATCTAGATCTATGCTTTTCAAATTTGAAAGCTTTACTTTTGACTTAAGAACATCCATTCCCTTCTCACTCATGTGACTGAGCCTCTAGTGCCACAACTTAGCATCTACATCTGAAGTAGATAAAATAGAAGGTGAATAATCAGTAATACAAGTAGATAGACAAAGTGTACCTACTCTCTTACCCCTAGCATATACAATTGCACCCTTGGAAACCTTCCAAGATTTAGTTGTGAGAGTTACTGTGCAACCCTCATCACCCAGCTTTCTTGTAGAAATTAGATGCCTCTTCAGGATGGGTACATGCATGACATCCTTCAACACCCATGTGTTGCCATTCTGCAATTTCAGCTACATTTTTCCTTTGCCAACAATTTTACAAGGCTCACCATCCCCTAAATAATTTTTTCCAAAGTCTCCATAGACATAATCATGAAAAAATTCTCTATTTGGGGTTGCATGGAAAGAGGCACCAGAATCTAAAACCGAAGATTCTACTTTGTCATCCAAAGAAAGTGTAAGAGCATCCTGTGCAACAATACCTGCAACATCTGCTTCTTTATTACCTTCATGCTGATCTTCTTTGCTATCCTTCAACCAGTAATCTTTCTTTGCATGCCCTATCTTTCCATAATTCCAGCAGGTTATACCTCCATTTCTATATTTGGATCTACTGCCTATCTTTGACCTTGATTTCTCAAGCTTTCCCTTTTGCCATCCCCTGCTTTCAACACTTAAAGCATTCCCTGATGTTTCACCTATGTTTTTCCTACAAATTTCTTCATTCAAGATTACACTAACAACATCATCAACTTTCAAGATATTTGAAGCAGACGCAGTATTACTAACTACCATTACCAAACTATGCCAACTTTCAGGTAAAGAGCATAAGATTAAGAGAGCCTTAATTTCATCATCAAAAACTATTTTGACTAAAATTAACTGATTTACAATTGTATGGAAATCATTAAGATGACTATATACAGATCCACCTTCTTGCATTTGCAAATTAAATAATTGCTTCATAAGAAATACCTTATTCGAAGCTGAGAGTTTTTCATATAAATTTGCCAAAGATTCCATTAACTCTACCATTGTCTTTGCCTATGATAAGTTGGAAATCATAGAAGATGCCAGGCTCAACCTTATAGATCCAAGAGCCTTTCTATCAAGAACATTCCATTCTTCATCTTTCATATATGTGGGCTTGCTTGAAACTCCACCCAACAGTAAGTACAAATCTTTCTAATACAGATAATCCTCTATCTGCATCCTCCATAATTGATAATTCTTGCCATTAAATTTCTCCATTCTTAGTTTACTTTCTTCTGCCATTGCTTTACTCCCACTCAATCAAAAACCCCTGTGAGTGAACCTGCAATCAATAAACACTAACCTCATTTTGGCTCTGATACCAACTGTTAGGATCCCTGTACTCAACAAATACTTAACAAGCTCTGATACCACTTGTTAGGAACCTTAGAGTACCATTGATTACTTTTGTATAAGCAACTAAACATGAAATTAAACTAGAAGTAATAAGTAACTAGAACTCAGAAACAACAAAGAATAGGAGATATGAGAAACAATACAATATGTATTAAACTCTTCCAGAAGGAAATACAATGAAGAAATCTCTCTCTCTTCCTCACACCTCATAGATGTCCAGTAATTCTCCCTCAAGAGTTCTCTCTCTCAACCAATTACAACCAACTCAACTACTGAGTTGTCCCTCCTTATAGTAGACCTTCTTGATCTTGCTCCTTGCAAACCAACTGATCTTGCTCTTGGCACTTGCAGATCCTTCTTGATCTTGCTCCTTGTAGACCAACTAGATCTTACACTCCAGCACCCCTGTGGATCTCCCAGATCTTGCACTCTACAGATCTTACTGATCTTACACACTGAGGATCTAAGTCCTTAGTCCTAATTACAATGCTGCCCCATGGGTCTCTTAAATAGATCCCAAAGCAAACACTAATTAGATTTCCCAATTACAATAATTAGAAAAACAAACCCAAAAATAATTTTAGTCTTTACATGCAAACTATCATACTAACAGTTTAGTAAACCATTCATCTAAAAATAGTAATTTTGGAAATGTCCAAAAGTCGGTGTCGATCTACAGTTGATCGATGCCGGTCGACTCCTTCATCGATGTCAGTCTCCTTCAGCTTGAATATGACCGATGTCGATCAACCCATAACCGATGTCAGTTATCTGACCGATGTCGATTGCTGTGTATGCCCAAAAACCTCCACATGAGCTCATCAGTGAAGCTTTTAGCTCCACAACTCAACACGAACTGGTGGTCCCTACACATCTACTCAAGGTTTTGATAAAATTGAAGACTAGGTGCAATATCACTAAATATATTCATGTAGACTATAGAGTCTAAAATCAATCATTCACATGTAGCAAACCATCATCTTATTTCATATAGCCTACCACAATATAGATCCAACTTGGCCTATGCATTGGCCATAATCCTGTCCATCCTCAAGCTACTCACCATTCGTTGTCAAGATCTATAGTATCAAGCACCCAATCTCATCCCATGGTGAAGCATAATAGGGTTAGTTTTAAGTTTTTAGGTATTTTTTTATTTTATGCCTGTAGTTATAATTTTCCAAAATTGGCTAAAAAACTATTTCTAATATTAGTCTTTAGATTCAGTTTGTTAAAATTGAGCCAACTTTTAAAATTGTCAACATTACATTAAATGTCTATGGTATTTAAGGTGATTACTGTAGACATCTAATTCCTAACACTATTTGTGTTGAAATTGTCAATCTTACTTGAATTGCACTCAAATGCACATTTTAGGTCAAAATCCATAAAATGTGTTAAATGATTTGAACTTGTAATTTACAAGTGCTAATTTAGGTCAAAGTATCCCTAAATAGGGCAATGTAATTTATGAGCCAGCTAACTTTAATCAATTCATTTTGAGTTAAAATGATGATTTCACCTTTTTGTGCTCTGGATCACACTTTTCTTCTAATTCATTGATACACATCATGTACGTTTGTTATTTTGTGTTAGAAACATCCTAAATGGGAATATGGTTCCAACACATCTAACAGTACCTTCTAATTCTTCCTGAGTCAAATTACGACTCAATAATATGATTTTTTGACCATTTTGATTAATTGAGGTCCAATTTCTAAATAAATTGATCAAATATTGATTAACCTTGTTTAAGGCTAATTAATCCAAATCAAGATCTTAAGTGGTTTTCCATGAGAGTTGTTGAAGATTTCTTTTTGGAAATTGATTTTTATTATCTGCATCATTAGATGATGTCATCTATAGGGTGGCATCCATCAAGCCATAAGTGCATAAAATATCAAGATTATGGATCTCCCATGCCTCATTAATGTCCCTTCTTCTAAAGTCATGATGAGGATAATTATGGATTTTAATTACATAATTCAATTAATCCATGACCACACATCTCAATCTTGAGATGGACGGTCATGGTTAATATATAAATAAAAAGGCCATGGACATCATTTTTAAGCTTGATTTGTGAAAAGGTATTATATTGAATTATCTCCACAATCCTTTGCATTTGACCATTGATTTTAGTTGCAAGCTTCATTCATAGGCTAATTTAGTGGTTTCATATCTTGAGTCTAGTTTTTAAGAAGTGTTCTTGAGACCATGGAGGAGTGTTGGCACCATTGATGACAAATACAAGGATGCTTGATCAGGGGAGAACATATTTTTGAGCTGCTCTTGGATGATGGAATCCATTTGGGAAGGTAACTAGTATGCTTTATTTCATTTGTTTCTTCATTATCCTTTGTAAATTCCCCTTGAATAGATAGGCTTAGTTAGTTTTATATGCATTTATTTTGGATTTATGGACTAATTTTTGACTAACTTGCTTTGTAATCCTAATCTACAATTAGTAGTAGACAATTTTACTTTTTGGTATTGGTTCTTTATAATTCTATTATTGGCATCTTTATCTAGGTATGTTAACTTCCAAGTATGGATCCTTCAGCTGTCACATGGTATTGTATGCCTTTAAATATAGTAGTATATCAAGGTTTATTAATTTTAGTTAGAGTCATATTATTTTGTCAAAATATTTGTTTAGAGTCAAGCATATTATGTCATAAAACAATGTCATCATCTATAAAAAAATGTTATGTCTTTTTAGTGAGTTTTCATTATCAAAAAGTTCAAAAGTCATCTTTATAAAAGAGCTAAAGTCGAGAGTCAGAGTCATAATAAAAAATGTTCAAATATATAAGGATACATTATCACTTATACACGATGTTCAAATTTTGGGGAGATTTCTCTTAAAAAATTAATGCATCTAAGCTTCATCGACACTTTTGAGTGAGCAGCTTCACCTACTACAGGACAGAGGAAACAGATGATGGAGGTTTAGAGCTTCTCATCAATAACCAATAATGAGGCCACAAATGATTTAATGACATATTTTATGTAGTGTGTTTTTTTCATAGTTTTTGTTGTATGTTTGTGAATAAAGAATAGAAGTAAATTTCTATATGTAATTAGAGATCAATTCCAAACATAATTACCTGATGTAAAAACATAGTGAAAGGACAAATAACACTAATGTAAGAGAATTCATGAATCTTAAAAATGTTTGTGGTAGATCCAAAAAACCATCAGAGGTGGATAGTTGATGAGGTTCTTGTTCATGTCAAGGTTTGTGGTAAACCTGTTTAAACCCGTAGAAGGAGTGAGCCTTTCTTTGGATCAAGGTCATGAGCCAAATAGTTGGGCATGTCATAGGGGTGAGCATACTATAGGTAAGAGTGTGAATGTTTTTGAACCATATAAATATTAAGGAGAGAATGTTAGAAATTAGTTTTTCAATTAGTATTTATATTTGGATATTTACTGAGAGATAAGTATTATATTTGTGAGATATTATATTATTTGGTTAGAATTTAGTCGGTTGTGATATATTGTTGTATGTTACAACAATATTACTCATATAGGTGATTGCATAATCATAGGGATTTAGGTGAGATATTAATGGAGATATGTTCTCCATGATTATAGGAATAGTTTCCTATAAAGATGTAATGTCCTATATGATGAATCATGGAATAAGAAAATATTATTGTGTTAAAATATTTTTATGTTTCTAGTGTTTGGCTCTATGATTTAGTTTCATTATCTTTAGATTAATTATGTGCAGACTGATAAATCTCATTAATAATTTATAGATTCCATCACACTGAAACCATAACATATTGATCTTTAACTAAATACATTAGTTTTTAGCTAACCAAAATCAAGGTCAAGAGCTAATCTATTTAGCTAATCATCACAAGATCAAGTACAATATTGAATATAAAAATTAATACTGTATTTATTTCATAAAAAATATTTATAAATTCATCCACCATTGATACAATGTTACAGTCAACTGTTGTAATGATTAACTATAAAAAAATAGTATAGTTTCAACATAAAACATGGATTAATAATGATTCATAATGATATAATGCTTCATTGATCATGTGAGTCTCATCAAAATTGAATCATCCATAAGTAATCATGAGTGTAGTCTCTAGTGAATCACTGTTGAGGGGAGGGAGAGCATCATTCAAATGCTTTTCCACAACAATCATAAACCATCAATCCCCCACACAATCTCTCAATAAAGGAATGGCCAGTCCTTCACGGATGGGTAGATAAAGATGATGCGATAATCAAGAGTTATAACTAGAAATTGTATGTTATAAGATAACTATTACATGTAGCATATCATAAAGAAACCTGTTCTAACATGATATTATACAAAACATGTAAACTAAATCAAACAGATGAAATGACAATGTTTAATCATAAAAACTTTTGGCCAAAATTTTCTTATAGTTATTTGAAATCAAGGATTAGTCAATTTCATACACACCACTCAAACAAATTACACGATCATTGTGTATCAGTGACACTAATCAAGTGGGTGTAATTCATCTCACTCATTTATTTAGGGTCATTAATACCAGATTGGTTCATATATTTAAAAATATCAAGACCAACAGATTTCATATTGAATTTTTTCCTACTAGTAACTATAATATGTGTTAATACAAGAAAGTCTCAATAACTTGCATTTAATCTATCAAATACAACATAATAATTCTAAACATCTAATTTATTTAAAGCATAATATCATCTATATAAACAAATTTTGAAACAATCATCCCATTCAGGTAAAACTAAGCATCATAATTCAAGTTTTGTTAAAGTATTTACATTTAACTTTCATCTTAATATTATTCATCCATCTAACATTATTCACAATCTTATCCTAAAATCATTTTATTTCCTTATACTCAAAGAGTATCTATAAGCTTATTCAAATACTAACCAACATTAATATGGTATGTATTTATTCTCAAATATTACATATTTAGAAGTTCCTTGAATCTATTATTTTCACATGTAAATTTAGCCTTGATAATTCAAGTACTCAAATGCACCCCAACATCTTGGTTATTTAACTTATAACATTTTAATTACCCATCAGTATATGCATATGAGCATACAGTATACTCAAATCAAAACTATCTGAGTATCTCTCTCTCAGACACACACACACACATACATATTTATATGCACATACGCACACACAACAATATTAAATTCTTTATCAATTACTAACAAATACTTATCCTGAGTATTTCATCTACATTAATTTTCCATATTCCAATAGACTGTACTCAGTGTATTTCAAATGGTACAAAGCCCTAAACTAGTCCAGTCACATATATGTATAATCAGATTTCAATATAAGAATGGATGTATTTATTTATATCTCAATAGGTTGACATAAGTCCTACTACAGTCTCTTTATAAGAGTGCCAATACACACACACACACACAACAATGATATATTCACTAGAAATTTTCACCCTTACTCATAACCATATAAAATGGAATTTCATTATTAAAACTATAGTAAATAATCAATCAACAGTCATTCACCACTTATAGTTTCCTCATAGTTTAAACACAATATAAAAACAAATATATTTTTAAATAAAATAATCATACATTAATTCACTGTATGTATATATAGATATATGCATATTAATAGGTCATGGAATCTCACCCATGTCCCGTACTAAATATGTATATACCTATGTATATTTATACAATAAGGTGGACATTACTTATTACAAACTTCATAAAATGAATTAAACCAATCCTATTATTATTCTATTTGGAATGGAATTATATCAACTGAAGTGACTTACAAGTATTTCTAATTCATAGCTAGGGTTTAAAGTTTTTATGTTCTTTTTTCATCTCAGTTCAACTTTTCAAACCTAGTTGTGCCCTAACTCAGGTTTATGTTACAAAATATGACCCATTTTAAACATTTAACATCCCAATATTTTTTTATAATGAAATGAAATGATTCAATAATGATTATTTAATAGACTAAGCATAACCTTAAATACACAGTTGTGCCTAACTTGGTTTAGTGTCACATAATCATAACCTGATTTATACATACAAAAAACCAAGTATATTTTTCAATAATGAAAGAAATGATTTATTGTGAACCTAAACTGAAAACCAGATTTCTATTTAAAATCAAACTATTAAATCCACTTATTCACAAATTTACCCTGGGTATCTATGGTAAGGTTTTCTACTTTCAAAATCTCAACTGAAATTGTTTACATAGCTAATTCTAAAATTACCCTATTCCACTAGTCTTTGTTTACTAGACAAAATTTCCACATCAAAACTCAGTTAATAAATTTTGGCAACATAATTTATTATTCATAACCATTTGACTAGGGTTTATAGAGTCATATACTTGACTCTATGGATGGTCAAGCCATCCCTAGTGCCTAGTAGATAACCCTGGTTTTCTACAATTTATCCTCAATAAAAAATGAAAACCCTAATCAATAAAAATTTACCAGTATGTTGATTTCATTCATACAACATTAAATAAAAATTTAACCAACAAAACCCCTACCTAGTAAAGAATATCTTGACTATGCCCAACTAGTAATGCCCTTCCAAATCTTCCTTGAACCCCTTTGTGTTTCTCCTTTTCTTTCTCCTTCATATGTCGTGTGTGCATGTAGGCATAATTTCCCCCATCTTATTCTCTCACATGTTATTTTCCTACTAATAAACCCTCAAAATACCTCTACCAAACTGAATGTGAGTTTGGAAAAAAGAGTCCATGCAACCCAAAATTGAAGTGTTTGTTTAGTAAAGTGGCTCGAATACCTGAATTCAATGCCACACAAGCCCTAAATTCATGAACCTGCTTGATTAAAATAATCCTTTTAATCTTATGAACATTAACAATGACTTCCCCAAAATTATTTAAACATTATAACTATTAATATTGACTTAGCAAAATAATAATGTCTAAATTAACTTATAACCACACCTTGTTAACTAGTCAAATTAATAATTATCTAACAAATAAAGTAATTAAGTCCCCTTCTTTTCCTATAACAATGTAATTTTTATAAAACACGTACCCCACACTCTCACAACTAATAATCATTCAGGGAAGGAAAGAAGGTTTTTAGAATTAATCACACACATCCCAAAGATAGTAACAAAGACATACAAAATATCCCAAAGCACATGTTATGGCAACATAATCATATGAAATAAGCTAAGTAGATTGCATTTAAGAATTTCAATCTTGTAATTACAAAACATGCACCTGGATTCAAATGCAATTACCATAATAATAACTAAAACAACTAAAAGCTATTTAAATCAAACAATGATTAAAAGCATATTCTACTATTTTTGGTGTGTGTAGAGTTCCCAATTTTCACTCTATCATCCCCCAACTGCCTCCATCTACTCCACCCTCTCTAATGATGCTCTCCCTCTATCATAGTCTGAGGGATGGAGTCTATTATTCATTCACTTCAGAATAGTAAAGACAATTATCCTAATCAAGATAAAATCCATAATTTATTATTTTAATGAACTAAATAATCATGATCATCATGTACATAATATAAAAGTATCATTAACTCAACAAGTTAAAGATCATGAAAATAATCAACATATAATTCTCCATACATCAGTATATAAAATCCAACTTATCAAAATAGTAATTAGCCAAATAATAACCATAAAATCTAAAAATCGATAGGTTATCAAGTCTAGAGAGAAATCTGGATGTAACATCATTACCCCTAAAGTTTGTCATCATCCTGATGACACTTATTCTAACAATAGTTCTTAAATTAAATATCCTTTAGCATAAACTTAAATAATATCCAGCAAAATTATTAAGTTAAAAAATGTGGAAACAACCTATATAACTCATCATAATCCTCACAAGTGGCACTATATTTAGAATATTGATCCCACTAGACCTTGTATTGTGACACCTCTCTATTACACAAACTGAGTTTATGAGTGTCAATTATTCTGACTACTTCTACTATGACCACTTTGGGATCTAGAACATGTAAAGCATCCTAATCTAATACATGAGAAGGATCAACAAATACTTTTTAAGATAGGACACATGGAAAACATTATGCAAAAAAGATAGAGCTATTGGGAAAAGCAAGCCTATACACTACAATATTGATCACTTCTAAAACCTCGAAGGGTCTCACATATCTTGGTGAAATCTTTGTTGATTTACCAAACTTAATCGATATTTTTTTAGGCTTAACCCTCAAAAATACTTTATCACCAATAAAAAATTGTCTTTCAATTCTTTTCGGATCAGTATAGCTTTTTTATCTATCATTAGCCTCAACCAACCTTTGCCTGATTATTTTAACTTGTTCTTCCATCTCCATAAGCATTTTAGATATGAAGACTACTTTATATTCTAACATGTCCCAATTGATTGGTGTTCTACACCTTCTTCCATATAATGCCTCAAATAGAGCCATTTTCAATGTTGATTGGTATGAATTATTGTAGGCAAACTCAACCAATAGAAGGTACTCCTCCCACTTGTATTGTTGATCCATGTAATACATTCAAAGGAGATCTTTGAAAACCCAGTTAACTCTCTCTCTTTGTTTGTCCATTTGTTTATGAGTGATATGCAGTACTGAAATTCAACTACATGTCCAGAATTGAATTCAAAGTCAACCAAAACATAGAAGTCATTCTTGAATATTGATCAAAAATGATCTTTTCCAAAAATCCATGTAATCAGTACACCTCTTTCATTAATATATTTGCAAACATTAGTGAATCATCAATTAAATTACCTAGTATGAAGTGAGTTACCTTGGTTAGTTTGTCAACTACTACCAAGATCATATCATGACAGTTTTGTGATAATGGTAAACTTTGGATAAAATCCATGCTAATTACTTTCCACTTCTATTATGTTATATCATGAGGATATAATAATCCAAGAAGATGCAATGTTCAGCATTAACCCTCTGACATTCCAAACATCGAGATACAAAATCCATTACATCCTTTTTAATCATTTTTCAAAAATAAAGAGGTCTTAGCTCAAGTATGAGCTTAGTTACTCTAGTATTTTTGAATAAGGAACATTGTGCAATTATTTTAACACCATCTTCCTCAAATTTTCTCTATCAGGTACATACATCCTACTATTATACCTCAAAAGACCATTATTCTCTAACTTGAATCCCTTAAACTCGGGGTTCTGAGCATCCTCTTATAATTATTTCCTAACCTACACATAAAATTTATCTCTAGAGGAGAATTTAATTACCTGATCATGGAAAGTACTCCTAATAGTAGCCAAGGTTGCTATGTACCTTCAATGACTTAGGACATCTACAATTCTATTTTCCTTGCCCTTGATATAATTAATATCAAAATAATAATTAGATAAGAACTCTAACCAACTTCTCAGATGTGCATTCAATTTCGGTTGGGTAAAGATATACTTGAGTCCCAATTTGTCAGTCTTGAACTCAAATATTTTTCCCAATAGATAATGCCTCTAAATTTGCAAGGCATGCACTATTACATCAAGTTTTAGATCATGAGGGGCATAATTCACCTCATAAGGCTTAAGCTTTTTGGACTTGTATACTAAAACTAAACCATCTTACATAAAAACCCTATAATTCCATCCCTAAATCCATCACTGATTACTAATAACTAACCATTAAGATCGAGAACTCTTAGCACAGGTGTCAAATTAAGCCTTATTTTCAACTCTTGAAAGGCTTTTTCACACTTATGTGACTAAATAAAACTCTGACTCATCCACTAAAGATAAGTAATTAGGTTAGCTATATTTGAAAATTTTGGAACAAAATTCATGTAATAACATGCTAATCCCATAAAACTTCTCACCTCATGCACATTTTTAAGCACTGGCCATTTTATTATGGCTCTTATCTTCATCAAATCAAATAAAATTCTGTATGTGGAGATAATGTGTTTCAAATATTGCACTTTCCTCTAAAAAATACACATTTTGATAGCTTACCATATAATTTTCTCTTCCCTAACCACTACAAAACCAGTTCTAGATGTTGAAGATGATCTTCCTCATTCTTAGAATATATGAGGATATCATCTAGGAAAATTAACACAAAGTGGTCCAGATAATTCTTGAATACACTGTTCATGAGATTTATAAAAAATTTCAGAGCATTTGTCAACCCAAAAGGCAACACTGTGAATTCATAGTTCACATACTAAGTTCTGAATGTCATTTTGGTAATATTCTCATCTCTGATTCTTAGTTGATGATACCCTGCTCGTAAATCAATCTTAGAGAAAATTATTACCCCTCACATCTGATCAAAGGGATCATCAATGTCAGGTAATAGATACATGTTATTAATTTTTATATTATTTCACATCTTGTAATTAATACACAAGCAAAGAGTACCATCCTTATTTTCAATGAACACCACTATTGTACCCCACAGTGACGTACTTGATCAAATCAACTCTTTCGATAAAAACTCATATAGTTTAAATTTCAACTCAACCAATTTTTTAGTTATCATCTTGTAAGGTGCCTTGGACCATGGTTTGAATCCAGGTATTGTTTTAATTGATAAATCAAACTCACATTTGGGTGTTAATCTTGATGATTTCTCTAGAAACACATCCTGAAAGTTCTTAAGAAAATGATAATCCTCAATGGATGGTTCCTTAGATTCCCTCATCTCATTTATTTTGACAATAAATATCTAACATCCTTTTCTTTAAGCCTTCTTGAGTTGAATTGCAAAAATTTGCCTAAGCTTTAACTCTCTTTTCTCACCCTAAAGTTGTTTCTAATTTCCAAAATCATCTTAACATTCTACCTTCTTTAGATAACAATCAACCTTAGCTTTTTTTATCAACAATCCAATTTACTCCTAGGATCACATCATATGATCCTAATGGTACAACATACAGATCCACTATTGTAGTGAATTTAGGTAATCTAATTTCAGCTTCCACTGGACACTTATCAACCTTGACCTTTGATTCATTTCTATATTGTATTAACCGTGCATTGGCCATAATCCCAGATTTTCTAGATATCTTATTAAACATTCTAGGATTAATAAAACATTCATTATCCCTAGTGTCAATAAAAATTGAAATTGGATGATCAAACAAAATACTTGTTAGTTTAATAGGATAAGTTTGGAATTTAGTTTTATGATTTTCAATCGTTGCATGAATCCTTTGTTAAAAAGCTCCCTTTTGCAAAGCAGAACCCTTGTTCTTATTATCCGATTTAATTTGAGTACACTCTCTAGCTTAATGATCACCTCCACATATGAATCATCCTCCATATGGTCCTCTCCTATCTGATTATTGGTTCCCCTTGAAACCTCTTTTGAAACCATTTACAAGTTTCTTACTTCTTGAGCTTTTGTTAAACTTAGCATTCTGGTTATTAAACTAGTTCTTGGAGTCTCCACTCCTCTTCCAATTCTTACTTTTCAAAGTCATTTTAGGACCTCCAAACTTCTTGAATTTATTTCTCATCTGAACAAGAGTTTTAAAATTTTCTCCTGCTTAACTACCTTTTCGAAAACTTGATCCATGGTAGATGGCCCACGCACATCTATCTCATAACCAATTTGGAGTTTTAATCCCATGATAAAATTTTTGATGCAAAATCTCTCATTTTCCTGATATTAAGGGACATACTTTAGGAGATTAGTGAATCGTTCCCAGTTCTCATTCAAATAAAAGGTCTCCCTGCTTAAGGTTCTAAAAATCTATTAACTTTTGATTAAAATATAGGTGAAGAAGCCACTATGACCTAAAAAATGTCATGAATTGATCTTAGGTGGTGGTGGTAGAGTCGAGGTTCATCTCGAGCTTCTTATTATCCCACCATGTTGTTGCTTCTACAAAAAATTGATATGTTCCCCATACTAGCTTTGTGACTTCAGAGTAATTTTGAATCTTGAAATATTTTTCCATCTTTTTTATCCACGCTTTAGCTCCATCTCATAAAATGGTTCCATCAAACTTGGGTAGATTCACCTTTTTCATATCTCATTCCAACTTTGTAGCTACTCAAGCTCTTGCATCTTATGGCACCTCCTCATGCCTATGCTCTTGAGGATTTTCCTACTAAGTAAGATGATCTTCAGGTTTTTATTGATTATTCTCCTCAACATGTCCATATACTTCTTATTCTAAGTCTAGATTCAGTCCCTAGTTTTGTGCATGGCTATGAAAATCTGATCCAACTTTACAACTTACTCAATAAAAAATTGATTTGGATCCACTGGAGGGTTGCTATTTAAAGTACCTTTTGTCACCAAATTTTTCACCCTAAAGGAGGGTGTTCAAGCCTCTTCTAACTTTGGGCAACATGGAAACATTTTTAGGTATGTGGGTGTACCTATTATGGAAATGAGCCTATAGATTTAAAGGGTTAGCTCCCTAAATATATCTTTGCAAAGCTTATCACCTAAACTAGTATTTATTTATAGAGGAAAGAGTTAGAAACAACATGAATTGAACCTAGTCTATAGAGGTAATGCACCAATATTATCTCCACATGACCATCATATTCCAAGCACTATGGAATAAGGCATACAAACTAGTCTCAAAGTCCTAAAAGGTTCTAACATGAGTATTTCAATATAGAGGTGAGATATGTGAAACAACACAAGGCAAATAAACCAAAAGGTAGGCTACACATTCCAAGGATAATTTTACACTTGAAAGAGTTTGACACATTTGACTTCACTCTATATGACCTGTTAAACTAAGAACTCTTGCTCGGATATGAAAGGATAAAAGAAATAAGGATAAAATATTATCGCTTCTTGTCATTATATATCACTTACACACTTAGACAATTATTCATGAACTCAAAAACAAACTTACATCAATATTCAAAGGAAAAATATAACATCAATCTAGTAGGGCTTCACCATACATGAATGTGGTATAACTTACAAAGCCAAAATGGCAACTACTAATAGAACTTCTGAGAGAGAAGAAAAGAAATAAGTTCAAGGGTCACTAGAACACATGTGTAGGCATGAGAACCAGTTACGTTGTAGGTGAAATTGAGTGTGAAATAGATAATGAATGTTTTCCAAGTCAAATTTCCACATAAACAATGACAAGTTTCTTTCAAAATAGTGTAATGACTCTTCCACCAACCTTTGTGAAACTATTTCCATCATGGACCATCCTTCGAGCATTTAAAATTGAAATAGGAGAGTCAACACATAAGCATTGTTTGAGGGGGTTGAAACATGATATGATAGTTATAATATGTTCTCCTAACTACTAGCTATCTTTTAGACACATATGTTCACCATTTATAAGTATTTATTGATTTTTTGGACTTTGCTCTTTACATTTGGAAGTCATTGTTCATTTCAGACCTTGACTAGGATTTTATGGTGGCATATGAGTTTGAAGAGCTTGCTTCACTACAAGATCCTTGGTATTACATATTTACTCATGTGGCATTCCCTTGCCATGTTGATCATTCCTTTCTAAACTATGTCTATGATATTTGCTTGCTTCGATCAAATATGACTCTTTGGTTTGACATTTGTCTATCAATGTTGACTTAGACCAATCACATTTATTCTTATTGGTTTTGCATATCTTTGTTGTCATATCTTGACTTTTTGACCTCCTTCACACTGTAAGATATCTAGATCTTAGCTCCCGTGTGTCGTTGGATCTTTGAATTTTTTCAAACTTGACCTTGACTTGGTTATTAAACTTTGACACTTTGACCTCATCTCGTTGCTTCATGCATTTTTTGATCACTTTCGCTCTATCAATCCTCTCAATCTTGCTCAGTATTTAACTCATCACTATGTCAATAAACCTTGAGAAATTTATAGTATTTAAGTCCATTCACTTCATTAGATATCCTTTGCATGATTGAGCATGAGCCATTAGATCTTTTGATAAGCTTGATCATTAACTCTGACAAGCTTATGCTCATTGGGTCTCTGTCTGACAAGCTTCATGAATGTGACATTTATCACTAACACATTTACTTAGAGGAGCCTTTGATAATTTAACTTTGCTTCACTCCATTGAATCATCTATGTATGATGAAGTGTGGGCCATTTATCAAACTAGAACATATATTAAGTCTCAAACTTAGGAAAATATTAAGTCTTTGGTCATTACTTGAGCTGATAATTGCTAGGTCGAGGGGTCAGTCTCATAACGATGATAAAGGCTTAAGATATAAGTTAAGATATTAGGTCTCAGCTATAGCTAGTCAACATTAAAATAGAAAGTGCATGTTGACGCCATGACTTAAACCCTTAGGGTTTTACTAAGAAATACTATCAAGTCTAAGAGTAAAGATAAATTAATTTTGAGCTCATTCCTTTTCCATTGACCCTGTGGATTACATCTCTATAATGCTTATGAAAAACCCATAACATATCTACTATTTATTTCTTCTAAAAATGTCCATAGATGATCTTTGTAAAATCATGAAAACTTTGCATGACCTGTGTATATTTTGTCTAAGTACAATTCATTTTTCTTAGAAGGCTAACTTTATACCTGCATCACTCTTGTTGCATTTAGTTTCATGACCTATAAATTGACACATTTGTTCCCCGTTCATAGGAGATTCAATCCATATATCTATTTGGTCTTGAAGCCTTATTATGTGCAAGATATGGCATTATAAAAGTGCCTACTTACCTTTATCTTGCAACTTACAGATTTGACTATGTTGGAAAACACTATCAAAATGTCTTGAGGCACAAATTTGATAAAGCATAACTTATAATCACCATATTGTCTTGAACATTAATTACATGCTCATAATGTCCCCTTTGACATCAACTAGACCCCCTAAAACATCTAAGGTTCAAGTGTTTACCTATATGTGTCCCAATTTGACCTACAAGGTCAAATTTGATCAACAAATTAGTAACTTATAGGGGTAGCATGTTTGCTATGCTAACTAAACTAGTTGCCTAATCCTATCCATTGGGATATGGAGTCACACGTACAACATATTGATACACAATTGCCTTTGAAAACACACAATAATAGAAAACAACAAGGACAAAGCACAAAGCAAAATCAAACATATGTTCAACTAGAACACTTAGGTAACACTACACACACAATTGAAACAAAACACACACCTAATCTACTATTTATAAGATAGAACTTTACCACTCAATAACAAGGTTTCAAATGTATCCCATTCATAGGGATAGGCAGCTTTTTTCCATTCATCCTTGCTAGCTGGAAAGAGTTACTTTGCTTGAACTTGATGATGACATATGGTCCACTCCATAGGGTATCAAATTTTGTATGTTTCCTAGTTTTGCTCTATCTTCGTCCCACTTCAACACTATTTCACCTTCTTCAAATGATCTTGGAGTTTCCCTCTTGTCAAAATTCTTCTTCATCAGTACTTGTTGATGCTCCAAAGCTCGATGAGCTTTATCTCTGGTATCTTACAACTTCATTAATTTTATCAATCTCACTTCCATTGAAGTATTCTCCAACAACTCTAGTTGGTGTGATAAATTTAAGGCAGACAAATATAGAGAGATAGATAACCTAGCTTCTCTCCCATAGACAAGCAAAAAAAGAGAATTCCCTGTTGACTTCTTGGGAGTAATCCTGTCATCCCATAAGGTTGTCTTCAATTTGGTGTGCCAAGCCCTCTGATTATGCTCCAAGGTTTTCTTGATGATTCTGATTAGGTTATTTTTAGTAGAGTCATCCAACCCATTACCTTGAGGGTAATAGTTGAAGTGCTTAGAAATATTCTATTACTATTTGCCTAATCAGTTGTCTTAGCACCTATACAAGCAAGAGAATTATTTGAAATAATAGTAGGAGTGTCAAACCTTGTTATGATGCTCTCATAGAACTCCAAGATAGAATTCTCATTAGCTTTCTTCAATGATACTTCCTCAACCCATCTTGTAAATTAATCAATTATTGTGAGTATCCATTTATGACTAGCACTTGATGGGGGGTTTATCATGCCAATGAAAGCAAGACCCCATTGCATGAAAGGTTGATCAACTTGGATAGGCTTCTAAGGGAGAGCTATAATATTCTACTTTCCCATAAATAAATCACATTATACACACCTTCTCATCCAAGCATGGTAATGCTTAAAGAGGCTAGGCCAATAATAGCCTACTCTCATGATCTTAGCAGCTATAGTTCTAGGGGAGAAATGACCTCTTGTTATCCCATCATGAAACTTCTCCAACAACACCCATAACTAATCATTATCAATGCATCTCAATAGCACACCATTGATGTCTCTACTAAAAATGACACCATCCACAATACAAAAGGGAATCAATCTAAAATATCTCCTTTGTTTTCTATTCATATTATTAGGATACATACCATTTTGAATAAATATGATCACATCTTGTGTCCAACTCTGTATATGCAAGGACCCAGTTGGTTGGGAGCAATCATGATTGACTAGAACCTCTTCTTTTGACTCATGAAAATATGAAACTAAGTGTTCATAAATACCTTTCCCTCTTACCAACATTTTTACTTTGATATCAACATCATATTCTATTACCTTAGTTATCCATCCTGCTCTCTTCTCACTACGGTCTTTGCTCAAAAGGAACTCTTTGGTACTAGGATGAGAAACCATAACATGAATTTTATTATTTGAAACCATATGCCTAAAATTATCTATTCCCATTAAAAAATTTATCTTGTCGAAGAAACTTTGAAGACCTTCCTTATGCAAGGGAAATGATAGGCCAAGAATAGCCTCTATCCTTTCAGGATCAATAGCCAAACCATCTTTGGAAATAATGTGTCCCAAGAGTTTACCTTCATGGATAGAAAATATGCATTTCTTTAGATTAAGAGATACTTCATATTTCCTACATCTTTTAAACACTTATCTCAAGTATTGCATATGTTTATTATCATCCTTGGAAAACATTGTTATATCATCTAAATAAACCAACAACATCTCATTAGTCAAACCTTTGAAGGCCATGTCCATGGCTCTTTGAAAGGTAGCACCAGCATTTGACAAACTAAATGGCATATTTCTATAAGCAAAATTCCCCCATTTAGTGGTAAATGTTGTTTTATATTGATCATCATCATTTACAAGGATTTGATTATAACTTGAATATCCATCAAGAAGAGAAAAATGTTCAGAACCTAAAACTACTTGTAAAATCTGCTCCATTGAGGGTAGGGGATAGTGATCTTTGAGTGACACTCTATTAAGATATTTGAATTTCACATAAATTATTATCTCCCCATTCTTATTTATAATAGGCACAATATTATCTACCCATGTTGAATGTTTGATAGGAAAGATTATTTCAGATTCAAGGAGTTTAGTGAGCTCTAATCTCATGAATTGTTCAACTTTGGGATTGATGGGCCTCTATTTTTGTCTAACCAATTTAATTCTAGATTATAACTTAGTAGTATGTATTTATAGGCTAGGATCAAATCCTTTTAGGTCTTTATACTCTTAAGTAAAGATATCGTGAAACTCCTTACCCAAATCAATGAATGCTTGTTTTTCTAATGTAGAACATACCTTGCCTAGTTTGAGGAGTCTATCTTTGAAGATCAAGAGTCTCTCATGATTCTCCTCTTTTGTATACATACTCAAATTTTCCTTATTATTATGATCATTCTCATTAAATATACCTTCTAAGGTCACTAGAGCCTTAGGTATCTTATTTTCCCTTAACTGCATGACCTAGTCACCAAACTACTCTTATAATCTCTTTTCATTCCTTGAGGAGAACTTAGCTTCATTCTTTAAGAAACATGTAATGTGCTTATCATTTTCAAACACTTTCCAAGACATATCTTATCATATAGAAGGTCTGATAATGATCTTAATGTGAAATTAGTTCCCCTCTTCTTTTATGGCAGTTGGAGTATCAAATTGAGTTCCTATGGTAGCTAGTCTATCAGCATAATTATTTTTCTCCCTTGGGACTGACTGTATGTTGAATGAATTAAAATATTAAATAAAATCCCATAAACTATGATTTTAGGCCTTAAGAAAAGGGTTCTTGGTAGTAACCAGATTCCTAACTTGATGAACAACCAACTCACTATCTCCATACACTTGTAAGTTATTGATTCTTTTTCTCCTTGCTCATTAAAAGCCATGAGTTAAACCTTCATACTCAGCTACATTACAAGTAAAACTAAAATGAAATATATATGAAGCATATAATTATTGTTTAGCTAGGCAGACTATCATGACACCATATCCTACACCAATTTTATTTCTTAAACCATCAAAAAACATTTTCCACATCTCATCTTCTTCACCTTCTTCTTTGGCAAGTAGAGGTGTTGGTATTCCTCCCTCATTATGTAATATACTCCTAGATCAGTTTCCTCCATGAGAGCAAAAAGATCTTGCTCATAAGTGTTAGTACCATTCTCATCAAGAAAAAAATCTACAATGCCTTCAATTTTTGAAGAAGTGCCATCATCTACAATATAATCCTTCTCTTCATTAGCTACATAATTTAGATTAGAACTTGTCTCAATGGAAGGTTCTATATGAAACCTTGAAAGAGATCATGTCCTAATTGTCACTTTAATCCCATACCTTGTTTTTAAGGCCAAGAAATATGAATTAACTGAAAGATAACCACCAATATTGGTATTGAAGTCCCTCGAGAGGCAGATTACAAAGTGGGTTGGGACATCAACAACAACTATATCTTGCAAGATAGGAAAACTGGGACAATCATGTAAGAAGACTTTCAAGTTTATTATCAGTCCTATCATCTTGGTAGATTTACCATATAATTGGAGAACTTCTTTGTTATGGTTTCTTTACTTTAGACCCAATTTATCATCTACCAACATGGGCATGATCGAAGTTGAAGATCCACTATCAACTATGTAATTATGGACTAGCTTGTCACCCACTATGAGGGTCAGGTAGAATGGTGGATATTTCTTAGCTCTGGTGGATGGTTCAGAAATGGTATTGGGGACACTTACAAGGACAACATGACTTTGACCTTGATTTGAAGAATGGACACTTTTAGGGATAGCAAATAACTAATTTTGTAGGAGCTCTTTCTGACCAGGCATATGCAAAAATTCCCAATGGAAGTTTTAGTACTATTTAATGAATCTAAAATGTTTAAAGAAGCCATACTTACTTTCTCTTGAATTTTTGGAGGCAAGGAAGTGCTTGGATCCTGAGGAGTTGGAGTGCTTTGAATAGTCCTTCTAGCATTCTGATTTAATGAAAATATAGGAGCCTTTGGAACTATGCCACTTGTAGCTATGCCTAGCTACCTTCCAAGAGGATTAGATGAGCCAATAGGCACATTATTATCACTACCCAAAGCCTTTCTTTTGGATCTAATGTTATCTACAACTGAGGTTCCTTAATTAATCACAAAATCATCCTCAACCAGGAAGTTGGTGAAGACCTCTTCTTGAGCGTGTCCACCTTCATTTATTTGCATCATAACCTTATCCTCAGTAGATAGGAAAGGAGTAACTTCTCCTTGAGAAAAAAAGCCTTCTCTCCACCTTCACTGACAACCATAAATTGGCCTTTCTACCAATTTTCACCTTCCACCAAATTATTATGGATGGGTACCATATCTCTTACATTGGTGGTAGAATTAGGAGTGTATGTATTAGTAGAACTATTGGGATTAGGCTGCCATTGGCCTCTTCCTCTTCCATACTATTGTTGATAAGCATAGAAATTATGATAGGCACTTTGTTTCACATTAGCTCACCTATTTTGAGCTTCCAAGGCTAGGAACTTTACTTTTCAATCAATATTATTTTCTACATGTCTAAGGGCAGCCTTAGACTTGGTACTGGCACTAGAAGTTTGAGCCATAGTTGGAGCATCAATAAAACTATGAGATAATGGAGGAATAAACACTTTAGGTGGTAATATTCTAGCTTGTATGAGATTATTTTTAGCTCTGATAGCAATTTCATATGCTTTAGGGAGGGTGTATCCACCATGGGCTAAAGCATGATAGTAATTTTAGTGCCAATAGTTCTCAAATAGTTCAAGAACACAAAGATAGGAAGTGGCCTCATAGGAGGAGGTAGTCTATTACAAGTCTTTTGGAATATATTATTAAAATCATGTATTATTTCTTTAGGTCCTCTCTTGATTACATTAAGCTAGTGTACAAGAAAGGCATGGTCACTCTCATTTTCAAATCTTGCAGTCAGCAGCACTCCAAATTCATCTCATGGCATAATGCATCCACCTTATAGAGTCTTATACTAATCAAAATCCTTCCCTCTAATGGACATGGCAAGAAGTTTGATAGCAATTTTCTCTTGAGTGATATTGTGGAAGTTATATAAGTTGGAGACATCTCTAATATGCTCAATAGATGTAATATGACATTTACCATTAAATTGAGGCATATGTTTTGTGGCATTGGGAGGAATAGCATTATATGTTTGAAGGCAAATAGGATTTTTTGTATTGAATGAAATAAAAACATGAGGTCTACCTATTTTTCTTCAAAATCTTCAAGTTCTTCAACTTGTTCACTCTCTTAACTTCCCTCACTAGCAAAATATTTAACCTCTTCCTCTCTAGTAAAATCTATTAGTTCTCCAAAGTGTAGATTAGGAGGAAGATATTGAAATTTGAGGGGGAGTTCAGGCTGAAAGGGCGGGTCAATGGGATTGATAACTCTTCTAAAGGTTGACCTAGTGAGAACCATGAATTATGGGAGTAGGTTTATAAAAAAATAATGATCTTGAACCAGATTTATCTTGGTGGAGTCGTCAAATGCTGAGAAGCACACCAATTTGCAATTGATGTTGTCAAGACCAGCATTTATCTTGATAAATTATCTTGAAGACAAGGTCCCACCAAGCATGTGAGAACTATTATCACCAAACATTGCACCCTAGAAGAGGGTGTTCAAGCCTATTCTAAATTTGGGCAACATGGAAACATTTCTAGGTATGTGGGTGTACCTATTGTGGAAATGAGCCTCTATATTTAAAGGTCTAGCTCCCTAAATATATCTTTACAAAGCTTATCACCTAAACTAGTATTTATTTGTAGAGGAAAGAGTTAGAAATAACATGAATTGAACCTATTCTATAGAGGTGATGCACCAAGATTATCTCCACATGACCATCATATTCCAAGCACTATGGAACAAGGCATACAAACTAGTCTCAAAGTCCTAGAAGGTTCTAACATAAGTATTTAAATATAGTGGCAAGATATGTGAAACAACAGAAGGTAAATGAACTAGAAGGCAAGTTGTAAATCCAATGATAATTATACACTTGAAATATTTTGGCATATTTGACTACACTCTATATGACTTGTTAGACTAAGAACTCTTGCTTAGATATGAAAGGATAAAGGAAAGAATGATTAAATATTATGGATTCTTATCACTATAGATCACTTATACACTTAGACAATTATTTGAGAAGGAAAAATATGACCTCAGTCTAACATGACTTCACCGTACATGGATGTGGTATAACTTACAAAGCCAAAGTGGTAGCTACTTATAGAACTTCTAAGAGAGAAGAAAATAAATAAGTTCAAGGGTCACTAGAACACATGTCTAGGCATGATAACTAGTTACATTACAGGTACAACTAAGTGTGAAATAGATAATGAATGCCTTTTAATCCAAATATCCATGTAAACCATGATAGATTCCTTTCAAAATGGTGCAATGACTCTTCCACCAAACTTTGTGAAACTATTTCCATCATGGACCATCCTTTGATCATTTGAAACTAAACCGAGAGAGTCAACACATAAGCACTATTTGAAGGGGTTAAAACATGTTATGATAGTTATAATATGCTTTCTTAACTGCTAGCTATCTTCTAGACACCTATGTTCACCATTTGTAATAGTTTGTTGATTTTTTTGGACATTGTTCTTTACATTTGGAAATCACTGTTCATTTAGGACCTTGACTGGGCTTTCATAGTGGCATATGAGTTTGAAGAGCTTATTTAGCTACAAGATCCTCGGTCTTACATATTTTCTCATGTGGCATTCCCTTACCATGTTTTTCATTCCTTTCTAAACTATGTATATGATATTCACTTGCTATGGTCAAAAATGACTCTTTGGTTTGACATTTGTCCATCGAAGCTGACTTGGACCAATCACATTTGTTCTTATTGGTTTTACAGATCCTTGTTATTAGATCTTGACTTTTCAACCTCCTTCATGATGTAAGATCTCCAGATCTTAGCTATGATGTGTTTTTGGATCTTTTAACTTGTATGAACTTTACCTTGACTTGGTCATTAAACTTTGACACTTTGACCTCATCTCGCTGCTTCCTACATCTTTGGATCACTTTCACTCTATTTATCTTCTCAGACTTGCTCAGTCTTTAACTTATCATTATGTTGATAAACATCAAGCACTTTATAGCATTTGAGTCCATTTGCTCTATTGGATCTCCTTTGCATGATTGAACACAAGTTGTTAAATCTTTTGATAAACTTGATCATTAACTCTGACAAGCTTATGCTCATTGGGTCTATCTAAAAAGCTTCATGAATGTGACACTTATCACTAGCGCATTTACTTATAAGAGCCTTTGACAATTTGACTTTGCTTCACTCCATTAGATCATCTACGTACAATCAAGAGCAGGCCATTGATCAAGTTGGGACATATATTAAGTCTTAGACTTAGGAAAATATTAATTCCTTTGGTCATTTCTCAAGCTAGTAATTGCTAGGTCGAGGGGCCAATTTCAAAATGACAACAAAGGCTAAGTTATAACTTAAGCTACTGGGTCTCAGCTATAGCCAATCAACATTAAAATAGAAAGTGCCTATTAACACCGTGACTTAAACCCTTAGGGTTTACTAAGAAATTCTATTTAGCCTGAGAGCAAAGATAAATCAAGTTTGAACTCATTCCTTCTCAATTGAACCTAAGGATCATTTCTCAGCAATGCTCATGAAAAACCCATAACAGATCTCCTATTTTTTCTTCTACAAATGTCTATAGATTATCTTTTTAAAAGCATGACAACTTTGCATGACCTATGTAGATTTTGTCTAAGTATGGAGACCATTCATTTTTCTTGGAAGGCTAACTTTGTACCTACATCACTCTTGTTTCACTCAGTCGCATGACCTAAAAATTGACACATTCATTCCCCTTTCATAGGAGATTTGATCCATATATCCATTTGGTCTTGAAACCTTCTTATGTGAAATATATGGCATTATAAAAGTGCTTACTTATCTTTATCTTGCAACTTACAGATTTGACTATGTTGGAAAACACTATCAAAATGTTTTGGATCATAACTTTGATAAAGCATAACTTATAATCACCATATTCAGTCTTGAACATCAATGACATGCTCATAATGTCCCCTTTGACATCAACTAGACCCCCTAAAACATCTAAGGTTCAATTTTTTACCTATAGGGTCAAATTTGGTCAACAATATTCTCACCTCTTTATCTACTGCACACCATTATTCTTCCTAGTTAATAGGATAATACAATTGTGTTTAGTGGACGCATTAAGTCCTAGATTTTGAGACTTAGCTCTAATACCACAATGTAACAATCCCATTGGATTTTACTAGAATAAAAGGAAATAATTAAAATATATATTTACATTAAATAAATTTATAGATTCCATCAAATTGAAACCATAACATAGAGATCTTTGACTAAATACATTAGTTTTAATCTAACCAAAAGCAAGGTCAAGAGCTAATATATTTAGCTAATAATCACAAGATCAAGTACAATGCCAAACATAAAAATGAATATTGTATTTATTTTAAAAGTATATTTACAAATTTAGCCACTATTGTCACAATATTATAGTCAACTATTGTAATGGCTAAATATAAAAAAATAGTATAGTTTCAACTTAATAATACATGGCTTAATAATAATGATACAATACTCCACAGAGCATGTGAGTCTCATCGAACTCGAATCATCCAAATTACTATGAATGGGTACCAATCTCTTACATTGGTGGTAGAATAAAGATTGTATGTATTAGCAGGCCTATTGGGATTAGGCTATCATTGGCCTCTTCCTCTTCCATACTATTGTTGATAAGGATAGGAATTTTGATAGGCACTTTCTTGCACATTAGCTTGCCTATTTTGAGCTTCTAAGGCTAGGAACTTTGCTTTCCAATCAATATTATTTTTTGCCTGTCTAGGGGCAGCCTTAGACTTAGTACTGACACTAGGAGTTTGAGCCATAGTTGGAGCATCAACAAAAGTATGAGACAATGGAGGCATAGACACTTTAGGTGGCTATCTTCCAGATTGTATGAGATTATTTTTAGCTCTAATAGCAATTTCATATGCTTCAGGGAGGGTGGAGCCACCCATGGACTAAATCATGACATTAATTTTAGTGTCAATAGCTCTCAAATAGGTCAAAAACACAAAGTTGGGAGGTGGCCTCATAGGAGGAGGCAGTCTATTAAAAGTTTTTTGGAATCTCCTGTTAAAATCATGTATTGTTTCTTTAGGTCCTCTCTTGATTACATTAGGCTAGTGTACAAGAGAGGCATGGTCACTCTAATTTCTAAATCTTGCAATCAATAACACTCTAAATTCATCCCATGACGTGATGCATCCACCTTATAGATCCTATACCAATCAAGAGCCTTCCCTCTAAGGGACATGACAAGAAGTCTAATAGCAATGTTATCTTGAGTGATATTGTGGAATTTACAGAAGTTGGAGACATCTCTAATATGCTCACTAGATGTAATATGAATTTCACCATTGAATTAAGGGACACCTTTTATGGCATTGGGAGGAATAGCATCATATACTTGAAGGTGAATAGGATTTTTTGTATTGAATGCAGGGAAAACATGAGGTCTAGCCATTTCTTCTTCAAAATATTCAATTTCTTCAACTTGTTCACTCTCTTAACTTCCCTCACTAGCAAAATCTTCAACCTCTTCCTCTCTAGCAAAATCTATTGGTTCTTTAAAGTGCAGATTAGGAGGAGGATATTTAACTTCGAGGGGGAATTTAGGCTAAAAGGGTGGGTCAATGGGATTGAGAACTGTTCCAAAGGCTACCTAGTGAGAAACATGAATTATGGGATCAGGTTTATAACAAAACAATGGTCTTAAACCAGATTTATCTTGGTGGAGTCATCAAATGTTGAGAAGGACACCAATTTGCAGTTGATGTTGTCAAGACCAGCATTTATCTTGACAAATTGTCTTGAAGACAAGGTCCCATCGGGCATACCAAAACTATCATCGCCAAATTTTGCACCCTAAAAGAGGGTGTTTAATCCTCTTAAAAATTTGGGCAACATGGAAACATTCCCAAGTATGTGGGTGTAACTATTGTGGAAATGAGCCTCTAGACTTAAAGGGCTAGCTCCCTAAATATATCTTTGCAAAGCTTATCAACTAAACTAGTATTTATTTGTAGAGGAAAGAGTTAGAAATAATATAAATTGAACCTATTATATAGAGGTGATGCACCAAGATTGTCTCCACATGACCATCATATTCCAAGCACTATGGAACAAGGCATACAAACTAGTCTCAAAGTCCTAAAAGATTCTAACATGAGTATTTCAATATAGATATGAGATATGTGAAACAACACAAGGCAAATGAACCAAAAGGTAGGTTGCACAATCTAAGGACAATTATACACTTGAAATAGTTTGACACATTCAATTACACTCTATATGACCTGTTAGACTAAGAACTCTTGCTTAGATATGAAATGATAAAGGAAAGAAGGATAGAAGATTATTTCTTTTTATCACTATAGATCACTTACACAATTGTTTGAGAACTTAGAAACAAACTTGCATCAATATTAAAAGGCAAAATATGACATTAGTCTAGCTGGGCTTCGCCATACATGGATGTGGTATAACTTACAAAGCCAAAATGGTAGCTACTTATAAAACTTCTAAGAGAGAAGAAAAGAAAGAAGTTAAAGGGTCAATAGAACACATGTCCAGGGATGAGAACCAGTTATGTTGCAGGTGCAACTGAGTGTGAAATACATAATGAATGTTGTCCAAGCCAAATGTCCATGTAAACCATGACAAATTCCTTTCAAAATGGTGCAATGACTCTTCCACCAACCTTTGTGAAACTATTTCCATCATGGACCATCCTTCGAGCATTTGAAACTAAACTAGGAGAGTCGACACATAAGCACTATTTGAGGGGCTTGAAATAGGCTATGACAGTTATAATATGCTTTCCTAACTATTAGTTATCTTTTAGACACCTGTGTTCACCATCTGTAATCATTTGTTGATTTCCTGGACTTTGCTCTTTACATTTGGCAATCACTATTCCTTTTGGACCTCAACTAGGCTTTCATGGTGGCATATGAGTTTGAAGAGCTTACTTCACTACAGGATCCTCGATCTTACATGTTTTCTCATGTGGAATTCTCTTGCCATGGTATTCATTCCTTTCTAAACTATGTATGTGATATTCACTTGCTCCAGTCAAAAATGACTCTTTGGTTCAACATTTATCCATCGAAGCTGACTTAGACCAATCACATTTGTTCTTATTGGTTTCATAGATCCTTGCTATCAGATCTTGAATTTTTAACCTCTTTCATGCCATAGGAACTCCAGATCTTAGCTCCCATGTGTTGTTGGATCTTTGAACTTGTATGAACTTTACCTTGACTTGGTCATTAAACTTTGACACTTTGACCTCATCTCATTGCTTCTTGCATCTTTGGATCGCTTTCACTCCATTGATCTTCTCAGACTTGCTTGGTCTCTAACTCATCACTATGTCGATAAACCTTGATCACTTTATAGCATTTGAGTCCATTCTCTTGTTGGATCTCCTTTGCATGATTGAGCATGAGTCATTAGATCTTTTGATAAGCTTGATCATTAAATCTGACAAGTTTATGCTCATTGGGTCTCTGTCTAACAAGCTTCGTGAAAGTGACACTTGTCACTAATGTATTTACTCAAAAGAGCCTTTGACAATTTGATTTTGCTTCACTCTATTGGATCATCTGCATATGATGAAGTGCGGGTCATTGATCAAGCTGGGACATATATTAAGTCTTAGAGTCTGGTAAATATTAATTCCTTTGGTCATTGCTCGAGTTGGTAATTCCTAGGTCAAGGGGCCAGTTTTGCAATGATGATAAAGGCTTAAGTTATAACTTAAGCTATCGGGTCTTGATTATAACCAGTCAACATTAAAATAGAAAGTTCTTGTTGATGCCATGAATTAAACCCTTAGGGTGTTACTGAGAAATACTATCTAGTATGAGAGTAAAGATAAATCAATTTTGAGTTCATTCCTTCTCAATTGAACCTATAGATCATATCTCTAGAATGCTCATGAAAAACCCATAGCATATCTACTATTTTTTTCTTCTATAAATGTCCATAGAAGATCTTGGTAAAATCATGATAGTTTTACATGACCTATGCATAATTTGTCTAAGTATGGAGACCATTCGTTTTTTTAGGAAGGCTAACTTTGCATCGGCATCACTCTTGTTGCACTTAGTCATGTGACTTGAAAATTGACACATGTGTTCCCCTTTCATAGGAGATTTGATCCATATATCCATTTGGTCTTGAAGCCTTCTTATGTGCATGATATGGCATTATAGAAGTGCATACTTATCTTTATCTTACAACCTACAGATTTGACTGTGTTGGAAAACACTATCAAAATATTTTGGAGCACAACTTTGATAAAGCATAACTTCTAATCACCATATTCAGTCCTGAACATTAATGACATACTCATAATGTCCCCTTTGACATCAACTAGACCCCCTAAAACATCTAAGGTTCAAATTTTTACCTACAGGGGTCCCAATTTGACCTATAGGGTCAAATTTGGTCAACAGTACCCTCACCTCTAGATCTACCACACACCATGATTCTTCTTGGTTAATAGGATAATACATTTGTGTTAGTGGACTCATTAAGTCCTAGAGTTTGAGACTTAGTTCTGAACCACAATGTAACAATCCCACTAGGTTTTACTAGAATAAAGGGAAAACAAATAAAAAAATATTTACACTAAATAAATTTACAGATTCCATCAAACTAAAACCATAACATAGAAATCTTTGACTAAATACATTAGTTTTAATCTAACCAAAAGCAAGGTCAAGAGCTAATCTATTTAGGTAACCATCACAAGATCAAGTACAATGTCGAATATAAAAATGAATATTGTGTTTATTTCATAAAAGTATATTTAAAAATTCAACCACTGTTATTACAATATTATAATCAACTATTGTAATGGTCAAATATAAAAAAATAGTATAGTTTCAACTTAATACATGCTTAATAATGATTTACAATGATACAAAGCTTCACAGAGCATGTGAGTCTTATCGAACTTGAATCATCCATAAGTAATCATGAGTTTAGTCTTTAGTGAAGCACTGTTGAGGGGAGGGAGAGCATCATCTAAGTGTTTTTTCACACCAACCACAGACCATCGATCCCCCGCATAATCTCCCAACAAGGAAATGGCCCTCCTTTCATGGATGGGTAGATAAAGACAGTGTGAGAATCAAGAGTGATAACTAGAACCCATTTGATGTGAGATAAATATTACATGTATCATATTATAAATAAAATCATTCTAATATGATATCATACAAAACATGTAAACTAAATCAAATAGACGAAATGACAATGTTTAACCATAAACACTACTTTGACCAAAGTTTTCTTATAGTTTTTTGATTTTGAGGATTAGTCAATTTCATACACATGACTCAATCAAATTACACCATATTTACATATTAGTGACACTAATTAAGTAAGTGGAGTCTGTCTCACTCACTTATTTAGGGCCATTAATACCAAATTGGTTCATATATTTAAAAATATTAAAACCAATAGATTTCATATTGAATTTTTCCCTACCAGTAACTTCAATATGTGCTAATACAAGAAAGTCTCAATTGATTGCATTTAATTTGACAAATGCAACATAATAATTCCAAACATCTAATTTATTTAAAGCATAATATCAGCTATATAAACAGATTTTGAAGCAGTCATACCATTCGGGTAAAACTAAGCATCATACTTCAAGTTTTGTTTAAGTATTTACATGCAACTTTTATCTTAATGTTATTCATCCATCTAATATTATTCACAATATTATCCTAAAATCACTTTATTTCCTTATACTAAAAAAGCATCTATAATCTTATTCAAATACTAACCAACATTAATATGGTATGTATTTATTCTCAAATATTACATAGTCAGAAGTTCCTTGATTCCATTATTTTCACATCTAAATTTAGCCTTGATAATTCGAGTAATCAAATGCACCCCAACATCTTGGTTATATAAGATAAGATAAGATAATTATATTAATGTCCAATAAATGACCACAAAAGTAGGTCAATGGGACTGTACAATACAAAACCAAAAGAACAAGCAGGAAGACCCAAAAGGGTCATCTGAAAATAAGAGAAGAAAGAAGAGAGAAGAAGAAGTATGGGCCAAAAGGGACAAGAGAATACAGAAGGAGAGGTGAAGGGCGTTGAAGGGGAGCGAGGCAAAAAAAGAGCCTCACCCCCAACACCATCACCTAGCATCCAACATTGACTAAAAGTAACTCATGATATGCTAGTGCCCAATAGCTGAAACTATGAGAGGTCTGGAATGTCGGTGCCTGAGAGAAAGACAAACCCTCTGCATCCACTTGGAAGACCATGGTCAATGGGGGGGCCTAGTTGAGTGTAATCCTAGAAGCCTTTTGTGTAGGAGGTAGTGTTTTGGGTCCTGACAGATCTGATCTGGGGGTCAGTATTAGTATTAAGATGCCACTTGGTGCCTCTCTCAGAAGGGAGCACTATAAAGAAGGGGGTGATCTGTCTCGTAGATGTCTATCTGGAAGAAGGGTGAAGGGTCACGTCCTAGAGCCTGAGAGCCTCCTATAGATAGAAAGGCATCTCTAATCATAGTATCTAAAGAAAGTTGCAAAAGTCAGATGTTGTTAGAACAAGAAATGGAATATCCCTCTAACCTCATATTAGATGGGGCACCAAAAAATGAAATATTCTTCAGTTTCAACTTCTTAGAGAGAACAAAGCTGGGAAATCCTCTCAGAGCGGTCCATTTGGTTATCATACTCCACATGAAGTTTATGCGATCCAACTCTGAACTGACCTAAGGATATGCAGAGGGTCTACAACTAATTCTGAGAGATATAGGTGGGCTAGATAATAAGCCTATCAGTGACCTCAAGGAAATGTGCAACTTAGAAGGCCATATTTGAACGTAACCCACTTGAAGGGTTGGTCAAAGTGTACTGGATGAACTTTATGTAAATGTCATCTCTGATAATTCTATGTAGATCTTATTTGCTCGATAAGAGATAGGTAGGAGTGTCCAGGGAGTAGTTGTATGGTGGAAGGCGGTCCATCTAGATTCCAAAAGATCTAATAAGATGTGAAACTCTGACGTAACAACATCAGGATCGACCACTATGGTCAAAAAGAGTAATAGCCTCAAAAGAGTGATAGGTGAGGTAGAAGTACCTGTCCCTACCTATGGAAGAGTCTAAAATCCCCTGAATGCAATGTAAAAGCGACACAAGGCTGAAGATAGTCTCTAGTCTAAAAGGATGAGACTTAAATTCAATTAAAATGATATTATGTGGGATGGTCTCTTTGCACCTAATGATGCATATGAGTATGAGGATCTAATCCTGCTCAATTGTAGCCTAGTCAGACTCAAGCAAGGAGGGCCCCCAAACCTCAAAGCCATAAAGAACCATGGGCCTCATAAGGGAATCTGAGAGAGACATCTTAGATAAGATGTCTTGGATAAGATGACAAAAGCAATGTCTCTCTAGTATCGCCAAAGAACCATACCCCTTGTTAACACGGGGTTGAAAGGCAGGCCGAAGACTGAAAAGGGGTCTATAGAACAAAACCTCCAAATAAGTGTAAGTGCAGGTGATCTCAATCTCCTCCCCCTATAGAAGAAATGAAAATCAGAGGTCTTCAACCCATTGAAGACCATAACCTTGGTTTTGCCAAGGTTAATTGTCAGTTGTCTGTGATCACAAAAGAGGGCTAAGGCATCCAACTATCTCTGAAATCCCTCTGTGGAAGAGGTAAGGAAGACCACATCATCTGCAAAAAGGATAATGTAGATCAGAACCTAGTGAAGAAGACAACCATCCCCCTCCTAGATATGGTCCTTGAGAAACTCCTCTAAATCATCGATGTAGATACCAAACAAGGTAGGAGATAGGGGGCAGCCCTTTTTAACCTTGATGATGTTCCTGATGAAGTCAGAGAAACCAGCAGAAGTGTGAAGATGGCTAGAGACATCCTCATACAGGCACATTATGGTGGTGAGAAGAGTTTTAGAAATGTTGATGTCTCTAAGTCTATGAAAAAGAGCTTCCTAAAAACAATAGAAAACTTTGGAAGAGTGGTGGCATGCCTCATCAATAATGGCCCAAAGAGTGAGAATGTGGTCAATGGTCTAGTAAGCAGG
Source organism: Torreya grandis (assembly GCA_037957365.1). NCBI lineage: Eukaryota > Viridiplantae > Streptophyta > Pinopsida > Cupressales > Taxaceae > Torreya > Torreya grandis. The sequence continues at coordinate 5,764,442 of JARHVA010000324.1, forward strand.
TCAAAACCCTGCTTGCCCCTTGGCTCTACAGTGGTACTACTCCAAGAACTCAGAAAGCCGCATGTGGAAGACTGTGGTGTATTGCTTGGAGAATGTCTGGCCCACCATGATTGTCCTGTAGTTATTCAGGTCGAAAGTGGGTCTTGATTTGTGTATGGGATGAATAGTATGGTGGGATTGAGACTTCAAAAAACCTATATAAACCACCTGATTGAAAAGATCCACAAGATAGTTGTTTATAGTGTTAAGCCCATGCTTGAAGAGTCCTGGCTAGAAGCCCTCCTCATCTCTTGCCTTACTGCAATTCATGGCTGAAATGGCCTTCTTAACATTCGTGTAAGTGAAAATATGACAAGTAGAAGGTGGGGGCATAACTTGGATCTTGGCTTGGCTTGGGATGTCATAAAGAGTGGAGGTGTGAGTAAACATGGAGTTGGGATCTAAGTCATGGGGTAAAGAAGAATGACGGGGGAGGATGGTATGCCATAAATGTTTGGGAGAGTCAAGAAGGGATGCGTGGAGCTTACAACATCTTTGGGAGATAAAGGTGCACTTCTTAAGGCAAAGGAGATGGCAGTAATCGAACTTAAGGGATGGGAAGGAGGGGAGGGCATGTCTGAAGACAAAATGGAGTTTTCGGTGAAGAGCTTTGCAATCTTCATCATACCACTAGTTCATGGGGCAGGTCATCTTATTTGGAGTAGTGGGGGTGAAGTGGGAGAAGGAACTCAGGGCTGTGTCATGGATAGCAGAGGAGAGGGTGTTATACATCAAATTTGAAGTAAGGCAAATTGGGGAATAGGGGGAAAAGCTGACAAAGGTGAAAGGAAAAGTTTTTAGGTTCACCCTCATCAAATTTCAAGAAGGCATGGGAAGGACCATGGGAGGGGGTCAGGGCTTACGGGGATTACCTACATGGAAAAGGAAAGTATCGCATGATCAGTAAGAGGAATGCGGGAGACGCACAGATGGTGGATATAAGGAATCAGGTTGGGAGTAGCCATGACATAATCCACCACGCTAGACCTGCACAATGAGGTCTACAGGGAAAGAACTGAGAGTCAAGGAAACATGGAATGCCATTTAGGATCAGTAGATCATGAGATTCCCCCATTTGAAGAAGGTGTTCGCTGTAAGACGTCAAAGGACCTACCATATCCTCTAAATCTCATTAAAAAGGAATCGAGTCTGAATCCACCTCAAAGGTACAAAACACGTCATCAGTCCTATCATGTAAGGGAACCTAGAGGTTTCTAATACGTGCATTGAATTCCCCCAAGATGATGACCTCCTCGATCATTGAATACTAAGAGATCCCAGTAAAGAGGTCAAAGAAGGGGTCCCTGACTGAGCCATTATGAATGGCAAACGATGAGGAAACTAGAGGGAAATAGAAAACCGTAATGAAGATGTCCCTGAGGTGGGTTGAAGTCTGTCTGATCCTAATCCAGAGAAAGTGGGAAAACTCATCCTCTACAATCATAGAAATCTTGCTTCAAAGTGTATCCCTGACCAGGAAAATAACTCTGCCAGATCCTCGAACCCTTCTAGAACTTCAAGTCTCCTATCTACAAACAAAGAGCCAGTGATACCCATTGATGTTCGAGAAAGGGTGAACATGACTTTCATGCATCTCAGTAACAAAGAGGAGGTCTAAAAGACCTAAAGCATCATATATAATACCTGGAGAAGACCAATAGGACCCGTTCTCATTCCAACAAGTAATGGAAATGCCCTTATTTTGATGCCTCTCACAACGAGACTGTCATTTGGGATCGGACCTGGGAACCTAGCCCTAAGGAAAAAAAATCCTAAATCACAATCCTGAGGTTACGAATCACTACCCATTTCCCTGTTTTTCTAGGTGTCATAACTATTTCACGGGATTTCTTGTAACTTGATCTCTAGTGAGGTCTTCATCAAAGAAGGCCTTATTGGGGAGAGAGAATAGTTTACGCTTGGCTCTAAGTGCCCTAAACCTATCATTCATTGATTTGAAGTGGAGAAAAAGGGTGGAGTCCTGTCCAAGCCAAACCCTATCAAGTTGCACCTCTGGTAGCCCCAATTTACCTGTGAGAAAATCTGAAGCGATGGCCAAAGGGTCTGAAGGAGGCGTGGGCAATCCCCTCACCTTGAGATTGAGTTTCCTAGCTTGCTTGGTTCGTTCTTCAATGATTTTATCTTGCACAACTTTTTCTACCGCTGCCAAAGGAGGATGGGTGGTTTTGTCCTTACCCTTCACAACTTGGGTCCAAGTGTTTGTTTGTTTTATGAGATTCTCCTATTGGGTTTTGATTTATGAAATTTCAGCCCATAGTTGATCATTTGCAGTGGTAGATTTGGTGTGTGCAGTGGTGTTAGCCAGTTGTCTCCGTAATGAAATGTTGTCTACCTCAACCTTTTCCATCTGAGAGGTAAGCTCGAATACCTCAGTTCGGAGAGCCTTGTTTGAAGATTCCAAAGTTTCCAGCCTATGGATTAGCTCTTCAATGAGGTTGTGAGAGCTACCTTCCGGTTGTCCATGTTCTTTCTTCCCATTTGTGGAAATTATCCACATTGCAGAAGGGGAGGGAGACATTGTAGGTGGATAAACTGTTTGTATTGCCATCATGGAGATTGGAGCACTGGGAGAATCTCCCAACTAAACACTCTGAATGGGAGGTTTCCTGTGCATAAATCAAGTCGCAGTAAGGATGCGAGGAGGCACCAAGGGAGATGAAAAAATGAAAAGATTTTTTAGGAATATCTCCAAGATCAAAATTGCATTTTTTCCCTCTCTCAAGAAATTCCGCAAGTGCAAATTTGTGAATGGAAAGAAATGAAAATCACTTTTTGGGTCCTCGTTCGTGTTTTTCAAAATGTGTTTGGTTGCATCTACAAATCTCATTGATCTTCATGATTTGAAAGGCTTTTGTGCCCTAATGCAACCACACATGGATAGAGAACCCTGTAGGTTGATGTCATGGAAGAAGGACATGCAAGAAAAGACAAATCAAGCCAAAAATTCAGCAAATCACGACAAGAGGGCACGATAGTGATGAAAAAGAGAAATATAGTCGACGGGATGGAACTGAGAGGACACAAATATCGACAGGAATCATAGTCGATAGGGAGGGCTGAAGAAACAATATAACACGTTTAATTGTCTATCAGTATATGCATATGAATATACAATATACTCATATTAGAGTTATTTGAGTATCTCACACACACACACACACACACACACACACACACATATATACATATAAACACACAACTATATTAAATTCTTTCTCAATTACTAACAAAGACTAATCCTCGATATTTCATCTGCATTATATTTCCATATTCCAACAGACCGTACTCAGTTTATTTCAAATGACACATAGCCTTAAACTAACCCAGTCACATATATATATAATCAGATTTCAATATAAAAATGGATATATTTATTTATATCTCAATAGGCTGTCATAAGTCCTACCGCGGTCTCTTTATAAGAGTGCCAAAATATATATATATATATATATATAATAAGTCTACACAACAGTGATGAATTTTTACCCTTCCTCATACCCATACAAAGTCGAATTTTGTCATTAAAACTAGAGTAAATAACCAGTCAACAGTCATTCACTCACAGTTTAAACACAATATAAACAATTATATTAGTAAATAAAACAACCGTATATTAATTCAATGTATCGACGTACGACTGATTTTTTTAACTGGTGCACACGGATATTCGGATGGCCATGGATACATAGAGCTATGATCACAGTCCTGTCGGACTACCCAAGCAGAAGAAGGGCACCAAGTCCAAAGTCGCCACAGTAAGCTTTCTTACACAAAAATCCCCGGCAAAGTTCTTCGCAGAGAACAAAAATATTGTAGGGTTTGTTAACCCGGGCAAGAGTCTTTACATCACTGTGCGCGAAATGGTGGAAACTGCGCTCGATAAACTTCCGGTCATTGAAGTTACCTTGTTCGGCCTCTTCTCACTCACATCCCTTCGAGCCTCTGTCATGAGCTTCTCCCGCAACTATGACTCTTACGACAGCGACGCCCAGTGTAGTATTTATTCCATCGTTCTACAACTAAAAGACATAAGTGTCGATGTCCGCATACTCGACATCCCCAATCTCGACCTCGTGTCCTTTGTTTCCTGTGGCCTTCATGTCGATGCTGCTTCCCGTGACGCCTCTGTTTCTGCCGACTTCGAACCCTCTGGACAAAGGGGCTTAACCATTGACGAACCCTGGCGTGGTCAGGAGTTTAAGTTTTGAGCCATAGCCAGAAAGGGTTTCGGTAAGGCCGTGCTTCTTATCTCAGATATCTTTGCACAGGCAGAAGCAGGGGTTTCGAGTACACAGATTGTTCGAGGATTTGGTAGTATGCAATCTGGAGGAGAACAAACTTAATGACAGGCTTCAAACAACTAGGGGGTTTGATCTTGGGCAGAGGAGGCAAGACTATTAAAATTCTGCAAAGTAGGACTGGAACTCGTTATCAGTTGTTCTATTTGCAACTGCCTAAGGGAGATACATCTACAAATAGGATTCTTCATTAGACTAGCAATGGCAAACAAGTCTCCATGTCTCTATTAGATCTGGAGAATGCAAGGAAACTCTTTGACAAAATGCCACAAAGAAATGTCTCTATTTGGCCTACGTTTCCTAACATTGAAACTTCAGACTTTGACTGCAAACTATTGACAAATTGCCAGTCCGAAATAATCCTTGGTCAGCTGGAGAGAACAAGAATGGACATCAGATAATGATACGTATCATTCTAGGGAAAACAATTTGCCTTGGGGTTCAGCAGACAGATATGGTGGCTGATCTAAAATAGAGTTTAGAACATGTGGAAGGGATTCCAACAGCACGTTAACGGCTACTATTTGAAGGGAAAAATCTTGAGGATCACTCTCTACTGTCGGGATACAATATAGTTAAGGATTCTACACTTTATATGGTGCTGAGATTACGAGGAGGAGCTGCTGGAGTAGGGATGCCATATTCATCAAAAGCTGGGTCTTTCAAGGAAGCAGTGAAAAAAATAGTTCCTAAACCGATTGTTCAGAAGCCTACAAACGTTTCTAGTGCCTATATAGTGGAACAGGGGGAAGAGGTGCCGACAATGGAGATCAAAGACGAAGAAGTGATTCTTTATAAGTCAAACTTAGAGAAAGAGGCAGTTATATGCAGATTTAATGGTTTTTGCCAAACTATAAAGGCATTGTTTCAATGGGTTTATACCACTTAGTCAAAGCGGTGTGAAATCACTCTTTGTTCTAAAGGTTTTTTCGTTTTTCATTTTTTTGATGAGATAGATTATCAGCGACTCTTTGTGGATGGTCCTTGGTTTTGGGGAATGACCGGACTGTACCTCACTTCTTGGTTTCCGGAATTTGATCCAAATACTCACTCAGTGACCACAATGCCAATGTGGGTGCGGCTCCCCAATCTCCCTATTTATATCATTTATGCCTTCAAAAAGATAGGAGATAGCTTGGGCAAGTTTATCAAAGTTGATGCTAAGAGAATGGGAGTGGGTTTATGCACATTCGCTCACATTTGTGTGGAAATAGATATCAGCAAGGACCTGTTGGACAAAATGGTAATAAGATGTGGGAATCTTCAGCGTATTCAGACACTAGATTTTGAGAATACTTCATTTTGATGTTGTATTTGCAAACTTACCGGACACCTTCAAGTTACCTGTCCACATGGACGAAATCTTCCATTAAAAAAAAGGGGGGTTGAAACCAACATACAAAAGATGGAGCTTTTTGGTGCAAGAGGAAGAGGGGGAAGAAGTTAATAACGCTGAGGAAAAACAACACACCTCAGAACCAAAAAGACATGATATTGGAGAACTTGATGCACATTTGGGGGAATTAGTCACCCCTACATTGGAAGGAGAAGCAGAGTAGAGTATTTCTATGAGGATTATGTCAAATGAGAACCCATCAGGGGGAGTGAAGACGGCTCATGAATCAGAGAATTCAAATTCTGGTAAGGAGATGATGACTATTCCGATGTTGGAATACTTGTCTTCTAAATCACCCATAGTTAATCAGAATACAGAATTGCAAATAATTACAATTGAGCCCTCTCAAGGGGGTGGCAGGGTGTTAAAAAAAAGTAAGGTAAAAAAGGCAAGCTATAGGATTATTTGGAACATATTCCTCGATAACTCCTTGTCTTCAGAGGAAGGGCATGAAAGTTTGATTATTAATTTTTGGTAACCTCTCCTTACTACATTCTTTTTTTCTCCACTTTGTGAAGAGATTTGGTGTCACTTATTATGTTGGGAGTTATTTCTCTCTTTTATTTGACCATTTTTCCCTATAATGCTGAAAAGCATCTGAAGAATGTAATTTCTTATTTTTATTAATATGAAGTTACTATTTTTTTCATATAAAAAAAATATTAATTCAATGTGTGTGTGTGTGTGTGTGTGTGTGTGTGTGTGTGTGTGTGTGTGTGTGTGCATATTAACAGGTCATGGAATCTCGTCCATGTCCCATAATAAATTTGTATATACCTATGTATATTTATACAATAGGGTAGACATTACTTAATACAAACTTCATGAAATGAATCAAACCACTCATATTATTATTCTATTTGGAATGGAATTATATCAACTGAAATGACTTACAAGTATTTCTAACTCATAGCTAGGGTTTAAAGTTTTCTTGTTCCTTTTTCATCTCAGTTCAATTTTTCAAACCCAATCATGCCCTAATTTGGGTGTATGCTACAAAATATGACCCGTTTTAAACATACATCATCCCAATATCTTTTTATAATGAAATAAAATGATTCAATAATGATTGTTTAATAGACTGAACATAACCTTAAATACCCAATCATGCCTAACTCATTTTAGTGTTACATAATCATAACCCGATTTATACATACAAACAACCCAGTATATCTTTTTTTCTATAATGAAAGAAATGATTTATTGTGAGCCTAAACCGAAAACTAGATTTCTATTTAAACTCAAACTATCAAATCCGTGTATTCATAAATTTACCCTGGGTATCTATGGCAGGGTTATCTACTTTTAAAATCTCAATTGAAATTGTTTACACAGCTAATTCTAAAACTACCCTATTCTGCTAGTCTTTATTTACTAGACATAATTTTCACATTGAAACTCAGTTAATAAATTTTGGCAACATAATTTAGAATTCATAACCGTTTGACTAAGGTTTATAAAGTATTATACTTAGCTCTGTGGATCGCTGAGCCATCCCTAGTGTAAGGTATATAATCTTAGTTTTCTACAATTTCTCATCAATAAAAAATGAAAAACCTAATCAATAAAAATTTACCAGTCTGTTGATTTAATTCATACAACATTAAATACAAATTTAACTAACAAAAACCCCTACCTGGTAAAGAAGATCTCGGCTATGCCCAACTGGTAATGCCCTTCTAAATCTTCCTCGAACCCCTTTTTCTTTCTCTTTCTCTTTTTCATTCATCCATCATGTGTATATGCAAGTATAATTTCCCCATCTTATTCTCTTGCATTTTATTTTCCTACTAACAAACCCCAAAATACCTCCACCAAATTGAATGTGAGTTCGGTGAAAAGAGTCCATGCAACCCAAAATTGAAGTGTTTATTTAGAAAAGTGGCTCAAATAGCTCAAGTTAATGCCAAATAAGCCCTAAATTTGTCAACCTTTTTTAATTAAAATAATCATTTTAAGCTTTATGAACATTAACAATCACTTCCCCAAAATCATTTTAACATTATAATTATTAACATTGACTTGGCAAAATAATCATGTCTAAATTAATTTATAACCACACCTTGATAACTAGTCAAATTAATAATTATCTAACAAACAAAGTAATTTAGTTCCCTTCTTTTCCTATAGCAATGTAATTGTTATAAAACACTTTCCCCACACTCTTAAAGGTAATAATTGTTCAAGGAAGGAAAGAAGGTTTTTAGAATTAATCACACACACATCCTAAAGACATCAGCAAGGACATATAAAAGATCCCAAAGCACGCGTTATGGAAACATAATCATATGGAATAAGCTAAGTAGATGACATACAAGAATTTCAATCTTGCAATTACAAATCATACAATTGGATTCAAATGCATCACCCATAATAACAACTAAAAGTAATTACAAGCTATTTAAATCAAACAATGACTAATAGCATATTCTACTATTTGCGATGTGTGTAGGGTTCTCAATTTTCACTCTATCATACCCCAACTGCCTCCATCTACTCCACCCTCTCTAATGATGCTTTGCCTCCGTCATAGTCTGAGAGACGGACTCTATCATGCATCTACCTCAGAACATCAAAGGTAGTTAGCCTAAATCAATATAAAATCCATAATATGTTGTAATGAACTAAATAATCATGGTCATCATGTACATAACATAAAAGTACAGTCACTCAACAAGTTAATGATCATGCAAATAAGCAACATATAATTGTCCATACATCAGTATGTAAAATCCAACTTATCAAATTAGTAATTAGCCAAAAAATAACCATAAAATCCATAAATTAATAGGTTATCAAGTCTACAGCAGAATCAAGATGTAATAGCTAACTTTTATTTTGAAATGTGTGACTTTCAAGGCACAATTTCCTCAACTCAAAATGGGGGCATTTTGGTGGGTTTTTCATATATGAGATATGCCTCTTCAAGAGCAAAAATTAGTTTTAAGCACAAAATACAATTTTAAAATTTTCAAAAATGTTTGAAATTAATCATTGGCACAAATTATGGGGGGCATATGTCATGCATATGCATTTACATTACAAGATCAAAGTATAAATTCATATAGTTTTGAGTGCATGATACATGTTCATGCACAAGTTTCAAATAGAAATTATAAATTGCATCTATATACAATTACAAATTCTACAATTATCAATGGGGGAATAACACAGATTCATGCACACTATGTTATTTTTTAAAATTCAAGTAGGCATGATATAAATTCATACCATGATTTCAATATAAAAGCCATCTACAATGGTTGATTGAGTTAAAGTGCATAATGCATGTTGGGTGAATATTTTGTCGACCAGCTAACTGGTGAGCAAAATAGGTCTCTTCACCACAGCATAGGAAGATTGGTCATCCAATGTTGCAGTTTTAACACATCCAAAGGGAACAAATCTCTCCTCTCATCAAGGGGAGGTTCCCTATAGGTATAAAGGTGCTATATACTAAATATATAAGCATAAAGTAACACTCAGGGGTAGGATAAACCATCCATTTCTCTTCTTTCAGAGATGATGCTCACAGCTCAAAGGAGAAATCCTGGGTGATTGGTGAAAGTGCTTCTCTTCTTTCAGAAATAACATCCAACCAAGATCCAGATCCCTTTCTGGATAGTAGAAATCCTGGTGAAAACATAGAAGGCACTTCTCTTCTTTCAGAAGTGCTTGTTCTTGCAAACAACATGAATCTTTCTGGTAACAAGTGACTGATAACCGGGTACAGAGTAACCAACAATCTAAAATGTAGCACAAAGTCTCTACCTTGACTGCCCAAGAGTGAGGTACGAAGAACAATGGGGGCACAAAGTCGTCTTAAGGTCCTTTACACAGAAACAAAAAATAAACACACACTGAAGACAACTATGGCAGCACAAAGTCTAAAAGTAGTTGGCTTCAGGACACCTTCCTTATCACTTCCACTAGCTCTGCTTGTTAAATTTCATAAACAAGAATACATTCAGGAAATAGACATAAGAACAATCTCCTAGAATGACACAAGCTATAACAACACAAAGTCTGAAAGTAACTTGCTTTCTGATTCAAACAAAGAAATATGATAAACAATTTGAGCTCAAAGTCTCAGTGATGCCTTTCAATTTGGGTAGAGTTTTGCTTCTGGTAAAGGGAAGATCACCTTTGCATCAAATGAGATATTACAATATATAGAGGCCAAGAGAGGCTTGGCACTTTATCCCATGGAGTGACCCATGCTAGGCAATTAATGCCTTGGATGCATTCTTGGTTCTGTCAGGAAGGGCCATGCTAGAGCAGGGTGGCTACCTTAACTGTGGCATGTTGATTCATCATTAGTGTCTTCTCTCAAGTCTGAATCACTCATTTCATTATCTACTACCCACGCATCTATCCATGTTGCCTTTACTCCAAAGGGGACAAACAGGCTGCACTTTCAATGCTTGCAGGCCCCAAATATCTACCTAGTGAACTGCTCCACCTACCAAGAAAAACTCCCACTGAGATTTCCCTCCTTGCCTCTTCTTCTATTTGGCCCCAACCTTAGGATTTTTTGAATGCATTGGGTCTGTGATTTAAGTATGCAAAAACCAACAGACACTGCATTGCAACAAATTTGATGTTTGTGGGCTTGTCATTCTTCTTAGCAACTCTCTCGTGTCTTTCTTGCTTGCTATGACCACTTTCCGCATGTGACACCATCGAGGACACATGGTGGCATCTGTAGTTTTGAAATAAGCTCATTGAAATAAGCTTTGAAACTTGTTAGAGACTATTGGCACGGATGCAGACACTTGGCAGCTTTCGCTGCACTGGGAAAAAAATGTGGTGAGTTTCACTACATTAAAATTGGTTAGACTCTGTTGTCTCGGCATGCGCCACTTGGAAGCTTCCGCTATGCTTTGAGGCTTGATCCTTTTCGAAGGGAATGTGCCCTTCGAGATCTTGAACCGGGTCCATTTCTGAGTGTCGAGTGTCCCCCTACAAGGGTACCAACCCTTCAGGATCATCTGGGTGGCCTTCAGGCTTTAGTTTCTTTGGTTAGGCTCGACCCTTTATTTCCTTTGGAAAAAATACCTAAAGGAATTCCTTGGCTCTACATCTCTATGTTGGGAGTGTCCCATTCTTGACATGTGGTGCCTTCCACTTTTCTTAACAAGTGATACTTGGCATCTTCCGCTGGAATAATCGAGGATACGTGGAAGCATCCATCAATTTTTAGAAACCTTTGAGAGTCCCATGAGAGGTGACAAGTGGTCGCTTATGCTAAAGTTTGGTAACTTGCTTGAGGTCTGCCACAGCTCTTATGAAACAAAGGAAGAAACTGTGGAAGGAAGGAGTTACAGTCATTGACACTTGGCACCTTCTATCGCTTTTAAGTAGAGACACGTAACGTCTTCTATTGAATCTTATTACAACCTTCCACTGGTGACACTCGGCACTTCTCACTTTCAAGCTTTTATGACATCATAGAAACATTTGGGGTTCACTTGGGTTCTCGTGGATGATGACACTTGTCAGCCTCCACTGATCTCTGCAAGGGACACATGGCACGATCTGCTAATCTTAGAAAAATATATTGAAGCCTTTTGTGGTTGCCACTTGTCACCCTCTATAGAACTCTAAGAGAAGCTTTATCAAAAGAAGCCTTACAACTTATAAGAAAATTGAGAAGCACATGCTGACACTTGTCGCATTTAGCTTCATTTTAGTCATTCGCTTGGGACACACCATGGTCATTATTCAATATAGTGAAACGAAAGGAAGGAACTGTGGACGCTGACATGTGGCAATTTCTGACGAGCTTCATCAAGGACCCGAGGTGACTTTCAAGGCTTTTTAAGAACAAGGCATAATGGGGCTTGGCCGACAACACTTGGCAACATCCACTGGATTTTGAGAGAAGCTTTAGGAAAATTTTGAATTTGACGTCCGTGGGGACGTCACTGGTTGCTTAGCGCTTCTTTCCTATAGAGTTCATAGAAACTTGTGGAGTCCGTAGAAATGTATCTACAAGGTCCTTTAGTTGAAAAAGCCTAAATAATGAAGAATTTGAATGCTTAGAATAATTTTCGAGAAGGGAATAGACAATTTTGGTCTGCATAGGATCAAAATAGTCACATGTTGTCCCAAAAATGAGAAGTCATTTTTTGGGGACAACAACTAGCTCTAGTTGGGGAACTTCCTTCAGATGAAAGCTTGGAACAGCTAAGGGGAGTAGAAACCAAAATCTCGAGTGCCTTGAAGTGTGCCATTGGGATATAGAGTCATGCTACCCAAAAAGAAAGGCTTCAAAAGAAACAAACAAACAACACAAAGCATAAACAAAAACTATACAAATATACATATGTACAGGTGAACTTATCTAATACTTCAAAAATTGAACTAATTCAGATGTTGCTCATCGTGAAACAAAGAAAAGGGGATGCCATCTTGATAAACCAGTAGGAAACCATTTTGTCCTTAGAAACGGTGACGGGCAAATGGAACTCTCAACCAGGAAACCAATTTTCTGCGTCTTCCTCTTGGCTCTTTCTTCTTCTTACCTCATGGAAGGATGTGGTCTTCAATCTAAAAACTATAACTCCTTGCTCTCTTGGTGAAGAGTTCCTTTTGCTAACTTTGGAGTACAGCAGTATGGTCCACCACCATAACTTGTTGTTCTACTAGTCCAGTCCAGCACATGCTTTGATTATCAACACCAAACTCCTTACAAACCATCAGCTCAGCATCTCCTTTGGTTTGAAGGAGTTTGATATCTTCATCTTGAGTTGTCTTCAATTTGAGCAATAGAAATTCACATCTAGCTGTGTTGTTGGGGTTGCTGAACTGTAACTTACATGAAGGAAAAATATCTCTTTGAGGAGATATCAACACAATCTCGGCACCAGCATTAGTGGAAGAGTCGCTAACATCAGACTCCAAGATCCAAGCATCATCAGAAGCTGATCTTCTATCAGATTTCTCTTCATTGGAGATGGAAGATCCTTCTTCATTTGTATTGTGCCCTACAAATTCTTCTGATGTCTTATTTGGATCAAATCCTGGATTGCCAGCTATGGGACTTTCATCAGCTGAGACATGAGCATCCTCTGTGGTCAAAAAGTAATTACCCCTGCCTGAAGGCTCAAATAGAATTTAAGCTACAAGGGCTGACATTTGGGTGACCATAATTTTTGCCTTAGACAGGTACACACTTAGTTCTCCACCAATGTTTAACTGCTCAAGATTGGCTTGTAGGAATCTGAATTCAGTCACTTGAATTTTAGATTTTTTGACATAATCAATTATGTCAGATTACTAAAATAGACTTGGAAGAGGGGATGGGATTTCATCTTTTTGGTTTTTGGGAGGGGGATGACTGATCTGCGAAGTTGAAGCAGAAGGTGCAGAGATGTTTGATGTACTTACCTTTCTGGAAATCATTGGGTCCTTTGGCTGGAAAGGTAGAGGGGTTCTCTGCTTAGCAATTGAAATTGTTGGTTGGGGTCACTCCTCTATCTTTTCTTTGTCAGCCTGTTGGGCTGACTGATTCTTGGACCAGGTGAATACTGCGTATGATCCTTCAACTGCTTCATCTTCACTTCTAGGTTCATCCTGGTAATTCAAGAAACCAATGTAGGAGTCACCAACTGATTCTTCTTGATCCTCCGTGAAGAGATAAACATCATTTTCTTGTTCAAACTCACGTTGGAAAGAGAAAGCATGTTCTGATTCCAAATAGCCAACTAATGAGTTGGTTGGAGGTGCTTCAAGGGCAAGGTTCCTCTATGGGGGAGGAAGACGATTTGGTTGCCCTTGACTTCTGGCAGTGTTGCCTTGATATGGCTGATTGGGTAATGTCCTCCTTGGTACATCTCTATATAAAGGAGCAGAAGACATACCTTGTGCCATTTTCTTTTTCAAGGCTAGTAATTCATCTGCCAACTTTTGCACCATTTGATCAGTGGTGGCTATGGGTGAGTATTCAAAAGATGAAGAGGGTTTACCTCTATTAGGATCTCTCTTTATCTTTCCTACCAAGATAAGGTCATCTTCAACCTCAATAGCCAAGTCCTAAGCAACAACAAGTTCTATATGGCCAGCACGCTTCAACAAAAAACTCACTTCAGGTAGCTGTGAGTTGATGAAGAAGCATTTGAAGTTTTCAAGTGTTGGCTGAGCAATTGCAAGAATTTTGTTTCTCAGATTGTCAAACTTGGCAATGAAATCCCTCATAGGCTCATGAGGCTCTTTCTTCATTTGGGTGAGCTAGGCTAGCAAGGCATGGGCATCCTCTACAGACTTGAACCTTGCTTCAAACTTGGCTTTTAGGGTATTCCAGTCTATCACTGATCAAGCCTGCAGATGGTAAAACCACTCTGCAGTAGCACCTTGTAGGGTCTCCACAAAAATCCTAACTTCCACGTCTTCAAACTCCACCCCTATCACACCACAAGCTATGCTAAAGGGTGTAATGTGTTCATCCAGGTGAACTCTCCCATCTCCAAAGAATTTTGGGAAGTTCTTTCTTGAGCTACATGGAAGTTCATGCATAGGTGGAGTCAAGTTGAGTGGGCCAAATGAGTTACCCCAGGGGCCTTGAACTGCCATGATTTAATTATAAAAAATAGGGATAACAAATCTAGGTGGAGTGGCCAAATTACAGAACAAAAATGGAAAAGAATTGGCCCTGCTTCAGCTTGAGGCTTGAGGCTTGAAGCTTCAAACTATGCACTCTTTTCCAACAGCTCTGGTTTTGCAGACTAGATAAAATAATAGAGATGGAGGAAAATGGTAAGGCTATAATGATAATGGTTAAGACATAGAATGGAGTCACCAGAGTCTATAATGGATAAGGGTAGGGACTACTTCAATCTGAAACTTAAGGCTTCAGACTACACGTTCATCCCCAACAGTCGCCAAAAAATTGTTGGGTGAATATTTTGTCGACCAGCTAACTGGTGAGAAAAATAGGTCTCTTCACCATAGCATAGAAAGATTGGTCATCCAATGTTGTAGGTTTACCACATCCAAAGGGGACAAATCTCTCCTCTCATCAAGGGGAGGTTCCCTATAGGTATAAATGTGTTATATACTATATATATAAGCAGAAAGTAACACTCAAGGGTAGGATATACCATCCATCTCTCTTCTTTCAGAGATGATGCTCACAGCTCAAAGGAGAGATCCTGGGTGATTGGTTACAGTGCTTCTCTTTTTTTAGAAGTAACATCCAACCAAGAGCCAGATCCCTTCCCAGATAGTAGAAATCTTGGTGAAAACATAAAAGGCACTTCCCTTCTTTCAGAAGTGCTTGTTCTTGTAAACAACAGGAATATTTCTGGTAATAAGTGACTGATAATTGGGTATAGAGGAACTAGCAATCTAAAATTTAGCACAAAGTCTCTACCTTGACTGCCCAAGAGTGAGGTATGAAGAACAATGGGGGCACAAAGTCATCGCAAGGTCCTTTACACTGAAACATAAAATAAACACACACTAAAGACAACTATGGCAGCATAAAGCCTGAAAGTAGTTGGCTTCAGGACACCTTCCTTATCACTTCCACTAGCTCTACTTGTTAAATTACATAAACAAGAATACATTCATGAAATAGACATAAGAACAATCTCCTAGAATGACACAAGCTATAACAGCATAAAGTCTGAAAGTAACTTGCTTTCTGATTCAAGCAAAAAAATATTATAAACAATCTGAGCTCAAAGTCTCAATTATGCCTTTCAATTTGGTTAGAGTTTTGCTCCTAGTAAAAGGAAGATCAACTTTGCATCAAATTAGAGATTACAATATATAGAGGCCAAGAGAGGCTTGGCACTTTGTCCCATGGAGTGACCCATGCTAGGCAATTAATGCCTTAGATGCATTCTTGGTTCTGTCAGGAAGGGTCATGCTGGAGCAGGGTGGCTACCTTAACTGTGGCATGTTGATTCATCTTTAGTGTCTTCTTCTAAGCTTGAATCACTCATTTCATTATCTACTACCCACGCAGCTGTCCATGTTGCCTTTACTCCAAAGGGGACAAACAGGCTGCGCTTTCAATGCTTGCAGGTCCCAAATATCTACCTGGTGAACTACTCCACCTACCGAGAAAAAATCCCACTGAGATTACCCTCCTTGCCTCTTCTTCCATTTGGCCCTAGCCTTAGGATTTTTTGAATGCATTGGGTCCACGATTTAAGTCTACAAAAACCAACAGACACTTCATTGCAACAAATTTGACGTTTGTGAGCATGTCATTCTTCTTAGCAACTCTTTCGTGTCTTTCTCACTTGCTATGACCACTTTCTGCTTGTGACACTATCGAGGACATGTGGCAGCATCTGTAGTTTTGAAATAAGCTCATCAGAATAAGCTTTGAAACTTGTTAGAGATTGTTGGCGTGAATGCAGACACTTGGCAGCTTCCACTACACTAAGATGAAAAATGTGGTGAGTTTTGCTACATTAAAATTGGTTAGAGGTTGTTGTCTCATCATGCACCACTTGGTAGCTTTCACTGTGCTTTGAGGCTTGACCCTTTTTGAAGGGTATGTGCCCTTCAAGATCTTGAACTGGGTCCATTTTTGAGTGTCAAGTGTCCCCCCACAAGGGTACTATAGTGTTAAAAATACTCTACATTTCATTTTGATTTTTAGTAGCGCATGATTCAAATCGTTGTCCCCGTATAATTTGGTTCGAGACGGTGAAGTTTTGAAATAGAGCACGGGCTCTATTTTTATTTTGTTTCATTTTGTCTAAGTGTCAAAATCAAGTGGAAGATGCCAAGTGTCATCATCTGAGGCATCCTTTGAAAAGTGAAAACTGCCAAGTGTCATCCTCCGAGGCACCTTTCATATTTTCTATGAGTTGGTCAGAATGTGCCACGTATCTCATAGCGACTCAACGAAATGCACCAAGTGTCAGCATCTACATTTTCATATCGGCACCTGCATTTCATCTCTTTTTAGTGAAAGCTTTTAACAAGCTAAGTATCAGGATCAGGCAAAAAGTCCCAAGTGGCAATCATGGAAGGTCTCAATTTTTCTTTTCTAAAAGCGATGAAAGACGCCACATACCCCAGCAGAAGAGAGCGAAAGCCACCACGTGTCGTGATCTGAATTATCTTAATTTTGCTTCACTGATATAGCAAAGACTGTGTTGGGTCTTAAGTGTTGTTTTTGAGGCAAGCAGAAGCCGCTAGGTGTCGCTGTCTGTGTAAATATGAAATGAGATCCATTTGTTTCTATGATATAAATAGAGTAAAGCAAAGACTGCCACGTGTCATCTTCCACAGGTTTATAAAAGGTAGCTAAAAGAAGTGGAGACCACCATGTAACCCCAGATGAGTAAAGCATAGATTGCCATGTGTCTTTTGTTGAAGCAACAGAGTTTGCCACCTGTCCCTGTGCTCCTTTTAAAAGTTACTCAGGTAAGACATGCTGTGAGTCTTATTTTCTTTTAAAATGTTGAAGTTTTGAGGAAGCGGATGGTGATAGGTGTCAAAGACAGAACGCTCATAAGCAAAGATACAAAAAGAGTATAAGTTAAGCGGAAAGTGCTGCGTGTCTTCGATAGGTGCTGCAAAACCCGACAAGTGTTGTCCTTTGGTGTATCCTAAAGTAATAAGAAGGCTTTCAAGAAATTGGCTAAATGTGACTTAGCATTTAAAAGAAGGGAGCATCCTACAATCTGTTTCCACCAATGAACTGCCAGAAGACAAAGCATTTTAGAATCTATAAAATATCTTTTGTTAGACACTTCCAATTCTGTTAGATTTCGGCTGGGCTGTTAGATTGGGAATAAGCAGACAATCTGGAGTGAATCCAAGGCTATAAATCAGGGTGCAGAGATCACTAGAGGAAAGGAGATATGAGAGAGAATTTTTTGAAGAGAATTATTGTAAAGAGTTTAGACTTTCTAGAGCTGTGACTAGGAATATCATTTGCTTTTGTTCTATCTTCTTAAGGTTGGAAGGTTTATGTAATTGTGCGTGTTTTTGTGCCTCTTATGCGACTAGAATATTAATGAGAAGATTGAATCCTATGCCTTTGTTGACATTTTCTGTATCACTGCAAAAGTATTCTATGTTGTGAGCCTCTGTTTCTATTGTTTCCATCTTTTACATTGATCATGCAATTGTTTGCTCTTAAATTTAAATGAATCCTACATATAGTTTCACTGTGCTCAGGATTAAGGTCGAATTACATTCAGGCGCATCACCATAGTTAGATTTTCTTTCTTGCATTTGTGATTCTGTTAAAATTCATGTCCCTTTTCCTAGTATACACTTGATTTAAAGAAGAACCAGCTTCTCTAAAATCTGGAGGTTGTTTCAAGTCGCGCGTCCCACATCTTGAAATTTCCCATTGTTGGTGTTTATTACAAAGCACAATTTTAAATCATCAACAGGTACCAACCCTTCGAGATCATCTGGGTGGCCTTCGGGCTTTAGTTTCTTTGGTTAGGCTCGACCCTTTATTTCCTTTAGACAAAATACCTGAAGGAATTCCTTGGCTCTGCATCTCTGTGTTGGGAGTGTCCCATTCTTGACATGCAGCACCTTTCACTTCTTTTAACAAGTGATACTTGGCGTCTTCCACCGGAACAATCAAGGATACATGGAAGCATCCACCAATTTTTAGAAATCTTTGAGAGTCCCATGAGAGGTGACAAGTGACAGCTTCTATTGTAGCTTGGTAACTCACCTGGGGTCCGCCACAGCCCTTATGAAACAAAGGAAGAAATTGTGGAAGGAAGGAGTTGCGGTCATTGACACTTAGCACCTTTCACCACTTTTAACCAGAGACACGTGACATCTTCCGTTGAATCTTATTGCAACCTTCTGCTAGTGACACTCGGCACTTCTCACTTTCAAGCTTTTGTGACATCATAGAAATGTTTGGGTTTCACTTGGGTTCTCGCAGATGATGACACTTGTTAGCCTTCGTTGATCTCTGCAAGGGACACGTGGCATGATCTGCTACTCTTAGAAAAACATATTGAAGCCTTCTGTGGTTGCCACTTCTCACCCTCCATGGAACTCTGAGAGAAGCTTTATCGAAAGAAGCCTTGCAACTTATAAGAAACTTGAGAAGCAAATGCTGACACTTGTCGCATTTCACTTCATTTTAGTTATTCACCTAGGGCCCACCATGGTCATTATTCAATATAGTGAAACGGAAGCAAGGAACTGTAGACGTTGACACATGGTAGCTTTTGATGAGCTTCATCAAGGACTCGAGGTGACTTTTGAGGCTTTTTAGGAACAAGGCATAATGGGGCTCGACTGACAACACTCAGCAGAATCCGTTGGATTCTGAGAGAAGCTTTAGGAGAAACTTGAATTCGACGTCTACGGGGATGTCACCAGTTGCTTGGCACTTCTTTCCTGCAGAGTTCATAGAAACTTGTGGAGTCCATAAAAATGCATCTGCAGGGTCCCTTAGCTGAAAAAGCTTAAATAATGAAGAATTTGAATGCTCAAAATAATTTTCAAGAAGGGAAGAGACAATTTTGGTCTGCGCAAGATCAAAATAGTCACATGTTGTCCCAAAAATGAGAAGCCATTTTTTGGGGACAACAATGCATAACTTAGAGGTTCAACATCATCTAACATTATGTCTATAAATCTATTATGGATTCAATCTACTTCACTTTTTGGGGTTACAACAAAGACCAACAAAATAAATTGAGGTATATATGTCCCTCAATGGGTTTTATTTTCTATAGAAATTCAATTCAATTTGGAGCTTGATCACCTTCAAATCCCCCATTAGTTTAGCTAAGGAACCAACCTCTTTAAGTACTTCATAGGAAGCGCCAACTCTCTAATTCTTCAAGGAAGAATCATCTCTAAGAAAAATTATAAGAGCAACATGGGTTTCACACATAAAGGTGTACTCCTTCCTTGTTCTTGTCAATATTTTCAAATTCAAGTTATATTTTAATTTTTTAGTTTCACATACAAGCATTAACTACTTTTACATCGTTGCATGATTTTTCATGGAACACCTTACATGATTTGGAGCTTCTCTCAAAGGCAAAGTGTGTTGTACATACTTATGTATATCTCTCCTTTACTCTAGCAATTTAATTTTTAGACTAAAGGGGATGTAAATTTAGTCACTTAAATTTAGTCATGAATATTTGATGATGTCAGTTTTAGCCCTATTTCACCTTAATTGACTTGAGCACTTAATTTGGAGCTATTTCACTACCTCACTCTATCGTAAACACCTTTGTTGAACTATTTTTTTCTAATTTTCTATATATTGCCTAAATAAATGTTCTAACTACTAAAACACCCCTGAGCATCTACATGGATAGATCCAAACCTGCAAGTTGCACATTTCCCTAAAGGACAAAAACCTCTAGTAGGGGATAATAGTGGAAAATGTTCTTGTCCCATATGGGATGTTTCTATCATTTGTCTTTTAATAGACATTTTTAAAATTTGAACCGTCCCTTACCTTCTGATATGTGTTTTTAGGATAT
The DNA here is from genome assembly GCA_037957365.1 of Torreya grandis. Lineage (NCBI taxonomy): Eukaryota > Viridiplantae > Streptophyta > Pinopsida > Cupressales > Taxaceae > Torreya > Torreya grandis. Next base: position 5,784,652 of record JARHVA010000324.1, read on the forward strand.
TTAGCATAAGGTTTTTCCTTTTGGATTGATATAAAGGCATACTTAAATCACCTATTCTACCATTTGGCAATTTCAATATAGAAGTACATTTACACTACCTCACATTGACCAAAGCTTCCTTATTCTTCCCAATTCTGATTCTAACCATTTGAAGTAGTTCTCAGCTAAGTCAAAACCTTATTTTATCTAAGTTAAAGTAAAACATGATCGAGTATTCAAGTCATATCTAGATGCATTCGAATATTCAAAGGAAACCAATTACACAAAACACTCTAAGTGGGAGAACTATGTGAGATTGAATTTCATCCTTAGATTATTGGATATGTAGGCATCATTCAATCATCATAAGGGTGATTGGGGTCAGCACAATGCATTACACTTCACTATTTTTTTATTAATAGGTTTTCAGTTATTATAAGCCCTATTAGGGTTTCAACTTTGAATAAGTCATTTTTAACTCTTTTTCACACACTTGAAAGTCAAATTTATGCATAAAGACCTAATTTAAGTTATCATAAATGATCATGACCTGACTTCTTAATTTTATGGAAAGGATAAGATTGACCAACTCAGGACTATAGACATAGTCGATCTTGTCCCAAGTTGGATGTTTTTTTCCTTATTCATTATTAGTCACACCCCAAGGAACTTGCAAAATTAATCCACATTATTATGTTTCGGCCTTCTATCAGCGTCATGTAATTAGATTTCAAATAGAAATAACTAGGTTTGCCATTTCGTTTGTAGTTAGTTTGCTTTCTTTTGATTGCACTTTTTCAAACTCAGTATTTTGCTTTCATTTTTCTTGTCACAAGTTACTTTACAACATTCTAATTTATTCCATTCAACTTATTTGAATCAGGATTAATTCAAAATTTTATAAAATAATGCCCTGCATTCCATATTTTACATACATGCATTGATTGATACATACATTATTATGATGACATATTCTCTACATGATGAAATGATATTACATGATGTTATCTTATACATGGCATGACACAATTCATTATTCTCTTGAGATGAGTGACTTATATGATACATCCCTCATCTTAAAAGGAGGGCATTACAATGGGCTTGTTTTAGAGACATAAGGCCTCCATGAGCAGAAAATCAAAGCACAATACAAGCACATATTTTAGAGAGTCATATGGTTTAAATATTAGATTGTTTTAGATGTATGAAAAACATTGGCACATTAATATAGAGTACAAGGGAATAATCTATGCATATGCATTTACTAAAAAAAACTTGAACATAAATTCATACACACTTAGGTGCATATGCATAATAGTTAACTAGAATATAATTTTAGGTTTTTACATACACATACATTTGGGATACAGGGTCTCAAATTTAGCATGTATATTCAAGGGGATTGATATTTTTTCAAGCACATACACACAACACATTTATGGTTGAATGTAAAATGGTTGTCATTCCATTTCATACTTATCAAACCTGTAGACATGATGTAGGCATGAACATTGTTCATTCTTTTTTTATCATTCTTTTTTATTTTAACATGAATTGAACTTGATTGAGATTGATTGAAACATTACTTTTAAATATACAATCCATATAGAATAGGTGATTCATTTTCAATTGAACCTTCCCTGATCAATTCTCTCATTTGCCTATGTAGTGATCTCTTAGATTTAAACCTACCTGCATGCTTCTCTCTATATTTTTCCTGCATGGTTATTTGGGTTAGTACATTGTGTACTTTTCCCCACATTCATGAGGGTTGAGGCATGTTACCTTCTTAACTCATGATCCTGCATAGTTACACAAGTTTGGAGAATGATAACCTAACTCTCTAATGTTTCAACAAGGAAACATCATCTCCAATAAGTTGCAAGGCCAACATGGATTTCACCTACATATAGGTGTACTCTAACCCTTGATATTTTAATTATCAATTTTAGACTTCAAATATGGACATTGAATAATTAATTTTTATTGTAAATTTGCACGGAGTAAAGATATACATTTGAATCCATTTCCCAAAAGGAAAAGTGTGTTATACACAATCAAGTACAATTTATCCTTTTACTCTAGCAATTACATTAATATAATAAAATGGGGTATTTGTAGATACTAAAATTTGGTCTTTAATATTTGAAAATGAAAAGCTTGACACACATTTCTCACACATGACTTGAGCACTGAAACAGGTCCAAATTCATAATCCTCTTGTACTTACACGTTATCTTATGAAAAAACCCGTTTGTTCTATTGTTATACACCTACATGTTCCAAATTATCTATTTCAAACCTACTAAATATCTTTCACAAACATTTTTAGACTCTAAAAATAATCCACCTATTCACAGATCAATTTTGAATATTATAGTTGTTATCTCTGGTCAATAACGATCAACACTAGTTGAAACCAACCTGCTCCCAACAACAACTATTTTATAAAATCAAACCCATCCTTGTGGTTAGCCTATAATCATAGTGGTGTGAGAAATTTTTCAAATGGATCCATATATAAAAAAATCAAAGTCTCATTCAAAAGGACCCGATACTTATTTGATATACATCTATACATTATTGCACAATGAGCAAATATACCACACTGAGTAAATCTACCACATTCTTCCCATTTAGCATACCTATCACTAGGATCAGTCATAGGCTAAGTCTAAAGCACTCAAAATATAAGTTAAATCAATTGTTATCAAGTACCAAATCCAATCATTAGTTACATACACATAACAAAGGAACATAATTTCACAGTCACACTAGGTGGGAGAACTACGTGTGGCTTGATTTTCCTCCTTGGAATATTGGATACATAGAAAACAACTAATCATCAGGTGAATTTGACTTGGGTTAGCTCAATTTATTAAACTTCTCCCATTTATATAGGTTCCTATCCTTCACAAGTACATATATGGTTTTCAATAAAAATGAGGTTGATTTCTAGATCTGCACACATCACTAGGGTTTGGGATCACAAACATAGAGCAAGCAAAGATAGTCACACATGGTCATATAGACATTGTGTTACACTTATGCATGGGTTAGTATCAACTAATAGGTCAATATTGACTAGTGATACTGACCTTATCCTATGAAACCAAACCCAATGCAGGCAATAAATTAGTTCCTTGAATGAACAAACCAAAAGCATGCTTATCCTTGATTTTCACTTCTAGAATATAGTCACTGTCAAATAGTCAGCCGTAAAATCTAGGTATCATGATCTTGTTATTAATTTTAATATTCAACACATTTCCTTATCAAATTGTAAGAATAAATTGTCAATCATTTACATTCTAATGTATACTTGAATGTCATATCTATTGATTTGAATTCTATTTCAAAGTTTTATCTTAATTAGATTAATCTTTACCATTAATCCTAATTATGTTAAAACACTTGATAATGGTATAGGGCATGTACCAAAGTGAATAAATCTTGTGGTAAGTTCCTATTAGTTATTCCTTCTACTAGTTAGTGAGACTTAATCACCAACTTTAAAGGTGTGTGGTGTCTGATGCTTGTCATGGCACTGCTTGTACTTAGCATTAGCCTGTTGCAAAATTATTTTCACTTCTTGTTGAATGTACTCCATGAACTGAACAATTTTGTCAACTTCCTTTTGATTTGAATATTTTTCTATTGTTTATGGTAGATTAAGATAAGTTACATCAATGGGTGCCATAGGTTGGAAACCTAAACAAACCTTAAAAAGGGTATGTGCAGTAGAGATATGTAAGGATCTATTGTAGTTGTGTTGAATGAAAGGCAAGATTTCATCCAAATGTGTTGGTTATATGAATTATACACTCTAAGATCATGCATTATCATCTTATTTAACATTTTTGTTTGTCCATTAGTTTGTGGATGAAAGGCAATAAATTTGTTCAACTTTATGTGTAGCATAGACCAAATCACTTTCTATAAATTACTCAAAAACCTTGTATCTCTATCAGATATAATGGTTTTTAGGATTTCAAAGTGAATCCAAACATGTTAAAAGTACAATTGAGTTATTTTCAAAAGATTATATTGCTTTCTCATAAGGTATGGGAATTACTATCTTTAAGAATCTATTGACTACTACATAAACAAACTCATTAAAGTGATTTATAGCAAGGTAGCCTAAGAGAAAATCCATGAAAATGGATTCTGATGATCCCATTGGAACCAGAAGAGGTTGTGTACAAACCTTGCTTCTTGTTAATCAATTTGGTAATTGCATATACAGTAAAAAACTTGATATATTTAGATACATTAGACCTGAGATGTGTCTAAAAAAAGTATTTTTACAACACCACAAGATTCTTTTGAATTCCAAAATTTCTAAAAACTTTGATAAAATGAGCCTCCCATATTGGTTTTTGTATCTCTACCTCATGAAGAAGGTGAAAGTTCCCAAGTTAATATAGGAGTCCATCCTACAAGTAAAAGTCTAGAATTTAATTACTATAAATTAAATTATAATAAAAATTTGCAAAATCCATGGCCAATGGATACACTTTTGACCATGCATTGACTTCATGTCTACATGCATCAAGTACATAAATGAGAGCTTGAATTGGTAGATGGCTCAAACCATCTATTAATGGATTGGCACTTCCCTTCTATTTCTTGTTGTTTAGATGGAACTGTTGAAGATAAGAAGACCATTTTTGATGTTTCTCTTACTACAACTTGCTCTTAGTCTACGAGAATGAAAGCAACTTATGATCTATGTGTGTCACAGTCTTATTGACCAAGATATAATGCTTCCAACACTTTTATGATTGAATAATAGCATAAATCTCATGATCATATCTTGGTTAGTTTTTTATAGATCCAATGAATGTTTCATTGTGGTAATCAATTAGGTGACCATGTTTAGTGAGGACTACTCCAAGTGTAGAATTAGAGGCGTAAGTCTCAAGCTGAAATTTTTGTTGAATATTTGGTAATGCAAGTAGTGGTATGGAATAAATTTTACATTTCAATTCCTCAAATTCTTTGTATTTTGTGGATTCCTAGATTAACTTCACTTTAGCACCATCTTTGGTAACTTGGTTCAAAGGCCAAGTCACATGATAAAAACCAAGTACAAATATCTTGTAGAAAATTTCTAATCCAAATAAATTATGAATCTATATGTTCTTTGGTTGTGGTCATTCCTAGATGACATGAACCTTGGGTGGGCCTATGTGCACTCCTTGTGCGTCTACTATGTATCCTAAATATTATATCCCTTACATAGTAAATGAAAAATTCTCCTTATTTTCATACAACTTGTGTTTCCTCTAAGTTTCAAACACTTGCTCTATATGACAAGGATGCTTATCCCATTTTTTATAAAGATTATAATGTTGCAAAGGTAGACTACAATAAATGAAGTTGTGAATGGCATGAGGATGTTTTTCATCATCTTCATGGATGTAATTGGAGCACTAGTCAAACTGAAGGGCATGACTAATCATTCAGACAAACATTCTTTGGCCTTGAAGTTTATATTCCATACATATGTAGGTTTAATACGAATCTAAAGATACCTAGACTTAATATTGATTTTTGTGAATTATTTTGAAACATGAAGTTGGTCTAGAAAGTCCTTAACCTTTAGAAGATGATAGCGGTTCTTCACTATGATATTGTTAAGAGTTCGGTAATAGATGCACAACCTTCATGTGTCGTTCTTCTTTGGTGCAAGTGAAATTAGGCTTCCACAAGGTAATGAGTTGGAACCAATATGTCCTTTGCCTATGAGTTCATAGATCTTTGGCTTGATTTATTCATTATATATAAATAATTTGTGGTATAAAAAAGCATTGGTTAAATGTAATCTAAGAATCAAATCAATAGTGTGCTTCAGCACATAGTGTGTAGGCACTTCCTTTGGTAGCTAAAATATATCTTTTTATTCCTCCAATTTGTGGTTCAATTCTGAGGTCTCTATTTTTATTACAAGAGGAACTGCAATATAGATTGGTCTTTCAAGGACATTACTATAATCAAGTCTTACCATAAAAAACACAAATTTATTGCTATATGTTACAACCTTCTTACAATGCTTGGCCTTAATGAGTGATAGCTTAGGAACATATTTCAGTATGTGGTATCTCTTATCACCATCATCTATGATAACATTTATGGGATTTTCCTTATAGACTAAATGTCTATGGTAAATATATGGTTGACCAAGTAAAACATCACATACTTATAATAGAGTGACATCAAAAAGGACTGTATCTTTAAAATACTTAATGTTGTACACCAATTAAAACTAACGATTGAAACATTTCTCAGATCCCGCATTGAACCATCCAATTGAGTATGGTTGTGGGTGAGGAGTTAGTGAAAAATTCAATATGCAAACCAAACTACTTTAGGATAAATCGAGCTCTTCTAACTTCCATTTTCAATTATAAACTACATTGGTTGAGCATTGATCCACATTTGAGAATGGAAAAATATTTGTGCTTCCTTTATTTTTGAAGTAGTAGAGATTTTTATGGTACGCACCATGGCACTAAATTTAGATCCCATGATTTTATTACCTTCTCCAATGATGTAGTTCTTTTACCTATTGCCTCAAGTAGTGAAAGTAGAGTCTTCTTAGCATGACACTCCTCATAGAAACAATTGTTGAAATTATGAACTAAACACCACTTTATAGTCTTGGATTTTATATTCTAGGCATTTTATGATTATTTCTTCTTTTGTGGAGGGAAATTAGAGATATTTTCTTGTTTGGAATTCTACTTGGAAGATTTAGACTATTGTTTGGTTTGAGACTAATAATGTTTTGTCTTACACTTGGCCTTGGCCTTTACTTCAAACTTGAAAGCAAATATATATGATTATTTGACTGAAGACATCTATAATAAATCCATATCTAATTGAATTATGGTCTCAAGCCTGCCCTCTACTTCAAATCAATGTTTTCTTCTAAAACTTTAATCCCAATTTTGGATAGCAAATTATGGAAGGTATATTTACATTGTTGCACAAATTGTTTTTTACCTTGGTACAATTGAGAGAAATCGATGTATTGGTCATCATAGTTTCTAACATGATAATAAGTTTGTTAGATGTACAATCATTAAGAGGGGGTAGGGGTGAATCAGTGATGCAAGATAATCCAATTAATTTCCCAACTCTTTTACATTCAACACAAACAATCATGATGCATACAAATTAACCATTGCAATGAACAAGGAAGATATAACAAGATCAAACACATAATGCATGATAAATGTGGGGAACCCTCTTGGGGGATAAAACCCACTAAACCTTGTAAGATGGACTAAAGTCCTATAATGACAAGATCTAACATTTAGGCCAACACCAACTGATCAAGGAACACCCATCCCTTAGTTTAGTGATACACCAATCCCACAAGGAGCTAATGCCCATGTCTAGCTGAGCACCCACAACAACTAGACCTTTAACAAGATTTATCTTGCAAGGAAGAAGCAAACCCCTAAGTAAAAAATCACCCACTTAGTTATTTGAATATATCACCTTGAAATTATACTCTTAAACTGATGATGATCACCTTTGTCTGCACTCTTCACCTCCAATCTCTCTCTAGCTACCTTTAGGGCTAACTTGATCAAACTGCCTATTCTAGGCTCATTAAGTCGAATGACCTGGGTGTCCTTCTACATCAACTTGATCAAATAAACATGTCTAATATTTTTCAAACTCTGATGGTCCTAACTAACATGTATCTTCTATTTCAAAGGTTCTCTTCTTTGTTGTAATATGCACTACACAACTAGCTCAAATAAGCCAACAATGCCTTGTATTTATACCACTCTCTTGTTATAACCCATCTTGGTCGGCCAATATGATTTAAATATTTCAAACATATTTAAAATAGTTCCATACACATGTTACAAGTGATAACCATACTCTTCACAAGTTGGTTATTACCTCAATATTCCCAAACCACTATTAGTTCTTGGTGAGACCTAAAATAATTAGGCCTTCATACTCACATGTTATATGTGAGACTACTTGGACCACTTTAATAATTTAAAAATGCTTTGAAAACAAGAAAACTATATCTAATAGAACCTTTCTCACTCCCTCATGGTTCCATGCCTCTTGGAACACCAACTCAACACCTGAAACTACCAATTAGGTGTCCTTGGTCTTCGTCTTTATACACAGAAAACATAGTATCAAACTTATGAAGTAAATATTTAAATATTTCACATAGCCATATGATTAGATCACATGGGTGAAACATTCAAGACATATTCAACACCTCCATGTGATTTAGACACTTCAACACAAGCTCTAAGCACTAAAAACAACTCTCTCAAAATGACCACTCAGACTAGTCATATACAATCAAAATATAGTGAAGCTATTTTGACTCTCCACAATAGATTATGGGAAACATAAGATCATAAATACCTTATCATGAAAATTTTATACTTCTTTGACATATTAATATTTATTTTTTTCCTCAACTCTTCTTAGAACACCTTCAACCTACCTCTGCAAAATGGTTACTCAATCTGCTAGTGTGTTTAATAAGCACAATCAACTTCTAAGCCTTTGTTCATATTGAATATGGATTGGTCAAACATAAAAAATCCATACATATGGTCCTCATGGAGTATAAAATACTCTCTAATATTTATTTCTTCTTGAAACATCAAAACACTATCAATAACAAATCAATTACCCTTCTCAGAACACTTACAGAGCAAGGTCAAACACACAGTCAATTTTGGAGCTCAATATATTTGACTATACAAACATTAAAATATTATAATAAACTTCTCTGGATGTGCCTTAAATTCCTATTTATATTATTTTTTTTGCATCAATAAATTCATCCTAAATCAAAATATATAGCTCAAATACTATAGATTAATTATTCCTTTGTTAATTTAAATAGCAATGGTCACTATGTAATGCAAATATTGTAGACACATGTCTTCATCTCGTTTCATCGCATAACTTGAAAAAATACACTTCATTGATCTCCTTAAAATTCTCTTGACTTTAACCTGAAATGCTCATCGTTGATCTTATATCTAAACTTCTACAATCAAACCACTTGGTAGCCCCACGTGCCCTCTACGTATCCTTTAGTTAGTCTTCCAATGAACTTCTACCACTTGGTAGCCCCACGTGCCTTCTAATAATCTTGTTGAATTATTTTCTCAATATAGTCCATTGGATCAAAATTTACATGATCATGCACTCACTGTTGATCTCTATCTGATAGGTTTCACGCTCGTCATTAGATTTGCTACTACCTCCATGATTATGACACATGTCATTAGTGTGTGCAATCTCAGGAACCTTTGACATATTGACTAAATATGTACCATTGGATCACTAATAAGATCATGCACTCCATTAGATCCTTATCTAGTTAGATTAATTATTCATTATTAGATCCTTGATCTAATTGAACGCTCACCATAGATCTTCGATATCACAAATTTGGCTAAGTATGAGAGCTTAGTAAAGTATGCTTGGGAAGCCAACATTGCACTATTTTAACTTTTATTACGCTCAATATCATGACCTAAAACTTAGACCACAAGATTAGATCTCATAAGGGAATCCAACCATATACCTAACTGCTCATGAAACCTTCACACATGTGAAATATGATGTCATCAAATTGCTTACTCAACCTTGTTTGTCGAGATGACTACTTGAGCTTAGACATTCATATGACTATTATGATGAATTTTGTTCAATTACATAAGCACCATAAGCACTCATAACATCTCATAGGGTCTCTGCAACATGTCCATACCATTAATATCATCCATCAATTATTTAACTAAGCAAACACTCTTCAAAACATCAATTTGATCACTTTGTCATTAATGCACTATGAATCGTGACCTCTTTAACATCAATCACAACCTAACATCAATGACCATGCTCAACAATATTCCCCTTTGTCATTGATGGAAAAACAACCTCAAAATGACTTCTTACTCATTTGAACTCATTAATTATGATCTTTCTCCCCCTTTGACATTAATGACAAAGGGTCTCTTTGTCAACATGTCAACAATCATTCCTCAACATTATGTGTGCATTCAAATACTATTTAATATTCTCAGGATACTTACATACTTTCTATCATATAAATAAATTGATCCCCCTTTCATATGAACCAATTTGAACTTGGACTTATCTTATCCTTGGACTTGACAAACTGCTCACAGAGCTTAGAAAGTTACCCCTAACATCATGCTTTATCTCATGTCATCTATTCTTTAACATACACCAATCTAAACTTGGGATTTTCTAATCCTTGGACCTATCTACCTAAAAAACTTTACAAGCTTTCTTTGCTCAGGCATGAAGATTCAATACCTTGTCAAAACACATGACTTGGTTTGATCAAGTCATCATATCAATCTTCTTTAATTCACAACTATAGAAAACATCTTCACACTTCTATCATGACTAAAGCATCTTCATATATGTTCCCCCTCACATCATGCACAACATATTCAAGCCACTCAAGCTAACTGAGTTAGCTTCCCCTTAGCCAAACACATATTCAAATGATATTCTTATCCTATAACATCAACCAAAAAATATAAGTTAGTGCAAAAACTAGCCAAAAATTAAAAAAATAGAAGAAGCCATATGACAGTGGAAAATAATATCTACGTCATCATGTGTCTAATGTATTTTACGATTTGTAAAATGGAGGAATAAAAATAAAGATAAAAGCAAACCAAGGAATATGTAGGACAATAATTGAAAATTTTATATTTTGGAAAGTGTTTTAAAATAGGGGAAAAGACAAGTCATTTGTAATTTTGACTTGTAAGAGAAAAGACAAAGAGTTTTGGAGAGAAAACATGTTAGGATGGTAAGGAGACAACATGTTAGACAAGGAGAGGCTCCAAAGGCGACAACAGGTGTACTACAGGTATGCAACTAACAATTTCAAACCAATTTTTGAAATTTATGTTGAATTAAGTGAATTTTTAATAATTTTGAATTTTAAGCATTTCTAATGTCAAAATGAATCAAAATCAGATTCTTGGAGTATTAAATAGAAAGATGAGAAATGGGTTTGAAGGATTTAGGCAAAAATCAAGAAAATTGTACTTTTTTTAGAAAATTCAAGGGGTTGATAGGCAAAAAGCCCTAGGTCGACCCAACAGACTAGAAAATAAGCAAAATCCATAGTACTGACCCAGTAGGTATAGGTCGACCCTGTACATTCTACATGTTGAAGGCCTAGTTTAGAGTTGCTAGGTGGTCTAAAAGGTCCAAAATGGAAACTTAGCACTAGGGAGGGAAAAATAAGGGGGTTAACTTAGATTTTTGAGTCAACCAGGCAAAAGATAGAATTTTTTTGTCAAACTAGTTTGACCAAAGAGCTAGAATGATACGAAAAAGCATGCAAAAGGTGGAAAGATGGCTAGAATGGCCTGAAATGACCAAGTAAGATCAAGAAGGCTAAAAGTAAGATAAAATTAAATAAAATAGAGTAATGTAGGATTGTTTTTGATTTAAAATGGAAAAAGAATGTACTGAGAATATATTATGAATATACATGACATGGAGGAATGGATACATCCTTTATTGTTTCTTGGGTGCATGGATGACAAAGATTTTGGTAACTTGCAGATGTGGTATGGTTACCAAATTTATTAGATAGGTTGTCAAATGGAGATAGGGCTAGACTAGGATCCATAGGTCGAGGTAGGATAGCAAAGATATGCTCAATCCCCCTTAGTGCTGACTTGTTATTCATGTTACTCATTTGTTGGGAATGATTAACTAACACCTTCAGATGGGAGGTGGATGGGGATATAGTAGAGGTGGTTATCATGCTGGAGGATGTCCATGCCATCTTAGGGATACCTATAGTAGGAGTGCAAGTGATCTTAGGGATACCAGATAGTCTAGAGGAAAGGAGAGCCTTAGCTATGTGGGCTATAGGCTCAGAGATGATATTATTAGGTAGAAGGGTCAGCATGTTTGATGTCTATACATCACATATTCTGGATATCTAGAAGGTTGTGATAGGCTTTGTGACATAGTGGGTGTTATGTCATAAGTCAAATAGCAAGGTACCACTATTCATGGTAGCCTTGAGTAGGATGATATTGGAGGACCAAGTTTTAAAAAACCTAGGCTTAGTCATCTAGGTCTAGATGGTACATGATATGTATGATATGCTAGTCAGAGGGTAGAGGACCATGGGGTTGATCATATTTTTGACAGCTTGGATCTATGAGAGGTTTCCTATGTATTGGCCAACTGGATTTCCCCATGCAATAGATGATAGGTTCCCTCAAGTGTAGATATGGAAGGAGGACTAGGTAACATGATCCATTCCCCACATACTAATTATATAGTCAGTGAGATGTGTAGACATTATGTGGAAACTATATGAGCACATAACAGCTACATGGGCAAGTTAGGACATAGTTCACCAGTGATAAAGAGGACAAAGGTGATTGGATACTACTTTTGGTGGAAAGAGCCGCATCTAATGGCATGGGTGTCAAAGTAAATGGGCCTACCTCATCCAAAAACACTGATATTGATGCCCAAGTAGTGGGCTCGATATGTGAGGGAGCCATGGGGGAGGAAAGGACTAGGGCCACTAGTAGTGAGGTTCACACTAAAGCTACACTGAGAGCAACCATGGACTAGTTAGGCATGATGAAGAACTAAGTAGGAGGATAGGAATGTGGAGGCAAATGCTAGGATCTTACAGCATAATTGATTACTTTTGTGTAAGCAACTAAACATAGAATTAAACTAGAAATAATAAGTAACTAGAAATCAAAAACAACAAAGAATATGAGATACAACAAACAACCCAAAAACTTGTATTAAACTCTTCCAGAAGGAAATACAATGAAGAAATCTCTCTTTCTTCTCACACCTCTCAGATGTATAGATCTCTTTCCCTCAAGAGTTCTCTCTCTCAATTACAACCAACTCCAACACTTGGATTGATTCACATTTACATGTCTTGTCTCATAAGCTATGAAGATCTAACCCTATTATATAATAATAGGATTCATGAGCTATGCATTCTCCACCATTATATACACCACTTAATCAAAGGTTCAAATATGTCCTGCCAAAAATGGAAACGCGGACTCATTACTAACAGTTAATCTTTTCATGCAAACAATTTGTTCTTCCTCAAAAATAGACTTTTGGAATGCACAGGTGACCGACGTTGGTCCCTGTCTGTCTGCATATGACCGACATCAGCCAATCCATAACTGACATCAACAGCCTCTGGTTGACTCCTGACCGACATCGATCGATCCTGACTGATATCGATGACTGTGTAACTCCAGCAACCTTTACATTTGCTCATCTGGTGAAGCTTTTAGCTCCACAACTCAACAATCTCCCACTTAGAGATAAACAGGTGCACCTGTACCTGTACAGCAACATCCTCTAGCTTTTCCATCTTCAAGCTCAATTTTGAAGATCAACAAAAGTCGAATGAAGATTCAACTTCTCCTTTGTTACCGGCTTTGTTAACATATCAGCAGGGTTCTTATCTGTATGGATATGTTCCAGCTTCAACTCACCATCCTCCAATACCTGTCTAATGAAGTGGTACCTAAGTTGTATATGTTTGGTTCTTGAATGAAAGGCTGAATTCTTTGCCAAATGAATTGCACTTTGACTATCACTGTATAATCTGCAACTCTTTTGCTCCTTTCTCAACTCTTCCATGAACCATGTCATCCATATCATTTCCTTGTTAGCCTCTGTGACTGCAATGTATTCTACCTCTGTAGTAGACATGGAAACTACCTTCTACAACTTTGAAATCTAGCTAACCGCCATTCCACCAATAGTGAACACATATCTTATGGTGCTTCTCCTACCATCCAAGTCACCTGCCATATTTGAATTTGCATACCCATGTAAAGAAGTGTTTGACCCTCCATAGCATAAATGCTTATTACTGGTCCCTCTCAGATATCTGAGAATCCACTAAACTACTTTCCAGTGCTCCTTTCCTGGATTGGCCATAAACTTGTTAAAAACTCCCACTACTTGGGCAATATCAGGTCTGGTACATACCATAGCATACATCAAGCTCCTAACTGCTAAAGCATATGGAACTTTGCTAATGTACTCAACCTCATCATGTGATTTAGGACACTATTCTTTGCTCAGCTTAAACTATCCAACCATACGTGTGCTTACTAGTTTTGCATCCTGCATATTGAACCTCTCCAACACCTTGTTCACATAATCCTCTTGAGACAAAATCAAACTGTGATTTTTCCTATCTCTCTTAATACTCATGCCAAGGATTTTTTTTGCTGATCCTAAATCCTTCATGGCAAATGTGTGAGCTAATTTTAACTTAAGCTCAGTAATATCCTGCATGTGTAAACCTGTAACAAGCATATCATCTACATACATTAACAGGATAATATATCTACCATTATCCAATTTTTTAAAATAAACACAATGGTCAGATTGACATCTACTAAAGCCATGCTCTGTCATAAACTTGTCAAACCTCAAATGCCATTGTCTTGGAGCTTGCTTAAGACCATATAAGCTTTTCTTCAATCTGCACACAAGTTTCTCCTTACCTTTGACCTCAAAACCTTCCAGCTGTTCCATATATATCTCTTCATCTAAATCTCCATGAAGAAACGTTGTCTTAACATCAAGCTGCTCAAGATGTAAATCCTCAATAGCAACTAAAGACAATACAGTCTGAATAGAAGTCATCTTTACTATAGGAGAAAAAATTTCACCAAAATCAATACCTAGTTTTTGTTCAAATCCCTTTACTACCAACCTGGCCTTATGTCTCATTTGTCCATTCTCTCCTTCCTTTACCCTGTAAACCCATCTATTTTTTAGTGTTTTCTTTTCAGCTGGCAACTCAACCAAATCCCACATTTGGTTCTCTTTCAAGGAATCAATTTCCTCATTCATGCCATGCTCCCACTGTTTCCTGGTTTCTACCGGCATTGCCTCATCAAAACTTTATGGTTCTCTACTATCAGTGAGCAATAAGTAGAATAAAAAAGGGAAATATCAAATCGAAGGTTTACTTACCCTTACTGACCTCCTCATGGGCATTTGAGACTCATTCATAGCTTACTGTCTGCCCAAATTCCTTTCTATCAGTGATCGATGTCAGTCATCTCTCAGTCTGTACCTGATCGACGTAGGTTCCACATGACCGACGTCAGTTCCTGTCTGACTAATGTTAGTTACTATCTGACTAACGTCGATTCTTGATTGATCGACGTCAGTTCCTGCCTAACCAACGTCGGTGTCTGTGTTTTCTTGTGTGTGATTATTTGTACTCATGAGCTCATTTTGGATCATAACCTCCTCCAAATCAACATTTCCCTACTCAAAATTATTTAGCTTCTTGAGTTGATCACTGTACATCACCTTTTCATTGAAAACTACATCACGACTTCTAATAATTTTGTTAGTTCCTAAATTCCACAACCAGAATCCGAAATCTCCAGAGCCATAACCAATGAAAGTGCACCGCATAGATTTAGCATCCATCTTTCTATATTCTTTATCAATGTGCACAAAATCTTCAAAACCAAAAACTCTAAGAAATGAAAGATCTAACTTTTTACCTATCCATGCCTCTTCAGGAATTCCACCATCCAGTGCAGTAGAGGGTCCTTTGTTAATCAGGTAAACCATAGTATCTACAGCTTCTGCCCAAAACTGTAAAGGCAAACCAGCATGCAACCTCATACTCCGTGCACGCTCCATTATTATTCTATTCATCCTTTCAGCAACTCCATTTTGTTGAGGTGTCCTTAGAACCATCCTTTCCCTACGTATTCCACTCATAGAATAGTAATTATTGAATTTATAGCTGCAGTACTCACCACCATTTTCAGATCTAAGGCACTTCAATCTAAAACTTGTTCCATTCTCAACTAAAGCTTTCCATTTCTTAAATGTGTCAAAAACATCAGATTTCCTCCTTATGAAATAAACCCATACCTTTCTTGTAGCATCATCAATGAAAGAAATATAATACTGTGATCCTCCAATAGAAGCTAGCTGAGCTGGTCTCCACACGTCTGTGTGAACAAGCTCCAACTTGTGTTTCTTCTTTATTGACCCAATTTTAAGAAACCTCACTTTCTTCTATTTCTCAAAAATATAGTGCTCACAGAAATCTAGATCTATGCTTTTCAAATCTAAAAGCTTACCTTTTGACTTAATAACATTCATTCCCTTCTCACTCATGTGGCCAAGCCTACAGTGCCACAACTTTGCATCTACATCTGAAGTAGATAAAATAGGAGAATGATCAGTCATATAAGTAGATAGATAAAGTGTACCTACTCTCTTACCTCTGGCTATTACAAGTGCACCCTTGGAAACTTTCCAAGATTCTACTGTGAGAGTTACTGTGTAACCCTCATCACCCAACTTTCCTACAAAAATCAAATTCTGCTTCAGGACGGGTACATGCATGACATCCTTCAACACCCATGTGTTGCCATTCTGCAATTTTAACTACGCTTTTCCTTTGCCAACAATTTTACAACGCTCATCATCCCCTAAATAGACTATTCCAAAATCTCCATGGACATAATCATTGAAAATTTCTCTATTTGGGGTTGCATGGAAAGAGGCACCAGAATCTAAAACCCAAGATTCTATTTCATTATCCAAAGAAAATATAAGAGCATCCTGTGCAACAATACTTGCAACTTTTGCTTCTTCTTTACCTTCATGCTGATTTTATTCTTTAACTTTCAACCAACAATCTTTCTTTGCATGCCCTTTCTTTCCACAATTCCAACAGATTATACTTCTTCCATTTCTGGATTTGGATCTATTTCTCATCTTTGACTTTGACCTTGATCTCCCTTGCTTGTCCTTCTCTCTTTGCCTTCCCTGCTTTCAATACTTAAAGCATTACCTAACGTTTCCTCTGTGCTTTTCCTATGAATTTCTTCATTCAAGATTACATTAACAACATCATTAACTTTAAAGATATTTGAAGCAGATGCAGTATTACTAACTGCGATTACCAAACTATGCCAACTTTCAGGTAAAGAGCATAAGATTAAGAGAGCCTTAATTTCATCATCAAAAACTATTTTGACTAAATTTAACTGATTTACTATTGCATGTAAATCATTTAGATGAGTAGATACAGATCCACCTTCCTGCATTTGCAAATTAAATAATTGCTTCATAAGATATACCTTATTCAAAGCTGAGGGCTTTTCATTTAAATTTGCTAAAGTATCCATTAACTCTATTGTTGTCTTTGCCTATGATAAGTTGGAAATCACAGAAGATGCCAAGCTCAACCTTATAAATCCAAGAGCCTTTCTATCAAGAACATTCCATTCTTCATCTTTCATATATGTGGGCTTTCTTGAAACCCCACCCAATGGTAAGTACAGATCTTTCTGATACAGATAATCTTCTATCTGCATCCTCCATAATTGATAATTCTTGCCGTTAAATTTTTCCATTCTTAGTTTACTTTCTTCTGCCATTGATTTACTCCCACTCAATTAGAAACCCCTGTGAGTGACTTGTAATCAACAAACACTAACCTGATCTGATACAACCTGTTAGTGAACCTAGCTCTGATACCACTTGTTAGGATCTTACAACACAATTGATTACTTTTGTGTAATCAACTAAACACAAAATTAAACTAGAAATAATAAGTAACTAGAAATCAGAAACAACAAAGAATATGAGATACAACAAACAACCCAAAAACTTGTATTAAACTCTTTCAAAAGGAAATACAATGAAGAAATCTCTCTTTCTTCTCACACCTCTCAGATGTACAGATCTCTTTCCCTCAAGAGTTCTCTCTCTCAATTACAACCAACCCCAAAACTTGGATTGATTCACATTTACATGTCGTGTCTCATAAGCTATGAAGATCTAACCCTATTATATAATACTAGGATTCATGAGCTATGCATTCTCCACCGTTAGATACTAACAGTTAATCTTTTCATGCAAACAATCTGTTCTTCCTCAAAAATAGACTTTTGGAACGCACAGGTGACCGATGTCGGTCTCTATCTGTCTGCATATGACTGACGTCAGCTGATCCATAACCGACGTCGGCAGCCTCTAGTCGACTCTTGATTGACGTCGGTCGATCCTGACCAATGTCGACGACTGTGTAACTCCAGTAACCTTTGCATTTGCTCATCTGGTGAAGCTTTTAGCTCCAAAACTCAACAGCAAAGATACCAGATGTACCACTATTAGCTCCACATCAAGATGAGCATTAGCCACCAAGGACATGGCATTGATGGAGGCAAGAGGCAAAGGAGAGAGTGGAGACTATTACCATCCTGGATGACCCTATAGGTCAGCCAAAGGAGATGATAGAGAGATCACTTAGATGTTGGCTAAGACTGACATGAGCCATGATAGCTAGGTTTGGGCTAAGGAGGTAGCCTATAGAGGAGGTGCTAGGAGGTTGTGTAAATGGGGAGATTGTGTTAGGTGATCATGCAGATGGTGAGACCATAGTAGCTAAGACACAGATAGGTAAAAATAAATGGTTAAATTATTTACATATATTTTGTTTGTATAGATAAATAGCTAGATATTTTATCATATAATATTGATCTAATATCCATCTTATGGGATTTTTTAGGTGTGAGGGTGAGGATGAAAGATGGGGGTCCCTAGTGAGGGGAGCACTCTATGATGTTTTGGATGAGACTCTACAACCATACAACTCCATGACATTGGAGGATCTGAGTGTACCATCTGCCCAACCTTAGCTGAGCTAGTTCAGATTAGCTAAAGAGGTAATGAGGTAGATACAAGAATATAGAGAGAGGATGCAACCATAAATAGTGATGGGTGTTAGGGAACTATAGGCATGACAAGCCCTAGCAAATGAGAGAGCTATGCATCTGGCTACAGTAGTGAAAATGATATAGATTCATACCTAGCTTATGGAGTCATAGATGTAGATAGAATATCTATAAAGATAGGTAGATGGATTGAGATCTCGAACAACCTCCTTATATTGCACCCTTCGAATGATTCAGATTGAGACCTCAGTAGGTAGTGTGGCTAGGCCATAATATAGATAGGATGGGACCTTGCCATAGAGCTGGAGAATTGTATATGGTTGCATATGTTATATAAAACTCATTATATATATATATATATATATATATATATATATATATATATATATATATATATATATATATATATATAATTTTGGCATATTGTTGTATGTGTATGTTGTCATTATGGTTGATTTTGGTTGTTCATTATGGTTGAAGTTATGGATGCTTAGGATATATTTCTTTCTAGCACATGTAGTTATCTTTGTTGCATATGATATAGGAAATATATAAGATGTGATTTTCTTTCTAGAATTATGAAAAACACATGCATGGCAAAAAATAAACCAGCAAAAGGACTTGGAAAAATATAATCAATCAAAAAAATGCATTACACACTATTGCAAGGTGGGAAATGTGTAATAACAAAAAATGAGTAAGTATAAAGAACCAAGAAAATGGTAAAACAAGATGGTAAAAGAAATTTGTTTTTAAACTAATGTGATATATTTTTGTACCAAATTAAAATAAGTAAAATCATACTAAATATCATGTTGGGAAGTATGACAAACAAAGTAATAAAATGGAAGGTATGTAAAAGGGTGAAAATGGTATAAAAAAATTAATTAAGTCAATCAATCATACTAAATCATGTTGAGAAGTACGAAAGAAAAACAAAATTACAAAAAAAATTGATCTTAAATTGGTCATACTAATTCAAGCTAAGAACTATGAAAAATTCAATAAATGGTTGAAATCTTACATGCACTTGGAAAATAAGAAAAAAAAAGTGAATTAAAAATTAAGCAAGCATAAAACATACTAAATATCAAGATGGGAAGTATGTAAAATGATGTGTAACTTCATAATCGATCGAATCTTATCTCAAATTTGACACATGTAAATTTGATGGTGATTTGGGTATTGGAAAAGTAAGGAGGGTCAGGTCCTATCCATGATCTTACATTGCAACTCGACAAAGAGAACACCACTAGGGTGGAATAAATAGGAAAATTGGGTAATAAAAGGATGTGGGTAATAAGAAGGAAAAGATGGTAATTTGTGAGGATGGTAAGGTCCTATCTACGGTCTTATAATGCAACTCACAAATGAGATCCCAAGAGGGGGTGATCAGTACACCAAAAAAAAATATCAAAAAGAAATATAAGGAATATAAAAATCAAGACTTAGGCATCTTATGAGAAGACCTTAGGAGGCAAGAGTCATACTAAGAACATGAGAAGATACTAAGTGACTAGTGGTCATCTATGTATAAAGGAAACCTACTTGCTATAGACATAAAGATTTGCAGGAAAATGAGTGTGATACTAAGATCAACTCATAAAGGTAGATTGGTACAAGAAAATAAAATGGACCTATCTTCCCATGATGTGTTCCCCACTCTTTAGGACCCCTCACAAAGCTGTTGGTCTATTATGAAGATTGGGTACTTATATAAGAAAGTAGGTAGCACTAAAATAATTTTTTTTTGTTCTCCTCTTCTAATCTACTGGCCTACTGCACCCTAAAGGACTTAGGCTCTATGTAAATCTGATTGTGGAGTTTGAGCTTTGACTAAAAGGAAGAGATGTGCTTTAAATCTTGTCTTTAAGTGTCATTAGACTTCTAAGAATATTTCTACCTTTTGATATCATTGTCTTTTATTTAAATGATTTGGCTTTTACCTTTATTTTGAAGGCTTTTTAAAACTCTTCCTCCATATGAATTTGGAATGACCAATCATGAGAGAGATAGTGATACACATGAATGAGTTATAGGCTAAGGCTAAAGGAAACTAAGTAAGCAAAGACAAAGATTGATTAGGACACTTAGGCTTGACAATGAAATAGCATGGGATCTCAATTCTCAATGGTGTATATGCATAGTTTATGGAGAAGGAAGAAGGGAACAAGGAGATCCAAAATGGACCTGATAAAAGGAGATAATAATGAGATAGATTGTTTGTTAATTGATCACATGGTAAAGGGAGATAAAAACCAAGGGGAACAGGGTTTGTATAACCAAATCACCATGACAAATTATCTATGAAAAATAAGGATAAGAAAGCAAAACAATCATGAAGATACAAGAAAGATAATTTTGAGAAAAACTATGGGAAAAAGGGAAGGAAAAGCAATGATAAATAAAAGACAATCATATGCAAAAATAAATGATAAGATATGTAAGACATAGTACAAAAAGTTAAGAAATCATGATATAAGATAATCAGAAATTTGACATAGTGTCAAACGATATAACAGATATAAATGAGATTAAAGCGCACATCCAATCTAAATATAAATGTGAAAGCACCATGTATGTGCTCATAAATACTAGTAAATCTATCCACACACATTATCAAATACATCAGCTAAATATCTATGAAGCTATATTCAAACTATTGCTATGGTTTCATCAATATTTAATGAATACTGGGCAAATACTTCTTTTCTAATCTCCTCAACTTAAAAGTAGGAATTCTCAAAGGATCATGTTGAGGAGGAAAATTAGGCAAAGGATAGTTAGGAGAATACATGGGAACAGGATCTACGGGAGGAGAAGGAATCACCAGTGGAGAAGTATCCATAGGTGAAGGACTCATAAGTGGAGAAGTATCTATGGGTGAGGGAAGGTCCACAGGTGAAGGGATCATAGGTGGAGTCACAGAAGGTGGTGAAGGGACTTCAAGAGGTGATGGAACCACTTGATATGGAACCATGGGATAAGGAGGAGCCTTCTTGTGGGAATGACCTATGGGAGGAGTGGTAAAAGGTCTAGGAATGGCTATAAGATGATCTTTGAGATGTTGCTGCAAGATGCAACAACGATCAATGTGATGGGTATCACATAGATTCCATAGATAATATATCTCACCATACCTAAGAAAAAATATTCAAAAAGTACCTTCAAGGGAGGTATAACTTTATCTAATGGTGGGGAAGAAGGATGCAAGTTATCAATATATTGTCACAACTTGTGACAATGGGTGGAAGAATGTTTATTTGTCCTATGGAAGCAACAAATATGCTTGTAAGTGGTTTTAGTAGAAGCACTCATGAAAGGAGGTAAGCTAGGAGTGGAATGAGTCAAATAACACTCATTGACCCATTTAGTGGGTAGATGAGCCATCTTAGATAAAGTAATCAAACCATCACCAAGGTAAGGTGATGATGAGGAAGGAATAGAACTAGGCTCCATGAAAGGAGCGATAGTATCAAAAGCAAGGGTAGGCTTAGTAGTAGTAGGAGTGAAAATAGGATCAACTATAGTATAAATGGTAAGAGGCTCAACTATAGTCATCTCTACTAAGGGAGGAGTATGATATATGAAGGTCTAAGGAGGGTCACACTAACCTCAAAGGTAAACCAACTATGATGGTTAGGGTACCTAACAAAATGATAAGGCCCAGTCATAACACAGTCTATGAGCATAGTCCTATGTGGCTCCTAAAAAACTAGAGGTTTTGGCACCATCTCTACCCTACGATAAAAGGTAAAAATGAAAAAAATTAGGACCTATAAGTGAAGGAAAATGATGAGTTGCATGAAAAGACTCAAATAAAGAAAAACGATAATGGACAATCTCAACATCACAAGCTTGGACAAGACCACCTAATAAGGGATCATCTATGAAATAACCATCATCATAATCTGGGGTGTGAAGATCAATGGCATAGGTAGGGATAACTTTGTCATCTAATGAAGCATGGTGAATATAATGCCTAGTCTTAGTCAAGACTATGGGAATGTCATCATAAGTAGTTTTTCATAAACAAGGATACAAGGAAGCAGGAAGCTACGAGATGATATGAGGTGAGAGATTAGAAGTTTTGATCTTTAAGTTAACCTCATCGGGTTCATCATCATCAAAATCTAAAAGATTAGGAGGAATGTCACTAATGAGCTCAGGATGTCCACTATAACCTCAGGTTGAATTGATAATAAAGTTGAGATGTTGAGACTCATGAAATGGAACACTTGGTAAAGGTTCAAGAGTAGAAATCTTTAAGATACCATGATCTTGGAATTGTTAAAAATTCCAAGGGTTAGTGTCACCTTAAATCCTGTAAATGGCTTCATTATGATGGAATTTAACACATTGGTAGGTGAAAGAGGTGATAGTTCTCATGCAGTAAGTCCATGACCTACCAAGCAAGATGTTATAAGAAAGGTGGAATTTAAATATCATCACCTTCACATGAATGGTGATAGGCAGGATGGTAATGAGAAACCACATGCAACCTAAAGGAGGCATTTGCCTTATATCATATCCTTGGCATGTGTTGCATGTAGACTTGAGATTGCATTTAGAATACCCAAGGGTCTTAATGAAATTGATAGAAGTGACACATGTGCTAGAACCCTCATCAATCAAGGCACGCTTAACTTGGATATCACCTATTTGGACTCTAATAAATAAGGGAGGATCATCTACATGGAGCAAAATCTCATCAAGAATTATATAAGCTATGGGAAATTTTAGAGAAAGAGAAGTGTCTAAGGTCTCGTCAATGTTGATAGACATCTCTTCACATTTTTATAAAATATTATCTATAAAATTGGATAAAGCTACTTCCCATCCTATGATATGAGGATGTGGGACATTCATCTCGAATAGGAGCCGCATGAGATGGTTTCTATGACGTGGAGAAGTCCTCATAAGCTCAAGGAATGGAATTTGAGATGGGAGATTAGTGAGTTATAAAATGTGAACCCACTCATCATAGGCCTTAATAATGTTGTTAGATATAGGTATGTAATTGTTAAGGCGGTCCTCAGATGGGGGAGCTGAAGTACATTAGAATTTTTGTCAATAAGAATGATAAGAAGATTTGGAATAAGGTGGTAAATCATGTTGAGAGGATGAACTAGTTGGTTCAAGTTGATTTTGAGAATTGGAATAAGTGTTAGAAGAAGCTTGATTATCAATAGTATTGGAAGATGATGGAATAGTGGTAAAAATTAATGGGATGTGTTATCTAATGGAGAATCATAAATTGGATCATCAAAAATGATAAGATATTCTTGCCCCAACTCATTTAAATGAGTTGGAAAAGAATCCTGGATAACATGATATGTCTTATGAGAAGGAGTGTAGATAGGTTAGGAATTAATGAAATCAACCACCCTTCGCATATTAGTCATGCTAAACACATTTTATTTGATAGTTGGTTCAACAAGACTTTCTACATTATTGGTGAAAGGGGTGGGATTATCTTGATTTTCTTGGGTAGGTTGATGATCAGGTAAAGTATCTTTATAGATATCCAAATGAGCATTTACTTGATTCAAGGATTGAGTTTTTTCATTTGATTTATAGTCCTTGAAAGCAATCTCATAGGCTTGTTGACACTTACAGATAATGGAATCATGATCAAAATTAGGTCCAAGAATAAAATCCATAGCTAAATTATGAAGTTGTCTATAGGTATCTTGAGAATGACCCCAACTAGTGTAAAACCAACAAATTTTTTTAGGATCATACAACGATTTCATAAGATGAATAGGGTCAAACTCTCATGGAAGAGGCCTGGGTAGATGCTTAAACAATTCAGCCAAGGATAAAGGTTTGTGAGCATTGATGTTATTGGGTGAAGAGAAATGAGGATTGGTATATTGTTGAGAAGAAGAAACTAGTTTCGAAGAAGGGTTAGGAATGATAGCTTGAACATTGTGAATGGTGTCATAAGAAACAATAACACCATCATTGTGATATTATGGTTTTTATTATTAAGTAATAAATGAGGACCTACAGAAGGTTGGGGTGGCTTAAATTGACACATTAAGAAATCTTGTCTTTTAGCTTGGTCAGTAGCCTCCTCCAAGGTACATGGAGAGACAGTGCATACTTGATATTTTAATTTAGGAAAGAGGGCATTTGTAAAGAGATGAAAAATATTGTCATCCACCATTTTATGTTCACATTTATTTGACAAAGTCTTCCATCTCTTAACAAAGGCTTGGGCAGTTTCATTCTCATGTTGTTTACAATTAATGAAATGAGCCAACATGTTTTCAAGAAGACCATTAGTTTGGAAATCTTAAACTAAAGCATTCACTAAGTCTTCCAAACTAGAAATGGAATGATTTCTAAGTTGATTATACCAATCCAAGGCATCACTCGTGAGAGTTTTGGCTAGGAGATTGGTATCAATAAAGGTGTTTATTTGACCTAACCCTTGTAAATATTTCCAAATGTTTTGAGGTGAAGGGTAAGATTAGTTGACCCATTATAATAATTGTAGGTGTTATACCTTCAATATCAATTTGAGTAGTGAGAGGTTTATTTTGTAGATGTTTGATGGTTTTATTGACTAAAGGAGGTTCAGGAATGAGATTACCTTGAGAATCTAAAAGAGGAAGAGGGGAAAAATTTTGGTTATGTGTTCCCCAAGCCATTGGTTGTGAATGAGATTGAAGGTTAAGAAGGTGTTTTGTATTATCATCATTTGATTTGTGTTATGAACTTGAAAGGTATTCATTTGATTGAGAGTTGAAATAAAATTTGATGTGTTTAATTAACATTACAAGCACTAGAATAGGTATTTGTGTTGGTATTAGCGGCTTGGGTACCACTATTAGTGTTGACATGAGTTTGAAAAGAATTGAGAGAATTTGAGACACTAGTGGCAAAATTTGCTTATGAAGCAAAAGATGAACTAGTGAATGGTTGGGAGGAAGAATCACTAGAAGCATGATCACCTTGGGTAGCAAACAATGAAATAGTGGAAGGATTAAGGATGGTGAACCTTATGAGATGCCCACTAGATGTAGTACCTCCTATGTTAGTTGAGATACTAGGCATGGAGGTAGAAGAGGTTAGAGAAGAAGATGTCATGGCATAAGGAGTCAAAATTGAAAGAAGGGGTTGAGATCCAAAGAAAGTGGTACCTCCAAATCCCATTGAGAATGTAGGAGTAGTTGAATGAGGCTCTTTAGTTTGACCACTAATCATGAGGTTGAAATGGTAGAAGGATCCTTTCCTCTATGTTGATGAAATTTAGAAATAAAGAAAAGCTTTCAGCGGTATACTCTAATTCAAGTTGATATTCTAATGAGAAAAGAGGATTATGTTTTAAAGAGGTATGAGGAGGTGTCCCATAGTTCATTCTATGAGTGTCAATAAGAATATTAATAGCATCAAAAAGAGGAGCCTTACTCTATCTATGGGAGAGCCTATTAGGATTGGTAAAGTTCATCATGTTTGTTGGCTATAACTCAGTGTCATTATCCAAAAAAAATTCCATGATGAAAGGAAAAGAAGAGAGATAAGAAATCAAATGTTAAAATAGGTGACTAAAATTATACAAGGTTAATTGGGTCAATCCAGTATAGAAACATGGATTGTAAAACTATGTAGGGTCGACTGGGTCAATCTAGTATAGTGTAAAGAAGGCAAAAAAAGCATTGAGTCGACTAGGTCGATCTAGTATATAAAATAGGGAACTTAAGAAGATTAAAAATAGATTGCAAAATGAAATAAGCTAACTTTGTAAGTAATGAAAAATAATAAGTACTAAAATGAAATAGATAGCCAATTAGATTAATGCTAACCAAACCAATTGAAACAAATAAGACAAAATCTTGCACCAATATTGGCTACTATAAGGTTTTAAGCACACAATTGAGCAAAGAGTAAGCAAACAACTAGAAAAGTAAAGATAACTAAGTGGTCAATCTGATTGTTAATTAGATTATTAAGATGTGATTTTAAAATGTGATTGGAAGTTGGCTATAAGCAAGGTACTAGATAACAATCTAAGGATGGTTTCAGGTAGTTTGGGTTGAAAGGGACTATAGTGGCAATGATATAGGCTTGGTATTGGGTCCTACCCCCTCACTTCACACACCACAATGATAAGGGTGTCAGGTGCTTAGCTAAAATATACCATTAACCACATTTTATACTTAACTAAAGCATCAAGTTGGCTTCCCCCTTGGTGATGAAATCCAAGTAGGTTGGCATAGGGTAGACAAATGTTAAAGTTATTGTTTATGTTTATGTGATTTTGCCATGTGTGCATAAAATAGAAATAGTGAAACTAAGTGATTAATTGAAAATATCCTAATTAAACTATGTGAACTATTCTAAACATGCAAATAACAAGAAAGAAATGTGTGAATTACTAACAGATATGAGGTTATTTCCAATTTGAAACAAGGTATAGTGTTGATACTATATGCACAAAATATATAATAGGGTTGATAGGTTTGAACTTGTACTATGGAATTAAAGTCTGAAAATGAACTAGATCAGTAGTGTTGATCTAGTTATTTCAAATAGCACATGGAACATAGAACTAGGTCAATAGTGTTGATCCAATTGGCTATGTAAGGGTAGTTTTGAAGACTGCAAACTAGGAAATGAAAGATAGAAAAGAGAGAAACATATAAGTATAAAGGAACATTGGTGGATCAGAGATGTAATCAAGAAGATTACTGGTCTAGAACATGGAAGTATGCTTAATAAACCTACAAGTTGGGTCGACAGTATCAATCAAATGATATAGGAACCTGCTGAAAAGTGTTGAAACTATAAGGGGTCAAATGGGTCAACCTAGTAGGTTGAAATGGGTGTCTAAAAGGCTAGAAACCTATATTGGATTGACTGGGTATATCAAATTTTTTGTTCTTACAACATGTGCACAGAGATTAAAAAATTGGGTCGACAGAATCGATCTAGAATGTTAAAATATACGATAAAAATGATGATCAAAATAAACAAAATAAATGAAAGTAAAAATGAACAAATCTTATAAGGGTTAGTTCACATCAGGTTCACCAAAATATAGGTAATCAAAAATGTATCATGTCTATGAGTTAATACTAGATCAGATAAGATAGATCATACCTACACCTTCGATTGGGAATACACTTGTTAAATAGGAGCATGACCAATATGGGGATATGCTAGAGCTGATTAGGGGATCACTTGTAGCACTTTTCACAACACATCATGCTAAGAAGGGTTTCAAAGCCTACAATCTAACACAATCACACAACAACCCTAATGGAGTCCTAAGGTTTAAAACGTTCACTTTATTCTATTAAAAAGAATGCAAAATCAAATCTAGTGCACACCAAATATTGTGGCACAAAGTCGGGGTTAGAAGCAATAAAATAAATAATTAAACTAAACATGTATTAGAAGACATATACTCACATCAGTGTATACATAATCCTAATACATGGGAGAATAATACAAATGCATTATTTATCTACTCTTATAAAGGAGAAATAAAGTAAGGAATACTTACCTTTGAAGTTGAACTTGTTGAGCCTCAATCTCTCCCTTGGCCAAGGTGCTTCACCAGAGATTATTGTGGTATGTAAGGATAACCAAGATAAATCAGCTCTAGGCTACACAACCTATCTAATCATCTAAAATACTTCTCCACAAGACAAGATTTGTATCTCCAAAGAAAATATGGAACCCTAAGAT
The DNA here is from genome assembly GCA_037957365.1 of Torreya grandis. NCBI lineage: Eukaryota > Viridiplantae > Streptophyta > Pinopsida > Cupressales > Taxaceae > Torreya > Torreya grandis. The sequence continues at coordinate 5,813,139 of JARHVA010000324.1, forward strand.
TTATTCCTCAAGTAGAATGGTCAATAAGCAAATGTTCGCTCGCACTATTTCACTAATAAGTCTTCTCTTATGAAATGGTGGGAAATGACCTTGTATATATAAGTGGATCTTTCCCTAAATAACCTCCACTTGAGCCTTCAAATCTTGATTCTCTTTCTTTAATTGTTTATTCATATTTTACCTTAGATCACCTTCAAGTGTTTAAACTTGCAAAGAAGGTTTGGCTTTGATACCAATTATTAGAGGTACAATCACTAAGGGGGGGTGAATCAGTGATGCAAGATAATCCAATTTAATTCTCAACTCTTAAACATTCATCACAAATAATCATGATGATGCATACAAGTTAACCATTTCAATGACCAAGGAATATATAACAAGATCAAGCACATAACACCTGATATATGTGGGAAACCCTCTTGAGGGATAAAACCCACTAGGCCAATAATGCCTTATATTTATACCACTCTCTTACTATAACCCATATTGGTCAACCAAGATACTTTACATATTTGAACTATACTTAGCATAAGTCCATACACATGTTACATGTGATAATCACACTCTTCATAGGTTGTTCATTACCTCAATATCCCTAAACCACCATTAGGTCTTGGTGAGACCTAAAATAATTAGGCCTTCATACTCACATGTTACATGTGAAACTCCTTGGACCACCTTCATCATTTACCAATGCTTATAACACATCAAACATATCTCCAATACACCCTTTATCACTTCCTCATGTGTCCATTCCACCTGGAACATCAACTCAACACTTGCACCTACCAATTAGGTATCCTTGTTCTTCAGGTCTTTATACACAGAAAACATAGTCTCAAATTTATGAACCAAATATTTAAATATTTCACATAGCCATATGATTAGATCACATGGGTGAAACCTTTAGGACCTTTTCAAAACCTCCATATGATTTAGACACATCAACACAATCTCTAAGCATTAAAAATAACTCTCTCAAAATAACCACTCAGATTGGTCATATATAGTCAAAATACAGTCAAGCTATTTTGACTCTCCACAACAAAATATGAGAAACATAAGATCTAAAATACCTTATCATGAACATTTGAGACTTATTTAGCATGTTCATATTTATTTGTTTCCTCAAATATGCTTATAAAACCTTTAACTTACCTCTGCAAGATGGTCACTCAATCTATTAGAGTATTCAATAAACACAATGAAATTCTAAGCCTTTGTTCATACTGAATATGGACTGGTCAAAAATCCAAAATACATGTAGATGGTCTTCATAGAATCTAAAACAATATTCAATAGTTATTTAATATTTAAACATGAATACATTATCAAGAACAACTCAATCATCCTTCTTGGATCACTTACAAAGCAAGGTCAAACACAAAGTCAACTTTAGAGATCAATATCTTTGACTGTATAAACATTCAAATATTCTAATCAAATTATATGATACACCTTGAAGTCTTATTAAGGTTTTATTTTTACTCCATCAATAAATTTGTCCTACATCAAAATAAATATCTCAAATACTACAGATCATTTATTCGTTTATTAATTCAAATACCAACGATCACTATGTAATGCAAATATTATAGACATGTGTCTTCATCTCGTGCCATCACATAACTTAAAAAAATATGCTTCAATTATCTCCTTATAATTCTCATAACTTTAACCTACAATTCTCATTATTGATCTTAGATCCATGCTTCTACGATCGGGCCATTTGGTAGCCCTGCATGCCCTCTATGTATCCTTCAGTCAGTCTTCCAATGAACTTCTACCACTTGGTAGCCCCGCATTCCTTCTGAGAATCATGTTAACTTATTTACTCAATACACTCCATTGGATCAAAATCTTCATGATCATTTTCTCACCATTGATTTCTATTTGATAACTTTCATGCTTGTCATTAGATCTCCTACTCAGCCTGCATGATTGTGACACATGCCACTAGCATGTGTAATCTCAAGAACCTTTGACATATTAACTAAATATTCACTATTAGATCACTAACTAACAAGATCATGTGCTTTATTATATCCTTATCTAGTCATATTAACTTCTCATCATTAGATCCTTGATCTGATTAAATGCTCATCATAGATCTTCGATATCACAAATTTGGCTAAGTATGGGAATTTAGTAAACTCTACTTGGGAAGCCAACCTTACACTATTATAAATTTTTTTACACTCAATATCATGACCTAAAACTTGGACCACATGATCACCTCTTCTATTTGAGTCTAACCATATGCTTAGCTATTCTTAAAACCATCACACGTGTGAAATATGATGTCATCAAATTGCTTACTCGGCCTTGTCTATCAAGAAGACTACTTGAGGTTAGACATTTATATGACTATTCTGATGAATTTAATTCATTTTCATAAGAAATATAAGCACTCATAACATCTCATAGGGTCTCTAAAACATGTCCACACCATCAATATCATCTATCAATTGCTTAACTAAACAAACACTCTCCAAACCATCAATCTAACCACTTTATCATTAATGTACTATGAATCATGAACTCTTTGACATAAATGATAACCTAACATCAATGACCATGATCAACAAGGTTTATTTTAATGATTTTATGAAACCATTCCACATGTCTACATATGTATCTAAGTTAACTTTTCCTTCATGATTTTCATGTGAAGTGAAGTAGTTTTTAATGTACTCTTTGTTGAGTGATTGAGAATTTCCTATAATCCAATACTCTAAAGTGATAAAATCACACATAGATATTTCACTTAGGTGTGTGCATGAAACATCATGGTCAATCTAGAATTCAATGCCATGTTTGGATTTTGACACTTGACACCATGTAACTGTGACATGTATGTGTTTTTAGACTTGGATCTATGGCTTCTCCTTTGAGGAGTTTTTAGATATGTATGCCTTTGTGATAATGTAAAAATAGAATTTTAATTTAATTATCTAGTTATTTTCTAAATATTTACCAATACCAAGTCATGACCAAGTTACCTAGTTATGACCAAGTTACCCAATTTTGACTAGGTTACCTAGTTGTGACCATGTGAGTAGAACCTTAGGAATGATTGGTATCTATAGTTGACTCTCATTACTCCCTAATATGGCCAACCTATGAAAAATGTCTAGATAAACTTAATGGATACATCCGAATTTAAAAAATAGCCATTGAGTGTTTATAGAAACTATTGACAAATGTAGACACTTATGGTAACCGTAATTGTCTAGCCATTATTGGTATTGTCCTAGGAGTGAAAATTAATTATCTAAGATATAGAGAATGTATATGTAGGATTTTGGAAGGTTTTGTATGGACTAGGATGATCCTAAATAAGTGTATTTAGAGAATATATTTGTTCAAGATAATAGGTGGGTAGATAGATAGAGGGAAAATCTGTACAAGAGTCATAATGTGTACACAATGTCCAAATATGTCAAAGCATGCCAAAATGTCTAATACCAAATATAGGTGTCTATGATATGCAACATACAACTTCCCTTATAAATTAGTGCATGTTGTGATGGAAGATCCCAATGTAAATTTTTTCATCATCGAGAGGCCTATGTAAGTGCTCAGAATGGAATCAATAATCAAACTGTCAACACAGCAAGAAAAAAAATCAAGTGGCTAGTAGAATATCAATGAAAATATAAGGCAATTTCCAAGGTGTCAAATTAGTAGATAAAAAGGTTCATTCAATATCTAAGAATAAGGGCATATGTAGGATATGAAACATAAATGATCTTTGAGTCGTATCTAGCTGAATGGTTAAAGAAAACTAAACATATCACACTCAAATATTTTTTCAAGTACTTTTTGAGGTGTGTCTAGTAATTTTCTAATTTTTTGCCTTTGCTTAGGATCCAAAAAGGTAATCTTATCTTGTGTTTTTGAAACCATGTTAATGGTATTGTCCTCATTCTTAGCTTGAAAATTAGGTGAATCATTAGTCCTATATTTGAATGTTCATTTTCTTTAATATTTAGAGGCATTGGATGTATGAACAATAGATGAATACTTTAACATATTAGAATCTAAAAACTTAATTTCAATGTTTCATAATGCATGGCAAAGGTCTTTAAATGAATCATATGTATTGAACATGACCTTGTCTTTAAAATTGTTAAGTAATATATTTGAGAACAACTACCAAGTTATGTATGTGACATGTTCGTAATCATGATTTCGAGCTTAAGCACATAGTCGGAAATATGTTCATTAGGTCCTTGCTTGATTTGAATTTTTTTTTGAAAAAGTGACCTTTTAAATAACATTGATTGAAAAATGTAGTAAGAATAGGTTAATTGAATCATGGAATATGCACATGGATCCTTCAAGTAAGGAATAGGACCAAATTTAGGGCATATCCTATGAGGCTTCTACGAAATAGTTTGGTCATGAGAATTTCTTCTTGGTTACACTTAATGATATATGTAAATAAAAATTTAATGTGCAAGGATGGATCCCCATTTCCATTAAATTTTTTAAACTTAGGCACATGAAATGATGGGGGGAAAGGACAATCACACACTTATGAAGCCAAAGGGCTATGTAATATGTCTAAATATGACACCACATGGCTTAAATTATTGAATATTTTTGATATTTTTGACGATTGTATTTTCATGTCATTCAGTTGTTGTTGTCATGTTGATTCAATAGATGCACCATTAGATGTAGGGTTACATTAGTATTAGTATTGACATTGGTATACACATGGAGACCAAAGTACCAACATGAAGCTTTGAGTTGGTATGGATAAATCCTAAAACATGTAATTAAGCACAATTAAGTCAAGTATGATAAATGAGGGGAAAAAACAATAATGAAAGGGGCCTTGTATAAACTTTAGGTGTCTACACTAGGAAATAACATAGTTAATAATTTATCATTGTGAACAATGTCTAATCAAAATACATATAAGACATTAATGTAATGCGAAGGATCTTCCTTGCCATTAAATAATACAAACTTAGGAGGTACAAATCCTATTATTAAGGGATATGCAAGAAATTCATAAGCCAAGGGGTTTAAGATAATATCATTAGAAGTGACCCTACTTTTTGGCTTTTGAGACCCTTGAGAAAGAATTTTGATTTGATTTTGAAAGTCACATAATGCATGCATCATAGTAGTCATTTTTGGCATAGAAATAAAAGGTGAACAAGTATAATAGATTGAAATAGAATTATTTCACTCAAGAGAAGCATTAACAACATGAAAATCAATTAGATGAATATAATGAGCAAGTACTTATTGAAACATATGAGAAACATTTTCATTTGGAGTATTTTGAGACTCATAAGAATAGATGATAACATAATGAGAAGTGGGAGGAATTACATGTTGCGAAGAAGGAAGAGCAATAAAAACATCTTAATAATTTTAAAGCATAATATTTTAAAAAGGAAGAATGTTATAAACAATATAGAAAGTTGTAAGTTTAAAAGTAAACCATGAAATGAATTGATGAGAAGGTAAATTATGACAAGTAACTTCTATCAATATATTCATAATTTTATATATATCAATGGGATTATACGTAGTGAAATATTATTAATGTTCTCATCTATATGTTGTGCTTCTAATTTGGTGTCATGATCAATATCTCTTTCATTTTCATTACAATACTCATCTTGAGAGGCTCTACCATTCACATTATTTCTATGGAAAAAAGCGTTGGTCTCTACATTAAAATAAGCATCAAAATCTACATTATTCCTTATAGTTTGTGTTAGGGGTTTTTTCATGTTATACAAAGGAATTAATAGTTTGTTGTGTACATCCAAGTCCAAATAAATATTTTTCTAGCTTAATTTGTGTGAATTTCACATTTTTTTTCTCTTACTAACTGTTTCTCTCATATCAAAAGTTAGTTTTCTATAATCATGAGGGCTTATGCAAAGAGAACCAACACTAAATACACCCATACCATTTGTACATTTACTTAGACCTACATGGTAAATCTTAATTATCATAACCTTTCATAAATGATATCCTCACTATCATAATAATAAAAATCATTACCTTCATCATTATGAAAAGATGTGACATTTATAGAAGAATTTGCAACATCTTGAAAAAATGTATCTAAAGGACAAGCCATTAAAAGCACGTTGGGGTTTAAAAATTTTGAATAAATTGAAATGACTTAGGGCTTGAGGTTAATAAACAAAAACACATGGTAACTTGGGCGAGGGAGATCTAAACATGAAATAAAACAAACCATAAGAACATTCAGATTTAACACTATATGAAACAAGGTCTAACCATAGGGAGAGAGTTATTACACATCAAGTTTTTAAGAAATATTGGAAGAACATGCTAATGTATAAACCCTAACAAAATCATATCCACCATAATGAAAATGATATCTAACCCTAAAACAGGGGTAAGAGAATACATGTTCACAAAAATGTTTTGTGGGAAAGTGGTTTTACATCAAAATGGATTACATCTACTCATGCACATTTAATTAAGCCTAATCAAATGTAGAACAATAAAATTAGACTTAATAAATATTTCGATACTAGAGAAATAAATGACAGGGTTTTGAGAAGTATCTTGATTTTTAAAAAATCTAAAAACAATCATCATAGTTTGAAAACAAAATTAGGGATTTTCTGGTAAGGCATTGACAACCCATAAATATCGTGGTGACTTGAGCACCTCCCCAAAACCACACACTCTAAATTTCTAGAAAATCACAAATACACATATTTTTTGTAACAATTACATTTATAAATTTTAGGGATTTGAAAACCTCACTCAAAATTTAAAACATTTGTGTTAATCACCGATAAATTGCTCTTCTTCAAACCATAATAGAGAAACTGAACCTCCAAACAATGAGGAAAATGATTTATTTTAGAGCATGAGATCAATGTTAACAAAATTTTTAAACACCATCTAAATATTGTCCCCTTTAACAATGCATAATATCAAAAACAACATGCCAAATAAAATGTAATTTAGTTAAGCAATCAATTGCAATGTCAGTGTGTTGCTATCATGATCTTCAATACCACACCAAACACTTGATTTCTTCTAGAATGCTCATTATAATGAAGTAGTAAATGTTAGACATTCTTTCAAATTTCCTTAGATTCTTAGATGCCTTCTCTATATCTTTGTATTGATTGCTTTTATTCTTTTATTGATTGATGTTCTAAATGTATGAATGTCCCAGGTGTATTTATAGATCTATTGAATTCAAATTAGAATCTTATTTGTGTGCAAGTGAGAAAAAAAAGGATAAAACAGTTGACAAAACAAAACCCAAAACAAGTATGGAAAACCTGTGTATTATCTATAGAGAACTGCAATTTTCAAATATGAATGAATATTTTATGTTAGGGGCTTCTTTGAAATCTCAGTAAAATTGAATAGGTAGGCTAAACTCAGTTATTTAATTTAAACTTTTAAAGAATTTATAGGAATATTATACCAATTCAACATGAAACTGTATATACATCTATATTCATGGTGGATAAAAATGTATAACGAATTATATTTTATGTTTAGCAGATTTATGTATACAATAAACTGATTTTTAAAATGAATTATATTTATAACATATAGCGAATAAATACATATAGTGAATTATAGCGATCTTTATAAACATATACAAATGATATATATATATATATATATATATATATATATATATATATATATTCTAATTAATTATGCTCTATGTTACAGATCATATGCACAAAGCATGATATACTAAATCAGTTGATCAACTATATATATGTATTAGTGGCTCCGATCAACTTAATGTGCTCTTGTTACATGTTCTATGTTACATATAATTATACTATTCAGACATATTTAATTACTCTATTACTATTATACTAAATGCACTACATATTTTAATGCATGATATTAGTGTTATTGGTATATGGTATATATGATTTAGCCTAGAGCTATAACTGGTATATGACATTATACTAAATTATAAAGTATATATATTTCTAAGTTGTGGATGGTATATATAACACTATTTCTAATTTGTTTAATTAGTGGATTTATATAGTGTTATGATGCTATGGTTTAATACAACGAATTCTTTTATAATAAATTTGAACCATAAAACATAGTGAAATAAACCTTTTGAATGTGGTGATCTGTGTATTATACTGTGGGAATAACAACAAATATGCAGTGAACCATGTAAAACATAGTGAACTAAACCTTTTGATATGTGGTGATCTGTGTATTATGACTGTGGGATTGCTTATGGTTTAATAAGAAATCTGAGTCTTTTATGAATGAAAAATGTTCTTACCGAATATATATTACTAGCTATTATCTTATAACTATCTATAGATGTGGCTCTGTGGATTCCCAAAATAATATATACATATAATTCAAGTAGCCACCTATATGTAAATATGCAGCGATATCTGAATAGTCGTACCCTTCTTGGTGATTTGTGTGGTGAAATGTAGATAACTATTATATTGATATTAGTATGCAATAGATACTCATATAATATATTTCATAGCTATAGTTAGATGAGACTATCGATCCCCGGTATTTGTACTATTATATTGGTATACCATCATGGGTAGATAGCTCTAATACTTGAGTTTATGAGTATATAATAATCTATAATATGGGATGGAAATTTATAGTACTTATTAATATATTTTATCCTATATACTTGGTATATTATTTTATTCCATGATCTATATGTTTATGTGATTTATTTATACATGGATCAAATTGAGCAAGGATATCATATCAGGGGGTTGAAATCTTGATATTCTTAAGATTAACACATTTTGACTTGCATTAATGGAATAAATATTAGAATAATGAAAATACATAAAAAAAGGATTATAATATTAGAATAATTGGATGTTATACATGTAAATATATAATGGAGGAATACTATGGAATACTAAACGCATTTACAATGTCTATAGAGGATCACATCATGGTAATGGAATATAGACTCACGATTGTATAGTGTATATTACAAGAGATATTGCAGTGGATATATTATAATATCACGTCTAGTTACATTATGACTTTCTTTATTATGACTAGTTGTTTGAAATTGAGTAGTGTGTACATAAATGATGGATTGTGATATTATTGTTTGTCATAAAATGTACTCTATTTGTATCTATTTACAAAAAATAGAAATATGTAGTTTAATGTATATTATATCTGGATGGTATGAACTGTACTTTTTATGCTTATTATTATGTATGTGATAAATAATATGGTGGAGATTCATACATTTGATAGACTAAATGTATGCATTTTAATTATTCTTGTGTTTAACATGTTTTATGCATGCTAGTTGGAAGTAATATGTATGAATCTGTTGGTTATATTCATGTTAACCAAATATCATATTAATAGTACTAAGAAAGTAGTGAGATGGACTTCCCTAGCTTATTAATATTACCAATGCCAGATGAAGGTAATTTGATCAAGTGGTGTGTATGAAATCGACTGATCTTAGAGATCAATAACTATTAAAAACTTTGGCCAAAGTAATGTTAGTTAGACATTGTCATTTCAAATGTATGATTTACATGTTTGTGTGATATCATGTTAGAATAGATTTATTTATGGTACACTTTATGTTCTTTGAAATCATATAGCACACAAATACTAGCTTGTCTCTTCGGATTCTCACACCATCACTATCTACTCATCCATGAAGGGAGGACCATTCCCTGATGATGTATTGTGTGGTGGATCAATGGTTTATGGTTGGTGTGGAAAAGCACTCGGATGATGCTCTCCCTCCCCACAACAATACTTATTTAGAGACTACACTTGAGATTGCCATAGATACTGGAGTTCAGGGAACTCATGCTCTGTGGAGCCTTATATCTTGTACATTGTATTATATTTATTATTATTGAAACATTATACCTAATGAGATGTAATTATTTACTTATTATACCATGATAGTAGCGGTTGTATGTTTGTACTAGTCATGGCTGGAAATTTATAATTACTTTATATATTCAATTATGTTGTGTTTCCTCTGATGATAGTGATAAGTGACAGATATATGTCACATACTTATTTTACAGTTAACTAGAGTGTTTTTTAATCACTAATTATATTCTCATGGTGAAATAGAATAAAATAATACATTGATTAAATTTTTTTTTAAATCACGTTATTCTAGGTAGATCCCAGTGGGATACTACAGATGATAAGATAATAATAATGAATAATACTAATAAGGATAATATTTGATTAGTTTAGGGTTTTTATGTTTCTTAATTATAATCTTGAGATTCAATTTGAATTTTTTTTGAGTTTAGAGTTTGATGTTCAATTTTAATTTTTAACACAACCGTGAACTTTGAAAAAACATCTAAATATACATTATCCCTTATAGTTTGTGTTAGGGTTTTTTCATGTTTTACAAAGGAATCAAAATTTTTTTGTGTACATCCAAGTCCAAATAAATATTTGTCTAACTTAATTTATGTGAAGATCACACTTTTTCTCTTGCTAATTTCTTCTCTCATATCAAAAGTTAGTTTTATATAATCATGAGGGCTTATGTAAAGGGAACCAACACTAAATACACCTATACCTTTTTCTTAAGCCTTATTGGCTTTAACTACCTAAATCACTTCCTGTAATAACTTATAACTTTCATTGTTACATTAGCACTGTACTTTTAGCAAAATAATCAACTCCTAGGAGCTTCTAGTTATTATACCACAAATTGATAGCATCTTATACTTTTACATTTGCATTCCCAAGATCAAAGCTTAAACTATTAAGTTTATTCAAGGAACTCAATTAGAACTCCAAAAAAATTACTCAATTTCATTAATTCATAGATTGGTCATATAAATACTAATGAGACTATTCATCATCAATTACCTTTTTCTATTCTACAACTATCACTTTCATGAATTCAATCTCTTCTCTTCTTCAAACTTCACAAAACTAAATAACCTCATCAGTACTTCGTCCAAATATTCACACTCCATATCTAGTCCCTTCATATCATAATATACCTATTCCAACTTATATCCAAGCTTCCATTACTCTTCAATCCCTTACATACACCATTTTTCAAACTCAAAACTAGCTTTGCTTGTAGCCCTTCAAACATGCAAATATCCTAGTATTGACCAATAAACACATGATCTTGATAAAATAAGAATAGTTTTGGATACCCATTAGGCTCATTCAACTTCATAACAAGTTTCATTTCTTAACTTCTTTGGTCTACCCTTTTTATCTACACTTTCATTCACCAATTAGGCCTCTTTTAGGCCTAAACACTCAAGACCATATAGTACGGTCCTAAACCACCTAAAAATCTCTTGAATAATTTTAAGCATAAAAATATTCATATGATCTCAAAATCTCATGGATTTTCACTAGTTAAAACTCCCAATCTTTAAATTTTCCTATTCAAACCCTAACTCTAGGTCTATGACAGGCTTGTACACGCCGAGAGCTCTCCAAAAGGGCTAAAATGAATTTTAAACCTCTTCATTCACTTTAAATACCTAATATAGGTATTTACCAATCCTATACAACTTATTGAATAACCACTTTCAATCATCTAACCTCTAAACACACCCAACATCCATTTTGACGTAATTATGTGCTTTTTTATAGGGTTTAGCAAGGTATATAGTCCTTACAACTAGGTTTTATCTCTCCTCACTTTTCCAATAAATCTACCACTTCTTCAAATAGTATAAATATTCTCACTACTAACTCGCTTATGAATTTAAATAACTTTGGCAAGCAATGATCAAATATATACAAAGTTTTCAATACCCTAGGGTTTATACATAAAAAACACGCTGAGAGCACTATAATTGGTTTCACTTGAATTTTTCAACATTTATAAGCTTCTAACAACATCCATAGGTTCTTCCCCAACACTTTAAAAATCTTCCAAGTTCAATTGATTTTTAACTAGACTTCCAAACAATGTAAATGTCCTCTTTTATCTTAATTGTTACAGTCTGTTCAAGATACACAGACTATAGAATCTCCGCAATGTTATCCCTTCACTTTAAAGGAAATATAAATCTTGTATATGCTTAAGACATAGTAAAAAATAACACTTAGATGCTTTAATAACCTTTCAATAAACATCCACCTATCAATATTCCTCTCAATCAAGACCATAACAATAGAAAATTGTTCCCTTAATGGACTGTGAATAGAGTATTCAATTATTTAACATAATAATGATCAAGGTGACCTAATAGAACTTATTTATTATTATTTGGATTCCAAACCAATCAATATTACTTAACAACCAATAGACTTCTATCACATTCTTAACTTTCTAGACTATATATGCTAAATTCTAAGAGTCTCTAAGGACCATTACTATATCATCTTCCATTCTGACCTGTACCATTCATGATATCATCTTTTTAATAGTCTAAAGGAAATTTCAAATCATAATTCAACACAAGAAACATTAAACACATAATAAACAAGATAATAAACATACAAAGAATTCTTTCTTTATTGATCTAGGCTACAAATATAGTCTATGATCATACCTTGATCTCCAAAGATAAAACTTACAAGTTGAAAAACACACACAACTGGCCTTAACTCATCATGTATTTATCAATAAAAATATTCTAATACATATAATACACTTCATTATGTAAAAAAATCCTTCATAGAGGCTTAAAACCTCAAGATCTTCCTCAACAATTATCCTTTTATGCTCAAGAATGTTACCCAATGACTCCTAAAGCCTACAATTTATAGTTGTTTGGGCCTTCTAGATTGTTGGTTCGAGCTTCATCTTGAAGAAACTGACTTGTCTTGACTTGGAAAGGTCCAAGAATATCTCTTTTATCTTCTCCTCTATCTTCTCAAGCTTAGCAACTTGCCTTCCTTTCCTCTTTCCAACATGAGATTTATCCTTGGATAAGATGATGTGTAGCATCTTCTAGAGGTTGTAAATCATATTTACAAAAGATATTCCCTTTATTAACTCTTTATATGAGTTTTATGACTTGGTAATATGCTATTAAGCATAGGTTATTACTGAGAGGGGGGGGTAAATTAGTAATAGATATATTTTACACTTTTTACATAAATAATTATTCCACTTAAGATATGTAATATAATCAAATCACAACACACACAACACAAAGTAATAGTGACACAATATTTATACATGGAAACCCTTTCGAGAGAAAATCACAGAGAAATAGATCTAAAAAATATTCATAGGCATCAACCTATTGGAGCACCAACCCCAAAATAATTTTATAAGCACCAACTTACAGGAGCACCAACTCCTCTGCTAAGTACCAACTTAGCAAATCTTCCTAAACACCAACTCACATGAGTACCAAACCTCTGGATGAAATAACACTTCTATATCTAACTTGTTGCTTCCACAACAGATGATAGGACTTTGCTTCTTTACTCTTTTAGATTCGATCAATTACAATATGGCTTTACTCCTATATGCCTTTATACTTTTCTTATGCTTCTTTGTTTCAACAACCACTTTTCTTCTCAAATATTTATGTGATTATTTATTTAATTTTCCATTTGTATCTATTGGAGTTGTTGCCAGAATCTGGATAATATGAGTGAAATGGAGACATGATCACACAAGTTGAAGCAAGTGCACACCACATAGATGCTAAAGCAATTTGAAAATAACACAATAAGAGAAATTGCACAAGACAAAATGGAGAAAACCAAAATTTGATTAGCTTGAGATGGCCAAAGTGAGGAATACATATATGAGAGTACGTAAGTAACTCCTCCACAAAAGGTGGACAAGGCACCCCAAGAATAGACAGTAACTCCTCCATGAAAGGTGGTGACAAGGTGCTAAGAATAGAGAAGTAACTCCCATCAAGGGAGTTACTTATGACATTCTTATGACACCTATGACACATCTATGACACACACCTCCACATAAGCTAGCCTATCCCATAAATGTAGGAAAACTCCATGTATGCACAAAAAATACAATTTCCTTAATTAATAAATAGGGGAAAAAAAAATCTACACTAATACCCCCCATAAGCGCAGCTTAAGTGGGCAGTGTGAAAATATAAAATGGGTTCCGGCAACTAGGCCTGATGAGGTACCCATGTACAAATGCAATCTCCCATAAGATAGAAAAAAGGAGAAAACCTGTACCCCCCCAAAAGAGAGACATAAAAGAAAGAAGAGGCTAGAAGGCCCCCCTGAAGATGATGATGCTGCAAATGTGGACCGCACCCCAAAAAGAGCTCATAAATGAATGAACTTGCTCTCAATGAAAGGTTTGGTGAAGATGTTTGTAACATGCTCTAAAGACTGGCAAAATCTCAAGTCAATGACCTGACTATGAATAAGCTCCTGAATGAAATGCATGTGAATCTCTATGTGCTTGGTCCACTGGTGTTGAATTGGATTTCTACAAATCTGAATGGTACTCTGGTTGTCACAATAAATGATGGTGGGCTGCCTGATAGGAATGCCAAACTTAGAAAGAATCCCCTAAAGCCAAATAGCCTCAATAGCTACATTAACATCTCCCTTGTACTCTGCCTCTATGGATGATATAGAAATAGCATTCTACTTCTTGCTAGACCAACTGATAGAACCAAAACCTAGAGATAAACTGTAACCAAAAGTGGACTTGCGAGTCTGTGAATCGCCAGCCCAATCTAAATTTGTATATCTAACCAAGTCAACCTCTATGCCAAATTTGTAATGAATCTCGTATCTATGTGAACCCTGTATGTAATGCAAGATCCTCTTAGCTGCTTTCCAATGCAACTCATGAGGTTCTTTCATGAATCTAGAGACAAGTCCCACTATATATGAAATGTCGGGCCTAGTGTGAGTCAAGTAGATGAGACTACCAACAAGTTGTCGATACTGAGTGGCATCAACCAATGGTGAAGAACAATCAGCCTCAAGCTTGACTCTGAATAGAAAGGGAGTTGGAGATGGCTTGCAATCAGTGATGTGAAATCGAGCCAATAAGTCAAGAGCATACTTAGGTTGTGTAAGAGAAATACCTGAATCTGATTGTGATATCTCGATGCCAAGGAAGTAGTGCAACAAATCCAAGTCTGTCATGTCAAATCTATCTTGAAGAGATGCCTTCACCACTGCAATAGCCGATGAAGAACTCCCGGTGATCAAAAGGTCATCAACATATAGAACCAAAATCAAGAGTGAATCATCCTGCCGTAAGAAGTAGACATTGGGATTAGAATGGCACCTAGTGAAACACGCTGTGAGAAATAAGGAATCCATGTTGGCATACCAAGCCTAAGGGGCTTGTTTGAGGCCATAGATAGATTTTCTAAGTCTACATACTAAGGAAAAAAATTGAACAAATCTTGGCGGCTGCTCCATGTAGATCTCCTCCTCTAGGTCTCCGTGAAGAAAGGCACTCTTCACATCCATCTGATGCACATCCCAACCATGTGTTGCGACAATAGCCAAGGTGAGTCAGATAGAAGTCATCTTTTCAACAGGTGCAAAGGTCTCTAAGTAGTCAATGCCTGCCACCTATGAGAAACTCTTGGCGACCAATCATGCCTTGTACTTATCAACTGACCCATATGCTACAAACTTGGTCCAATATATCCACCTACATCAAACCATCTTTCTTTCCTTAGGAAGTGAATTCAAGTCCCAAGTGTGATTTTTGATTGAAGAAGAATATTCTTTCTCCATAGCACTATCCCACTCAGGTACCCCCGATGCCTCTCAAAAAGTCTGTAGATCTAAAACTATAGCAAAGAAGGCATGTGGATCTCTCTAAAAATACCCCTAGTACATATGTCATCTGCAGGATCTCCTGCCCAAGTGACAGCATTCTCAAGTGTCTGTCTGGCCCAAAGTGGCTTGAAAGTGGGTGAGTCAGGTGCTAACTCCTCATCCTTTGACTGACTAGAGGTGGATGACTCGACATCACTGTCCTCACTGTCTGAACTCGAAGAAGAAGATGATGACTCTAGCTCAAGAACATGTTGTGGCTGATCTGAATCTGATGAAGAATCATCATGAAGAAGTAGATCCAATGAGGGAGAAGAAGTGTCGAGTCTCTAGGACTCTCTTAAAAATGGACACTTCTCTCGATGAACAACTCATGAGTGACTGGATCTAGAAGGCGATATCCCTTAATACCATCCAGATATCCTAAAAAGATGTAAGGCTTGGACTGACATTCCATAGCTTTGTGTTTCTTCTTCAGAATGCGGGCCATGGTTGGGGATCCAAAAACTCTAAGGTGTTCAACATCAAGTTTCCTTTTATGCCAAGCTTCAAAGGGTATTATCCCTTTCAAAGCTTTGTGAGGAACCCTATTTTGAATGTAGTAAGCACAATTTATGGCTTCGGCCTAGTACTATGGTGCTAAGGATTTAGAGTGAATCATACAGCTATCCATCTCTTTCAAGAACCTATTTTTGCATTCTGCAACCCTATTATGTGAAGGATTGTAGGTGACTGTGCGCTACAAATCAATCCCCTTTGTGGTGCAAAACTACTCAAAACTGATGCTGACATACTCCCTTCCATTATCAATTCGAAGAATCTTGATGGATTTCTCACTCTGTTTCTCAATAAGAGCTCTGAAGTCTAAATTTTTTTCAAACACTTCAGACTTTTGTTTGAGAAAATATATCCAAGTGTACCTAGAGAAATCATCAATGAAAGTGAGGATGTACTTGGCCCTTATAAAAAATGGTCTGGGAAAGGGTCACGATACATCAATGTGGACTAACTCCAAAGGTTGTGAAGCCCTCCAAGCTTTGCCTTTGTCAAATTTTGCTTCGGGATGCTTCCCAAGGGAGCACCCCTTGCAAAATCCTTTTGAGAATTGGACATGAGGCAAGCCAATGACCATGTCATTTTTGCAAAGTTGTTCAAGATAGCGGTAGTTAAGGTGGCCAAACCACTCATGCCATAATTTGCTAACTCCATCTGAATGAGTCAGCAATGCTGTTGGAGAAGAATCTGATGAAAAATGTGAGAAGGTGTATAAATTGGTTTGGCGATCTGCCCTATCCATTGCCACTGTAGTATCACTATGCAACTCTCTGATAGACACTAAATCTGATGAAAACTCAACTCTCATGCCTTGACCAATGTGAGTGATTTGGTACACTGATAAGAGATTGGTTGAAAGAGAAGGAACACTTAGAACATTATTGAATGTTCCTCCTTCTATTTCAACTGACCCTCTCCCTGCAACAAAAACTGAAGTGTCATCAACCAAACTAATTAAAGTCATGTTATAAGGCTCTAAAGATGAAAACTCAACTAGTGAAGAGCCCATGTGGTGAGAAGCACCCGAGTCTATGACCCATGAAGATGTAGAAGTTGAAGTTGCTATAAGGGCCTTGGCCTTTTCTTTCTCCTTACCCTTGCCTTTTGCCTTAGTAGAATCTTGGGTAGATGAATTCTGCTTGATGGACTCAGGAACACATATGTTGTTCTTCTCTAGAAGATGAGTTAGGTGATCTATTTTTTTCTTCATGCATTTGTGTTCATCATGCCCTGTCTTTTTACAATATGCACACTTAACCTTCTCCTTCTTCAGTTTAGCATTGGAGGATGAAGACTCAGTGTTGTTTTTGGCAAGATTGGTGTTTTCTTTCCTCTTCTCCTGGTCCTTGTTCTTTTTCTTCTTCTCCTTTGTTGAAGTCTTGTCCTTGCCATTTCCAGCTATCAAAGCTTGGGGTTGAGTAGACTTCACTGTGCCCATTTGAATTAGTTTATTTTGCTCCCTAGTCAAGTCGGCAATGAATGAATCCAAAGAAGGCATTTTTCATGTAGTGCCAAGGGCACTTTTTGTGGCATGGAAAGTGGAGACAAAGACTGAATAACTTGGACCTAACTTTGCGAGAATAGAAAGTATGAGTTGATCATCTTTATTCTCTATCTTGCATTCTTTCAATTAAAATCTAAGGGCCTTAAACTTAGTGAAGAAGTCCTATAGGGTGTCAAAGTTGCTAGGACTTAGACTTATGAGTTCATTTTCGAGCTCATGACCTCTCATCTCATCAAGCTTCCCAAATAATTTTTTTAAGGTGTCCCATATGTCATTAGGAGTCTGGGAGGATTTTAAATGGAAAAAAATTTCTTGAGACACAAACAAGCTCAGTAATCCATAGGCTTCATCACTACGGTTGTACCACTTGACCTTTTCAACATCAGTGTTGGGTTCTACTTCAGTACCCATGGTGATCCTATACAACCCTTTGCTTCTAATAATGATTGACATTTTAACCTTCCATTCATGATAGTTGAAGGGTGTTAGGGGTTTAAGTTGATAAGAATCCATTTTTAGCTGAATTTAGGTGAAGTTGTGTTGATTACAAGTTGTGAAATTATGTAGAAAGGAGAATGAAAGCAAAGATTTGCAAGTTGTGAAAAAGCAATCACACCCCCCCTCGAAATATTGAGCCCCTCCCAAATATGTAAGTGCACGCTCAAAATACATCAGACTCAGCTGAGAATGCATCTTAGAGTAATCAGTGCAAGACTAAAGCAAACAAGACGTCGGACTCAGCGGAAAATGCGTCCCGAGAGACACAAATTTTTTGCACTTTATAAACTAGTGATTTTTTGACAAATAACAAGCCTAAACTGTGGATAATTAAATTACAAACACTTTTACAAAAAATGGCACCCAAATCCAAGCTACCGCTTGCAAGATATTAAAGGTTCAATTTTCTCGTAAACTAGTGTTTTAGCAAAAAAAAACACTAAAACATTAAAAAAATGCCTATTTTGAGAGAGAAAGTGGCCTTTCAACCACTCATTAGATTCGACACGGAATGATGAATCCAAAAGAGGTTTGTGTGAGGGGGAATTGGCCTCTCGCCAATCCGGGCCTCACCCTTCGTCTTTGACAGGGGAAGATACAAGTTTTAATTGAAAACCCTCAAATTACAAAATTGTCTATAAAACTGAATATTCAGTCAAATTGACTGATTTTTGTTTTATCAAGTCAATTTTAACTAAAAAAAATGAAGCATAGATAGAATAATGGATGCCACGTGTCCAAGGGGTGCCAAATGGGATGCCAAATAAAGAAGGGGCGTCCAAAAGCAAACAGTCCATAATTTTGACTCAGAAAAGACAAAAAAATAAATGTGTAGACCTGCTGGATGTCGTACGGCCTGCTTGGCACCTTGCTGGGCAAGAAAAGATGATGAAATCTGCTGACTTCAATGCACAACAGGTCTGGGCAGAAGAATAAATGAAAAATGCTCCATATTCACAAAAAAACAGCCCTGTTTTGGATGCCGTACAGCTGATGGCGTGGCTGGAAGAAAGAACTTATGTTGCTGGAACTGAAGTTGCTTAGAGCAGCTCCTCCCTCTGCTTCTTGCACACAACAATGGTGCCCAGGCTAACTGCTGAACTAGCCCCTGAAGTGAAGACAACCAAGACACCCAAAGGCCAAGGATTCCAAGGAAACGATACCAGAAAATATTTTGAAAGTTTTTTTTAAATTTTAGATCAGATCTAGAAAATTAAAAAAACAAAGAGAACTCCATTCCTCTTGATTTCAAAATGAACTAAAAGCATAACCAGACACACAATTACCGTTCTTGCTCTGATACCATATCGGAGTTGTTGCCAGAATCTAGATAAAACGAGTGCAATGGAGACGTGATCACACAAGTTGAAGCAAGTGCACACCACATAGATGCTAAAACAATTTGAAAATAACACAATAAGAAAAATTGCACAAGACAAAATGGAGAAAACCAAAATCTGATTAGCTTGAGATGACCAAAGTGAGGAATACATATAAGAGAGTACGTAAGTAACTCCTCCACAAAAGGTGGACAAGGCACACCAAAAATAGACAGTAACTCCTCCATGAAAGGTGGTGACAAGGTGCTAAGAATGAAAAAGTAACTCCCATCAAGGGAGTTACTTATGACATTCTTATGACACCTATGACACATCTATGACACACACCTCCACATAAGCTAGCCTATCCCACAAATGTATGAAAACTCCATGTATGCACAAGAAATACAATTTCCCTAATTAATAAATAGGGAAAAATAAAAACCTACACTAATAGTATCTACCTTTGAAAGCCTCCCTTTGCTGCATTTTATAGGCTTCTAATGCCTATTCACAAGGGATACACCCCTTCATAAATTTTTTCGCTGCCCAAAGGTCATATCCCTTTCTTTTGCTTAGTCGGGCATGCTTTTAAATTCTTCAAGACTCATGTTGATTTCTTGCTCCTAATCGGCTAGGATTTAGAGACTTTTACTTGTTCAAAATCTGTTTTGGTTGCTTCGATTTATGCATTGATACTTGCGCCATACTTAGCCTCCTTGATGACAAATTAAATACATTTAAGTTTATAGAAAATACACTATCTTCATGCCTACAAATCAATGAATTTAATGCCTCTTAAATCCACATTTAATCATGATTAAATGCCTCCCTTTTATGTTGGTTTGTCCTTGGCTAGTTACTGTTGATTCATGCTGAATATAATGATTAATTCGGCCTTGATTAAATTTAATATTTGATCATTTAATTTGATTCATTTGTTTATATCTTCTCATCAACCTTAATCATGTTGTTGTGTTGTTGTCCCTTTGACATCAATGACAATATTTTCAACATATGCTTCCAATTCCCCTTTCCAAATTTGAATTTTCAAATAAGAGGTTTCGAGAGAAACTTGAAATCTTGCCTATGGATCCAAGTTAATATTCCTAACTATTTAAACACTATTCTATAACCTAAATTTAAATTCCCTAAGCTTATTATAACCTCATTAGACCTTTACATTGAATTTTGTCTTCATGATCAAGCCTTATTATCTTTACAAAATGTACAATGGTGTGTTGATGCCCCTGCATCAAACTCCTAGGCTCAAAATCTTTCATGAGCTCCTGCTCATGAGATTTATGCCCAATTACAAAAATCTTTTACACATTGTCTTCTTTGTTCAATATTTCATAAAAGCATGCATGTTCTCTACTTCCACACTTGTGTCTTTTCTTGCTTGTTGTCTTCTCCATCAAAATTATACCTTGATGCCTCTTCTTCTCTTTAATCTCCTTGTTTAGATGTTCGTCCTCTTGAATGAGGATATCAAATTTCATTTGTTGTTTTGAGATACTATAATAAATCTTATCTATATTTACTTCACCTCCTTCTTAATCAAACTTGTATAATCATATTCTAATGCAATATTAGAAACAAAAATTTGAGACCTTGTGGTCTCTCTTTCGACACAACATCAATTTCAACATTTTGAGACTCAATGGCCTCAACCCATTTATCCAATTCTTAGATCTATATTTTAAGACAAATATTTTCCTCTTTGCCATAATTTATAGCAAGCTCAAAGGATGCCATTTCTCTTAACAATTTCTCTTCACTTTGGTAGACAAATATTTTGTCTTGTTTCTCAACTAGAAACCCTCTATTACTTGCAATATGTTATTCAAACTTTTCTATCTCCTTCAATAAATCTTC
Organism: Torreya grandis; assembly: GCA_037957365.1. Classification (NCBI taxonomy): domain Eukaryota; kingdom Viridiplantae; phylum Streptophyta; class Pinopsida; order Cupressales; family Taxaceae; genus Torreya; species Torreya grandis. Next base: position 5,834,631 of record JARHVA010000324.1, read on the forward strand.
TTCAAGGGATAAGGTTGTGCACTTAGCCTTCTCACCATCATCTTCTTGTTGGAAAAATAATGACTGAGAGGGGGGGATGAATCAATCTCTTAAAACTTTCTTTCACATGTAATTTATCATTCCTTGAACTATAAAAGCAATACAAAGATATAACAATGCAAAAAGAGTCATTCACATGAGCATAACATAAAAACACACATATGAGTGGGAAACCCTCAAGGGGAATAAAACCCACTGATCCCTATAAATGGAATACATACCTATAAGTCAAAATATCAATTTTAGTAAAGCACCAGCATCACATGGAGCACCAACCCCAGCTAGCTAAGCACTAACCCAACTAGGCTTTAACAAGCACCCACTTGTAAGGAGGCACCAACCCCATAGATTACTCAGCACCAACTCAGCCACCTAATTGTTTTGATCACCTTCGCAACACTTTTTTTCTCAACCAACTGATGATGACCACTTCTTCATCTCTTCACACTCTTATCCCCCTTGAACTAGCTTTTATGTCTCTTCACTCAAGTAGGTCTTCTTCAAGACAGATTAGGTCATATGACCTTGATCCTCATCTATAGTTCCCCTATTAGATATTCATGATAGTTTCTCTACACCCATGTGATGGTCCATAATACCTTATTTAGCTTCTTTAAAATGATATTTCATTCACTTTCATACTCATGCTCTCTAATTCGACAATTAGGCCTATTAGGCCTTGTTCTTATACTAGGCTCTTGTTAATACACCTCTTGGTTGGCCATATACACTTGTACACTTATATTTTCAAACCAGAAGGCCTTGTTACATGCCAAAAACATTAATCAATCATTACATTAGGTTGGATATAGCTCAAATGGACCAAATCCTTCTTTAGGCCTTACGGAGACCTAATTCAATTAGGTCTTCATTAGTACACGTTACCATTTGATCTTCTTGGAACAATTTAAAACTACATAAACAATATTATCAATTAATATGACACTAAAATATACCCCTAATAATATCATATTAGTTCCATGACACCTTTTAGCTCCAATCACCACTTGAAGCACGTCATTTATATTGTTTACATTAGGCCTTCACATATAGAGAAAGGTATGTATTGAACAACTACAGATAACACAATGTTTAGAAACACAACCATGAAATTAAAATACATAGAAAAAACTTAAAATACCTCAAAAAATTCATAAATATTATTATACTTCATTAGACAAGACAAAAGGACTCAAACCCTTCTCTACAAATAGCCCACCCAGAACTGCCAGAACACTCTAAAACCCAATCATGGTGACAATGACCTTCAGCACCTGTAATACCATTTTCAAATAATTATAATTCATGTATATGATCTTATGATATCATTATACAATTCTTAAATAGAAAGATAACATGGTCGAATGATAAATATTAGTCATGCAGACCAATCTCATGACCTTACATCTCATTGTCTCATCTACGATAAACAAGTCAACTTGTGAGCATTTTTTTCACTATATCTACTAAAATAAAAAACTTATAACAAAAATGAACATGTATTATAAGTCTTTAAAAATATCGCCATGCACTTATTTTCATTCCTATTCTATGATAACACATTTTTAAACCTCTTTTCATTGTTGCTTGGGTTTTTCATTGTTTCCACCATTAGGGCTATTAGCAATTGGCTATCTTGGATGATCAGTTTAACATACCTGAGGGATATAAATTATATAAAAACCTTCATGGACACAAACTAAAAGTGTCAATTTTTTTTCTCCATCCATTTAGCAATTATAACTTGGTCAACTCTGATAGATACAATAAATATCTAAAAAATAAGGCCTTTCTTGTAGGGTCCACTCACTCACCTGAAGACTTAATCACACCTGGAGATGAATGGGAGAGTTTAATATAACCTAAAATCACTAAAATATCTATACAAATACATTATGATCACTTTAGAATAACCTATTTCATGTTAGGTCACTATTAGGGTTCTTTGAGGGTTTAAACCATCTTTCATTGTTAGCAATCATTCATAAATCTTAGCCCCTCATTATAAAAAATAATGCCTAGAAATTTTAGATAGTATCATTCCCCATCTACCATGAATATCTTATATCCTCATGTATATTATAAAAATGCCAACGAACATTGAAAAAAGTTTCTCAGGTAGACAACTCTTCGTCCTGTGAACTCGAGAGACCTTAAAACACTTTTTCAAGCCTTTTATTGCAAACCATGAATTAAAAATTTGTGAAAATTCTTTAAAAATCATATAATAACTCTTTCCATGCTCATATGCTCACATTTTCCTTGAAAACTAATCTTGATACCCCATTAGGCTGCACTCTCTCTTTGCTTGCTTAAACCTTGACTTGCAAGTCACATTAGGCCTTAAAACTGACCTTAATACCCCTTTTCATGTGTTATCCATCACTCTCACATACTAAATAAACCTCATAAATGCTTAAACATTTTCATACATCCTTTATATGTCTTTACAATAGATCATGATGCCTTATTAGGCCAGGTAAGGTCTAGGTGTGGTCTAGGTGTAAACTTGATCTGAAGGTCCTACCACTATAGGCTCACTCTGAGACTCACATGAGTGATTCAATGCCTTAAATAAATTCTTAAACAACATCATAAAAAATTTCATTCCTATGTGCATTCATCTCAGCAAGCCATCATGACACTTCATGCACAATACTAGGCATCCTATGCACATACTTTCTCAAGTCACTAGGCTCAAGCACTTGATAACTTTGACAACAAGGACCTTCCATGCTGACCTTGACATCACTCATGTAGTCATAATAACATATAATAATCATGTATTAAAATCTCATAATCACTGAAATACTACTCAATATCCTCTCTCATAGCTACATTCTTCAATGACCTCATGAAGACCTTTCTCAAGAACTTTTGAGATCAATGTCAAACCTCACCAACAGGAATAATGCTCAACAATCTCCCCTTTTGTCGTTGATGGAAAAATATACTACAATTTTATCATTCTTATCTCCCCATTTTCATCTTTCTCCCCCTTTTATATAAATGATAAAGTGATGCCTGTAACTCTTTGGATCACACTCCTTGCAACCAAAAGACTCAACACATAGGACTATGAGTTTATGAGACATAATAAAAACATGCTCCCCTTATCTCCATGCATACCTTTTTGGAATAAATCACTGATTCTTGGAGCTAATGAGCATGATTATCTCCCCCTAAGTACTTGGCTTCTTCAATGACTGCTAGGGGTAGGAACTACACCCAATTCTTGTCTTAAGTGTGCAAATGTTACCTTTAGAAGTGGTTTGGTCAAAATGTATTCAATTTGATCTTGTGTAGAAACATATTCAAGTATGACACTATGTTAACTTATGTGCTCTCTTAGAAAATGATGCCTGATGGGAATGTGCTTGGTCATTGAATGCATGACAAGGTTCTTTCTGATGTTTATATCACTTGTATTATCATAATAGATAGGGTTAGGACCATCATATTCCACCTTGTAGCCTTTTAGGGTCTATCTCATCCATAAGAACTAAGTGCAACATGAATTTACTACAATGTACTTAGCCTCACAAGTAGATAATACTACTGATGGTTGCTTCTTTTTTATCTATGAAACTAGGCACCCACCTAAGAAGAAAGTTCGTCCACTGGTAACTCTTCCTATCATCTAGACTTCCTACCTAGTCTACATCTGTATAGGCTATCAAATTGAACTCCTTGCTTCTTGGATACCACAACCCATACTCCATAGTCCCTTTGAGATACATTAGTATCATTTTTACTGCTTAAATATGGTTCTTCTTTGGATTTTCTTGAAACCTTCCCACAAGACCTACTGCTTGTATGATGTTAAGTCTAGAGGTAGTGGTGTATAACAAACTTCCAATCATTGACCTATATGGCATATGATTAACCTTTGAAGACTCATCTTACTTGCTCAACTTACACCCTATGATCATGGGTATACTAACTATCTTGTAATATTCCATCTCAAACTTCTTAAACATCTCTCTCATGTACTTGGATTATGAGATGAATATACTTTTCTTAGATTGAGTGATTTTCAACCCAAGAAAGAATGATAGTTCTCCTAGCATGGACATCTCAAAATATTTCTTCATCACCTCTACAAAGGCCTTGGTCATGTTCTCATTATTTCTACCAAAGATGATGTCATCCACATAGACAACTACTATCAACTGATGGTCATCTTTTATCTTTATGAATAGATTACTATCTGCAACCTAGCATACCAAGTTGAATCCTTGATCTAATCGATAACTATGTGACATAGCATACCAAGCTTTAGGAGCTTGCTTTAGACCATAGAAAACCTTTTTCAATATTCAAACATAGTCCTTCTCATTTGATAGTGATAACCCCCTAGATTGATCAATGTACACTTCCTCTTCCAAATTTCCATTTAAAAAGGTAGATTTGACATCCATCTGGTATACCTTGAATCCTTTGAATCGTGCATATGCTAAAAATAATTTGATGGCCTCCAATATTGATACTAGTGCAAAGGTCTCCTCAAATTCTATCATTTTAACTTATGCATATCCCTTGCATGTTAATTTAGCCTTGTTACTAGTGACTTTTCCATCTTTAATCAACTTGTTTCTAAACACCCACTTTGTGCTAATGACATTCCTATATTTATGCCTAGGAACTATTTCCTAAGTCTTATTCTTCTCTATTTGGTCTAACTCCTCATTCATAGTATCTATCCAAAATTTATCTTTGCTTTCTTCTATAAGATTCTTGGGTTCAATCTTAGATAACAGAGCAACATTCTCTTGATTTGGATTACTTAGTAGTCTTTTCCTTGTTTGCATACCTGCATTCTTGTTACCAATGATTTGAGATTCAGAGTGATCTCTTTGAATCTACCTTGAGGGGCCTTTTAAGTCTTATCTCTCCTCAACTTATTCTTCTTCCTCATCAACATCTATAGTTTCTTATTCATTCTTGAAGTTTAGATTCTCTAAAGTATCCTTTGACTGTGAGTGTGATTTCCTTGTCTCATCAATCTTCACATTGGTGTTTTCCATTATCTTTTGTAGCCTCTTGTTATAACATCTATAGGCTAAGTTCATTGTTGAATATCCTAATAATATACCTTCATCATATTTGGAATCAAACTTTCCTAAGTATTCATCATCTCTTTTGATGAAACATTTTCTCCCAAACACTCTAAAAGTGTTCCACATTGGCTGGTTTAACCTTCCACAATTTGTAAGGAGTTTTGTTGCCATTAGTCCTTATTTTTCCTCTATTTAAAATTTATATTTCAATGTTTATTTCCTCTCTCCAATATCCATTAGATAATATATACTCATTTAGCATAGTCTATCCATCTCTTGAACTATCCTATTCTTTCTTTCCACTACCCCATTTTGCTGAGGTGTCTTAGCTGTTAAGAATTATCTCCTTATTCCATGAACCTCACATAAGTCATCAAAATCATTGGACCAAAACTCTCCTCATCTATCATATCTTAGGCACTTGATCTTCCTATTCTTCTCATTATCAATAAGAGTCTTGAATTCCTTGAATTTTTCAAGAGCTTTTGACATTTCTCTTAAGAATGCAACCCAAATCATTCTTGTGTACTCATCTATGAGTAACATGAAGTAGTTATCTCCTTGAATGATTTGAATTCATATAATCCCATAGATATTAGTGTGTATTAATTATAAAGGTATTGTAGTAGAGTACTCCTTGGACTTGAACCTTCTTCTAGTTTACTTACCATGTTGACATGCCTTGCAAAGTATGTTTGTAGGTTTGGTGATCTTGGGCATGTTTTTCACAGACTTTGTAGTGCTTATCTTGATTATATTTTCAAATTTTAGGTGAGCTAACCTTCTATGACATATAAAAATTTCATCCATCTTGATCATAAATCATCTCTCTTTCTTGATCTCATTTAAGACATATAGATTATTCTCAATCCTCTTAGCATTGAAAATTAACCTTCCTAATTTGGCTCTCCTTATCTCACACCCCCTATCATGAAAGGTTAGTGTGTGTCCTTGATTGCATATTTGACTTACACTAATTAGGTTACGTTTCAAACCTTCCACATACAATAAATTTTTTTTGGTCTTCCCATTGTCTAAACTCAATACACCCTTGCCAATTATATTGGCAGTTGTGTTGTCTCCAAACCTCACTGTTCTTGCAGCATTCTTCTTCAATGAGATGAACTTATCTATTTCTCCTATCATGTGGTTTGAGTAACTACTATCTATATACCATTTCATGCCTTCATCTTGAATGTGAAAGGTAGTCTGGGTAGTCATATAATCCTCTTTGGTCTTATGTTCCTCCTTGGTAAATAGTGCATCTTGATTCTTGAGCTCAATATGATCAGTCCTAACTTGCTTTGGCTTCCATACCAATGTTTGATACATCTCATTCATTATAGGATATTCATATGATTTATTGAATCTTGAGGGAATTCTAACTCTATTAGATCAAAATTTTGAAATGTGTCCTATATTATGACAACCATAGAAAACAACACTTATATACTTACCTCTTGACTGATTACTCCTTTTCCCATGGTTCCATGACAACTTATCCCTTATTGCATTGGGTTGCTTGATTGGTATTTTCATGCTGGTAATTTTATCTTGTTATGACTTATCATTCTCTTCTCAATCTTGCTTATCTTGTCTATGAGCTTCTCATGCTCAACCTTCAAGGAATGTTGCTTTGTCTTCAATTGGTCATACTTAACTTATTTTGACCTGAACCGTGTGTTGACACCTTCTAACTGACTCCTGAGATCCTTGATAGTCTCCTTTTGATGCTTCAAATCATCAAGGGAACTTATGATCTTAGCTTCAAGGTCTACTTTAACTTCTCCTTCTTCATTACCATAGTAGATTTCTTCATCATATATGTTATCTTCTTCTTTTTTATCACTAACATCTTGTGTTTCTTAGGATCACCTTCAAGCTGTTATACTTGATTTAAAGGAGTGGCATATGATATCAAATGTTGGAAACACAATGACTCAGGATGGGGGGTGAATCATTTTCTTAAAACTTTCTTTCACATATGCTTTATCATTCCTTGAACCATCGAAGTAATACAAAGATATAACAATGCAAAAAGAGTCATTCACACGAGAATAACACAAAAAAACACATATGAGTGGGAAACCCTCAAGGGGAAGAAAAACCATTGATCCCTAAAAATTTAATATAGTCTTATAAGGCAAAATATCAAGTTTAGTGAAGCACCAACTTGACATGGAACACTAACCCCAACTAGCTAAGCACCAAACCAACTAGGCTTTAGCAAACACTCACTTGCAAGGAGACACCAGCCCCCTATATTACCTAGCACAAACTCATCCACCTAGTTTATTTAGTCACATTAATAACACCTTATTCCTCAACTAACTGATGATGACCACTTCTTCATCTCTTCACACTCTTATCCCCCTTAAACTGCCTTCTAGGTCTCTTCGCTCAACTAGGTCTTCTTCAAGACAGATTAAGTCATATGAGCTTGATATTCATATAAATTACCCCTATTATATCTTAATTATAGCTACTATATAACCCTATAATGGTCTACAAGACCTTCTTCAACTTCTTCAAAATGTTATTTCCTTTGCTTGCATACTCATACTCTCTAACTCAACAATTAGGCATATTAAGCCTTGTTCTTATACTGGGCTCTTGCTCATACACCTCTTGGTTGTTTATATACACTTGTACAATTATATTTTACACCAAAAAGTAATTATAACAATCCATAAATATTAATCAATCGTTACATTAGGTTGGCCATAGCTCAAATGTACTAAATCCTTCTTTAGGCCTTACAGAGACCTAATTCAATTAGGCCTTCATTAGTATACGTTACCCTTTGATATATTTGAAACACTTTAAAAATTTATACATGGTAGGAACACTTAATATGAAACTCAAACATATCCCTAATAATATCATCACATGTCCATGATACCTTTTAAATCCAATCACCGCTTGAAGCACACCATTAATATTGTTTACATTAGGCCTTCACATACACAAAAAGGTCTATCTTAAACAACTAAGATAACATGGTGTTTAGCCACACTACCATGGAAATAAAACATATAAAAATAACCTCCAATATGTGAAAAACTTCATGAAGATTAGTATACTTCATTACATATGGCATAAGGACTCAAACCCTTCTTTGTAAATAGCCCACTTAGAATTGCTAGAACACTCCAAAATCCAATCATGGTGACAATGACCATCAACAATTGTGTGACCACTTTTAGAGACTTATAATGCATTTATATGATCTTATGAGATCATTATACAATTATTATATATAAATATAACATGGTCAAATGACAAATATTGGCATTGTAGACCAATCTCATGACCTTACATCTCATTGTCTCATCTACACTAGATAGGTTAACTTGTGAGCAACATTTTCACTATATTCACTAACCTCCAAAAATTCTACCAAAAATTAACATGTCTTAAAATTCCTAAAAAATATTTTCAATCACTTGTATTCATCCTTATTCCATGATAATATATTCCTAAACCTCTTCTCATTGATGCCCATGTTTTTCACTATTTCCACCATTAGGCTTGTTAGCAACTAGCTATCTTAGATGATTGATTTAGCATACCTAAGGGTAGAACCTATCCAAAAACCTTCATGGACATAAACTAAAAGTTTTAAACTTTTTCCTCTATCCATTTATCAACTTTGACTTGGTCAACTATGATTGTTACAACAAATCTCCATGAAACAAGGCCTTTCTTATAGGGTCCACTCACTCACCTAAAGACTCAATCACACCTAGAGATCCCTATAAGAGTTGAATATAACCTAAAATCACTAAACTAGCCATACCAATCCATTATAAGCACTTTAGAACAACTTCATTCATATTGGGTCACTATTAGGGTTCTTTGAGGGGTCACTATTAGGGTTCTTTGAGGGTTTAAACCATCTTCCACCATTAGCAATCATTCATAAAGCTTAGCCCCTCATTCCAAAAACTAATGTCTATAAATTTGATATATGAACCTTCCCCATCTACCATGAATATATTATGTACTCATGTATATGTTTCATGTGGCAACAAACACTTGAAAAACCTTCTCAGGTAGATAACTCTTCATCCTATGCACTCGAGAGACCTTAAAACACTTTTTCAAGCCTTTTCTTACAAACCTTGACCTCAAACTTTGTGAACATGCTTAAAACATTATATCATACCTCTCATGCCTATATGCAACTGATCCTGATACCCCATTAGGCTACACTCTCTCTTTTCTTGATTAAACCTTGACTTGCAAATCACATTAGGCCTTGAAATTGACCTCCATGCCTCTTTCCATGTCCTCTCTACCACTCTCACATACTTAAGCAACCTCAAAAATGCTTAAAAACTATCATACATCCTTTATGTGTCTTGAAAACAAATAATGATGCCTCATTAGGCTAGGCAGGGTCTAGGAGTGGTCTTGGTGCAAACTTGATCTGAAGGTCCTACCATTGTAGGCTCACCCTAAGACTCACATGAGTGTTTCAATGCCTCATATACATGCTCAAGAAACCTAAAATAACCTTTTATGCCTGTATGCATTTATCTCACTAAGCCATCATGACCCTTCATGCACAACACTAGGTACACATACCTTCTCAAGTCACTTAATAGGCTCAAGCACTTGACAACTTTGACAACAAGGACCTTTCATGTTGACCTTGACATCACTCATGTAGTCATAAGAACATATACCAATCATGTATTACACTCTAAGAATCACTATAATATTGGTCAATATCCTCTCTCATAGCTACATTCTTCAATGACCTCATGAATACCTTTCTCAAGAACCCTTGACATCAATTACAATATCAATGCCAAACCTCACCAATAGGAATAATGCTCAACAATTCTTCACTGATGAGTCTATCCATTGACTTAAGGACTTAATCTTCCTCCACTACTTGTGTACCTACACTCATAGCATCAAAATAAAGTTAGATATAAAAACTTGAGGCCAATTTTCCCCTTGGGTTTCTTCTTCCTTGTCAAGGTGTTGATCACCTTCCTCATAATATTTCATTTGTATGCCCATATTGATCTTTCTTAGATCTTCCTTAATTTTCTTGCATAACAAATTCTTTATCCTCTTTATTCTTATTGCTACTAACTTGACATGCCATTTTATCTTTTTCTTCATCACCCATCCATTCCATGGGTTCTTCTTACTTTCTATCATAAACTTTATCAATGTTATCCTCTACTTTATCTCACTTATTTCCCTTTGAAAGTCTTCCTCTCTCTGCTTCTTTCTCATTTCCTTTTCTCTTTGCTTCCTTAGTTGGTCCTTTGCCATAGGAAAATTTTAAATTACTCTCTTAATCAACTTCACTTTTTCAATTAAGTCTATTTCACCTTGCTCCATCTCTTATTCAAGCTCTCTTCTTGGATCAATCTTTTGAGCTATCACTTTGCTCTTCTCTATGAGCTTCACTAGCTCTTCAAACTCTCTCAAGCCTTACTAGGCTTTTCACTTTCTTCTTAAGCCTTATTGGATTTAGCTACCTGAATCACTTCTTGTAAGAACTTGTAACTTTTAATATTACATTAGCACTATAATTTTATCAAAATAATCAACTCTCAATAATTTCTAGCTTTGATACCACAAATTGATAACATCTTATACTTTTACATTTACATGCCCAATATCAAAGCTTAAACTATTAATTTTCTTCAAGGAACTCCATTGGGCATCCAAATAAACTACTCAATTTTATTAATTCATAGATCGGTCATATAAATACCAATAAGACTATTCATTATCAATTCCCTTTTTCTAACCTACAAGTATCACTTTCATGAATTCAATCTCCTCTCTTCTTCAAACTCTTCTACAAACTTCTCAAAACTCAATAACCTCAAATATTCATTAGTACTTCATCCACATATACAAACTCCATATTTGGTCCCTTCTTGTCATAATATACCTATTCCAACTTATCTCCAAGCTTCCATCACTCTCCAACCCCTTACATATACCTCTTTTCAAACTCAAAACTAGCTTTGATTGTAACCCTTCAAATATGCAAATCTCCTAGTATTGACCAACATACACATGTTACTAATAACCTAAGCACATTTTTGGATACCCATTAGGCTTATATATCTTCATAACAATTTTAATTTCCTAACTCCCCAGGCTTACCCTTTATCTCTACACTTCCATTCACCAATTAGGGCTCCTTTAGGCCTAAACACTTCTACAACACTAGAGACTATATAATACGGTCTTGAACCACATCAAAATCTATTAAATCCTTTTAATAACAATAAAATACATATGATCTCAGGGTTTCATGAATTTTAAATAGGTAAAACTCCCAATATCTAATTTTTCCTATTCAAACCCTAGCTCAAGATCTATGATAGGCCTATACAGGCTGAGAGCTCTCCGAAAGGGATAAAATGAATTTTAAACCTCTTCCTTCAATTTAAAGACCTGATATAGGTTTGTATCAACCCTATACAACTTCTTGAATAACCCTTTTCACTCACCTAACCTCCAAACACACCCAACATCCATTTTGATAGAATTATGTGCTTTTTGATAGAATTTAGCAGGGTATACAGTCCTTAAAACTTGGTTTTCTATCTCCTAATTTTCCAATAAATCTACCACTTATTCCAAATATAAAAATACTCTCACTACTAACTCCCTTATGAATTCTAATCACTTTGGCAAGCAATGATCAAATATATATAAAGTTTTCAATACCCTAGGGTTTCAACATAGAATACAAGCCGAAAGCACTATAATTGGTCTCATTTGAATTTGACAATGTTTTTAATCTTATAACCACATCTACAGGGTCTGAACCAACCTTTTAAAAATTATCCAAGTGTAATTGAGTTTTAACTAGACTTCTAAATAATGTAAACATCCTCTTTTATCTTAATTTTTACAGTCTACTCAAGATACATAGACTATAAAATCTCCACAATGTTATTGTTGTCTCCAAATCTGACACCCTAGAAGAGGGTGTTCAGGCCTCTTCCAGATTTGGGAAATGTTGGGACATTTCCAAGCATGTGGGTGTGCATATAGCGGAAATGAACCTCTATATTTAAAGGGCTAGCTCCCTATATATATTCTGCAAGACAATCTTATGTCTAAACAAGCTTTCTTGAAGGGAAAAGAGTTAGAAATTGCAAAAAAGAAAAACCTACTCTAAGAATGGTGATACACCAATATTATCTTCCACATTAATATCATATTCTAGTACACAATACAACAAAACACATAGATCATTCCTAAACTCTAAGATTCTAACACAAGTATTTCAACATAGAGGTAAGATGTGTAAAATGACACAAGGCAAATGAACTGAAAGGTAGGCTTTGCACATTTTAAAATAGTAATACACATTTAGAAATTCAATACACTTAGACACACTTTGTATGACTATTTAGATCCAAAAATCTTGCTCAGGCATAAAGGACAAAGAACAGAAAGATGAAAACCATCACTTGTTGTCACTATACATCTCTTACACACTCAGACAATTGCGTAGAACTTGAAAGGAAACAGGCTAGTACTTTATGCCTAAAGGTAAAATGTGATATCATTCCAACAGGGCTTCAACATACACTTTGTGGAGGATTTTAACTTAGCCCAAGGGCTATATATATAGCACAAGAGATGTGAGAGAGGGAGAGACCTTTGAGTGCCAAAGAGGAATCAATTTATTAGGAGTCATTGTCTTCAGCTTCAACTATCTTTGTCAATGATGATCTTTTCAACCACATGATTGATCCATTTTATCTCAAGTGGTTACACATTTTGGCATGCTTTCTCAAAGATGTTCCTCCAATGTTCATACTTAGTAGAATTAGGATATTCTTGGGCTAAATCATGACATCAAAGTGGTTATCCACCTGTTACAGATTTGTCCTTTTCATTTTGTTTGGCTTTGTCCTTCTTCTTTGATTGGTCCTTTAGGAAATACTCAGATCTTGATTGATCAATGGTGATATGGGATCTCTCATTATTTTGACGGATGAAGGACACAAGCCCTTAGATCTACTTATGAGTCTTTTTGGTTTGAACACCAATGGCTATTTTCTAAGGCAAAAGTTTGAAGTTCATGGTGCTATCTTTCTATAAACTCCCTTCTATTCTGTTTGGACCCATCTTTTTATGGACTCTCCACAAGTGTCTATACCCTTCAGACTACTCAAACATGCCCTTCGACAATCCTTCTATAAACTCTACATGACTTTTATACCCTTCAAAATTTTCCCAAGTGTCCCTTTGGACCTTTGGAAGTAGACCAATTGCACTTTTTTGAAGGACACCTTTAAATACAAAAGAGCCTTTGGAATTTTGTGTAGGGCACTTTGCAAGTGAAAAGATCCTCTCAAAACTTGAAGTGCCTTTCGAAAGAATGGAATTGCCCTTTCAGACTTTTTTTAAGTGACCACTTCCTTGAAAGAGAGACAATTCAACAACTTTAAACTATACCCTTCCTTGGAATATGCCCTTTGGAAGGATGAAATTGGACCTTTCTTTGACGAAAAGGCCCTTTGGGCTTTTTAAAAGTGTTCCTTTGGACTTTTCATGAAGGACACTTTGACGAAAAAGACCCTTAAGCAATTTGCAATATACCCTTTGAAAAGATTGTTTTGGACAAAAAGTTAGAAAAAATTCCTTCAAAAAAAATTTAAAGATCAATTCTTTCAGACTTTTTATCTAAAACAAAAAGTTGAAAGAATTCCTTCGAAGAGTTGCAAAGAAGAATTCTTTCAAAAAAGTCACAAAGGAGAATTCTTTCAGACTTTTTGTTTTGAACAAAAAGTCTAAAAGAAAGAACAAACCCAAATAATGAACCCTTTGAAAAGGTGGAATTGCCCTATAAAAAAGTGGAATTGCCCTTCAAAAAAGTTGAAACGGTCCCTCTACCTGAAAAGTGTCCTTTGGAAACTTGAAAAGAGTCCTTCAGAAAATTGAAACGAATTTCGTCGACATAATGAAATTGCCTACTTGGAGAGAAGATGACCTTTTGAAAAGATTATTTTGGGAAAAAAATTCAAAATAATTCCTTCAAAAAATTTAAAAGTACCAATTCTTTTGGTATTTGAAAAACTTGTAATAGACAATTCGCAAGAGAATAATCCTTCAAGAAGCTTGAAAGTGACCCTTCAAAAAAGTGGAACTACCCTTCGAAAAGATGGAACTGCCCTTCAGAAAGGTGGAATTTTGATTCAGAAAGGTTGAAGTGTACCAATTCCTTAAGAAAGAGATCCTTCAGCAAGTAAAAAGGACCAAGTTCTTTGAGAAAAGCAAGTGGCCAATTCCTTCAAGACTTGGGCAAAAAAAACTCAAAGTAAAACCATTCTGAAAGAAAAAAATGCTTGCAAGGAAACTGAACAAAAGCATTCTCTGAAGGAAACCACACTTGAAATTTTGTTATGGGGATAAACCATTCTAAATGTTGTATTTGGTCATAATGAAAAGGTAGAACCTGGGAGTGAATTTTGGCTAATAATTATCCATTCACTTTAAAGACAATATAAATCCTGTATATGATTAAGACATCTTCAAAACTCACACTTATATGATTTAATAACCGTTCAATAAACATCCACCTTCAATCTTGCTCTCAAGCAAGACTATAACAACACAAAATTGTTCCCTTAATGGACTATGAGTAGGGTATTCAATTATTTAGCATAATAATGATAAAGATGACTTAATAGAACTTTTTAACTATTGTCTGGATTCCAAGCCAATTCAATATTAATTAATAACCCTATCACATTCTTAACTTTTTAGATTGTGTATACTGAATTCTAAGAGTCTCTAAGGAATGTTACTATATCATCTTTCGTTCTGACCTATACCATTCATGATATCATGTTTCTAATAGTCTCAAGGAAATTTAAAATCATAATTCAACTCAAGAAACATTCAACACATAATGAACAAGATAATAACCATACAAATAACTCTTTCTTTATTGATCTAGGCTACAAATACAATCTATGCTCATACCCTATTCTCCAAAGACATAACTTACAAGTTGAAAAAGGCACTCAACTAGCCTTAAATCCTCATATATTTCTCAAGAACATTATTACATACATATAATATACTTCATTATGTACAAGATCCTTCTTATAGTCTTAAAACCTTAAGATCTTTCTCAATAATTATCCTTTTATGCTCAAAAACGCTACCCAATGACTCCTAATGCCTGCAATTTATAGTTGTTTAGGCCTTCTAGACTACTGGTTTGAGCTTCATCTTGAAGAAACTAACTTTTCTTGACTTGTAAAGGTCCAATAATATCTCTTATATCTTCTCAAGCTTAGCAACTTGCCTTCCTTTCCTCTTTCCAACATGAGACTTATCCTTGGATAAGATGATGAGGTGTAGCATCTTCTAGAGGTTGTAAATCATGTTTATAAAATATATTCACTTTATTAGTTCTTTACATGAGGTTTATGACTTGTCAATATGTTTCCAATTCCCCTTTCCAAATTTGAATTTTCAAATAAGAGGTTTTGGAGGGAAACTTGAAATCTTGCCTATGGTTCCAAGTTAAGATCTCCTAACTATTTAAACACCATTCTATAACCTAATTAAAATTACCTAAGCTCCCTAGGACATCATTAGACCTTTATATTGCATTTTTCCTTCATGATCAAGGCTTATTGTATTTACATAAGTTTCTTTACAAAATGTACAATGGTGTGTTGATGTTCTTGAATCACATTACAAACACATTAGGGTTTAACAATTTTTAAGAAATTGAAATGACTTAAGGATTGAGACCAAGAAACTAAAACACAAGGGACTTCAAGCTATGGATATCCAAAAATGAAATAAAATAAACCATAAGAACATTCAAATTTAACATTACATGGAACAAGGTCCAACCCTAAGGAGGGGGCATTACATATCAAGTTTTTAAGAAATCCTAGAAGAACATGCTAAAGTATAAATCATAAGAAAATCTTTTCCACCACTATGAAATTGATATATAACCCTAAAAGAGGGGTAAGAGAATACATGTTCACCAAAAGGTTTTGTGGGAAAGTAGTTTTACATCAAAATGCAATGCATATACTCCTGCACATTTAATTAAGCCTAATTAGATGTAAAATAGTAAAATAAAACTTAATAAATATTTTAATATAAGAGCAATAAATGACAAAGGGTTTTGAAAAGTATCTTGATTTTTAGAAAATGTAAAAATAATCATCATGATTTAAAATCAAAATTAGGGTTTTTGTGTCAAGGCATTAACAACCTAGAAATCTCATGGTGAATTGTGCACCTCCCCAAAACCATACACTCCACATTTTCAACACATCACAGATAGATATATCTGATAAAAACTACATTTGTCAGGTCTAAAGCTTTGAAAACCTCACTCAACATTTAAAAACTCTACATTGATCACTGAGAAATTACTCTTCTTCTTCAAACCATAATAGGGCAACTGAACCTCCAAACAATGAGGAAAATGAGTTATTTTGGAGCTAAGCTCAATGTTAACAAAGTTTTTAAACACCATATACATATTATCCCCCCTCAACAGTGCATAATATTGAAAACAAAATGCCAAATAAAATGCAATTTAGTTAAGTAGTCAAGTGTAATGCAAGTGTGTGGCTATCATGTTATTCAATGCTACACCAAACACTTGATTTTTTCTAGAATGCTCACTAGAATGAAGTAGTAAATTATAAATGTTCTTTCAAATTTCCTTAGATTCATGGATGCCTTCTCTATATACTTGGATTAATTAGTTTTACTCCTTTATTGATTGATTTTCTAAATGTATGAATGTCCCTTGTGTATTTATAGATCCATTGAATTCAAATTAGAATCCTTTTTGTGTATAAGTGAACAAAAAATGGATAAAATTTTGACAAAACAAAATCTAAAACACCTTTGGGACCCTAATAAATAAAAGGGCCATGCTTGACAAAACAAAACCCAAAACACCTTAAGGACCCTAATAGACTAGTATATGCCCTGAGGGTCCAAGGAATACCGAAAGGAATTTAAAAGTTAGTTTTTTTAATTTACAAAGTATATCGCCTGTGTAAGTGTTCCCATTTTAAGTGTATGATGTGGATAGTTTGTATTGCTCGATAAGTGTTCCCATTTTAAGAGCAGGTGGTAGTCATGTCATCTAGGGTATCTAATGAAAATTTATCATGTGCCCATGTGTTAGGTCTAGGTCAAATGGGATAACAGAGCCCGGGGAAGATGTGGGTTAATTAGGAAGCATCACATGGCACTTTGATGAAGAAATAATGAATTTGATGTATTTAATGACTTGGTGATAGCCTGATAAAAAAATTCATGTATAGGAAACATGTTACTTATCCAAAATAAAACAAACATGAAATAACAATATGTCATAGAGAATTTCAAATGTTAATATTAAGACGTGCATTTCAAGAGCCGAATATGAAAATGGTGTATACATATATCATGACAAAATGATTCGCATCTATACACATTGCATTTTACCAATTTGTATATATAAAATTACATAAGAGTTTAGAAATGAAGATGATCACTTGTAATATTTTTTAAATCATAGTCAGTAAATGTATAGAATGATATATTGCAATTAGAGTTGTTACAAATGAAGTGGAAGAGGCAATTCTCTAAATCTACTTTCCTTTTATTTTTGAACATGTACATATTGAGTATCCTTCATTATTATAGTACGCTTAAATATAAAAGCAGGAAAAATATATACGTCAATAAGGGAGCATAATCTTGATATAGTAGTGAAGGTCAATCCTTGATGATCTATGTCACCAATATCAATTGTTGCTTTATAAGTGTCATTCCTTATGCTTTATGTATGGTTAGGACTAATGACATTTTGATAGGTATATGTCTGTAATTGGCTCAAGTAATAGGAGGAATTGGAACATGCAAAGGATTGTTACTATCCCATGGTGGACCAAAGTATTTTTTAAATGCAACAATTATGTACATCGGTAATGAAGGTGGCTTTCAGTCTAGGTTGTAGACAATGTGAATAATTTCTCCAACTACTCCATTAACTAATCCTACTTTCACCCATAGATTCTATGTTATCATGATATTTTGTCCTTTACATTAAAACAAAATTGATTCAAATTGAGTGCCATTTTTGTTACATGTCTTTGAATTTATTATTTGTATTTATTTTACGTTCAACCTCACAAATTGCAACTATAGTGTTTAAGGATTTTAGCATTTCTTTATTATGCATTATTGTTAATATGTTAGTTGCATATAAATGTGTCAAGTCTTTAAAATTTTGTTATTCTTTTATAGTCATGAGTGATGGTGTCCTTGACATGAGAGTAGTCAGGTCATTTTTTGCTGGGTATGCATTTATGATATTGGATAGTAAATTTCTTAATTATAGTTGTTGTTATGTGCATCCTTGTTGACATAAATTTCTTTCTAATGTCACAACTGTATAAAGCTTCACTGTAATAGGTGACCAAAAGTCCTACCTCCATATATTAGAACATCATTTACAGGTGGAAGCTATCCCAAGTCCCAAAAAAGTATAATTAAACAACCACCAAAGTTTTTGTTGTTATAATGCAAGAAGACCTCACACAATTGGCTATTAATGTTAACAAGAATATTTGGGCCTATGAAGTGTATTTCATCTATGAGCACATATTCAATGTGTCTTATTTCTTCTTGAAAAATTGTTAATGAATGTCCATCAAGTGGTTGCATTTATTGGATAGGAATGTGGAGGGCTAAATGTATTATCGATGTATTGATGTTAAATGCTACAACACTAGTTGGAGTAAGGAGAAATAGGGGAGATTTACCTCTAGTTACAAGCAAATCCAATAATGTTTGATGGTGCTTATCAGGAATGATTTACCTGTACTTATTATTCCCTATATAATCATACTGAGTGGGATGGCCTGCGTTTTATTTTGGGCATGCTTATGAATTATGTTGAATGCTTGTTGTTAGTTATCTGATAGTTGATACATCATTGAGTCACTCGGGTGACCATCAACTGTATATTTCATAGATGTGCATTGACAGTTTAAATTTTGATAAGCAAAACTGTGTAGGCTGAGTGGGACATTAGAATGATTCCAATTATGCTTATTATCAAAGTCACAGTGGCCAAACAATGTAATGTCATCCATGTCATTGTTCCCTGAGGGGTGCATCTGTGACAAGACTTCCCACTCATCCAATCAACAGTTGATATATCCCCATAGTTTTCATTTCCATCATTGTTAGCGTCAAGGGTGTTGTCATCTTCTACACATGTTCATTCAATATGCCATGGATCATAAGAGTCTTTGAATTGCTCCCAGTTCATGACAATTTTTCCCTATTATAGCCAATTTCTATAATAAATTTATAGAATGGTTTGTAAAGTAAGAGAACTGCCTAGTAAAAAAGCTCAAAGAAAGGGGAATCAATAGGGGGTTTAGAAGAGAATCAAGGAAATATTTGAAAAAAAACATGAGTAGTCCTTTGTCTCCATTCATTGCCTTTTATTTGACTATTTTAATACCAAGCTCATGTTGCTTCAATGAGTGGGGTAGCCTCCAAGAAATAGGGGTGAGATACATACACATAAATGAAAGATGGCAAGCTATCCTCTATAGATATGGTATGCATGACCTTCTTGAAGGCCTGTTTGCCAATAGAGAAGGGAATGAATGTTTAACTACGAACTATTAAAGGCAATTTTTACAACATGTGCCATGCTTTGTGTGCCCCTATGTCACAATAAACAATTATTTCATACAAGAATTTATTATATGCAGTCATTGTTGGGCTTCTATTCCAACTGAAGATTATATTCTAGTCAGCATATGGTGGTAGCTTTCAAATTTATTTTCATCATTTACAGTGTATTTTCTTATATATTTGAACACAACATGGTGTTAAATATTGGTTGGTAATCTACGTTTTCATGCCATATTGAGAGCATGCTTGTGTTGTGGATGTTGACTCTATCATCATTTCATGCTAGGAGAAAAGTTTTACGTCCATCTTTGTTGATAAACATGTTTGAAGTTGCCTGTATTGGCCATGGGGCTTTATACCTACATTGTAAAGTAGTGCCTTTTTTTTTCAAATGTGTTGTTTCACTACATTTGGTGTGATGTTGTACTTGATTCAAAAGTTCCTCATAATATTTAGCATGATCTGCAAAAAATATCTAATTGGTGGTGAGCAAGCATGGATCACTAAGAACAAAATGATGAATTATAGTATGGATTATATTAATGTTGCATGGATTTCATGTAGTTACATGGTGGTCAAAGAATTTCCTTGTGAAATCAACCTGAACTAGATCATCCCAGTTCAATATGTCCATGTTAGGTGTATTGTGTAACTATAGAAACCCATGGATGTGTATCGATCCTCCATGTTGCCATTCGTATATGTGAACAAAATAGACATTTATTTGTAATGGTTATAGAGGTATTATCAATATATATTGAGTGCTTGAAAACATATGTTGATTACAATTACCTATACCAATAGTCTTCGTTGTGGAGATGATTATGAAGAAATTATATGGAAAATTAAAAATCATTTACCCATATATGAAGATGCAAGATGTGGATTTGTAATTATGCTTTTATTTCTGCAATAGGAATTGTTATGTATGTGAGGTGTTGATGTTATTAGCATGACTCTATGTAGATATGGCCACTTAGTGTATACTGCACTCAAGGTGAATAATAGTGTTGGTGATCCCAATTGTGTAAACATATCCATTATTTTATTCTTTGATCTGGACAAAAATGAGCATGTGCCTCTAAGACAAGACCCAAAATACATTATTTGATCTACAATTCTTGAATCAGGTAATTTTACTAGATGCCCATGTAGGTCTAAAATTTTAATTGGGAAGTTTTCCTTGATATTTTTTGGCAAATATTGTAGATGTTTCCTGTGTTCGATGCCCCATCATCAGGTTTAAAAAATATATTGAAAGCGTGGATGTATTCCAAACTAAATATATTTATATCTAATTAGGTACAAAGCATATTCATGTATTTGCACTCTCTTAATATGGGGTTGTTGGTACATGCAAATACCCATTGGGAAAAGAATAGGAAATGCCATAGAAAATAATCCTTCGATGATGTATTCATTGATGGGAGACATGATGATTGTGGGCCAATCAATTATAGTTGGATTGCAATTATTGAGGTTGCTTAATAGTCCCTTATTTCATCAACTTCTCTTTGTGCATTGGAAGGGATACAACAAAAGATGTCATTTGAGGAGAGTAAAGGGATGGAGGTGTATTTATGTTATTATCAAACTCTACATCATTAATTTTGGTAGATACAATATCTATAGTGGTGTGTTGAAGGATAAAGGAGATATCAATAGGTTTAGATGGTAGGGCATCTAGCACTTATTATTCGAGTTGGACATCTACATAATAGGGATGGTTTTTAATTTTGTAAAGCAACGCCTACATGACATGTGATCTACTTACAAAGAAATCATATGTTTTTCTAATTATTCACAACACTAGGATGTTGATATTTTCAACTCGATAGGATAGGTGCCTAATGATGGAGTATATATCTTGGGGGAAGCTAATAGTGTGGCCACTGTATTTGTATTACCCACCACGTACATGGATTACCTTCAATATTGGGTTGACCTGAGCAATAGTCATTTCTTCTATTTGTGTCAAGTTTGACAAAGTTGTAGGTTGTATCACTGGGTCCATGTTATTAGCAGCATTAAATTGATGATTACTTTTTATCCGAGAAACATTTCAAGTGACAATTCGGGTGATGGTTCTAACCCGATTGGTGGCAAAACTTTTGGGAGCCATAACTTTTGCACCATAGCTCTGTTTGACTCTCTGTTTGAACTGTTGGAAAGCTAAGAATGAGGGGAACATTGTGAGATCACATGGATATTTGATTAGTGGATATTGAAAACAAAAAACAAATGGAAGTTTCTCAAATTTCAATTTTAGTAGTGCAGTCTAAAAATAGTAAGTTTTTAAAGATAGTAATTTCTCAAATTTTGTATTGTTGTAAATCATGGAAGCCAAACCACTTAATCTCCCTCAATATTGGTGACCTTCCACATCCTCCTTTTACCCTAAAAACATGTATAAATGAAGATGTAACCCAAAATAGAAAGTAGACATCTTTTCTCAAAGATAGGCATATGTTTGGGTTTACAAATTTGATGAATAAAACATCTCTTCTCAGAGATAGCATTATTGTTATTGTGTTGTTCTTATTTAATGAATTATCTTTCAACCAAAGCTTTTTGATTTTTAGATCAATGTTATCAGAGTAGTTTGTCTTTAGATTGTATGATCTCAAGGACAAGGTCAGATTACAGGAAGCTTGGGTGGAAAATAGAACCAACATAATATCCACCTATTCGCTCCAAATGACTTCAAATGGCAGACAACACCGAGAAGTTTGATCCTTTCAAGAAAATGGTGAATGAAGCCCTCTAGCAATAGTTTACGCATATGCTACAACAATTTGCCCAAATTTTCCAACAAATTTTGATGAGAAATTTTGGCTCCTCATCTGCAACCCCACATATTTTTAATGCCCCAACACCTTTCAAATTTTAGGTGAATTTTGATATCCCTACATTTGAAGGCAAAATCAATGTTGATGTAGTAGAAAATTGGTTAAATCAATTGCATCTGATTTTTTTGTAAATAAATTCATCGATAAAGAAAAGATCACTTTTGCTCTTTTGAAAGCATCATTCCCTGTCAAAAATTAGTGGAAATTGTATAAAAAGAGATTCAGTATGGATGATATTGGCCTTGAGGTAGAACCTACCTAGGATGATTTCATAGAAGTTGTAAAGGAAGAATACTACCCCATTGGAGCATATGATGATCTGTATATAGAGTGGCAACAACTTCCCTAAGGTAAGGAACAATCTGTTCAAGATTACACTGACATTTTTCATTCTCTATTTGTGAGATTGGGCATCCAAGAAAGTGAGAAACACAAGGTTCTTAAATATCATGGCAGACTACAATGGTACATACGGGGAGAAATAGAACAATTCAATTTGGAAACACTTGGTGAAGCGTACAAGTTTGCAGTGAAGATTGAGTAGAAGCATGGAAGAATGAATACAAAGAGTTAGCCTTAAAAATAGAAAAGTGACAAAGAATGTCAAACATGAGGCCAAAATTAGAAGCAAAAGGAAAGAAAGACTAGGAAATGGTGTGATTATCACAAATCTAGAACTCACTCTAAAGAAGAATGTCGAGCCATCAAGTCCCTACTTTCTAAGTCACAATCCTCAACATCTACTACTCTATCTCATACACAGCCTGTAGTTGAAGAGGATGAAGAAGAGATTGTAGATGATGAGCTTGATGCCATCATTGCTTCATTATAGACTCGTGATGAGAGGCCAAATGACAAGGAAAGGTTATTTCATTCTAAGTTATGGGTGAAAGATAAGCCTCTACATTTCATTCTTGATAGTAGGAGTCAAAAGAATTTAATCTCTACTAATGTTGTGAAAATCTTAAACTGTTCCATGAAGCCTCACCCAAAGCCATATAGTATTGGATGATTGAGTCCAGGGAGAAAACTTTGTGTCACCCACCAATGTCTTCTCTCATATGCAATAAAATATTTTCAAGATGAGGTCTTATGTGATGTGGTCAATCTAGATATTTACGATGTACTCTTTGTTTAGCCATTCATATATGATTGACATGAAATCTATGAATCAAGAACTCAAAGGATCAATCTCACTCTTGGAACATGGTGCTACAGGGTACTAGAGGTACCACCTTCTATATCTATCTCCCTTATTAGTGTAAAGAAATTT
This sequence comes from Torreya grandis, assembly GCA_037957365.1. NCBI lineage: Eukaryota > Viridiplantae > Streptophyta > Pinopsida > Cupressales > Taxaceae > Torreya > Torreya grandis. The sequence continues at coordinate 5,858,549 of JARHVA010000324.1, forward strand.
GTTCTCATGGTGGTCAAGTCACAAAATACAAAAGGGTCGATGGTGTAGCCCTAACTACATAAAAAACACAACAATAGAAGCCAATAGATAACAAGCTGAAGAAGTTCACAGCCTTTCATCCATAGATTAATGGTTAGACATAAATGGTGAACAATCGAGCCCTACACAGCTCCATAAAGCATAGTTCATTCCAAGTATGCATCAGGACTCAAATAAAAACATAATTGCCATACTTGATGACAAATATTGATGCAATGGGGACCATTTCTTCTCAAGGAGGGAGGAATGATCCAAGCAACATTTCAAGTGACAATTCGGGTGATGGTTCTACTCTGATTGGTGGCAGAACTTTCAGGAGCCATAACTTTTGCACTCCATTTGACTCCCCATTTGAACCGTTGGAAAGCTAAGAATGAGGGGAACATCATGAGATGGCACAGAGATCCACTAGATAGGTTTTTACTACTAAAAAATAAATAGAAAGGCCCTAAATTTTAATTTTAGTAGTGCAGTCTAAAAATAGTAAATTTTTAAAAATAGTAATTCCTCAAATTTTGTATTGTTGTAAATTGTGGAAGTCAAACCACTTAATCTCCCTCAATATTGGTGGCCTTACACATCCTCCTCATCCCTTAAAAACATGTATAAATGAAGATGTAATCTAAAATGAAAAGCAAACATCTCTTCTCAGAGATAGGAATATGTTTAGGTCTGTAAATTTGATGAATAAAACATCTCTTCTCAGAGATAAAATTATTGTTATTGTGTTGTTCTTGTTTCTTGAATTATATTTCAACCAAAGATTTTTGAGTTTTGGATTAGTGGTATCAGAGTAGTTTATCTTTAGAGTGTATGATCCCAAGGATGAGGTAAGATTACAGGAAGCTTGGATGGAAAATAGAACTAGTAGACTATCCACCTATTCATTCCAAATGACTTCAAATGGAAAACAACATCGAGACATCCGATCTTTTCAAAGAAATGGTGAATGAAGCCCTCTAATAATAGTAAGCACAGATGCTACGATAATTTTTCCAAATTCTCTAGAAAATTTTGATAGAAAATTTTGGCTCCTCATCTGCAACCCCACATCTTTTCAGTGCCCCAACACCCTTCAAAGTTCAAGTGAATTTTGATATCCCTACATTTTAAGGCAAAATCAATGTTGATGCAGTAAAAAATTAGTTGGATCAATTGTCATCTTATTTTTCTATAAATAAATTCACTGATAAAGAGAATATCACTTTTGCTCTTTTGAAAGCATCATTACCTATAAAAAAATGGTGTAAAGTGTAAAAAAAAAGATTCAGTACGGATGATATTGGCCTTGAAGCAGAACCTACCTGGGATGATTTCATAGAAGCTGTAAAAGAAGAATACTACCCCATTAAAGCATGTGATGATCTGTATATAGAGTGACAAAAACTTTGTCAAGGTAAGGAACAATCTGTTCAAGATTACACTGATATTTTTTATTCTCTATATGCGAGATTGGGCATCCAAGAAAGTGAGAAACAAAAGGTTCTCAAATATCATGCCAGACTAAAATGGCACATATGAGGAGAAATGAAACTCTTCAATTTGGAAGCATGGAAGAATGAATATGAAGAGTTACCCTTTAAAATAGAAAAGTGACAAAGAAGGTTAAGCATGAGGCCAAAATTGGAATCAAAAGGAAGGAAAGACTGAGAAGTAGTGTGATTATCACAAATCTAAAACTCACTCCAAAGAAGAATATCGATCCATCAAGTTCCTACTTTTTGAGTCACAATTCTCAACATCTACTGCTCTGCCTCAAACATAGCCTACAGTTGAAGAGGATGAATAAGAGATTATAGATGATGATCCCAATGCCAGCATTGCTTCATCACAGACCCACGATGAGAGGCCAGATGACAAGGAAAGGTTATATCATTCTAAGTTATGGGTGAAAGGTAAGCCTCTACATTTCATTCTTGATAGTGGGAGTCAAAAGAATTTAATCTCTGTTAATATTGTGAAAAGCCTAAACTTGTCCATGAAGCCTAACCCAAAGCCATATAGCATTAGATGGTTGAGTTCAGGGAGAAACCTCTATGTCACCCACCAATGTCTTCTCTCATATGCAATAAAACCTTTCCAAGATGAGATCTTATGTGATGTGGCCAATCTAGATATTTACGATGTACTCTTTGGTCAAAAATTCATGTATGATTGATATGGGATCTATGAATCAAGAACTCAAAGGATCACTCACTCTTAGAACATGGTGGTACAGGGTACCAAAGGTACCACCTTCTACATCTATCTCCCAAATTAGTGCCAAAAAATCTAAAAGGATTGATGTTGCAACCCTGACTACAAAAACAATATAACAAAAAAAGCTAATAAGCTGAAGAAGTTTACGACCTTATATCCATAGATTAATGGTCAAATAGAAATGGTGAACAATCGGTCCCTACATAGCTCCACAAAGCACAGTCCATTCCAAGTATGCATCAAGAATCAAATCAAAACACAACTACCACACTTGATGATAAATATTGATGCACTGGGGACCATTGCTTCTCAAGGAGTGAGGAATGATTTGAGCAATAGTTCAAGTGAAAATTTGATTGATGGTTCTACCTTGATTGGTGGTAGAACTTTCAGGAGTGATAACTTTTGCACCATAGCTCTGTTTGACTCCTCGTTTGAACTGTTGGAAAGCTAAAAATGAGGGGAATATCATAAGATAGCACAAAGATTTTCTCAATAAGTTTTGACCTTAAAAAAATAGAAGTGATCCAAATTTTAATTTTAGTAGTGTAGTATAAAAATAGTAATTCCTCAAATTATGTATTATTGTAAATCGTGGAAGCTAAATCACTTAATCTCTCTCGAGATTGGTGACCTTCAATATCTTCCTCCTACCTTTAAAACATGTATAAATGATGATGTAACCCAAAATAGAAAGTAGACATCTCTTCTCAGAGATAGGCATATGTTTGGGTCTATAAATTTGATGAATAAAACATCTCTTCTTAGAGATAGCATTATTGTTATTGTGTTATGCTTGAATTATCTTTCAACCAAAACTTTTTGAATTTTAGATTAGTGGTATCAGAGTGGTTTATCTTTATAGTGTATGATCCTGAAGATGAAGTCGGATTATAGGAAGCTTGGGTGGAAAATAGAACCAGTAGACTATCCACCTATTCACTCCAAATGACTTCAAATGACAGATAACACCGAGACATCCGATCCTTTTAAGGAAATGGTGAATGAATCCCTCTAGAAACAACAAGTGTAGATGCTACAACAATTCACCCAAATTCTTCAATAAATTTTGATGAGAAATTTTGGATCCTTATCTGCAACCCCACATCTTTTCAATGCCCCAACACCCTTCAAAGTTCAGGTGAATTTTGATATCCCTACAATTGAAGGTAAAATCAATGTTGATGTAGTAAAAAATTAGTTGGATCAATTATCATCTTATTTTTCTATAAATAAATTCACTGATAAAGAGAAGATCACTTTTACTCTTTTGAAAGCATCATTGCCTATCAAAAATTGGTGGGAAGTGTACAAAAATAGATTCAGTATGAATGATATTGGCCTTGAGGTAGAACCTACCTAAGATGATTTCATAAAAGTTGTAAAAGAAAAATACTACCCCATTGGAGCATATGATGATATGTATATAGAGTGGTAACAAATTCGCCAAGTTAAGGAACAGTTTGTTCAAGATTACACTAATATTTTTCATTCTCTATCTGTGAGATTGAGCATCTAAGAAAGTGAGAAACACATAGTTCTCAAATATCATGGTGGAATACAATGGTACATATAGGGAGAAATGGAACTCTTCAATTTGGAAAGCATCAGTGAGGCGTACAAGTTCGCGCTGAAGATTGAGCAAAAGTATGGAAGAATGAATACGAAGAGTCAGCCTTCAAAATAGAAAAGTGACAAAGAAGGTCAAACATGAGGCCAAAATTGGAAGCAAAAGGAAGAAAATACTGGGAAGTAATGTGATTATCACAAATCTAAAACTCACTCTAAAGAAGAATGTCGAGCCATCAAGTCCGTGCTTTTTGAGTCACAATTCTCAACATCTACTGCTCTACCTCATACATAGCCTATAGTTGAAGAGGATGAAGAAGATATTGTAGATGTTAAGATTGATGCCATTATTGCTTCATCATAGACCCATGATGAGAGGCCATATGACAAGAAAAAGTTGTTTTATTCTAAGTTATGGGTGAAAGGTAAGCTTCTACATTTCATTCTTGATAATGGGAGTCAAAAGAATTTAATCTCTGTTAATGTTGTGAAAAGCCTAAACTTGTTCATGAAGCTTCATGCAAAGCTATACAGTATTGGATGGTTGAGTCTAGGGATAAAAACATATATGTCACCCACCAATGTTTTCTCTCATATGTAATAAAACCTTTCCAAGATGAGGTCTTATGTGATGTGATCAATCTAGATGTTTGTAATGTACTCTTTAGTCAGCCATTCATGTATGATCAACATGACATCTATGAATCAAGAACTCAAAATATCACTTTCACTCTTAGAACACAATACTATAAGGTACTAGAGGTACCACCTTCTACATTTATCTCTCTGATTAGTGACAAAAAATTTATTCTTATGTTGGTCAAGCCACATGAATCTAAAAGGGTCGATATTGCATTCCTAAGTACATAAATAACACAATAACAAAAGCCAATAGATAAAAAGCTAAAGAAGTTCATGACCTTCCATCCATTGATTAATGGTCAGATAGAAATGATGAACAATCAGGGCCTACACAGCTTCACAAAGCACAGTCCATTCCAAGTACGCATCAAAAATGAAATCAAAACACAACTGCCACACTTAATGACAAATATTGATGTAATGGGGACAATTGATTCTCAAGGAGGGAGGAATAATATGAGCAACATTTTAGATGATAATTTAGGTGATGGTTCTACCTCGATTGATGGTAGAACTTCTGGGAGCCATAACTTTTGCACCATAGCTCTATTTGACTCCCCGTTTAAACCATTGAAAAGATAAGAATGACAAAAAAATCATGCGATGACATGGATCTTTGCTTGGTGAGTTTTGACCTATAAAAAACAAATAGAAGTGACTTAAATTTTAATTTTAGTAGTACAGTCTAAAAATAGTAAGTTTCTAAACATAGTAATTCTTTGAATTTTATATTGTTGTAAATCATGGAAGTCGAACCACTTAATCTCCCTCGAGATTGGTGACCTTCGACATCCTTCTCCTACCTTCAAAATAGGTATAAATGAAGATGTAACCTGAAATTAAAATAAGACATCTCTTCTCAGAGATAGGCATATGTTTGGGTCTACAAATTTGATGAATAAAACATCTCTTCCCAAAGATAACATTATTGTTATTATGTTTTTCTTATTTCTTGAATTATCTTTCAACCAAAGATTTTTGAGTTTTAGATCAGTGGTATCAGATCGATTTGTCTTTAGAGTGTATGATCTCGAGGACAAGGTCAGATTATAGGAAGCTTGGGTGGAAAATAAAACCAACACACTATCCACCTATTCGCTCCAAATGACTTCAAATGGAGGACAAAACCGAGACATTGATACTTTCAAGGAAATGGTGAATGAATCCCTCTAGCAACAACAAGCGTAGATGTTACAATAATTTACCCAAAATTTTCAACAAATTCTAATGAGAAATTCTAGCTTCTCATCTGTAACCCCACATCTTTTTAGTGCCCCAACACCCTTCAAAGTTCAGATGAATTTTTATATCCCTACATTTGAAGGCAAAATCAATGTTGATGCATTAAAAAATTGGTTGAATCAATTGTCATCTTATTTTTTTATAAATAAATTTATCAATAGAGATAAGATCACTTTTACTCTTTTGAAAACATCATTGCCTGTCAAAAATTGGTGAAAAGTATACAAAAAAAGATTCAATACGGATGATATTGGTCTTGAGGTAGAACCTACCTAAGATGATTTCATAGAAGCTGTAAAGGAAAAATACTACCCCATTGGAGCATATAATGATATGTATATAGAGTGGAAATAACTTCGCTAAGGTAAGGAACAGTCTATTCAAGATTACACTGAAATTTTTCATTCTCTATCTGTGAGATTGGGCATCCAAGAAAATGAGAAACACAAAGTTCTCAAATATCATGGCAGACTACAATGCTACATATAGGGAGAAATAGAACTCTTCAATTTGGAAACCCTCGGTGAGGCGTACAAGTTCATAGTGAAGATTGAGCAGAAGCATGGAAGAATGAATATGAAGAGTCAGCCTTCAAAATGAAAAAGTGACAAAGAAGGTCAAACATAAGGCCAAAATTGGAAGTAAAAAGAAGGAAAGACTTGGAAGTGGTATGATTATCACAAATATGGAACTCACTCCAAAGAAGAATGTCGAGCTATCAAGTCCTTACTTTCTGAGTCACAATCCTCAACATCTACTGCTCTACCTCATACACAACCTGTAGTTGAAGAGGATGAAAAAGAGATTGTATATGCTAAGCCTAATGCCATCCTTGCTTCATCATAGACCCATGATGAGAGGTTAGATGATAAGGAAAGGTTGTTTCATTCTAAGTTATGGGTGAAAGATAAGCCTCTACATTTCATTCTTGATAGTAAGAGTCAAAAGAATTTAATCTCTGTTAATATTGTTAAAAGCCTAAACTTATTCATGAAGCCTCATCCAAAGCCATATAGTATTGGATGGTTGTGTCTAGGGAGAAACCTCCATGTCACCCACCAATGTCTTCTCTCATATGCAATAAAACCTTTCCAAGATGAGGTCTTATGCGATGTGGTCAATCTAGATGTTTATGATGTACTCTTTGGTCAGCTATTCATGTATGATCGACATAGAATATATGAATCAAGAAATCAAAGGATCACTCTCACTCTTGGAACATGGTGCTATAGGGTACTAGGGTACCACCTTTTACATCTATCTCCCTGATTAGTTTTAAAAAAATTATTCTTATGATAGTCAAGCCACATGAATCTAAAAGGGTCGATGTTGCAGCGCTAACTACACAAATAACACAACAACAAAAGCCAATAGATAATAAGCTAAAGAAATTCATGACCTTCCATCCACAGATTAATGGTCAGATAGAAATGATGAATAATCAAGCCTTACAAAGCTCCACAAAGCATAGCCAATTCCAAGTATGCATTAGGAATCAAATCAAAACACAACTACCACACTTGATAACAAATCTTGATGTAATAGGGACAATTGATTCTCAAAGAGGGAGGAATGATCTAAGCAATATTTTAGATGATAATTTGGGTTATGGTTCTACCCTAATTGCTGGCAAAACTTCTAGGAGCCATAACTTTTGCACGATAGCTCCATTTGACTCCCCGTTTGAACCGTTGAAAATCTAACAATGACGGGAACATCATGTGATGACATAGAGCTTTGATCACTAAACTTTGACATTCAAAAAACAAATAGAAGTGCCTTAAATTTCAATTTTAGAAGTGCAATCTAAAAATAGTAAGTTTATAAAAATAGTAATTTCTTGAATTTTGTATTGTTGTAAATTGTGAAAGTCGAACCACTTAATCTTCCTTGAGATTGGTGACCTTCCACATCCTCCTACTTCAAAACATGTATAAATAAATATGTAACCAAAATGGAAAGAAGACATCTCTTCTCAGAGATAGGCATATGTTTGGGTCTACAAATTTAATGAATAAAACATCTCTTCTCAGAGATAACATTATTGTTATTGTGTTATTATTTCTTGAATTATCTTTCAACCAAAGTTTTTTAAATTTTGAATCAATGGTATCAGAGCAGTTTGTCTTTAGAGTGTATGATCCTGAGGATGAAGCCAGATTACAAGAAGCTTGGATGGAAAATAGAATCAGCACACTATCCACCTATTCACTCCAAATGACTTCAAATGGTGGACAACACTGAGACATCTGATCTTTTCAAAAAAATAGTGAATGAAGCCCTCCAACAACAACAAGTTCATATGTTACAAAAATTTTCCCAAATTCTTCAACAAATTTTGATGGAAAATTCTATCTCCTCATCTGTAACCTTACATCTTTTCAGTGCCCCAACAACCTTCAAAGTTCAAGTAAACTTTGATATCCCTACATTTGAAAGCAAAATCAATGCTAATGTAGTAGAAAATCGGTTGAATCAATTGTCATCTTATTTTTTTGTAAATGAATTCACCGATAAAGAGATCATTTTTACTCTTTTAAAAGCATCATTGCCTATCAAAAATTGGTGGGAAGTGTACAAAAAGAGATTTAGTATGGATGATATTGGCCTTAAGGCAGAACCTACCTAGGATGATTTCATAGAAGCTGTAAAGGAAGAATACTACCCCATTGGGGCACATGACAATTTGTATATATAGAGTGGCAAAAACTTTGCCAAGGTAAGGAACAATATGTTCAAGATTACATTGACATTTTTTATTCTCTATATGCGAGATTGGGCATCCAAGAAAGTGAGAAGTATAAGGTTCTCAAATATCGTGGCAGACTAAAATGGTACTTACGAGGAGAAATGGAACTCTTCAATTTAAAAACTTTCAGTGAGGCGTACAAGTTCACAGTGAAGATTGAGTAGAAGCATGGAAAAATGAATATGAAGAGTCAGCCTTCAAAATAGAAAAGTGACGAAGAAAGTCAAACATGAGGCCAAAATTAGAAGCAAAAGGAAGAAAAGACTGAGAAGTGGTGTGATTATCACAAATCTAGAACTCACTCCAAAGAAGAATGTCGAGCCATCAAGTCCCTGCTTTTTGAGTCACAATCCTTAACATCTACTGCTCTGCCTCATACACAACGTGTAGTTGAAGAGGATGAAGAAGAGATTGTAGATGTTGAGCCTAATTCCATTATTGCTTCAACACAGACCCATGATGAGAGGTCAAATGATAAAGAAAGGTTATTTCATTATAAGTTATTGGTGAAAAGTAAGCCTCTGCATTTCATTATTGATAGTGGGAGTCAAGAGAATTTAATCTCTGCTAATGTTTTGAAAATTATAAACTTGTCCATGAAGCCTCATTCAAATCCATACAATATTGGATGGTTAGTCTAGGGAAAAACCTTTGTGTCACCCACCAATGTCTTCTCTCATATGCAATAAAACATTTTCAAGTTGAGGTCTTATGTGATGTGGTCAATCTAGATGTTTGCGATGTACTCTTTGGGAAACCATTCATGTATGATCGACATGGCATCTATGAATCAAGAATTAAAGGATCACTCTCACTCTTGGGAAATAGTGCTATAGGGTACCAGAGGTACCACCTTCTACATGTATCTCCCCGATTAGTGCCAAGAAATTTGTTCTCATAGTGGTCAAGCCACAGGAATCCAAGAGGGTCAATGTTACATCTCTAACTACACAAACAACATAATAATAAAAGCAAATAGATAACAAACTAAAGAATTTCACGGCCTTCAATCCATAGATTAATGGTCAGATAGAAATGGTGAACAATCGAGCCCTACACAGCTCCACAAAGCACAGTCCATTCCAAGTATGTATCAAGAATCAAATAAAAACACGACTACCACACTTGGTGACAAATATTGATGCAATGAAAACCATTTCTTCTTAAGGAGGGAGGAATGATCCGAGCAACATTTCAGGTGATGATTCGGGCAATGGTTCTACCCTGATTGGTGGCAGAACTTCTGGGTGCCATAACTTTTGTACCATAGCTTCGTTTGACTCCCCATTTGAATCTTTAGAAAAATAAGAATGAGGGGAATGTCATGAGATGACATGAAACTTTGATTAGTGGGTTTTGACCCTTGAAAAACAAATAGAATTGCTCCAAATTTCAATTTTAGTAATGCAGTCTATAAATAGTAAGTTTTTAAAAATAGTAATTCCTCAAATTTTGTATTGTTGTAAATCATGGAAGTGGAACCACTTAATCTCCCCCGAGATTGGTGACATTCCACATCCTCCTCTTATCTTCAAAACATGTATAAATGAAGATGTAACCTGAAATAGAAAGCAGACATCTCTTCTCAGAGATAGGCATATGTTTGGGTCTGCAAATTTGATGAATAAAACATCTCTTCTCAGAGATAGCATTATTGTTATTGTATTGTTCTTATTTCTTGAATTATCTTTCAACCAAAGCTTTTGAGTTTTGGATCAGTGGTATTAGAGTGGTTTGTCTTTATAGTGTATGATCCTAAAGATTAATTCATATTGCATGAAGCTTGGGTGGAAAATAGAACCAACAGACTATCCACCTATTCACTCCAAACAACTTTAAATGGTGGATAACACCAAGAGATCTGATCTTTTCAAGGAAATGTTAAATGAAGCCCTTCAACAACAACAAGCGCAAATGCTTCAACAATTCACCTAAATTTTCCAAAAAATTTTGATGAGAAATTTTGGCTCTTTATCTACAACCCCACATCTTTTCAGGGCCCCAACACCCTTCAAAGTTTAGGTGAATTTTGTTACCCTTATATTTGAAGGCAAAATTAATGTTGATGCAATAGAAAATTGGTTGGATCAATTGTATTCTTATTTTTTTGTAAATAAATTCACCGATAAAGAGAAGATCACTTTACTCTTTTGAAAGCATCATTCCCTGTCAAAAATTGGTGGGAAGTGTACAAAAAGAGATTCAGTACAAATGATAATGGCCTTGAGGTAAAACCTACTTGGGATGATTTCATAGAAATTTTAAAGAAATAATATGCCCTATTAGAACATATGACGATCTGTATATAGAGTGGCAACAACTTCGCCAAGGTAAGGAATAGTCTATTCAAGATTACACTGATATTTTTCATTCTTTATCTGTGAGATTAAGCATCCAAGAAAGTGAGAAACACAAGGTTATCAAATATCATGGCAGACTACAATGGTACATATGGGGAGAAATGGAACTCTTTGATTTGGAAACCCTCAGTGAGGTGTACAAGTTCACAGTGAAGATTGAGAAGAAGCATGGAAGAATGAATATGAAGAGTCAGCCTTCAAAATAGAAAAGTGACAAAGAAGGTCAAACATGAGGCCAAAATTAGAAGCAAAAGGAAAAAAAGACCGAGAAGTGGTGTGATTATCACAAATCTGAAACTCACTCCAAAGAAGAATATTGAGCCATCAAATCTTTGCTTTCTGAGTCACAATCCTCAACATCTACTACTTTGCCTCATACATAGCCTGCAGTTGAAAAGGATGAAGAAGAGATTATAGATGTTGAGCCTAATGCCATCATTGCTTCATCACATACCCATGACAAGAGGGCAGATGACAAGGAAAGGTTGTTTCATTCTAAGTTATGGGTGAAAGATAAGCCTCTATATTTTATTCTTGATAGTGGGAGTCAAAAAAATTTAATCTCTGCTAATGTTGTGAAAAGCCTATACTTATCCATGAAGCCTCACCCAAACCCATACAATATTATATGGTTGAGTGTAGGGAGAAATCTATGTGTCACCCACCAATGTATTCTCTCATGCAATAAAACTTTTCCAAGATGAGGTCTTATGTGATGTGATCAATCTAGATGTTTGTGATGTACTCTTTGATCACCCATTCATGTATGATCGACATGGCATCTATGAATCAAAAACTCGAGGATCACTCTCACTCTTGGAACATGGTGTTACAGGGTGCCAAAGGTACCACCTTCTATATCTATCTCCCTAATTAGTGTCAAGAAATTTGTTCTCATGGTGGTCAAGCCATAAGAATCTAAAAGGGTCGATGTTGTAGCCCTGACTACACTAAAAACATAACAACAGAAGCTAATAGATAATAAGCTAAAGAAGTTCACAGCCTTCCATCCATAGATTAATGGTCAGACAGAAATGATGAACAATCGGGCCTTACACAGCTCCACAAAGCACAGTCCATTCCAAGTATACATCATGAATCAAATCAAAATATAACTGCCACACTTGATGACAAATCTTGGTGCAATAAGGACCATTTCTTCTCAAGGAGGGAGGAATGATCCGAGCAACATTTCAGATGATAATTCGAATGCAGAACTTTCGGGAGCCATAACTTTTGCACCATAACTTCGTTTGACTCCTCGTTTAAACCATTAGAAAGATATGAATGAGGGGAACATCGTGAGATGGCACAAAGATTTTATAGAAATGTTTGAATCCTCAAAAAAATGAAAGTGCCCCAAATTTTAATTTTAGTAATACAGTCTAGAAATAGTAAGTTTTAAAAAATAGTAATTTCTCAAATTCTATATAATTGTAAATCATGGAAGTCAAACCACTTAATCTCCCTCAAGATTGGTGACCTTCCACATCCTCGTCCTACCTTTAAAACATTTATAAATAAAAATATAACTCAAAATAGAAAGTAGACATCTCTTCTCAGAGATAGGCATATGTTTGGGTCTGCAAATTTAATGAATAAAACATCTCTTCTCAAAGATAACATTATTATTATTGTGTTGTTCTTGTTTCTTGAATTATATTTTAACCAAAGATTTTTGATTTTTGCATTAGTGGTATTAGAGTGGTTTGACTTTAAAGTGTATGATCCTAAGGACGAGGTCAGATTACATGAAGCTTAGGTGGAAAATAGAATCAATAGACTATCCACCTATTTGCTCCAAATGACTTCAAATGGCGGACAACACCGAGACATCCGATATTTTCAAGGAAATGGTGAATGAAGCGCTCCAGTAATAACAAGCATAGATGCTATAATAATTCACCCAAAATTCTCCAACAAATTTTGATGAAAATTTTTGGCTCCTCATCCGCAACCCCACATCTTTTTAATGCCCCAACACCCTTCAAAGTTCAGGTGAATTTTGATATCCCTACATTTGAACACAAAATCAATGCTAATGTAGTACAAAATTAGTTGGATCAATTATCATCTTATTTTTATGTAAATAAATTCACCGATAAAGAGATCACTTTTGCTCTTTTGAAAGCATCATTGCTTGTCAAAGATTGGTAGGAAGTGTACAAAAAGAGATTTAGTACGGATGATATTGGCTTTGAGGCAGAACCGACATGAGATGATTTCATAGAAGCTATAAAGGAAAAATACTACCCTATTGGAGCATACGATGATCTGTATATAGAGTGGCAACAACTTCACCAAGGTAAAGAACAGTTTGTTCAAGATTACACTAACATTTTTTATTCTCTATCTACGAGATTGGGCAACCAATAAAGTGAGAAACACAAGGTTCTCAAATATCATGGTAGACTACAATGGTACATATGGGAAGAAATAAAAATCTTCAATTTAGAAACCCTCGGTGAGGCGTACAAGTTTGTAGTGAAGATTGAGCAGAAGCATGGAAGAATGAATACGAAAAGTGAGCTTTTAAAATAGAAAAGTGACAAAGAAGGTCAAACACGAGGCCAAAATTAGAAGCAAAAGGAATGAAAGATTAGGAAGTGATGTGATTATCACAAATCTAGAACTCACTCCAAAGAAGAATGTCGAGCCATCAAGTCCCTGCTTTCTGAGTCACAATCCTCAACATCTACTGCTTTACTTCATACACAGCCTACAGTTGAAGAGGATGAAGAAGAGATTGTAGATGTTGAGCCCGATGCCATCGTTGCTTCATCACAAACCCATGAAAGAGGCCAGATGACAAGGAAAGGTTGTTTCATTCTAAGTTATGGGTGAAAGATAAGCCTCTACATTTCTTTCTTGATAGTGGGAGTCAAAATAATTTAATCTCTGCTAATGTTGTGAAAAGCCTAAACTTGTTCATGAAGCCTCACTCAAAGCCATACAATATTGGATGGTAGAGTCTAGGGAGAAACCTCTGTGTCACCCACCAATGTCTTCTCTCATATGCAATAAAACTTTTTCAAGATGAGCTCTTATGTGATGTGGTCAACTTAGATATTTGTGATGTATTATTTGGTCAGCCATTCATGTATGATCGACATGGAATCTATGAATCAAGAAATCAAAGGATCACTCTCACTCTTGAAACACGGTGCTACAGGGTACCAAAGGTACCACCTTTTATATCTATCTCCCTGATTAGTGCCAAAAAATTTATTCTCATGGTGGTCAAGCCACAGGAATCTAAAAGGGTTGACGTTGCAGCCTTGACTACACAAACAACACAACAAAAGAAGCCAATAGATAATAAGTTGAAGAAGTTCATGGCCTTCCATCCATAGATTAATGGTTAGACAGAAATTGTGAACAATTAGGCCCCGTATAGCTCCACAAAGCACAATCTATTCCAAGTATGCATCAGGAATGAAATCAAAATACAACTGCCACACTTGATGACAATATTGATGCAATGGGGACCACTGCTTCTCAAGGAGGGAGGAATGATCCAAGCAACATTTCAGGTAACAATTCAGGTGATGGTTCTACTCTGATTGGTGGCAGAACTTTTGGGAGCCATAACTTTTGTACCATAGGTCCATTTGACTCGTTGGAAAGTTAAGAATGAGGGGAACATCATGAGATGGCATAAAGCTTTGTTCGATAGATTTTGACCTCAAAAAAAATAGAAGTGCCCCAAATTTCAATTTTAGTAGTGCAGTCTAAAAATAATAAGTTTTTAAAAATAGTAATTTTCCAAATTTTGTATTGTCGTAAATCATGGAAGTCAAACCACTTAATCTTCCTCGAGATTGGTGACCTTCCACATCCTCCTCCTACCTTCAAAACATGTATACTTGAAGATGTAATCTAAAATGGAAAGCAAACATCTCTTCTCAAAGATAGGCATATGTTTAGGTCTGCAAATTTAATGAATAAAACATCTCTTCTCAGAGATAGCATTATTGTTATAGTGTTGTTCTTGTTTCTTGAATTATCTTTCAACCAAAGCTTTTTGAGTTTTGGATCAATTTTTCTTAGAAATGCAATGGTGACAAGTGTGGTTGCATTGCAATGTTTTGTTTGGATACTTAGATATAACTCGTTACAAGTGAAGCATGCATGTATTATGGATAGAGCATATACTCTTGCATGAAAGTGTTTATGGAATTCTGTAATATCACCATCGACTATAACATTATTTATATTTGTTGTATGCGCACTATACTAAAGGTGTAGACATGCGTTAATTTGGCCCTTCTGGCTTGTGTACCTCAATCGAGCCCATTTATTTGACTTTATGTTTTCCATGAATGCCTGTAGTAAGAAGGAAAGAAAATTGAGATATAGTTTTTTTGCACAGTTATTGGGATTTTTTTCTAGTACAGACAAAATATACGATGCATAAAAATAAATACTTGAAAAGAAACAACATTTCAGTCATATACTTATGAACAATAGCATACACCAAAAGGGTTATATCATAGACATGCCATGGCTTTAGGGCTCATGTGACATTGTATACTAGAGGGCCCATGTCAATCATGTGCCCAGACTTTAGGGCATGGGAATTTGTAATTTTGATTGTACAATATATATTTTGATAGCATATGAAAATATATTAATATATTTCGATACATAATATACCATGGTATATAATAAAATATATAAAACAATAAAATATATAATGTAATATTTAATATAATGTATGCAATATAGTAAAGTATATAATGCATTAAAATATATAATAGATTATACTCATATTAGAATATTTATTATAATATAAGATATAATAAATAATAGCTATAATTTAATATTAAATTATATTATGTATATTATATATGAATTCATATTATTATGTAATAGTAAATTAGATATTATAATATATAGTATTAATTTGTATTGGAGATTAGAATATATGTTATATTAAATATATGCAGTATATTATACAAGTTAATGTATATTTAAAAATATAATTTCAATAAAGGTAAAGAAAAACATATACCCTAAACAACACACCATAAACACCTTTCGAGCCTCGCAAATAGCACTCATTGACTTGCGTAGCTTACAAAGAGACACATTGACATTGATGAATGTTACACCAACTCTGCCACCAATAGTTGCCATGATGCCCACCCTAAAACTTTGTTAACTAGAAACCTGCCTCATAACACATGGTTCAATTTTTAGATAGAAGATTTAAATTTTCCTCTTTGATTGTTGTAGCAAACCCATCATGAAGCCATTGATCGAAGAACAACGATAAGTATTTGTTTTGGATCCAACAGGAGGGGAACTCACGATGTTTGAAGGTCAGAGAAGGGAGGAACATGCATTGGAAGGAGAAGAACCCAATAACTAGGTAATACGCTTCTAAAGGACAATTAAGATACCAACTGCTTATAACACCCAAAAGGATTTGACCCTCCACCATGTGCTTTGTCTTAGAGGTGGTATGAAATTTTTATGCTAGAGATTTTGTGTCTTTACAAACCTTCATGGAGCTAGAGAAAAGGTTTTTTGTGGCTTTGTCTGTTTTTGTGTTTTGGTTTGGTTTGTTGTTAAATAGTTGGAATACAATACAACTATTAATATGATGGTAATTATGGAAAATCCATTATATATAGCATATCTTATAAATATGTGTTTTGAGCTTTGTTGTAGAGATTTATAAAGTTTTCCATTTTTTCTCTGTGTTGATGCATAAAGAATTATGGGGAAGGTGTTGGGCTAACTATTTTTAAATAAATTTGTTAAGTCTAATAGTTACATGGGATTAACCCATCCACTATGTCATTTAACCCCTGAAAGAGTTTTATAGCCTTCTTTGTGGCATTCAATTCAACAATCTAGAGAAACCGAAGGCCTAAGAGGGGTTAAATATGTGAAATGGGTCTTGGGTGCGCGAGATGAAGTTTGCCTATTTGTTATATGTTATGTTATTGATCAAAAGAGTACCTTCCCAGAGTATGTCATAGATAATAGCTTCCCACACGTGACAACAATTGACAGAGGTAAAAAACTTTAAATTTTCAAGGGAATGTGAGATGAATCTTTGGAGATTTTGTCATATAAAATGCCTCCGGCATGATAAAAGGGGCCTATACAAGTGTACATTTATGAGGAGACACTAAAGATATATGAAAATAGAAAGAGATGAGAAAGAAGAAGGAAGAAGGAAGAAGAAAGTACGAAAAAAGGGTACACAAAATAAATGATCAAAAGATATGTAATGATGGACAAACACATGACTAATTAGTTCCTTGGGACCTTTTTTTAGGTTTATAGGGGAAAGGTCCTAGTAACCGTGCACCTTAACTTTGGACAACAAATTAAGATGTCATAACATCACATTAGATTTCAAATTTTTTACTCGTATTAATATATCATCTTAACTATTTATAACTAAGGTTTCAAGGTCTAATACATTATACATTTTACGATATAACTGGTTTTATCACGAGAGATCATAAAATGCATTTTTTAAATTTATGACTGAAACTTAACATTTGGAGTACCAATCACTGTGCATTAAAATATCAATACTTAAATCTTACTTGTCAAGATGTGATTAGTTACTTTTAATTTTATAAAATAAATGTTGAACAAGTATTAGATACTACATGCTCAATTTCTGGTACACTTAAATATTTATACATATCAATATATTCCATCCATAAAACAAATGTTAACAAAACACTCTTCAATAATTAGAACATGGAGAGCTATTGGGACCTTTCCCTTAAAGGTGCTTAGGTTTTAGCATATTGAAAATTGAATGGGAAGATGACATTGACGAGGAAATTCAGTTTGGGATTAAACATTTGGCGATCCGATAGACGAGTAAAGTAATTATGCATTCATTTTTTATTTGAGGCGTAGGTATGAATTAATTTTACATTTCAGTATGGCGGTGCACAGCTTATGTCGGAACAAACTCACCCAGATGGCACGATAATAATTAATAAGACTAATCAGGACAATACTCGATCAGTTCAGGTTTTCTCTGTTTCTCAATTATAATTTTGAGATTCGATTCGAGGTTTTGTTTGGAATTTAGAGTTTGATGTTTTGGATTAATTTTTAACACAGCCGCGAACGTAGAAAAAAGAGCAATACTCGATCAGTTTCTGGACCTTAAAGAGAAGAAACTCTAAGTGGGAATCGGTGGCACCAAACATCTTGAGTGACAGGTAAGGATATATTTCAGTCCTTGCTTAGGCGATGAAATTGGTCAGCGTCCAAACAAATTATTCCTATTTCGTCAGAAATTATTTTCAATTCATGCAATACTGAAATTGGTATTTTCTTTCCATTTTAGAATGCGATAAAAAGTTAGGAAATGAGCAAATCTATTTTTAATTATGGCATTTGGAGAGGATGGAACAAAACGCTTTTACTTTTGGAGTGTTTTTGCTCTATTGAATCAAAGTTTATTTCGATACGACCATATTTGCATATTTTAGCTGTAAAGTACTATCAAAATTTTTAGGTAGACTGTACAGTTTTTCCTTTCTTAATTTATTCTTTACGATGATGTTTCTGGATTCCCTTTTCTTCTTTATATTGTATGCACATACAGGAACTAAATTTAATGGCCGTATGACCATATTTACATTTTTAAATGTAAAATATGATCATTTTTATTGGTAGACTGTATCAGATGTAAGGTGAAATTTTGGATACCGTCAAAAATCCTAAAGGGTTATAATATATATATATGGATTATTTTCAATGTTTCTTTGTTCTACTATCAGCTATACTAACATTTAAAGGTCAATGTTCAATCAATAACTGTCATCAACAGGTAGGGTCAACTGTCTAATTTAGTCCTTGACTTATCTTTTCAGTCGCATGGACCAATCTTGGCATTAGTGGATATTGATATATAAATTAAATTGATTGTATTTTTATTATTGGAAGGCATCAGTATAACTATTATTATTCAAAAAATAATGCTAGCAGTTGCCCCAAAGGTGTAAGTTGTACTTAAAAAATAATGTTACAAAATAATGCTAGCAGTTGTCCCAAAGGTGAAATTTGTGTCGGAAGGGATGTAATTTTTTGTTTTGGTAAAGGGGGGTTTTGTAAAGCGAGAGGGTGTAAATCGGCAATCGTACATCACTCAAAACCCATGGCCATTGACCCCATGTCACCTTTTGTGCATGAAGCATTAAGCAACATAAAATTGATATTTTGGGTGGAGGTGATAGTGGAAAATAAGGTTGTGTATTCCTTCAAACAACATGGCAATGGGTTGTGTAGGGAGGAAATATTTTGTTGCAATGGTGAAGTAGTGGGGAAGGGCAAGATTGTATAGAGCATGAAAGTGGTGAAATATTTCAATATGAGCTAGGCGGTGATGGTGAGGGGCAATGACAAGGTATTTTAGGTGATGAACTCGAAGAAGCTGAAGTAGATACATGTGCAAAGTTCAGTGACATGTCACATCTTTCAATGAAGTTTTTAGCTTCCACTGAATTGTTTCATTTACCTAATACATGATTGAAACAAGGGGCATGCCAATGAAAACAAGCTGCCAACATCTAGTGGCTCCCCCAAAGATGTAGAGAATGCATTGCATGTCAATTTAGATGAAATTTGTGACTGGTTTAGCCTTTAACTATATAGAAACTAATTGGACAACTTTGAAACTAATTAGACAAAAAATAGAAAACGCTTCTTCAATAAAATAGGTCTCTTGTATAATCTAATTGACCAATGTTGGATGCCATATGCAAATAGATATAAATACATATATTTCCAAGATTTTTTCATTCTCATTCTTAGTAACACTAATAGAAGCCATTGTATTTGTAACAATAGTGTACATTTCTTTTGGTGATTAGAAGAAAGGTAAAATTGCCACCAAGACTTGAAGCATTGCGAATTTTGGGTAGTTTGTTGGACTTGAGTTTGAATCCCCACCAGTGTTTGTATACTCTATCCAAGTGCTATGGTGGTCAGACCTATCTCAAATTAGGCACCACCTTGACTGTTGTAACTTCCTTTGTGGAGACTGCAATTGCCATAGTGAAGAGTGTAAGTTATGTTGGAAGGGATGTAATTTTCTTGTTTTGGTAAAGCAGGGTTTTGTAAAGCGTAACAGTGTAAATCAACATTTGTAACTCACTCGAAACCCATGACTGTTGACCTTGTTTTACCTTTTGTGTATGAAGTTTTAAGAAACAACAATCATATTTCTAGTGGAGGTGACAGTGGAAAATGAGGTGTGTTCCTTCATATGACATGGCAATGAGCTATGCAGGGAGGAGATGTTTTGTTTTATGGTGAGCTCGAGCAATGAGTAAGTGGCAGGGAATGGCAATGCCATACAAAACATGGAAGCGGTGAAAGATTTTAAGGTGAGCTAGGTGGTGATGGTGAGGGGCAATGACAAGGTATTGAGTGATGTACTCGATGAACCCTGGGTAGATACACATTCAAAGTTTCGTGACATGTAACATCTATCAATGCAATCTGTAACATGGAAAAACGAAAGCTACAAGATAGAATTTGAGACCTCAATGTCTTGTCCCCACATCAACGACATTGCATCGTTGATTCAAGCCACAAATTAGACTTGGAGCCCTATCACAATCAAATCATCTTTCATGATGTCCTCTGACAATAGAAAACAGCCAATCAAAGATGCCATCACCTTGCAAGCTGTAAACCCCTTTGCAATGGTCACTGGTCATGTAAATCCAAAAGCTCCCCTCAATATGGGTCTAGTGTATGATATGGGCAACATATATTGACACCTAGATCAATTACATCAGTCTTAAGAATATATGGAAACGACATAATCAGACCCTTGGAAGAAAGGGCAAGGCCATATAAAACATGCAAATAGTGAAAGATTTCAAGGTGAGTTGCGCAGTGATGGTGAGGGGCAATGACAAGGTATTTCAGGTGATATTGTACACTAGGGGGGCCATATAACAATATGATATTACATCTAATATAGTATAATATTAGCATCGACGAACACGTTACCATTTGGAAGACGAGCATCTTTCTCTGTGGCGACATAAGGATAACACTTAACCAAATAATTTACATCTACTCATATATGTTAAATGTTAAATTGACATGTCAATGTAACATTGGTGCAGAATGATATGTGTTAGTTATATCTCTAAGCAAGGTGGCAGCCTAAGTGATTGGACATTTTTTATTGTCAAGGGTGAGCAGGATGTAATGGGAGTTGATTTGATTGCGGCAGGGCTCCACATCTTGTATGCAACTCAAATCAAAGATGTAATGCCGTTGGTGTTGGGACGACATTGAGGTCCCAGAGTCTATCTTGTAGCTTCCATTCATCCATGATGCCAATATATTGACATCTAGAGCAATTAATTTAGGCTTAAAAACATATGGAAATTCCATTTTTAGACCCCTGGAAGAAAGGGCAAGGCCATATAGAACATGCAAATAGTGAAATATTTTAAGGTGAACTGAGTGGTGATGGTGAGGTGCAATGACAAGGTATTTCAGGCGATATTGTACACCAAGGGGCCCATATCGTACACTAGACCTAGATTCAGGGCAATTTTTAGATTTATATGACCAATGCTCATCGCGAAAGGGTCCGTAGCTTGCAAGGTGGTGGTATTTTTGATTGGCTGTTTTCTATTGTCAAGGGTTGATAAGGATGTTATGAGAGCCGATTTAATCTGATTGCAGCAAGGCTCCATGTCTGATGTGCAGCTCAAATTTACAAAAATAGAAAATTACATCCTTGTGGCTTAATTTGCACCTTTGGGGCAAGTGCTAGTAATATATCCTTTTGTCACTTACCTTAATTATACTTTGAATTTAACGCCATCTACCTGTAGGGCATTAAATGCCTCTAAGATAAGGTCCTAGCCTCTTTGGGAACTTACCAAATACATTTAAATAATATTATTCAATACCGATGTTAATGACATGCAATACAACAGTAAGTTTAATTGTGTTTTTTTTTTTTTTACGAAATTAAAACTAATTAAACAGAATTAAGTGGGGTGGGAGAGTGGGTGTCATGGAGGGTTGTGCATGTGATGGTGGAGATGGCGAAATTTAGTTATATAGAAGAGCGTGTAGATTAGTGATGCATTGTGAGTGCACTATTTCCTACACCATGCTTCTAAAGCTTAATTAAATCCACCATGTTACTTCTATAGCTCCACACCTCATCACAATTTGCAAAGGAAATCTATGTGTTTTTTGGCATCACAAAGTGCAGAGGAAATCTATCTGTGTCTTTTGCATTGCACTTTGGTTGGCAAGCAGGAGGTGTGGAGGTAACTGATATTTCTGATCATATGGTTATTCTATTTATAATTCTTGAGATTCACTCATATTTTGACTATTGAGTAGGAGTGTGTTTGTTTTGCATTACAGTTTGTTGGGCATACAGAAGGCGTCGAGGTAAGGGATTTTTCCGATGATATGTTTTCTCGGTTTATAATTTTCAGATTAGCTATGTTTTGACAATGGAGTAGGAGTAGATCCAAGTTTTTTTTTTCCCTTCCTTTTTTATTTTGGTTGCAGAGGTTGTCTCTGGAAAAGTTAAAGATTATGAGCTCAAGCTTTTATATCCTCTGTATTTTCACAATACAGAGCACATTTAACAAGGGAATTTAAGGTTTGGCATGTTTTTTTGTTGCTTTTTCTAATTTGCCTCCTCTTTCTACTGTTATGTTCTGCTGTGAGTTAGCTGGAACTGTTTTTATGACTTTAGATTGAGCAGATTTAATTTTTATTTTATATCTTTATTTGATGTGAATTCCTCATTGATAAGCTTGCTTGAGCAGTTGGATACCATAGATTGGCAGCAACCTTTATCTTTTCGTAGCCTGAGCTTGAGGGTATTAGACAATGACATAATTTACAGTTAACATAAGACTTGTTTGGCAGTTATCAAGAGTCTATGGGAATCAGTAACCGACATCAAAAAAATTCATGACAGGCAAGGTCGACTGTCAAATTTAATCTGACTGTATTTTTTCAAGTTGCATTGACCAATCTTGGCATTGAGTGGACATTAATATATATTTTTACTATTGGAACGCATCAGCATAACTATTATTACTCAAAAAATAATAATATACAACGGTTAGAACAATAAGGTGGCTGGTAGAAGGTCACAGCCCACTTTGGTAAAAAAGAATCAGCTCACATCAGCAAACACGCCAGACAGTTCAGAGGCTAAATTTAATGTTGCATGGACCAACCTTGGCATTTAGTGAACATTTAGTTCCGAGGCTAAATTTAATAGCCATATTTATTTTACGTTTTTGCAGTAAAATACAAATTTGAATGGTTGCAAGGTTCTCAGATTCGGGATGTTTATTCTTCAATCTAAAAAACAATGTTGGTAGACAGTATCAGAGGCTAAATTTGATGACCATATGACTTCTTTTTTCCTCATAAAATACAATCAAAATTGTTGGTAGATTGTATTATAGAGGCTAAATTTGCTGGGTATATGACCAAATTTATGCTTTTGATTGTAAAATATAATCAAATTTGTTGGTAGACTGTATCAGATACATGGTGAAATGCTTTTGATTGTAAAATAAAATAAAACCTGTTGATAAACTGTATCAGATACATGGCAAATTTTTTGTCAGACTATCAAAAAAAACTGTAAAAGATAATAAGATATATATATATATATATATATATATACATGTACACATGTATATATATGTACACACATATATATAGTCTTTAATCTATGTTGTACTGAAATGCCTCCCCCTCATATTAAGATTAGAAATGTTTTTGGTATGAAAACGTTTTGGAAGCATATTGAAAATGTCTGAACATATGCCAAAGATGTCTTGGACATCTCTGTCACGTGCATAGACATTTCGGTGGGCAAAATAAAAATATCAAGTCAAAAAAAGAAAGGTAAAACCATAGTATACATACTTGCTGGAGACTGGAGGACCCTGAACCAAACTATATATATATATATATGGCTTTATAGCTCCTCGAGGCTCTAAACCACTCTGAAACACCTTGAAAGTGTATATATAAAATATAACTTAAAAGTATAAGAAATAGTTTCTTATAACGTATATTTTATATATATACTTTTGAGGTGTTTCGGAGTGGTTTCGGACCTCTAGGAGCTATAATGCCAATTATAAGTTTTGGAGGATCCTATCATATTTCAAACTTAGTCAGATTTTAGGATTTTATGATTATAGAGCTAGCCATTTTTCAGGGTTTCAAGATTTCAAGGAGACATCATAGGAGATATGAAGGTTGCATGAAGGGATGTAGGTATGATAGAATAGTATGAAAACATCTCTCACAAATTGCCACAAACCAATCCCACCCCATTCATGGTGCACCCTTTAAGGTGGGCACTCAAGGAGATTCGATGCACTGGCAAGCACTTACGAGAGAGAGCGTCAATAAATGATAAAGTTGAAAAATAGGAGTGGTATTAATGATTGTGAGGATGATCTAGATGATTTATTCCAAATCTGAATGTATCTTTTGTCTTTGAAGTAAGGAATGAATGAATACTTTATATTTTTTAGTGTTTTATCTTTTATAGACTAAAAATGAGTATTATGCATTTTATATATATATATATTGTACAGGGGTTTCCAAATCAATGCTTTTTTTAAATTGAAACCTTGCTTTTGCACAGATTTGTGTGTGTGTGTGTATTGTCTTGATGGTTCCATGACGTTTCCAAATCAAGGTTTTTTTAAAGTGAAACTCTACTTTTGCAAGGATTAGGTGCACAAAATGCTTCTTTGGCTTTGTGTCAAGGACTAAGAGGTATCCAAGCTGCCAAATTCCCCCGGGGCACGATGCCAGCCTCATCACTTTTTGGTATCTCTTAGGATTTGTACTTTGGTAGATGGTTAGGCAGCATCTTTTTACACCATCATTCTCACCGTTGGACTACAACCCACTTCATAAATCACAGGGTTTTGAAAATCTGCATTTCTGAAATGTTTCCATTTCCAAACAACATAGTATTTCATATTTCCCTTTTCTATTGTGAAATATATTAGCTTTTAAAGGGCTATGTTGAATAAATAACCGTCATCAAAAAAATTCATGACAGGCAGGGTTGACCGTCCAATTAGTCCCTCCACACACTTCAGCTCACAGAAAAAATGAAACACCACATAATTAAGTGTAGATTTATGAAATTATTTTGTGTTTTAACATTTTAGGCTCAAGAATAACACGTTGTACCACGTGTGTATTTTTTGAAGTTTGCTATCTATTTTTTTATGTGGTATCTGATTTTTTCCTGCCAGCCTAAAGTGTTCCACAGCTCTAGAGCATAGAACTAGAATTTTTATGCCGAGTGATGAGATAGTGGTTTTGCTTACTTTTTGTTAAACAGGTCATGTGCTTTCACTTTCAGTATGCTTCCACATTTTGGATACGTGCATAGCACAGGGCAAATGACATTTTTCTGCTTAAAATATGCTTCCACATTTTGCATACGTGTATAGCAGGGCATAAGACATTTTTCTTCTTCTGATTATTGTTTGATGGATGCCCATAACCTGTTACAAAGCTCCCAGTGAATTTGTTTACATTTTGACATTTTGTTAAACAGTTCATATTCCTTCAGAATGGTTCCGCGTTATGCATGCATGTCTAGCAGAGCATTTTGCAATGATTACATCTGACAAATATCTGCTTTCAATAATTGTTTGATGGATGTCCATACCCTGTTGCAAAGCTCCCATTTTGATACAGGCTGGGAAGATGCTCGCAAAGGTTGTGGAGTTGGGCTTTACACCTTACAATTGCATTTGAGTAAT
Organism: Torreya grandis; assembly: GCA_037957365.1. Classification (NCBI taxonomy): domain Eukaryota; kingdom Viridiplantae; phylum Streptophyta; class Pinopsida; order Cupressales; family Taxaceae; genus Torreya; species Torreya grandis. The sequence continues at coordinate 5,884,159 of JARHVA010000324.1, forward strand.
TGCCTCTCAAGCTAAGTCACATGGTTTGGGTTTGAGTTTGATCAGAATAAAGTTCTCTTCAAGTTTGTCAATAGATTAAATTCGAAAAAATATTTGTCATTAAATTTAAAAAATAGTTATTTAATATAATTTTAAAATTAATATGTAAAACATATCAAAAATATTTTAAATTAAATAAATAAATAAATAACAAAAACTCTAAAACATTTTAAAAGCAAAACAATTAAATATAAAATAATATATATGTGAACAGTTGTTGATTCAATTGGTGAAGTTGCATGACTCACAAAGAATCTAATAGGGATCAATTCTCGCTGCTAGCAAACCCTGACACGTGAAAAGGGATAAACCCCAGATTGTGCCCCAAACAACTTTGACGAAATAAATACCCTCAATTGACTGATAATTAAAAATCATTGTATACATAAAAGGATGATTCATCAAAAAAATAATAATAATAATATTATATATTAAAAAGATTAAAATAACAAATAAAATAAAATAAAAAAATAAAACTAAATATAAAAATAAAAAAAATATAACTTAAAAAACACCACCACAACACATGAAAAAAAAAACACCTGAAAAACACACCCAAAAAATAAAATAAAATAAAAATCAAAATCAAACTAAACTAAAATAAACCTAGAATTAGAAATAAAAAGATAAAATTAAATTAAAAAACATAAATCAAACCATAAAATAAACAAAAACAAAAAAACAAAAGACTTACCTCTTTGTCCCCTCCTCGCACCAGTATACAAACCCACAGCACCAGCAAAAAACCACAAGGCACAGCGAACAAATGCGCCGGCAACGGCACAAACCAGAAAAAAAATGCAGGGTAGACACCTTGCTCAGCCAGCCGTGCATGGGAACAGTCCAGTCATGCGGAGCGCTGCATAAAACGTGACCTAGGGCATGCTCCTTCACACAGCACATGATAAAATGCAGAGCTTGGGCACGCTCCGTCGTGCAGCACAGGGTAAAATACAGAGCTTGGACACGCTCCTTGGCACAGCACAGCACTGCACTGCACAGTCAACATTAGGGCACATTCCTTCACACAGCAGAGCATAAAAACCTCTTCACGAATTTTGGCCGATTTTTCATGAATTTATCCAAACATTTGTCGAGTCTTAAAAAAACGGCGATTTTCGATTTTGTTGGTAAAAAATTGCCGTACTTTGTGACTTAGTTTAAAGTAGTTCAATCTTCACCCTACTTACATATTTATTTAAATAGAAAAATGAATATAAATAGAAAATTATAATTTAGCTAAACATTAGGAAGTTATTTTAATTTTTTGTTGCAAGAATAACACAATGCAATCTAATTGCCTTAGGCGAAAGCTCTATATAGACTTTCCCAGGCTTTGCCTAGACCTTCCTAAGCATGGATTAATAATAATTTTCCATACTAGAAATGCTTGATCGTTCTTGGTGAAACCCATGTATGAGGTGCAATTATCATATTCCATGAGAAGTCATATTGTTAAGTCATGTGGTCAACACATATGTACCGACATTCATGTGTATATGTGTATGTATTTCAATCTTCAAAAATGCAAAAATGAACATAAATAGAAAATTTTAATTTGGCTAAACATTATAAAGTTTTTTTTTTTTTTTGCAAGAATAACACAGTGCAAACTAATTGTCCTAGGCAAAAGCTATAGACCTTCCTAAGCATGGACTAATAATAACTTCCCATACCGAAAATGTTTGATCGTTCTTGGTGAAGCCCATGTGTGAGGTGTAATTATCATATTTATGAGAAGTCATATTGTTCAGTCATGCGATCGGACACAAATGTACAGACATCCACACACACACACACATATATATATAAGTGAAGCCCATGTGTGAAGTGTAATTATCATATTTCTGAGAAGTCATATTGTTCAGTCATGTGGTCGAACACAAATGTATAGACATCCACATGTGTATATATGTATACATACATATATACACATGTGGATGTTTATACATTTGTGTATACATATATACATATGTGGATGTCTATACATTTGTGTTTGATCGCATGATTGAACAATATGACTTCTCAAAAATATAAAAACATGCATACATCATATCCATATATGGATACATTCATGTTTATACATACATATATGTATGTATAAACATGAATATATCCATATATATATACACATATATACATACATGTATAAACACACATACATTATATGTATGTATGTATATATTTTATACATACATATATACACATACATTATATGTATGTATATATATTTTATACATATATATATTTATGTATATATATGTATAAATATAAACATGAATATATCCATATATGGATATGATATTTGCATGTTTATACATATGTACATTCACATGCATATATTGTTATATGTATGATGTTTATACATATTTATACATATACATATATGTATAAATATGTATAAACTTGAATATATTCATATATGGATATGATGTATGCATGTTTATACATATATATGCATCCATATGTATATATCATTATATGTGTGTGTGTGTGTGTCTATACATACATATATGGGTGTACGTTTATTTGCACCTTAGAAGCACATTTTACACTGCACATCAACTTTTGGTGTGTGGGTCTAGGTGCAGGGGTTAAATTTGATGGTCAACCCTGCCCATCATGAAAAAATTTAATCACAGTTATCCGTTTAACATTGCCCTTCAACTGCTAGGATCAAAAGAGTAAGCACATATTTACCATAATTGTTTAGAATTTTTGACAATCCGCCAATAATTTTCCTTTACATTTGATTGTCTCAAAAACAATTAATTGAATTTTGCGGTAAAAATATATAAATACAGTCATACAACCATCAAATATAACCCATAGAGTATGGGAGTCTGCATGTATGTGTGGAGCATATTAACAGCGGACCTTTTTATAGATATGTAACCCTTAATAACTTGCACAAATCCATCCTAATATGTATCTGATAGGTACCGAGAGGTATCCAAAAGACTCAAGTACCGATGCTACCTTACAAATGTGTAAGAACACAATGACTGGGAACTTGAGTCTTGAGTCTTTTGGATACCTCTCGTCACACATCAGATCTATTTTAAGAGGGATAGGGGAAAGGTCCTAGTAGCCGTGCACCCTAACTTTGGAAAGCGAATTAAGGTACCATAACATCACATTAGATTTCAAAATTTTTACCCATTTTAATATTTCGTCTTAACTACTTATAACTAAGGTTTCAAGATCTAACACATTATACATTTTACTATATAACCGATTTTATCACGAGAGGTCATAAAATGCATTTTTTGAACCTATGACCAAAACTTAACCATTGGAGTACCAATAATTGTGCATTAAAGTATCCATCCTTGAGTCTTACTTGTCAAGATGTGATTGGTTACTTTTAATTTTATAGAGTAAATGTTGAACAAATATTAGATGTTACATGTTCAGCTTCTGGTGCATTTTAATATTTCTGCACACCAATATGTTTCATCAATGAAACACATGTTAACAAAAGCCATGTTCAGCAATTAGAACATGCACACCTATTGGAACCTTTCCCCTGTGTGCAAGTTTTATGTATGTGTGTATGTATTTGCACTTATGTCATGGCAGGATTGGCACCATGAGTCTTTCGGATCTCTCTCGACGCATTTTAGATTCGACTTAAAGATCCGGCAGCAGAGACTCTAGCATTCAAACAGAGGCCTCAGAACTGCCCCGTTCTACAAACTGAGAGCTATAAGTTGCCTTGTCCACAGAAAAATATCTTGCAATGGCACCACAAAACCATCAAGGTAGTTGAGAACAACATAAAGATCATTGCTCTTGTAGTGATACCAAAACTTAATACTAAACAAAAATCTGGGGGGAATATGAAGAATTCCATTGATTATGGCGTAATCGGCAAAAGATTAGAGGTTGGAGATGAGCTGCAGCAGAAGTGTTTGCCAGGCCTTGGGGAAAATTGATCTTGCTTGTGATTTTGATTGCTTTGCCAAGTTGGATCTGCACACGGGGCTGCACACTGAGCATTGATTCTACAATAACTGATTTTATTTGCTCCTTGGGGTCTTGAATGAGGACATGGTCGTTAGGGTTCTGGTGAACCCAACAATATGTTGTGTGGTTCTTGAAATATAAAGTGCTGGTCTGTGTCACTTGCTCATCCACTCTTTGCTCTGACAGAAGCGGTAGAATGGCAATTCCATACCTGGGCTTATTCACTTCTTGTTTCAGATACTCCTCTGCCTGCCTTCTTGGCTCTGGAATTGAAACTAGGGAAAACACCACCCTAGGGATTGAGCGGTTTCCGCTGTGTATTGCATTTTGTGCTTGCTTTGTGAAGAATGATATTCCACAGAGATTGATATTCTCACATGTGGTAGCTCTGATAAGTTCCACAACTTTGTCCTCGTGCTATGTTTCCTCCAATAGGGGGTTTGGAATGGTAAAATAAGTGTGAAACTCCATCATATATTCCTTCATATGGTTCTTAAAAAGTGGAAGGCAGCACCTGATAGTTGAGCAAAAAAAGGCCTGCAACACAACACAGCGTCTGGAATTCAAACCGAGGCATCAGAATTGCTCGTTCTGCTAATTGGCAGCAATAAGCTGTCGTGCTTGTAGGAAAATATCTAGCACTAGTAGCGCAAAGCCAAGAAGGAAAATGGGTTTGTTGAAAAGCGCCTTAAGACTTAAAGCTTATAGACCTAAGGAATTATTTTAAAAATGACTTACATATCACTGGTAATGAAGTTTCTAAATTTATGGCCTTAAAGAAAAGATAACTACATGTTAAAAGTCTGGGATTTACCTACAAGGAAATTCAAATTGGAGGCTTATGGTTCCATCATTGTACAAAAATACAAGTCTCCATGTGTGTTCGTGAGCTATGAGAAATGTGCTCTTTAGATGTAAAGATAATGCTTTAAAACTCAATCATACAATCCTCTATGCAAAATTTTATGCAGCTTTTACTTTCCTAAGCCCTAGCAACTTAGGTACAAACTATAGGAAGGAAAATGCATCTTGACACCACATCCTACCTGTAATGCTTTGCATGTGTCTGATTTCTCTATTTTGTTTTGCACTTTGCTTCTTACTCCAGATTTGTTCGGCCTAGAGATACCATCCACAATTCCCTGAGCCATCATAGCCAGACCCATACCAAGTCTTGCACTAGGATATAGACTAGATCTTCCAAGGCTTTGATATAAAACACGGTGTCCAAACAATAGCATAGTAGGCGGCCTCCGCACTCTACTACCTCTTTTTCACGGTCATCATCGAATAGCAAATCCAGATTCTCCTCACACTCCTTTCACTCTATGTGGCATATTAGATCAGCCTGTAAGGGCAACTATGTAATCTGGTGCACGTCCTCTGGTAGGATCATGAGTTCCCCTGTGGGTAGTAGGAAAGTGTTTGTGGTCGGATCCCATCTTTTGATGAGGGCCATGATCATGGATGTATCGTGGGGCACATGATGGTAATGCCTCATCGCTCTAAGGCCCACCTCCTTCATGTGTGCCTAGTCCGCTGGGGTCATCCCCTGGTCGATCTCCATGAAGATGTGTGGTAGCCAATCATGCATTTGTATTTCTCCTGTGCTTGTAAATAATCAATGATGCACACACTTAGTCACCTATACTCTTTTGCCTACAACCTTAGCTCTTTAACCAACCCTACCTACACCTAACCCATTTAACCATCACCTTTCTTAGTATTACCTCGACAATCCATACTTTTTTTTTTCCTTGCACTAACTACCCATTTTCACCCACAAACATTAACTACACCTACCTATTCTAACCTACCCTCCATTCCCCATTTGATAATGACCTATTACCCTCCAACATTAAGTGCATCATTTCCAAACTTTAGACCCCAACTTATCCCTTATACTCACCTTTTAAAATCTCTACCATTTGGCCTGACTGCTAATGGTCATGATGACTATCGATGGTCAAGTGATCCTTTTGCCAACAGATGTCAACCGTCGATGGTCGGGCTGACACACGATGGTTACAATGTATGACTGTTGGCGGTAAATGCCCAACCCCACACTACCTTAAACCTATCAAAAACACCTACAAAAACCTATTTTTTCTTCCTTATTACCTAACCCCACCCCAATTACCCTACCTCCCCTATCAATTTTAACTATCACTCAAAATTTACCCAAATCACGCAAAAACCCTAACCAGGGCATAACCAATCAAACAACCACCCTCAAAACCCAATGTGACTACAAAATTAACCTCAACTGTCAATTTAAGAGCACCACCTACCTCAATCCTTGACCATCATTGAGGAGTAAGCCATAGACTCACCCGTCCTCGTCTGCAGTCGTGCTACATCTTGGCTCAGTCACTCTCAATCAACCTTGTCCACCTTTGTAATCTCACCCACTAATGAGCACTCACTATTCACAAATTTCACCCAAATAAGACAAAAGCTCTAGATACAAAAGCATAAAAGTTACAATGAGCAAAATTACTTTCGCTTTTTCCTTTTACCCTCTATGACTTTAGGGTTTCCACCCTGACCATCAATGGTCAGGGTGACCATCGACGGTCTCCCTTTAGATCCCTGACCATCGATGATCAGGGTTTTAACTTTTTAAAAATTGCCTCTTCAATCAACCTTTTTTAGTGCACTTTACCCAACAACCCACCCCTAGAGACTACCTTCTCCCACCCTACCCACCTCATCACCTCGTCATTGGTCTATTTTGGCCCAACTAACACACGTTTTGGATAAACTTTTGCATGGTCCTTTGACCACAGTAACAATATTACCATGTTGCCCACTTTTTGAACTTATGCCACCTCATGCATACCCAACCTACTTGTGTCTTCTTGGGAGCACTTCCTACCTTGGATGTCCACTGAAACATAGGCATCGCTTAGGAGACTTGTGTTTATGAGAGTACCCATCTACCATGCCTAAATACGGTCACATGGTCCACCTATCACTTGTCCTTCTAGCATCGACCTTTATTTTTACCAACTATGGAAACCTAGTCAATGTGTGATCTTGGCTATTACCCTTTTTATCGCATTTTGTGTGCTTGTTCGCGTCTTAGTGCCCAACCTATCACCCAACTTCATGTTCACCTGTCATCATCAATCTCTATCAATTATCAAACCCACACCCGATTCTATTTTACATCATCAATTCTCAGTTTGAGGGGGAACACCTCCTTCCATACTCAAGGAAATCAAACATTTGACCAGTAATCTATTTTTGTTTTGTATCTTGTTGATTCAAAGGCACACAAAAAAAGGGGCAAAATGTAGACACCAAAAATCTATACACCCCGATTCCAAATGTTGAAACACCCTTGGACCACCTTAGGACCACCTTGGGACCAATCTGACCCTTCAGGTCCTAACCAAACCTAACCATGGTCAGTTTGACCGACTTAAACTTACCCTTTTTACCCACTTTTTACCTTGGCCCTCGACCACGGATGGTCAAGATGACCACCGACGGTCACTTTGATCGTCGATGGTCACTTTGACCACCGATGATCAGGGTCCACCATCCTAAGCGCTAACATGCAAACTTCTATCTTTTCTAAAATTAACTCATTTAAATCTACATACGAGCCATTTCATGTGTGATTTATAATTAGGAAGCTCAATTAACGTCTTCTTAAACTTCTCCTTCCTTGCCTATAAGAAGAGAGGAGTAGGAGGTGAAGAGGATCTGCAATTGTTATTAAGAGCTTGTGCATTCAGAGTTTCTTTTTTTCAAGTCAATCATCATCAACAATCCAATGATCTAGCCATCACTTCAGAGATCTGACTTGCTGTCATCACTCCATCAAAGCATCAAGTACCATTACTCTATCAAGATCATGCCAGAATCCATCAACAGGCCAACCACCTCAACTAATTACTAGATCAACCTACGATAAGTACTTATTTTCTAATATTCATTTACTTTATTTACATTTTACAATCATCCCAGCACCAACCCATCTCTCAGAATTCAACTTTGTTATCATGTCAATCTAACGATTTACCAACCCAAGCCTACACACAGTAACCGCCGACAGTTGTCTCAACCGTCAATGATTTATCTAACCATCGATGGTCACCTTGACCATCGATTGTTACCTTAACAACCGATGGTCATTTCAACCATCAACGGTCACTATACCAAAAAATAACAACAATTTATTTTAACCCTCTTACCTCCAACCAAATCTAACTTTTTGTGTCCCCGTCTGTTCACAAACCCCTACTTAATTTTCTGAAATAGGTCCAACCCATTTAGCATTAGTATTGACTTGTTTATTACTGTATTAATCATTTTTAGTCTATTTTTAATCAAGCATTTCTTGTGTTCAATTTTAGTACCTTTTTTATTATTGATGCAAGTACCTTATCTTCTATTTCATAAACTTAATCGTTTAAAATGTATGGATTGACAACCTCTGACAAAGCTTTTGCTTCAAGGATCTAGCTATCGCCAAGGAATCCACCCAACTATCTATATAATCAACCATTTGCTTTAGTGCTATCTTATTTTTAGGTCATCATCCCAAGCCAAATAGGAGTTCTTCACAATCATCTGATTCAACGTGTGCATAATCAAACAAGTTTTTTAACCATAGCCGTATTTAGTTTCTTCTTCTTCCTTTCTCAAAATATACTCTAAAATTCACTAAAATAATATCATCACTTATCCTGACACCAAACTTGTGCATCAAAGCAATGAAAATTTCCACCCGAAGTTTCCACCTTGTCATAAATAAATTATCAAACTTCTTGATGCTAAATTTATCAAACCAGTGGATTATTTTGAATGGGTTTCTAACATAATCCTTGCTCAAAAAAGTCACCATCATCATTCGCATCTATATTGATTTTCATAATCTTACTCTTGCTTGTCCTAAGGACAATTTCCCTCTACCTTCAATAGATGCCATTATCGATTCCATAGCTAGTTATGAAATGTGTTAAGTTGTGGAGCTAAAAGCTTCACTGTTATGCAAATGTGGAGGTTGTTGGGTTACACAGTAACCGACGTCGGTTAGACCCTACTGACATCAGTCAGGGGTAGACTGGAAGCTACCGACATCGGTCATGTATCGGCCGACGTCGGTCATCTCCAGACAGACAGAGATCGACATCGGTCATCTGTGCATTCCAGAACTGTTTTAATTTTAGACAAACAGTTAGTTTGCATGTGAAAACTAATTTTAGTCTTGAGTCCGCATTTCTAATTATTGTTTGCTTGGGGATCTATTTAAGAGACCCATGGGGCTATATTGTAATCAAGGACAAGGACTAGATCCTTCAAAGTGTAAGATCAAGGAGATTTACATGGTAAGCAAGTAAGCAAGGTCAATTAGATCTGCAAGGTGCAAGATCAAGAAGATCCGCTGAAGCAAGGGAATAACAACTCGATTATTGAGTTGATTGTAATTGATTGAGAGAGAACTCTTGAGAGAGAAATACTGTACACTCAAGAGGTGTGGGAAGAGTGAGATTTTTTCATTGTATTTTGAAAGAGTTTAATACAAGATTGGTTGTTTCTTTTATCTCCTATTATTTGTTGTTTCTGATTTCTAATTACTTATTACTTCTGATTTAATTTCATGTTTAGTTGCTTATACAAAAGTAATCAATTGTACTCCAAGTTCCTAACTGTTGGTATCAGAGCTAGGATCACGAACAAGTGGTAGAGCGAGTTAGTGTTTGTTGATTACAGGTTCACTCTCAGGGGTTTCTGATTGAGTGGGAGCAAAGTAATGGCAAAAGAAAGTAAACTAAGAATGGAGAAATTCAATGGCAAGAATTATCAATTATGGAGGATGCAGATAGAAGATTATCTGTATCAGAAAGATCTATACTTACCGTTGGGTGGGGTTTCAAGCAAGCCCACAGATATGCAAGATGAAGAATGGATTGTTTTTGAAAGAAAGGCTCCTGGATCTATAAGGTTGACCCTGGCATCTTCTGTGATTTCTAATTTATCACAGGCAAAGACAACAGTAGAGTTAATGGATACTTTGGCAAATTTATATGAAAAACTCTCAACTTCGAATAAGGTATATCTTATGAAGCAATTATTTAATTTGCAAATGCAAAAAGATGGATCTGTATATAGTCATCTTAATGGTTTCCATAAAATTATAAATCAGTTAAATTCAATCAAAATAGTATTTGATGATGAAATTAAGGCTCTCTTAATCTTATGCTCTTTACCTGAAAGCTGGCATAGCTTGGTAATTGCAGTTAGCAATACTGCATCTGCTTCAAATATCTTGAAAGTTGATGATGTTGTTAGTGTAATCTTGAATGAAAAAATTCGCAAGAAAAGCACAGATGAATCATCAGGTAATGCTTTAAGTGTTGAAAGCAGGGGAAGGCAAAGAGAGAAGAGCAAGCAAGAGAAATCAAGGTCAAAGATGGGAAGAAGATCCAAATTCAGAAATAAAAACATAACCTGCTGGAATTGTGGAAAGAAAGGGTATGCAAAGAAATATTGTTGGTTGAAGGATAACAAAGAAAATCAGCATGAAGGTAATAAGGAAGCAAATGTTGCAGGTATTATTGCACAGGATGCTCTTATATTTTTTTTGGATAGTCAAGTAGAATCATGGGTTTTAGATTCTAGTGCTTCTTTCTATGCAACCCCAAATATAAAAATTTTCAATGATTATGTCCATGGAGATTTTAGAAAAAATTATTTAGGGGATGGTGAGCCTTGTCAAATTGTTGGCAAAAGAAAAGTGCAGCTGAAATTGCAGAATGGCAACACATGGGTGTTGAAAGATGTCATGCATGTACCCATCTTGAAGGGGAATCTGATTTCTACAGAAAAGTTGGGTGATGAGGGTTGCACAATAACTCTCACAGCTGAATCTTGAAAAGTTTTCAAGGGTGCACTTGTATTAGTAAGAGGTAAGAGAGTAGGTACACTTTATTTATCTACTTGTATTACTGATTATTCTCTTTCTATTTTATCTACTTCAGATGTAGATGTAAAGATGTGGCACTATAAGCTTGGTCACATGAGTGAGAAGGGAATGAATGTTCTTAAGTCAGAAGGTAATCTTTCAGATTTGAAAAGCATAGATCTAGATTTTTGTGAGCATTGTATTTTTGGAAAACAGAAAAAAGTGAGGTTTCTCAAAACTGGGTCAACAAAAAAGAAGCACAGGTTGGAGCTTGTTCACACAGACGTGTGGGGACCAGCTCAGGTAGCTTCTATTGGAGGATCACAGTATTATGTTTTTTCATTGATGATGCTACAAGAAAGGTATGGGTTTATTGCATAAAGAAGAAATCTGATATTTTTGACACTTTTAAGAAATGAAAAGCTTTGGTTGAGAATGAAACAGGTTTGAGATTGAAGTGTCTTAGATCTGACAATGGTGATGAGTACTACAACAATAAATTCAACAATTAATGTTTTATGAGTGGAATACACAGAGAAAGGACGGTTTCAAGGACACCTCAGCAAAATGGAGTTGCTAAAAAGATGAATAGAACAATAATGGAGTGTGCACAGAGTATGAGGTTACATGCTGGTTTGTCCTTACAGTTTTGGGTAAAAGTTGTAGATACTATAGTTTACCTAATTAACAGAGGACCATCTACTGCTTTGGATGGTGGAATTCCAGAAGAGGCTTGGACAGGTAAAAAGGTAGATTTTTAATTTCTCAGAGTTTTTGGTTCTGAAGTTTTTGTGCACATTGATAAAGAAAATAGAAATAAGTTGGATGTTAAATCTATGCAGTGCACTTTCATTGGTTATAGTTTTAGAGATTTTGGATTCTAGTGTTAGAATTCAGAAACTAACAAAATTATTAGAAGCCGTGATGTAGTTTTCAATGAGAAGGTGATGTATAGTGATCAGCTCAAGAGGCTGAATAATTCTGAGCAGGACAATATTGATTTAGATGAGGTTATGATCCAAAATGAGCTCGCGGGTAAAAATCATCACTCATAAGAAAACACAGAGACCGACGTCGATCAGAAAATTGACATCGACGATCAAGCAAGAACCGACATCAGTCAGATAATAACCGACATTGATCAGGTCGGTCAGGAGGAACCGACATCAGTCGGATATAGATCGAGAGATGATCGGGATCGGTCACTGTCAAAATAAAATTTGGGCAGACAGCAAGCTGTGAATGAGTCTCAAACACCCATAAAGAGGACTGTAAGGGTAAGTAAACATGTAATTCATTATTCCCCTTCTTTATACTACGTGTTGCTAACTGATGGTGGAGAACCAGAAAGTTTTGATGAGGCAATACAGGTAGAATCTAGGAAATAGTGGGAGCATGGCATGAATGAGGAAATTGATTCTTTGGAAGAGAATCAAACGTGGGATTTGGTTGAGTTGCCAGCCAAAAAGAAAGCACTAAAAAACAAATGGGTTTACAGGTTAAAAGAATGAGAGAATGGACAAATAATACATAACGCTAGGTTGGTAGTAAAGACATTTGCACAGAAACCAGGTATTGACTTTGGTGAAATCTTTTCTCCTGTAGTAAAGATGACTTCTATTCGGACTGTATTGTCTTTAGTTGTTATTTAAGATTTGCATCTTGAGCAGCTTGATGTTAAGACAACATTTCTTCATGGAGATTTGGATGAAGAGATATATGGATCAGCCGAAAGATTTTGAGGTCAAAAATAAGGAGAAACTTGTGTGCAAGTTGAAAAAAAGCTTATATGGTCTTAAGCAAGCTCCAAGACAATGGTATTTGAGATTTGACAAGTTTATGACAGAGCATGGCTTTAGTAAATGTCAATCTAACCATTGTGTTTATTTTACCAAATTGGATAATGGTAATTATATTATCTTGTTACTGTATGTAGATGATATGCTTGTTGCAGGTTCACACATGTAAAAAATTACTGAGCTAGAGGTAAAATTAGCTCACACATTTGCCATGAAGGATTTAGGAGCAGCAAAGAAAATCCTTGGCATGAGTATTTCTAGAGACAGGAAAAATCACAGTTTGATTTTGTCTCAAGAGGATTATGTGAATAAGGTGTTGGAGAGGTTTTATATGCAAGATGCAAAATCGGCAAGCACACCTATGGCTGGACAGTTCAAGCTGACCAAAGAATAGTGTCCTAAATCACATGATGAGGTTGAGTACATGAGTAGAGTTCCATATGCTTCAGTAGTTGGGAGCTTGATGTATGCAATGGTATGTACTAGACCTGAAATTGCCTAAGCAGTGGGAGTTGTCAGCAAGTTTATGGCCAATCTAGGAAAGAAGCACTGAAAAGCAGTTCAATGGATTCTCAGATATCTGAGAGGGACCAGTAGTAGGCATTTATGCTATGGAGGGTCAAACACTTCTCTACATGGGTATGTAGATTCGGATATGGCAAGTGACTTAGATGGCAGGAGAAGCACCACAAGATATGTGTTCACTGTTGGTGGAACGGTGATTAGCTGGATTTCAAAGTTGTAGAAGGTTGTTGCCCTGTCTACTATAGAGGCAGAATACATTGTAGTCACAGAGGCTAGAAAGGAAATGATATGGATGACTCGGTTCATGGAAGAGTTGGGAAAGGAGCAAGAGAGTTGCAGATTATACAGTGATAGTCAAAGTGCAATTCATTTGGCAAAGAATTCAATCTTTCATTCAAGAATCAAATATATATAGCTTAGGTACCACGTCATTAGACAGGTATTGGAGGATGGTCAGTTGAAGCTGGAAAAGATCTATATGGATAAGAACCCTGCTGATATGTTGACAAAGCCGGTAACAAAAGAGAAGTTGAATCTTCACTCAACTTTTATTGGTCTTCAAGACTGAACTTGAAGATGGGAATACAAGCCAGAAACAAATTAGAGGATGTGGTTGTACAGGTGCAGGTGCAGCTATTTATCTCCAAGTGGGAGATTGTTAAGTTGTGGAGCTAAAAGCTTTACTGTTATGAAAAGGTGGAGGTTGTTGGGTTACATAGTAACCAACGTCGGTTAGACCCTACCGACATCGGTCAGGGGTAGACTAAAAGCTGCCGACATCGGTCATGTATTGGATGACGTCGGTCATCTCCAGATAGATAGAGACTGGCATCGGTTATCTGTGCGTTCCAAAACTATTCTAATTTTAGATGAACAGTTAGTTTGCATGTGAAGACTAATTTTAGTCTTGAGTCCACATTTCTAATTATTGTTTGCTTGGAGATCTATTTAAGAGACCCATGGGGCTGTATTGTAATCAAGGACAAGGACTAGATCCTTCAAAGTGTAAGATCATGGAGATCTACATGGTAAACAAGTAAGGTCAATTAGATCTACAAGGTGCAAGATCAAAAAGATCTGCTGAAGCAAGGGAATAACAACTCGGTTATTGAGTTGATTGTAATTGATTGAGAGAGAACTCTTGAGAGAGAAATACTGTACACCCAAGAGGTGTGGGAAGAGTGAGATTTCTTCATTGTATTTTGGAAGAGTTTAATACAAGATTGGTTGTTTCTTGTATCTCCTATTATTTGTTGTTTCTGATTTCTAGTTACTTATTACTTCTAGTTTAATTTCGTGTTTAGTTGCTTATACAAAAGTAATCAATTGTACTCCAAGTTTCTAACAAAATGTTATCTCTTATGGATCACTTCTCAGGCTATAATCATTTCACATTGCTCTTGAAGACCAACATAAGACCACTTTCACCACAGAATGGGGCACCTATTACGATGTTAAAATGCCCTTTGGCCCCAAAAATGCTGAAGAAACTTATCAATGAGCAATGACTCATATCTTTCATGATCTTATTTACAAAATTATAGAAACCTTTGTGGATAAACTCATTGTTAAATCTAAATGTCATAAGACTCATCTTTCTGATATTGCCATCATCTTCCACTGTATTCTTAAATATAGAGTTAGACTAAATCCTTACAAATGTGTCTTTGTTGTCACATCTAGAAAACTGTTAAGTTTCTTAGTCTCTCTTTATGGCAACAATGTTGACTTTGCCAAGATTGGCACTATTGTTAACATGTCCATCCCTTTATCCATTCCAGACATTTGCATGTATCTCAATAAAATTGGGGGTAATTAGATGATTCATCCCCAAAATGGCCTATCATATCCACTCCATCAATTATCTTTTTAAGAAAGGTAATGCTCTAGAATGGATGGATCCTTATCAAAAAATATTTGATCATATGAAAGAATCATTGATTCACCCACCTATGATTTATCCCCCTTCTAACGATCAACCTTTTATCAAATATACCTCTTCCACATCCATATTAGTAGTGGCAATGATTGTCCAAAAAGATGATACTGGAAGAGAGTATGCCATCTACTACATCATCCGAGGCCTAATTGATTATGAGAAACATTATACAAAAGTCAAACATGATTGCCTCGCCATATATTTTGCAACTATAAAACTTTGACAGTATATGCTTTATCAAACCACTTATGCTATCATCCATTCCGATCCCTTTCATCACTTCTCCAAAGCCTTTCTTCTTGGAGATAGAATTGACAAGTGGATGGTCCTCTCATGGAATTTGATCTCCAAATTATTATTCAAAAAGTTGTCAAATGACAAATAATCATTGATCAACTTGTTACAGTTCTCATGCCCACTATAGATCACCTTCAAAATAGTCTTCTAGATGACAATATTCTCTATATTAAAGATCTCAACCAAGCCATATCTCTTAAATATTACTTCTATATCTTCACTACTAATCTTGAAATAGGTCATCTTGATAAAACCACTATTCTCCCTGATACTACTAAACCAAAAGTAGTTATCAAAGAACTTCATGAAATTAACATTGATTTACACAAGGATACTTGGACCCTTCACTTTGATGGTGTTAAGTTCCTTCAAGGTGTAAGGATAGGTTGTATTCTTATAAGCCCTATTGTAAAAATCATCCATTTAGCTTTTTGCTTAACATTTGACATCACTAATAACATGGTCGAGTACAAAGATTTAATCTTAAGCATGAGAGCTATTCTTGATTTAGATATCTAATACCTTCATGCTTTAGGTGATTCCCAACTTATTTGCTACCAAGTCAATGATGATTACGAATGCAAAAGTGAGAATCTCATTTCCTATCATCACATTGCAACTACTCACCAAATATTTCATTTCTTTCACCATTGATCTTATCCCTTAAGATCAAAATTCTATTATTGATACTTTCACTTCTTCAACATTTCTTTTTCATTCGGACTAAGTTCTTTTTGATCCCACTTTTCTTATCCAAATAATAAAATATCCATCCTCTATTTAACCACATGATTCACTAATCTATCACATTGAGGGTATTCCCATTCAACAAAGCCCATTATATAAAGACATCATTCAATTTTTAGAACACCAAACTTATCCTCTCAACTTAGATTCCCATGAAAAGACTTGCATTTGTAAACAATATTTTAAGTGCGTATTTAGATATAAAATCATATATTATCATAATGTTGAAGGTACATTTCTCCAGTATGTTATGCAAGATGGGGTTCCTCCTCTTCTTGTACAAGCACATGGGGGCATTTGTGGTGGCCACTGTAGTGGACATGTTACTGCCCACAAATGCTTATGTATGGGATAATTTTGGCCCATCTTTGAAAATGAGGCCATTGAATTTTCTAAAATATGTACTCCTTGTTATCTCCATGATTTAATTCATCACCTCCAGTTGAGCTTCAAATTGTTGAATCTTTTTGGCCATTTTCCATTTGAGGATTAGATCTCATAGGTAAATTACCTCGCTCTCAATATGGGCATATCTTTATAATCATAGCCACACAATATTTCACCAAATGGGTTGAGGTTATGCCCTTCATTACTGTCACTGATAACACCATCTCCAAATTTATCCTTAATCAAATCATTTTCCGCTTTTGTGTCCCTCATACTATCATTTTAGATAATGGTGGTAATTTCAAAAATAAAGATGTCAAATAGCTCTGTGCTAAATGTTAGGAACCCATGGAAGCACAATTGACTACCATATACAAGCAACTTAAGATGCGAAATTAAACCAGAAGTAACAAGTAACTAAAAACCAGAAACAACACAGAATATGAGAGACAATACCCAATTGTATTAATACTCATCCATAACAGAATACAATAAAGAAGATGCTACTTCTTCTTCACACCTCTCAGAGGCTTCCCACACCTCAAGTGTACAGTAATTTTTTTCTCAAAGCTCTCTCTTACGGTCCCAACACACAACTCAAACACAGAGTTGGTGTTCACCTCCAACTAGTCAGTATCCACTACTGCCAGTACACCAGTGCTCCACGCACTCCACAAGTGCTCCACGCACTCCAAGTACTCAATGTACTCCAAGTAGATCTCCCTTGAATCTGCAATAACCTGCAACTCAAACGATCTTACTTATGGAAGAAACTTCATTGCCTTCCTCTCTTGCTCTATGACTGAGTACACATCGTACTCCAAGTAGATCTCTCCTGATCTTGCTACCTATTGTGTTGATGTCCTCCCTGATTTTGCACACCTGCAAATCAATTTGGTTCTACACACTTGCAAACTTGGATCCTGCACACACATACACCTACAGATCAATGATCTTACTTACCCATATAGATCTCCAAACGTGGCCTTGCACACCTGCCGACCAAGATCCTACACACCTGAAGAACCCTTCTGATTCTCCAAAACCAGCACTCACACTTGGCATTGCTGTGGAACTAGGAGGAACACCCTTGCTCACTTCACACACAGAAGGAGCTAACTTTGCTCAACTCAAATTAGAACAAATTACAATACAGCCCATGAGTCTATTATATAGATCTCATGCAAACAATAATTAGACACCTAATTACAATAATTAGATCCACAGCTTCAAGTCTAAAATTGACTCTTAACATGCAAACACTTGGTTCATTAACAAACTGTTCGTGCAATCGACAGTTCTGAAACCGCACAGGTGATCGACGTCGTTCCCTGTCAGGCTAGATATGACTGACGTTGGCTGATACCTGATCGATGTCAGTTGCCTTTCCCACTGTATATGATCGACGTCAGTTGATCAGATTGACATCGATTTCTCTGTCACTTAGCAACCTCTCAACAACCTCCTCCATGTCTACAACAGTGAAGCTTTTAGCTCCACAACCTAACAATCTCTCACTTGGAGATAACAGCTGCACTGTACATGTACCTATACATGTACCTCATCTAATTTGTTTTCTGTCTTGTATCCCTCTTCAAGATCAATCCTGAAGACCACCCACCACACAACCTGTGGTGCACCTCCTGTCATCCGAGTAACCTACCACATCCGAACCTACAAACCCATGTAGTGAAGTCCTGACCCTGCATAGCATGAATCCCTGCTGCTAGTCCCTCTCAAATACCTGAGAACCTACTTCCTCGAATTGGCTCCTAACTCTCTGATAGCTCCCACTGCTTGGGCAAACTCAGGTCTATACCAGACCTCATGTGATTTCAGACACTGAATTGTCAAGCCCTTGGTGTGCTCCAATTCTGCATTCTGCGTATTGAACCTCCCCAACACCTAATTCACATCAGCGCCCACTGGAGACAAAATCAACCTGTGATCTCCATGTCTCTCATGCCAAAGAATTTTGTTGCTCCAAATTCTTTATGACATGCCACTGAACTAACCTTATCCTTAGCTCAGCAAAACCCTGTATGTACAAACCTACTAGCAAACCATCCACATATAGTAACAGGATAATGTCATGACCATCATCCACCTGGTAAGACAAACACAATGGTTACAATGACATTGACTAAAGCCATGCTTTGTCATCCACCTGTCAAAACTTGTACCACTATCATGTAGCTTCTTCAAGACCATATGACATGGGCTTCCGTCTCACGTATCCATTCTCTCTATTCTTTAACCAAGGTATCCATTCGTCTCAGTGCTTTCATACTGGCTGGCAACCCTACCAAATATCATGTTTGGTCTTGCATCTTATTCATGCCATGCTCCCACTATTTTCTGGATCCTTCCTGCTCTACAGTCAGCAACTAGTATAAAAAAGAGGAATAACGAATTTGAGGCTTACTTGCACTTTCAGTCCTCTCCATGGGCGTTTGAGACTCCTTGACAGCTTGTTGTCCACCCAAAATCCGTCTCAGTGACCGACCTCGATCACTACACAGTCTGCATCCGACCGACATTGGTTCCTTGCGACTGTCCAGGTCACCAACGCCGATTATCCCACCGACGTCGGTCTCCTCTTGCCTGACACCACCGAATTCTCTGGTCTGCACATGATCGATGTCGGCACCTGTTTGTTCGACATCGGTTACCCTTGACCGATGTTGGTACCTGTGTTGGCCTGTGAGTGATGACTTTTTACCCACGAGCTCTTTTGAATCAAAACCCATGTCCAAACTGCCCTGCTCAGAAGTATCCAGCCCCATCCACTGGTCTCTATTCGTCATCTCCTCCAAGAACACCAAGGCTTTCCAGTTCTTAAGTTTATCAAATACATCAGTCTTCCTTTTTCTGCAATAAACACAATTCTTTCTTGTAGCATCCCATTGCTCACAGAAATCTCGGTCTATGCTCTCCGAAGCTGAACTCTTACCATCTGACTTAAGAACATCCATTTCCTTCTCACTTATGTGACCAAGCCTACAAAGCCACCCCTGTGCAACATAAGTGGAATTAGTAATACAAACAAGTAGATAAAGAATACCTGCTTTCTTACCACACGCTAATTCAAGTGCATCTGTTGTGAGAGTTTTTGTGCATTTCTCATCACCCAAATTTCCTGAAGCAATTAGCCGCATCTCCAAGACTGGGACCTGCATGACCTCCTTCAACACCCATGTGTTAGCCGCCTGCAATTTCAGCAACACTTTCCCTTTGCCAATACTATGACAAGGCTCACCAACCCCTCTACTTGGGGCTGCATGGAAAGAGGCAACATAATCTATTAACCAAGATTCAACTTTATCCAAGAAACATCTCAGAGCATCCTGTGCAACAACACCTGCAATATCTGCTTCTTCAGTTCCTTCATGATGATCTGCTACCAACCAACAATCTTTCTTTACCTGCTCTTTCTTTCCATAACACCGTAACTGACCATTCGTGCTATTCAATGTTTCCATTCGTAGCTTACTTTCTTCTGCCATTGCTATACTCCCACTCAATCAGGAACCCCTGAGAGTGACCTGTAACAAAACACAAAACTTGCTCCCTGCAACCTTAGCTCTGATACCACCTGTTAGGAACCCGTGGAAGCACAATTGATTACCATATACAAGCAACTTAAGATGCGAAATTAAACCAGAAGTAACAAGTAACTAGAAACTAGAAACAACACAGAATATGAGAGACAATACCCAATTGTATTAATACTCATCCAAAAAAGAATACAATAAAAAAGATGCCACTTCTTCTTCACACCTCTCAGAGGCTTTCCACACCTCAAGTGTATAGTAATTCTTTCCTCAAAGCTCTCTCTCTTACGGTTCCAACACACAACTCAAACACAGAGTTAGTGTTCACCTCCAACCAGTCAGTATTCACTACTGCCAGTACACCAATGCTCCACGCACTCCAAGTACTCAATGTACTCCAAGTAGATCTCCCTTGAATCTGCAATAACCTGCAACCCAAATGATCTTACTTATGAAAGGAACTTCCTTGCCTTCCTCTCTTGCTCTATGACCGAGTACACACTGTACTCCAAGTAGATCTCTCCTGATCTTGTTACCTATTGTGTTGATGTCCTCCTTGATCTTGCACACCTGCAAATCAATCTGATTTTGCACACCTGCAAACTTGGATCCTGCACACACATACACTTGCAGATCAATGATCTTACTTACCCATGTAGATCTCCAAACGTGGCCTTGCACACCTGCCGACCAAGATCCTACACACCTGAAGAACCCTTCTGATTCTTCAAAACCAACACTCACACTTGGCACTGCTGTGGAACTAGGAGAAACACCCTTGCTCACTTCATACACAGAAGGAGCTAACTTTGCTCAACTCAAACTAGAACAAATTACAATACAACCCATGAGTATATTATATAGATCTCATACAAACAATAATTAGACACCTAATTACAATAATTAGATCCACAACTTCAAGTCTAAAATTGGCTCTTAACATGCAAACACTCGATTCGTTAACAAATTGTTCGTGTAATCGACAGTTTCGAAACCGCACAGGTGACCGACGTCGGTCCCTGTCAAGCTGGAGATGACCGACGTCGGTCGATACCTGACCAATGTCGGTTGTCTTTCTCACTGTATATGACCGACGTCAACTGATCAGACCGACGTCAGTTTTTCTGTCACTTAGCAACCTCTCAACAACCTCCTCCATGTCTGCAACAGTGAAGCTTTTAGCTCCACAACCTAACACTAAATTTAAAATCAATCACAAATTATCTACACCCTATTATACACAATGCAATGGCCAAGTCGAGGCCACCAACAAAATTATTAATAAAATACTCCAAAAGATAACTCATGAAACTTGCACAGATTGGCACCTTTATCTTTATCTTGATCTTTGGGCCTATCGCACTAGCATATGCACTGCCACTAAGGCAACACCATTTTTTCTAATCTATGGTTCTGAATCAGTCCTTCCATTAGAATTTGAGCTTCCCTCTCTCTGTATATCTCTTCAGGGTATCATACCCAATGAATAACTACGTGAATCTCGCCTTCTTGCTCTCGATCTCCTTGACAAGCACCATCTTTCTGCTTTACAACACAAATGCCAATACAAGCCTTGTATTGCCAAAAAAATATAATAAACGATTTAAAATTTGCACATTTAATGTTGGTGATCTTGTCCTTAAATTAGACTATACTCATGACAAAGAAGTTAAATATGTTGAAAAATGGTGGGGTCCCTATTTAGTCAAAGATATTCTTGGTCCAAGTACTTATCACCTTCAAACCAATGAAAGCCATGTTTTCAAATATCCCACCAATGTGCATTTTCTCAAAAAATATTTTGCCTAATCCTTCCCTTCTTTTCTTGCTTTCTATATGCTATCTATATGAATTTTTTTGCAAGATACATGAGTCTCACCCTCTGCAATCGCTCTCTTTTTGCAAACCTTCATCCTTCCTTTTGGCCTTTTAGTTTCCCCCTTTCTCATGAGTTGCATTGTAAAATTGTGGATAAGATTTGGTATTCCTCATGATGTACTTTTATCCTCTTTGTTTTCACATTTTCTACACACTTTTTGGCACCCATTGGGTTTATCTTTATGATTTACAATGTAAGACCATGGATAAGACCTGGTCTTCCTCACAAATACCATATTTTTCTTATGATTTTTGCAATAATTTTCGGCACCTTGGGTTTTTCTTTTATGAGTTGTAGTGTAAAACCATGGATAAGGCCTAGCCTTTCTCATAAAATCACCATCATGTCATTATTTTTCTAGAATGTTTTTTGGAGTGGTATGAGTTATTGATCTTTGTCCTCAGCTTTAGCTTTTGCTTCTTTTGATAAATTAAATTTACATAACTTGTGTTAGCATGTTTTCCTACATTTTCCTCATTCTTATGATAAGGAATCACACTTTTCTATGATTGTATCCATTTTTCACCTTTTGTCAATTTTTTTGTGATTTGAAGTAATTCAAATTATTTCATGTTTCATTCCTCTTGATTTCCTTTCTTTTCACTCCACATTAGATAAAGCAAGGTCGAAGTCAAGATAACACTTTTATTTCACCTCGATTTATGAGACTCTTATACACCATGTTCTTTGAGTTCTCTCTTTTAGCAACCAAGTCCCAAGTATTTAAATGAAATTCATTTTTAGCACCCATGTTTGGTTTTTGAAATCTGCATGGAGGAGAAATAGAAAAATCCATCAAAAAAGTTAAAAGCCAAATCATTCGAAATAAAAGGTAATGATATACAAAAGACAACATACATCTCTTAAAAGTCAGCATCACACTAAAAGATATGATGACAAGCATATATCCTATCTCCAATTGAAGTTCAAACTCCACAATTGGCCTCATAATAGAGCCAAGGTCCATTGGAGTGCGTTAGACTAGTAGAATCGAATAAAAGAATTCAATAAACTTTATGGTGCTATTTACTTTCTCACACAAGTACCCAATCTTCGTAGTAAATTGATGATTATATAAGGGGTCCTAAAGAATGGGGAATGCGTTGTGGAAAGGTAGGTCCATTTTAATTTTTAGGCATATAGCATTCATTGGATGATCTACATACTTTATTTGTTGATCTAAGACATGTGTGTCTAATAGAAGTTCTTTAGAGTTTTTAAGGTCAAAAGTCATCTTGTTTTGACAAACCTAATTTGAGTGTCTTGACTTCAATAAAGAATACCTCTACCTTGGTTTTTCCTTTATTCTCCACTCATTTCTTTTCCCCTCTTGATAGGAAAATTGTGATTCTAAATATATTTTCCCTTTTCTATACTTCCTTCTTCTTCACATCTTAAAAACATGCTAAAACTACTTTGTTTCATTTTTATTTATCCTTAGAGTAAAACAACATGTTTAAACAACTATGGATTACTTTCTTTACACCATGGCTCCACATTTATCGATGTGCTTTGATTTTTTTACCATTTGTCATTGTTGTATGACCTTTTTTAAAGACACCTAAGTCCATTTCTACTTTCATGTACTTTTTCTTATTATTGAGTGAGGTTGGCTTGTTACTTCTCATTCACCCCTTTTATGTACCTTTTTCCATTGATGATTAACAATTGTTACTACTCACTCATCAATGTTGTTTTACTATTTTTGCTTGTCCATATTTTTTTAAGTAAATATTGTTACTGCTTTCACATTGATGTTTTATTACCATATTTTTTGACATGTATCCTTGATTTGATTTGGTGAGTTTACATTTCTTACTTGAGGTTTACTTGTTTGAGTTTTTTGGTCTTTAGTAGCCTTGGATTTTTGGTTATCCAATTTACTCTAAGTTTTGACTTGGTCATTTGTTCTAACATAACACTTATCACCCCAACTTGCCAAATTTATAAGTACATCCCATCTACATAGCATCAGTTATCTTTGCTTTCCTACATTTGTTTGTTTTTTCTCTTTAATTTTGTATTCTTGGGTTTATAAAAAACAGTCTCTTCGCCCTCCACAATCAAAAATACAAACACAATAGACAACCATCTAAAAATAAAGGTAAGCCAAGGCACGCAATAAATTTAATTTTTCAATTATTTCCCTTTCAGTCATTTACTTTTAGTTATTTTATGCTTTAAAATACTACAAACATTTTTTAGTTGTAATGTTATTTGTTACTATGTTCTTTCTCAAAATACCATACGCTATTGCACATGTGTGACATGTGATGAGTTTCGAGTGTAGAATATGTATACACATAATATTTTCAAACTTTATCAATTACTGATGCTTTATATCTTACAAGGACCCATTGACTCTTAATATCTCTGAGTGCATTCCCTAAGGGGTGAACCAGGAAAGGTGAGAGGATCCTTCCTAAACAAGCTAGTAGATAATTGCAAATACACAAAATAACATATAAAATTAGTAATATATTAACTCAAATAAGCAGAATTAAATTACAATGGTTGAAGTTCAGAATCATTGGCCTCTTCAAGGGGGAAATCTCTTTTGAGAAAGTTCAATACAATAAATTCTTAGATCCTTCATTGGCCTCAACATTTACTTGTATACTAAGTCTAATCTAAACAACCATTATTTCTTATGAATGTGAGATAAAACAAAATACGCATGAGATGACTTATAAAGCATATGCATCCATAGCAATTATTATACTAACAAAGTAAAAATAAGGGGTAGCACGAGTTCCTAACATCCCCTCAGATGTGGAAATTGGTGTTGAATCTAAAATAGTGGTTCCCATGTGGCATCCTCTGGTTGCATTCTGTGCCACTAAATTAAAACTTCTATGATAGAACATGAGCAAAGTTGGCATGTGCGTATAATCAGGATTGCCTCCAGCTCAAGAATGATGGATCCCTAATTATCAAGCTCAAGTAACATAGTCTACGCTTTGATATTTATGCTAAGAGATTTTTTTAGATAAGAGACATGAAATACTAGGTGAATTTGGGAAGAAAGTGGGAGCTCCAACTTATAAGCAACTGACTCAATCTTCTGGAGAACCTTAATAGGGTCCATAGAAATTGGGAGTCAACTTATGACACCCTTTGAGTTTTAGGAGGATTGCTTGTATGGATGCAAGCAAAGAAAAACCATATCATCGACTTGAAAAGTGTGCTCAAAATGGTGTTAATCAGCATGTTGTTTCATTCAATTTTGTGCCATATGAAGATTGTCTCGTAGGATGTTAGGAATCTGATCTCGAGTTTGGAGAAGCATGTCAACCGCTTGCACTGATGAACCACAGGGGGTATATGGAAGGAGCATTGGTGGTTCTTGACCATAGATTGCTTTATATGGAGTCATTTAGTTAAGGTGTGGTAGAAGGTATTGTACCACCATTCGATGAGGGGAAGCCACTTTGTCCACTGATGTTGTTGTTTTGAGTTGAAATAATGAATGAAAGTTTCCAGGAATTTGTTGACAATTTCAGTCTGGCCATCCTTTTGTGGATGATACCTAGAACTCATCTTTAGTTGGGTGTCAGTGCATTAAAAAAGTCCTATCCAAAAATAGCTGGTGAAGATTGCATCATGATCTGAGACAATAGACAAAAGAATGCCATGAAGATGTAAAATTCGGTCCAAGAGAATTTGTGCAACTGTGGAGGTGGTATAGGGGTGGATGAGGGTACAAAAATGAATATATTTGGAGTAGTGATCAACCACAACCAAGATCACTATTTTCCCTCCATATTTAGGGAGCCCTTCAATGAAATCCATAGAAATATCTATCCAAATCTTGGTAGGGATGGGCAAGGGTTCGGGCAACCCAAGGATGAGTGTGGTTTCACCTTTGTTGCATTGGTAAGTTTCACATTCAACCACCATCTATTGGATTGCCTTTTTCATTCCCTTCCAAAAGAAGTTGCATTGTCCTTGATCATAAGTTTTGAGAAACCCTGAGTGCCCTATAGATGGGGAAGCATGGAGTTCATATAATACAAATTGTTGAAGATCTATGCTTTGGGGAAGCACTAGAGGACCCTTGTATCACAGAAAATCACCATCCCAAAAATAATACGATATAAGAGAGCAATTAGTTGACAACTGTTGAATTTTTTGAGATAACGAGGAGTCATTAACATACCCCTATTATACAATGTCCAACCAATTCAAAATAAGCATGGAAATAGTTGAAAGGGAAGTTTGGTCTACAAATGTGTGAGACAGAGCATCAACCACAATATTGTCCTTACCCTTCGTGTAAGTGATCTCATAGTCATAACCTATGAGTTTGTTGACCCATTTTTGTTGTGATGGGGGTGGAGACCCGTTATTCTAGGAAATATTTCAAACTCTAGTTATCAATTTTGATGCAAAAATGATTCTCCACTAGGTATGGCCGCCACTTCTGTACTACATGCAAAATGGCCATCATTTCCTTCTCATAAGTAGAGAGTTTTAAATTCTTCCCAGAAAGGGCTTTGTTAGTTAATGTAATGGCGCATCCTTCTTGGAGGAGAACAACACCAAGTCTATTAACGCAAGTATCAGTCTCGATAGTGAAAGTCTTGGTAAAATCTACCATAGCTAGAACAAGTGTAGTACACAGCTTGTTTCAATTCGTCAAATGCACACTCAATAGTTTGTATCCATGTAAAATCATCTTTTTTCAACATAGCTATCAGTGGAGCTAAAATATTCCTATAATCCTTGACAAACTTGTGATAGTATCTAGTCATTCCCAAAAAATCATGGAGGCTCTTGAGTGTCTGAGGATGAGGCTAGTTTGTCATGGCAGCTATTTTTTTAGGATCCACCCAAACCCCTTGGGCTAAAACAATATGCCTGAGATACTCCACTTCATCTTGGCAAAAAGTGCATTTGGAATATTTTGCACAAAGATGATGGTCAGAAAGAATTTGCAGTGTGATATCTGGATGTTTGAGATGCTCAGATCATGTTTTACTATAGATGAGGAAATCATCGAAGATCATAAAAAAATTTCGTAGGTATGGCCGAAATATTTTATTCATCAATGCCTGAAATGTTGAAGAAGAATTAGTGAGGTCAAAGGGCATAACAAAAAATTCATAGTGGCCATTATGTATGCGAAAAACTATCTTAGGGATATCATCTTCATGAATCCAGATCTGGTGATATCCAGAGTGGAGATCCAACTTAGAGAAAAAAATGAGCATCATGAAGCTCATCAATAATGGGGATCAGGAACTTATACTTGATGGTGATGTGATTAAATGTATATAATTCAATGCAGAGATGCCATGACCCATATTTTTTTTGCACAAAGAGAATTGGAGAAGAATATGGGCTAGTACTAGGGCGAATAATGCCTTGCTTCGGTAAGTCTCAAATGAGCACCTCAATCTCAGTCTTTTGCTAAAATGGGTAGCGATAGGACCTGATCTTGGGAGGAATGATTCTAGGAAGGAGTTGAATACAATGGTCCTCTTGTCGTGAAGGTGGAAATGCCACTAGTTTGGTAAAGACACATGCATACCTATTCAAAATGGTTTGTAGATCAGGAGTGAAGACTGATGATGGTTGCATTTGAATGGAATGGAGCCGAGTAATGACATCATTTGAATTCTTATTAAGAAGATTTTCTATGTGATGTGAATTGATGATGTTGAGGGATCCTAGTTGTAAGCCTTTCAATGTGTACTTTTGCCCATTGTTTGAAAATTACATCCAAAGTTTGGTAAAATCCCATAAGATGGGTCTAAGTGTGTGTAACCATTGGGCTCCCAAAACAATATCACATCCACTTAATGGCAAGGAAAACATGTTGAAGCGTAAGTTATAATCTATAATAAACATACACACATTGTGACACTTCCTTTTACAAGGTAATATTCTCCCATTAGCAATCATAACTTCAAATTTGGAACAAGGATAGACAAAACAATCAGCATGTTTGGCGATCTAAGGGTCAATGAAGTTATGAGTGCTAACAAAATCAATGAGTATTATGAGAGGGAAATTCTTGAAGTAACCCTTGACTCACATGGTTTTTGAGGTGGTGACTCCTACTAAGGCATGGAGAGAGATCTTCAGTAGGTCTTCCTAAGAATCAGGTTCCACAATCGATGAAGCTTCTTCTGAATCATCTGTTGTATTTTGAACATCTTCCCCATCTTCAATTTTGGACAGAGAGTCCACATCTAATAGGTAGAGCTTTTTCTCAACACATCAATGTCCTCAAGTGAATTTGTCATCACAATTATAGCATAGTCATTTTTATCTATGGGTTCGCATCTCTGCTTCAGTCAAATGCTTGATATGAGTGGTTATAGGGGCTAGTGTTTTTTGAGAATGTTGTGGAGTTATATTTTTGAATGGAAAAAAAATGGATTTGAATCATTGTTGAGTTTTGATCTTGTCCTCTACCAGTTTAGCCAACCCTAGGGATTCTATCATTATGTTGGGTCAAAACATTTTGACCTTAGTTCAAATTGCATCTTTCAGTTCACTGACAAAACAAATTTTGAAGAATTTATTGGATAATCCCTCTATGTGATTGACCTATTTTTCAAATTCTATTTGTTATTATCTCACTATTCCTATTTGGAAAAGTTTGGTGAGTGCTTCTGTGAAGTCATCGAAAGCACTAGGGCCAAACCGTTAAAAAATGAGGGTGCAAAAATCAGTCCAGTTTGGCTCATCATAAGCCTTGGTACACCAATGTTATCATTGAAGGGCTTTAAGTTCCAAGTGAAAGGAGGCAAATGGAACCTTATTGGCATCAAAAGTATTATGCAGGCTAAAATATATTTCTTTCCAATAGATCCATTAAGTTGGATTTGCACCATGGAATTGAGAAAAATCAAGCTTCGACCCATGAAAATTACTAGAAGAAGAAAATCTGATGTCGGAAGAGGACTCTAGATGTCGTATGTTGTTGAAGGTGGTATGTTGAACACAGAGATTGAGAATTTTTTCATCAAGATTTTTGATGTGTATTTTGAGGGTGGCAGTTTCATCTTCCACATTTTTTGCTCATGTTTGGTTAACTACCATAACTTGAATAAGAGATTTTTTTTTGCAATGGGTAGGAAAACTAGAGTTAAGACATGTTTAGTAAGGCAAGTTTTTGTTTTGGATGAATTCGGAAGGGGTAAAGGTAATTTTACTATTTTTTTTGTATAGTGGAAGTATGATTGATGAAGGCGAGGGCAATTTCAGGGGTGAAAATGAAAAAACTAAAAAATTGATCAAAGAGGGACAAAAGAGAAGAAAAGGGAGATGACTACTGTGAAATTTTTTTGAGGCAAACATACAAAAATAAAAGTTATGGAAAAACTTGAAAAAAAGGTAAATTGAGATTTACGAGAATTAGGAGTGGAATTAGGGTATGGGACCTCAAGAAAGAAAATGTGGGGAATGAAACTTCAGGGGTCTAAATAAAATTTGAGGATCAATGGGGCTATAGATGGAGAGATGGCAAAAAAACAAAAAAAAAATCATGCCATTTTTTTTTTTTCTATTTTTTGTCTATTTGTAAGTCTTTTGAGAGTCTTTTGAGATTCTGTAGATAGTTTTTTGAAATTAATAGAATGGAGATTTCTCAGTATCTAGTTGATGTAACCTATCTGGCTGCAAGTCCTATGACAGTTTACAAATACTCTACTAATTTTTTTTGATAATCTATTGAAAATATTTTAAAATTGATAGAAATGGGTCTTAAATTTCAATGGTTACCTAAGGGTTTAAATATATCACTCTGACCACCAATGCCATCTAAGCGAGTATTGCTCTCCAAAAAATTTCTGGCCATAGATTTACCTCTCAATGACAACTCTTGGTTTTTCTCACAGATGGAAACTACTCAATTGGGAAAGGGTTGTTTCCCATTTTGTTGGTAGGTCCTCTCAATAGGTCAGCAATTTTAGGGTTATTGTGGTACTCATCATAATGAGTTTTAGGGCTTTCACCCAAGCACTTCCCATAGTTATGCACTCAAATTTTTACCCTGATCTGAAACAGATTATTGTGATAGAGAGAATTACTTTTTAAAAAATTACTTAAATGGATTATGCAAGAGAACAGAGTTTAATAATTATTGAAGGAAAAAAAATTGGCCCTGAAAAGTGCTCTGATACCAGATGAGAGGATCCTTCCTAAACAAGTTAACAGATAATTGCAAATACAGGAAATAAACAATGAAAATTATAAATATATTAACTCAAATAAGTAAACTAAATTGCATATTCGTTAGCCTCTTCGAGGGGGCAACCTCCTTCGAACAAGCTCATTACAATAAAGTTGTGGATCCTTCATTGGCCACAACACTTGCTATTATACTAAGTCTAATCTAAACAACTAATTCCCATAAATGTGAGATAAAACAAAATGCTCACGGGATGACTTACAAAACATATGCGTCCATAGCAATTATTATACTAACAAAGTAAAGAGAAAGGGTAGCACATGTTCCTAACAAAAGGGGTGGGCAGACCATTGGTGCTTCATAGGATTGTTGTCCCTTATTTCCACTTATTAACAATCCAACCAACTCCTAAAACCATTCTCCTAAGCTTTGTTTTTTTTTCACATTCTTCCAGGCTTGTACCACCTTCAGTATCCCTTTTCCTAACCTAAACTCCTTTTTGATAGTTTACATGACTATGTCAGATGTGTCAACCTTGTATTCATATTGACAAAACTTATTAAGGGTCTAGGTTGGTCATTGGTCGACTTAGTCCATGACCTAGTGAGTTTTTGTCAATAACAATACTAGGTTGATTGGGTTTGTTGGGTGAATATTTTGTAATCAGCTAACTGATGAGAAAAATAGGTCTTATCAACCATAGTAAGGGAGATTGGTCGGCCTAATGTGCAGGTTTACTACATCAGAGGTGGACAAATCTCTCCTCTCATCAAGAGGAGGTTCCCTATGAATATGCAGGAGCTATATACTATATATATAAGTAGAAAATAACACTCAGGTTTGAACTACACCATCCATCTCTCTTTTTTAAAAGATGATGTTCAGAGACAAAGGAGAAATCCTGATGAAAATACTGAAGACACTTCTCTTCTTTCAGAAGTGATCTTTCAGGAAACAACAAGATTTCTTTCAGGTAGTGACAAGTAACTGATAACAAAAGGGGCACAGTAACCAATAGAATGAGATGTAGCACAAAGTCTTCATTTCAACTACCCAAAGAGTGAAATACAAAGGGTAATGAGGGCACAAAGTCATCCCAAGACCCTTTACATAGAAAGAAACTAAAAACACACACTGAAGACAACTGTGAGAGCACAATGTCTTTCCACAAATAGCTTCAGGACACCTTCCTGATTACTTCCACTAGTTCTGCTTGTTAAAATAAATAAATAAGAATGCATTCAGAAGATAGACATAAGAACAATCTCCTAAAATAGCACAAGCTATAATAGCACAAAGTCTGCAAGTAACCTACTTTCTCATTCAGATAAAATAATATGAACAACAACCTGAGCTCCAAGTCTCAGTATTCACCTTTCAATTTGGGCAAAGTTTTGCTTCTGTAAAATGGAAAAGTCCCCTTTACATAATGAGAGAAATTACAATGTATAGAAACCAAGAAAGGCTTGGAACGTCATTCCATGAAACTGCCCATGCTGTGGTCAATGCCTTCAATGCATTTTCAATCATGTTGAGTGACCATGCTTGAAAAAGTGCATTCACATTAACTGTGGCATGATAATTCATCTAATATGTCTCTTCTTTAGTATGGACTGTTTGGTCCTTTTCTTGATGTCTGCACAGCTGTCCCTTTGCCTTTACTTCATGGAAGGAAAATAGGCCGCGTCCTTGATTTGGTGTGTTCAGAAGTCTACTTGATCCACTGTTTCACCTACTAGAAATAACTCCCTTGAAGATATCTCTGATCTTTTTTTATTGTTCCTCTCTTCCCTGTAGCAATTTGGGCTCTCAGGCTCTCTCTTCAGTCGGTTGCTTGGTTTAATTTTCAAATTTCACATCATAATCAGATATTAACAGATATTCCATTACATTAAATTTGACGTCTATAAGGCTGTCAATGGTTGCTAGCTGCTAAAACCATATTGAACCATGAACCTTTGAACATGTGAAAGGTCATTGGTTCAATGGTTCGTCAGTTCATTCTATCTTTATCAATCCTCTAGTTTAATCGTTGCCTTTGTTCATTCATTTCCTTGCTTTGTCCAGTTGAACCATCCTTTGAATTGGTCTCTGGAAATATTCATGTCTTTCCTTTGCTTGGATCAATCTTTGAACCATTTGAACCTGTTGAACCATTGATCTTTGAACTCTTTTGGTTTAGGGTTCAATCGGTTCATCGGTTCATTCTCTGCTTTGGTTCAATCACTGCTCCCTTTGAAGCCTTGAAATATTGAACCTTTGAACTCTTGAACCCGTTAAACCATTTGGTTCAAGGTTCAACGGTTCAATCCTTGTTCTTTGAAGGCTGCTTTTCATCTAAGTCTTTTCAAAGCTTTTGGAACACCCCGAAGGGAAGGTGTCCCTTCGGGCTTTTAGAAAGGTCCTTTTTGTTGGCGTTGAGAGCCCTCCGCAAGGGTACCTACCCTTCAAGATTCTTCGGGTGGCCTTTGGGCTTTAATTCCTTTGACGAGATTTTGTTTCTTCGGCAGACGTCATCCTTCATTTCCTTTGAACAAAATATCTGAAGGAATTCCTTCAGACAATTTTTTCGAAGGAAATGTTTCCTTGGCTTGCTTTAGTCAATTTTCTGTCAGGTTTTTGCTTTCGGGCTTTTCCTTTAGATAATTTGTCCTAAAGAATTCGCCTTTGCCTTATCTATGTTTCTGATGAAAATCTTTCCAAAGGAATTCCAACGGTTCCTTCACTTAGTCATTTCCTCAGACAAAAAGTCTGAGGGAAATCTTATCTTTCAGACTTAGTCATTTTTCTGAAGGAATTCCAACTTTGTCTGCTTTTGCTCGCTGCCCTCCGTAAGGGCACTTGGCCTTGGTTCACTGCCCTCCGCAAGGGCACTTGTTCCTTTGGCTTTGGGGCAGTCCCTTGAACCAACCGATTGAACCAACTTTGGTTCAATGGTTCAATCTCTTTGTTTTGGCTAAGTCTTTTGACCGTTTGAACCAACCACACGTTTGAACCTGTTGAACTGTTGAACCCATTGAACCTTTGAACCAAAATGGTTCAAGGTTCAACGGTTCAATGATTCAAGCCTTCTTCTTTTCACTAAGTGTTTTGAAGCCATTGAACCTAGTTGAACCATTAAACTTTGATAAACTTTTGACAAAGTGCTTAACACTTGTCGACGACATTGAACCTTTGAACCCATTGAACCAAAATGGTTCAAGATTCAACAGTTCAATGGTTCAATCCTTGCTTAGAAGCTTGTCGATGAACATTTTTGGTTGAACCAAGGCATTGAACCAATCCTGAAAATGCCTTTGCCGATGAACATTTTTGGTTGAACCAAGACATTGAACCAATCTTGAAAATGCCTAAGTGTTGGAAACTTGCCCCTTTGAGAGAATTGGCCTGTTGAAGCCTTTGAACCCGTTGAACCTGCTAGTTTCAACCCTGTAGAGTCCATAGATTCAAGTCTGCAGAGTCTGTAGATTTTTGAAAAAGCTTGAAAAATGGAGAATTTGAATGCTTAGAACAAATTTTTGAAAAGGGAAGAAATAATTTTGGTCTATAGGGCCAAAATAATTCATATGTTGTCCGAAAATGAATGACAAATTTTGGGGAACAATAGGGTTGACCTTGTCGACCAAAACTTTTGGAAGGGTTTAAAGTTAGATCCACTTATATAAACACATCTATTTCACTGTTATTTGAAAGTAGACGAGTTATTATTCATTTACGCTTCTTTATAATATGCTCTTTCACCATTCTACTTGAGGAGTCTTAGTTTAGGGTTTCTATTTGGAGAAGAATCCAGTCTTGTGGATAAGTCTTGGATGTTTTGGCCTTTTTTAGTGATCCTACAAACCACAACAACCTCTTGCAAAGCATCTTTGGCCAAAGTAAATATCGAGTATCGATGGATTCATCTTCCAGGTAAGTATATCTAGCTTTGCTCCTCTCTTTAGTAGATAAAAGTAGCATAAGTAATGGCTTTTGAATAATATTACTATTCCTCTCCATGTATTAAGGTCTTACTTATACATAGCCTAATTAGGATTCTCTTATGCATGTTTACTTTCATTTGTTTACTAACCCCCATTTTATGCCACAAACTTTGATGAATACTAGATTAGACTTTTACTTTACTTGTTATTAGTTTAGTGAATATGAAAACATAAAACTTAGTTAGGGTTATTGCATAGTTTTGCTTGACTAGAGGGTTTAGAACCCTCCCTAGTGATATTATTGTGATAAGAGATCCCCTAATTTGGTCTAGTAGATCTATATTGGTCATGACCATGATTATCTAATGTATCCGCAATTGGAAGTGTAAGTAGGATCTATCTTCTCCGAGCTAGGATTGATTTCTAGCTCTGATGCATTTCTTATTGCATATAGTTACTTTTTGGAACATGTGAGCAAAAATAACTTTTAAGTTATTTAAAATGCACTTTATATTCAATTGGGGAACTTAATTATGAAAGTGCAAACAACTTTTGATTGATAAACTTTATCTTGAAATTGAATGCACTGTGTGGATTGCACTGAATCTAGCTTCTCGATGTCATAGATGTTTCGCAAAATAGACTCTTGGTTTGTAAGTTATGGCAAAAAGGTCTCCTAAATCATTTAGGCTCAATAGAGAGAAAATTCAAATTTTGACCAAAAAGTATTAATTTTCTATAAAAATTAATTTAAAAAAATCAATTAATTAATTAAATTTATTTAAAAATATTTTTATTGATATTAAATTAATTTAATATTGATTTTTAAATAATTTAATTAACTAAAATTAAATTAAATGAAAATTACAATAAAAAATAATTTAATTAAAAAAAAAAGTTTAAATAAGTTTAAACTAATTATAAAATCTATATAAAAACAAAAATAAAAATAATAGGGAGATTCAGTCCCCCACACTTTATTTAATTTGTTTTAAATATATATTTATAAGCGTCCCCCCATGGGGTCTGCATCCCATGCGAATGACTATCCCATGGGTTGTGGCCTTGTGATCTTAAGGGATGCAAGCCCATGACCTCCATAGGGTGGTCCTTCGATGCGTCAAAATATATTAAAAAAAAATCATTTAAAACTTTGCCTTTGTATTTTCAAAACATGCACCTTTTTGAAATCATGCTCCTCCCCCCACCACTTCTCCCCTTACCACGTAGGGGACTCTAATTTCTAAAATTTGATTTTTTTATGAATTCTTAAACAAATTAAATTAAAATATAACAAATATAATTTTAAATAAATTTAAAATTAAACCAATCAAATTTAATTAATTTTCACTTTTATTTTCAAACCAACTTCAATTTGATAGAAATTAAAGGCCTCCAGGTTCGACGATTTTCATATTTATGGAAATCACTCGATGGTGAATCCAGTGTGTGCACGATAACAGGGAATTCACTTATTTGAGGTAGTCTAAGCATGAGGTAACACTGAGATAATCTTAGAGACCATTCTACACTAGAGAATTAGAAGGTCAAAAAGTTGTTTTCGTGTAAAGTGCCAAATATGAAAGTTCCTCGTAGGGACTAGTCAACATAATAGAGGTAAATTTAGGATGCAAATATGCATGCAAATATAAATATATTCAAAACAATCGAAGCACATGTTAGTAGGCAACTAAGTGAGCAAGGATTTCAAAGGCAAGTTAAGAGGTCAAGACTCTATTTTCATGCTAAGTGATTTATATGAGATTTTACCACATGGACTTGGTTAGCTCAAACAGAAGAGGTTTCAAGAGTCGATTTGGTATGCACAACAATAAAACTCTTGGAATCAATATTAGAGGGACAGAACCAAACCTTGCTCTCTAATTCGAATTGTCTTTTATAGGCTACAAGAGCACCTTCTACCAGGGTGGAACTGCACACATTGAGTGTTGAGTTGGAGTTTTAGCAATTATTTTATGGGATCCATTACCTTGTACCCTTCACACTATGATCACCACATGTAACCACTCCTTGAAGATGCCTAAGTAATCATTGAATTGGTTAGTCTCCTATTAGTTGACATAAACTATACATCGACTCTTCTAGTCGGTGTAAAAAGATACCAAAATAACAGTCATCCCAAATGATTGCCTTGCACTGAGATGTCTGTAGTGCTGCACGAATCTATACTTAGTCAAAATAGGGGCCCAATATTACCCTATACAAAATTGCTACTCCATCCTCGAACTAGGCTACCAAATCCTTCGATGCGTAGAACTCAAGCACGCTCTCCTTAAGTTTAAAATTGAAATCCTCAAAGCCCTTGATAGCGAGCTTGATTTCCTCAACTACGTTATCTATCTCTGTGGAGGTGGTGCTAAGTACGAACACATTTATCTTCTTCAGCTCTTTTTTAAAGGCTGTGAGATTTTCCTTAGCTTTTGTCACTCCTCCATCAAGGATTGCTCCTTATTCATTGGCCTTCATTTGTAAGGCATGAAATAGTACTTTCAGGTTCTACTCCTGGTCCTTTATCTATGTGCTTAGCATATTGACCCTACCCATTATCTATGCATATTCCACTCTACTCACAGAGTATACTTGTGCCATCAGTGCTTCGTTATCCTCATTTTCATGCTTAAGACACATGTCTGCGATTGATGCTTGGTTGGAAAAGTTTATGAATACAGCATCAGCTGCATATGCACCTTTTTATAGCTTTACAAAGAGGTCCTCTACCTCTTCGAGCTGGTAGCTAGCTCTTTTTGCAATACGGTGCATGGGTCTTCTTCTTTTTCTTCCTACACCATCTTCGATTTCATCCTCAAGAGCATTTACTCTATTAGCATGTATACTTTATCAACCTCCAAGAGGTTTGATGTATCAACACTGACCGAAAGGGATGGTTTGGTTGTCTATATACACTCACATAGTTACTATAACTTAAAATTCATGGATTGCACTTCATCTTCTACATCTTTACAAAGTTTTTCCCATTTCTTTGCTCTGTCATCATTGATGATATTCTTTCATACGACTTCAGTGGCCATACAGATGAGTGCATTCACAGACCTGACTGGGTTCATAGCATGGGGATTTATGATAAGGTAGTCATGCCCTTCTTTAGGTTTATCCATGCCTAATATGGCCCTTTAAGGCACCTCAAAGTGAGGCTCATCCATAAGTTGTCAAATGCAAACACAAGCTATTTACACATCCTATATGTGGTAGATTAGGGGGACATGCATTCAAACATGTAATAATCATCCTTCAACCACCCATTCTACACTTATTCCCTTGTATTCAACTACGTGCCTTCTTTCTCGATGATGACCAGCTCCATTTGCTCTTCTTCCTCATCATCAATGTTACCGCTTTCTTTGGTACTTTCCTCAAAGGTGTGTTCTTCCTATTCTTGGAGGGGTTTTTCTTCAGACTTATCCCCTTTATCTACTTCTTCTTCATGGGGTTTCTCAGTACTAACCTCTAGGTGTATTACCTTCGCACCAACTTTGCCCTCCTTTGTTTCAGGTGCCCCTTCATTACTTGGGCATACATGCTATGTAGCTTTATCTGCTTTGCTAATGGGGGCGCTAGGTGCCTTCTCTATTACTTCCACATTTAGTTATGTGCTTTAATGAAGCTCCTTTATTTTCTTTTCTTTCTTGGTCTCTACTTCTTTGGCCACCTTCCTTTTCTTTGCCTTCTCTTCCTCAACCTTCTCCTCCTTAGCCTTTATTCTCTTAATGTCTGCCTAAGTCCTGCCGACATCCTTCGTAGCCTTCCTCTTCTTCTCTAGTGCCAACACCATTTCAATTTATTCCTTGTTGTGCCCCATTTTCTTCCACAACTTTCTCTTTTCCTCCTCATTTTGCAAAGGTTGTGTGGAGGGATCTTTAGATGAGGCATTGGCCAGCTTCCTTGTCTCTTCATGCATGGTGGTAGTACCACCTTAGAGGGCCTTCTGAACTTCCTCGGTGTTGGGATCCTCTCCAACTTCTTGTATAATGTAAACTTTGGTTTCTTCTTCTTCTATCTTTTCCTCCCTTCCTTGCATGTGGGCCTCTCTTGCCTCTATTTCTTCTAGGGTTATTGTCAGCATCATAATGGGTCCCTTGGACTTCTTCTTTTTATGCTTCTTACTAGATGAAGCAGTTTCAGGCACGAAGGTCATGCATTTCTTCTTTGGAGTTGAAGGGGTTACTTCTTCACCAGAGGTGACCCTTAACTTGATGCATTCTTGAATTTCTTTAAGTGTCTCTCCCCGCTTTCTTTGGGGAGACTTATGCTATGTTGCTAGCACCAGCTTCCCTTCATCACCGATCTGGAGGGGAGATCATTATCTTTATCAGGGGTTGCACCCTTTTATCGTGGCTTCATCTCATATTATAAATTGAATATGTGCCCTATGATGATTACCTTCTAAAGGAGATGGAGGTCTGTGTTAGGAATAAGTGATTAATTATGCAACAACATGCAACATAGATATCATTCCTCAAAATCACAGTAGTAGAGACATGAAAGAAAATTTAGATCTAAGCAAATACACACATAACACTGATATAACGTGGTTCACCCAATATGGGCTACGTCCACCTAGAAGCTCTCTATAATATTATAAACAAGAGTACAAGACAACTCTCAACAAGAAACCTTTCACATAGATAACTTTATCCAACACGAAATCACACATAATTCTCAAGATGCTAAGCTACAGCTTAAAATTGATCACCTTGACCGAAGAAAGAATACAAAGCTCAAAAATGAGATGCAAAATGCAATGCTTAATGTGTTTCCCCTCAACCCTATTTATACTTTCCAAAAGCCCTTGAAAAATGTGCCATACCATGGAGATAACCATATCCCCACCAAATAAGGGAGGTTATAACCACCTGGGATAAACATAATCCCTCAATTCTCTCAACACCTTACCCACTTCTCCATAAAACATGCCACAAATGTGGGAAGTGGTTAGCATACTCAAAAATACACCCCACCATTTGTGAAAGTAAAAATTACAAGTTAAAATTGCCCTGGTAATTTTATTTTTACCTTAGAGGTGTTGAAATGGGCTCCACATTCAAAAATCTCCCACTTGGAGTTCGTTTCTCCTTGAACATGATTTAACACTCCTCCATGATCTTCAAAGAGACCAACCAACGCTGAACATAACCTCAACTTCTCCAATGTGACTACCTTGGTCATCATATCGGTAGGATTCTGGCTCGTATGTATCTTTTCTAGCTTCAACATGTTTTCCTCCAAAGTTGTCTTGATGAAATGACCCCACAACTATATTTGCTTCATCCTCAAGTGGAAAGTGGAGTTCTTGGCTAAATGTATAACACTCTGACATCACTATATAATCCCCCAACTTCCTGCTTATGCCACAACTCATTAACTATTATAACCAAATCATCTCCTTGCTAGCCTCTGTAGCAGCAACATACTCAGCCTCTGTGGTTGATAAAGTCATAACCTTATGTATCTGGGAAATCCAAATAACCATTGTATCCTCGATAGTAAATACATAACTTATCATACTCCTCTTGTTATCAACATCCCTAGCCATATATGAGTCTACATAACCATGCAAAGTGGTGTCTGATCCACCAAAACACAATGTTGTACCCATGGTTCCTCTCAAATATCAAAGAATCCACTTCACTACTTGCTAGTGCTCATAACCTAGATTACTCATGTGCTTACTTACTACTCCCACTACATGGGCAATATCTGACCTAGTACAAACCATAGCATACATCAAGCTACCAACCATTGATGAGTAAGGTACCTTAGACATCTTTAGCTTTTCTTCTTTTGTTTTGGGGCAATGCTCTTTTGATAATCTAAAATGGTTTACCAAAGGAGTCCCAACTAGCTTAACATCCTACATATTAAACCTCTCCAAAACTTTCTTCACATACTCTTCTTGAGATAAGATTAGCTTCCTCTCCTTCTTATCCCAAGTTACCCTCATACCAAGGATTTGCTTCGCTACGCCCAAATCCTTCATAGAAAATGAATCACCAAGTTGTTTCTTGAGTACTTGAATCCGTTGCATGTTCTTTCTTGCAACCAATATGTCATCTACATACAAACATAGGATAATATAATTACCATCCTCAAATCTCTTGGCATACACATAATGGTCAGAATGACACGTGGAGTAACCATGTTCCAACGAAAAACTATCAAACTTCTTATACCATTATCATGGAGCTTATTTCAAGCCATATAAGCTCTTCTTTAGTTTGCACACCAATTTTTCCTTTCCTTCGACCTCATAACTATGTGGCTACTCCATATATAATTCCTCCAAATCACCATGAAGGAACACAGTCTTCACATCTAATTGTTCTAAGTTCAAATCCTCTACTACAACTATACCAAGCACAATTCTAATAGAAGTCATCTTAACAATAGGAGAAAAAATATCATCAAAATCAATACCTTTCTTCCATGCAAACCCCTTGACCACCAATTGGGCCTTGTAACTTTTCATTTCTCCATCCTTATCTTTGATTTTGTATACCCACTTGTTCTGCAATGTTCTCTTTCCCTTGGGTAGCTTCACCAAATCCCATGTATGGTTCTCCATGAGAGAACTATGTTCCTTTTCCATGGCTTACTCCCACTTCTTCCCAACATTCCCCTGCATTGTTTCCTGAAAACATTTTGGTTCTCAATTGTCAGTAAGTAAAAAATAACTCAAAGATGGGGAAAAACATTCATGATCTTTTCTTACCCTAGAAGATCTTCTTACTACAAGAGTTTTGGGTTCCCGTGTAGGAGGTTCCTGAACTATCTCCTTGGACACCTTCCCATTCATAATAGCATCCAACACTGTGTACTCTTTTTGTTCCTATTCATGTAATTGATCCTTATACATGACTTTTTATTTAAAGACAACATCCCTAGACTAGAATATTTTCTTGTCTCTAAGACTCCAAATCCAGAAACCAAAGTCATCCTCACCATAACCAATAAAGGGGCATTTCTCAGACTTAGCTTCTAACTTGGTCCTATCTTTCTTGGAAACATAAACAAATGCCTCACATCCAAAGAACCTAAGAAAAGAATAATTAACTTTCTTACCAGACCAAGTTTCCTCAATTATGCCTCCATCCAAAGTCACTAAAGATCCTCTATTAATCAGATATACTATTGTGCTAACTACTTCCACCCAAAACATTAGGGGCAACCCTGTATATAACCTCATGCTCCTAGCATGCTCCATGATTGTCCTGTTCATCTTCTCTAACACTCCATTCTCCTATGGCATCCTTGGAACCATTCTTTGCCTATGAATTCCATTCTCTGAAAAATAATCATCAAATGCTTTACTACAATACTCACCTCCATTGTCTGACCTAAGAAATTTCAACTTGAAACCTATGTCATTCTCAACCAAAGCTTTCCATCTCTTGAATGTTTCAAACATAATAGATTTCTTCTTAATGCAATAAACCCAAACTTTCCTAGTTGCATTGTTAATAAATGTAACATAATAATTTGAATCACCAATAGAAGATACCTGAGCTGGCCCCCATACATCCGAGTGAACCAACTCCAACTTATTCTCCTTCTTCATGGGTTTATCCCTCAAGAACTTAACTCGCTTCTTTTTCCCATAAACACAATCATCATAGAAGTCCAAATCAACCTGTTTCAATTAGAGAAACTTGTCTATCAAGATCTCCATGCCGCTCCAGCTCATATGATCGAGCTTGTAGTACCACAAAGTTCCATCTCCATCTATAGAAACTAAATTACAGTGATCAACATACTAGTCAAATACAAATTGCTAACTTTCTTACCTCTCTCAACCATAAGAGCACCCTTGGTAACTTTCTAAGAGTCTATTATAAACATCACCGAATAACCCTCACTGTCCAACTGCCTCACTGATATTAAATTTGCCTTAACTATGAGAGATGTCTGACATCCTTTAGTAGCCATGTGTTCCCATTTTGCATATTCACCTAAACACAATCTTTCCCTAGTGTATGGATTGGTTCATCATCACCAAGATAAACATGTTCAAAATCTCCTTGAATATAATTAGTAAAATGATGCCTATGTGGGGTGGCATGAAAAAAATCCCATGAATCTAATACCCAAGATTCATAAACATTATCCAAAGAAATAATTAAATCATCTTGACTAACAGTACCTATTGTCATATTTACCTCCTTGGTCTCCTCATGTTTGGTCATCTTATCTCGAAGTTCCCAACATTCCTTCTTTGTGTGTCCACTTTTCCCATAGTGCCAACACACCATCTTGGCTCTAGATTTAGATCTTCCCCAAACCTTTAACTTTCCATGATTGCTTTTGCTTCTATCATTTTGTCTCCCTCTAGTATCCACCATCAAAACATTCCCTCAAGATGATTCTTCAGTGCTCTTCCTTCGCATTTCCTCGCTAAGAATCACACCTATAACATCCTCAAACCTTAAACTTCCCTCAGTAGGGACGACATTACTCACAACCATAACCAGGCTATCCCAACTATCAAGTAAGGATCACAAAATCAATAAATACTTAACTTAATCTTCAAATATAATACCAAAAAAATTAGCATACTCACAATCGTATTAAAATCATTCAAATGATCAGTTACAAAACCATTTTTAGACATTTTTATATTAAATAACCTTTTCATCAAAAATATTTTATTAGAGGTAGAGTATTTTTCATATAACTCCCCTAATTTCTTCATCAAACTAAATGTGGTCGTCTCCTCTAAAATATTGAAGGCAACCAAAGATGTAAGGCACAACCGTATGGTTCCCAATGCTTTCCTATCGAGAAAATTCTAATCTGCTTGATCCATACCTTAAGGATGGTTTGATTTCCCCATCCAAGGGTGATGAAGATCCTTATAAAATAAGTAATCTTCCATCTATATCTTTCACAATCCAAAATTTCGCCCATTAAATTTTTCAACTCTAGATCTACCATAGCTCCCACTCAAGCTAATATCTTTCCTTACGATTCACCACTTTAGCAAAACCACTAAAGCTTGCTTTGATACCATTTATTAGGAATAAGTGATTAATTATAAAATATCATGAAACATAGAATTCATTCCTTAAAATCATAGCAACAAAGACATATGAAAGAAAATTTAGATCTAAGCAAATACACACACAACACTGATATAAGGTGGTTCACCCAATGTGGGCTACATCCAACAAGAGGCTCTCTATAATATTATAAAAAAAGGTACAAGACAACTCTCAACAAGAAACCTTTCATAGAGATAACTTTCTCCAACCCGAATTCACCCCAGAATTCCTGAGATGCTAAGTTACACCTCAAACCCGATCACCCTGACCGAAGCGAGAATACAAAGCTAAAAAATGAGATGCAAAATGCAATGCTTAATGTGTTTCCCCTCACCCCTATTTATACTTTCTAAAAGCCCTTGAAAAATGCACCATATCATGGAGATAACCATATCCATACCAAGTAAGGGAGGTTACAACCACCTGAGATAAACATAATCCCTCGATTCTCTCAACACCTTACCCACTTATCCATAAAACATGCCACAAATGTAGGAAGTGGTTAGCATACTCAAAAATACGCCCCACCATTTGTGACAATAAAAATTACATGTTAAAATTGCCCTGATAATTTTATTTTTACCATAGGGGTGTTGAAACGAGCTCCACATTCAATAGTCCATGAAATCAGAGTCATACTCCTCATCCTTTGTTGCTTTTCATCCTGGGTGCACATATTGACACCTCAGTGTACTCCTTTCTAGGTCCACAACTTTCATTGAGATGTCTAACTATTGCACATTAGGAATCCTCCTTAGAGCCTTCCTAAAATATTTTACAAACAATGCATAAGGGATTTTAAGCTAGTCAGATAGGTTACCATCTGTGAGCGCCAGGTGCACTACACATAAATGTTACTTGATAGTGAAGGTCATCATTCCAAACATGTGTTGTGGGAACTCCTACAGGATGCACCATTCTATTATGAATGCCTCAATATACTGAGTGCACCACCCCATTACTCGTGTCTTATATTTTTGGGAGAAGGAAGGTGGGTAGGTGAAGTCTTGGTACTTCAATGTCAGGGAGTCTTTATGCACCAAGAAGACCCAGAGATTATCTTCATTGCCATTGATCATGTTGATCACCTC
This sequence comes from Torreya grandis, assembly GCA_037957365.1. NCBI lineage: Eukaryota > Viridiplantae > Streptophyta > Pinopsida > Cupressales > Taxaceae > Torreya > Torreya grandis. The sequence continues at coordinate 5,928,444 of JARHVA010000324.1, forward strand.
CATGACTATTAATATCAACATCAACCCCCATCTAAAGGTATCTCACACCTTGTGACACTCAAACATGTTCTTTACCATCTCTTCATCAATGAATTTAATAGTATCTAATTTGACCCCTTGCACCATGTGATGGGCAATGTATAAAGAGGCCTTGCTGATGTCCACCCATCTTCTACTAGGGTAAAGCTTAGAACTCATGACGTACACCAAAACCCTCATACTAGGGTCCTTTATGTCTTTGATGGGGAATGTGAACCCTGCCTTGTAATAACCAAGGAGTTTTGCAACCCTTTCTACTTCTATGTCGTCTACCATCATCAAGGGGATGTTTGTCCCTGAGTTTGGGAGCCCAATAATTCTGTTGATAAGGCATGTTGATATCTACAAGCACTATTAGAAGTACAAGAATTGAGAGGGCATGAATCAATGATCCCAAATAATCCATCTTCAATTTTAAACCTTTCAAAACTTTTAATTAGTTACCATACCCATTCATGAATCATACACATCATTCATAACAATGAACAAGAGAGACAATACAAGATCAAGCACATAACACATGCCATATGTGGAAAACCCTCTTGGAGGAGAAAACCCATTGAAACTTGCAATTAGACAACTTTCTTAAAATAACAAAAACCAATTTAGACCAACAAAAATTGATCAATGAATTACCATCCTTTATTTTAGTGAGATTGCATTTCCACAAGTAGCTACTACACCTGTCTAGTTGAGCTGCCACAATAACTAGAGATTTAGCAAGTTTCACCTTGCAAGGAGGATGTAACCCCCTAGATGTTGAGCAGTCACAGTAACACTTATGAATATAACATCTCCTATAACATGATTGCCTACCAATGTGATGGATATACAAAGTATATCATCTCTCTTCAACTCTGCACACTCAATGCATCTAGAACCACCTTTTGGATCACTCTTCATTTCTTAACAACTTTGTCACCTCATTAAAAACATGACAAGATGGTCATTCACTTAGTTCACACTCTAATCTATCTCTCAAATCATCCACCAATCTCATACATACATCATCTATCATTTGCTCACTCTTAAGACATACAAAAATACCCTTCTTGGGTTACTTGCAGAATATGCATAAACACATAGTCAAGTTTGAACCTCAATATAATTTATTTTACACACTTTTAAATCTTCAAATCTATATTTCTAGATGTGCCTTAGATTCCTCTACAAATTTTCTTTTTACACCATTATTTAATTATGCCTGGATCAAAAGATATGGCCCAAAAACCAGACAGTGGGCTTTCTTTTGTTAAATTCAAATATTTGAATTCAAACTATCATAGTTAAACTTTGGTCACTTAAAACACATCTAGTGCCCTCGTATCTTAGATTAAATATGCATCGTCAATATTATTCAAAATTTAACACATAGTGCACCACTTCTCAAACGTTAAACTTTGAACAGTTGACCTCATCTCGTGTAATCATGCAATCTTGATCACATATGCACCGTCAATCTTAGTGTAAGGAACTCAACCTTCTACCTTGTTGAACCTCTGTCACTTTGACTTATTGAATTTAATATACACCATTGAAATTAATTAGTACAAACATCCACTCACAATTTATCTTCTAAAGAATATTCATCTTTACCTCTGCTCAATGCTAAACATCGAACACTTGTCCTCGTCTCGTTGCTTCATAACACCTTGGAACAAACACACTCCATTGATCTTTTTGTAAGGAGATCGATCTTTACCCAGTTTAAGCATTAACACATTGGCCCATTTAAATTACTATGCACTGTAGATATAGATGTACAAACTCCCGTGAACCATTGGATCTCCATATGGTCTTGATCTTTAACATCGTATAAAAATGACTATGGGGACCATTGCAATCTTTTTATAAGTTCAACTTTGCACATTCATATCTTTTGCTTCAATCAAATGCATGTTTTGAAAATTGGACCATATTTTCTCCTTTCAAAGAAGAATACAACCATGTATGACTTATCTCTTGAAACCTTCATGTGTGTGAGATATAATGCCATTAATATACTCACTTAGATTTTTCTGCCATAGAGCAAACTATGCATAGAACTTCCTAGAAGGCCAAATTTGCACATGCATATCTTTTGACATGCTTCATCGCATGACCTAAAATTTAGTGCATAGTAACTAGGCACAAAACTGAACAAACCCATATGATCAAATCATTCTGAAACTACCACACATGTAAAATATGACTACATCAAAATGTCTACTTAGCTTTTTTTTCCACATGCAAATTTGGTTATGGGAAAACACTATCAAACTACTTTGGAGCCCAAATTTTCACTTATATATATTTTATTATGCTTAGTCACATGACCTAATATTTATCACATAAGATATTATCTCATATGAGAATTTATCCATATATCAATCTACTCTTGAAACTTTCATACGTGTGAGATATGACATCACCAAACTGCTTACTCGACTCAGTTTGAACATAGAAAACATTGTCAAAATTTCTGGGAGCCCAACTTTGCACACACATATATTTGGTTGCACTTCATCATATGATTGAATACTTATACCATGCAACTGGGGCCTAATGTGATCACAACCATATGACCAAATCCCCTTGACTCATCCACATGTGCTAATTATGATGTCATCAAATTGCCTACTCAGATTTTCTACCACTAGACCCAAAATATCTAGATGAAAATAATGATCAACCATATGAAATACACTCATGCACATAAGAACTCAAATCATTCTTGACTTCTGATATGACCCTTTTCACATACTCAATACTTTAAACTCATCCTTAATCATCTTTAAATAGACAAACTCTGAGTATCAACCAAGCCTATTTCAAGCATACTAGGATAAGCATATTGCACACTTTGTCATTATCACTTAGACCATCAAGCCACTTCATCCAATCACATGGAAACCTTCATGACATCATCGTGACATCATTTATAACTCTCCAACAATCTCTCTATTTGTCATTTAGGTCAACACCCATCATAAAACAATATACAACTCACCTTCCTTCTCTCTCTTCAAGCACTCTCAAAAATATAAACTTTCTCCCCCTTTGACACAATGACAAAGTGGGAACCAACTAATCCTAAGGACCTAAAAATACTACTAATAGGAAAAGACCATCTTAAAAATATATTACAAACTCCCCCTTACCTTGAGCCTACCTCATCTTGCCTTGACAACTTCTTCTTGGTCCAAGCCAACACTCTCTTCAACCAAACATTGCAACTAATGAAGAAATAACACACAAAAATACTAAAATATGATGAAACTCACCAAGAAACATTTGAAAAGGACTCCCCCTAAAGTTTCTAAGTAATTTCACCTCCTGAGCATCTTCAGTCCTCTGCACAACATGAAGAACCACCATACATGCTTACTAGCCTTCTATCTCAAGTTATGACAATGACCACCAACAAAACTTCATGCCACTCACCAAAAAAGAAACATGCTCTAAAATAAATAGATAACTCTCTATTAAACACTCATACATTTATATTTTGGATAAATTGAACAAAAAACACTCTTCTTCTTATAAGGCCTGTCTAATCTCCTTGTAACCCTACCTAGAACTAGTAGAGACCATAACTTTCATTAGACAAACTATCAAGACCTAAAAGTTCATATCTAGAGAAATATAATATTCTCCCTCAATAAAACCAATTACCATCACCTAGATCATGCTCTGCAACATACTTCTTTCACAAACCTACTAGCCAATTAGGCCTCCATCTTGAGAAAAACATGAACAATTTGAAAATCACAAACCTTCAAATCTCTGTGAAGCTTGATTTGACAACCCATTTGGCCCATTCAATCTATTAAGAATCCGTAGACTTCAAATCATAAGGCAAACCAATTTTTTAGCATAGCTCAAAACCTTAAAATCTCAAAACAAACAGAGTCAACAAACCTCCTTCTGGTCAATGCCCTTTCTCTAAAATTTCTTGCATAACTGAATACAACCATTAAACACTTGTATATTAATATTTTAGCTTCCATACCTTTGGAAAACTTAACTTCCTATACCATGGATTTTGACCTTTCTGAGCACCAAACTCTTCTTGACAATCCATCAATCTCATTAAGCCATTTGAAAACACCCATTCTGACCTTGTAATATAGCTCTTTCACAAATCTTTAGAATGAGGTCATGAACTTGTTGCTCCCCCCTAACCAATGACCTTCTTTGATTGGCATTATGATCTTGATCACACAAACTTGATTATCTACAAGAAATATGTCTCCTAAGAAGCATAGATAGAGAGACCCTACTCCACAATGTCCTTGAATAATGTGAAACCAAAAGTTGCCCACAACTCCTCATATTCCGTCACCTCCTTGATCATCTGATACTTATAGTTCTTCTTCTTAGGATTAAGAGAAGCAACATGCTTATCCACTAAAATATTCTTCTTTTCATTTAGGATTGAATTGACAATACATGGAGACAACATAAATTCATGACATACCTTTTCATCTGAAGAATCCACCTCGCAGTTAGGAACCTCATCACTAGGCACTGACAATTGATGTTCTTTTCATGATACATACTCAGCAATGGCATGATGTTCACTTGGATCTATACACATCTCAGAACTAGCCTCAACTAGTACCTTGGTCTTCTTCTTGAACTTGGTCTCTTCATTCACAATATGAGCAAACAATGAGAGCCCTTGGCACTTTTTAACTTCCGAAGCACCATAGCAAATATATTACTTGGACCTACATACTCATCATGACTCACACCTAACACCTTTGGTTTCCATGAGTTAACTTGTCTTCTTCCTTTTACTCTGAGAGGCTAATTGAACTTATTTTGACTTAATGGCATTTCCTTGCATAACCTATCAATGTGGCCAATCTTCTCATAGTTGTAGCAAACAATACTCCTTGATGGAAACATAGTTTGTCTTACCTTGTTTAAACAAAAACTTGCAATGTGTCATATGTCATGACAAATGAAACAACCTCCTCTTTTTGAAGAGGACTCACCTTGTCTAATATTATGTGGACAACGGTTTGCAAAGTGTCCCACATCAATACAGTTGAATCACTTAACTTTGTTCACACCTTTTGATTGATGACCCCCATCATAGTTTCATGAAAAATCATTTCTAATAGGTCTCTTGTGTTCTCTAGCTTTGTGCCCAAATTGATTACATGTGTAACAATAACCATTGAAACTTTCATACCTCATAGCATTTGGCTATATGATCTGATTTATCTTCATTATCCTAGCACTTTCATTCCTTGTCTGATGATTTGTCTTCAAATTATGATTGTCTTTATTCACATTAGTCTTCATCTTGACGTGAGTTAAATTCTTTTGTTCTTCATATTCAAGACCAGTTCTATCACTAACATGTTTTTGACTACTCAAAATATTATTTAGATCACTTGATCTCTTTTAAAATATCACAAATGACTTCACCTTACTATATGTCTTCTCTAACTCAAATTTCAATGACTCATTTTCAGTTACATACCTTGAACATTCATCTTCTTTGGCTTTCAAGATTGTAGACAAATTTTCCAATTGGTAACTGAGATGTTTGACCATATCTTCATGTTCCTTGGTATCTTCATTCATTCTTGCTTAATACACATTGAATTTATCCTCATAGTCTTTTATTTTAAACTTCATCTTCTTGTTAATCTTCTTCTCAATATTTAGTTCTTCAAGGGCATTCATCAATTCAGTCTCACAGTCCACCTCATCTCCATCAACATATGAATCACTCCAAGTAGACTAATTTTGATATGATAAACTTCCTTCCTCAACCATGAGCAAGGCTTCATCTTCAATAGGACCATCATCTTCAAGATCATACTCTAATTCATTGTCTCCACTCTCATCTGATGAAATGTAATCTTCTTCGGTGTAGAGACTCTTCTTGTTCTTGAAGGACTTATTCTTTTTTTATACTTTCTAAATCATTTCTTCTTGTATATCTTTTTGTCTTCATCTTGGCCATCACCATGCTCTTCATCATAATTATTCTCATGCTTATGAGGGCACTTACGAGCAAAATGTCCTATCTCTCCACAATTGAAACACTTCAAAGGTAGTTTACCCATATACTTCCTTGAGCTTGTTTTTAATTTCCTAGTAATCAAATCAATTAGTTCATCCTCATCAATGTCAGATATGTCATTCTCTTTGGTTTCTTACCTTGGAACTTCTTCTTTGGCTTCATTTTTGTCTTGAATGCTTCTTCCTTCTTTAGTTGTATATCATATTTACTCTCATCTCATAGGCAGTAAGAGTGCCAGGCAATTGATCTATCTTCAAATGAATAAGATCATGACTTTCTTATATAGAAAATACTTTTGGATCAAAATTGAGAGATAGAGACCTTAATACCTTTCGAACTACAATAGCCTCTTCAAAGTTATCTCCAATACCTCTGATGATATTCACAATCTCATCAACTCTCTACATAAAGGATGCCACATAATCTTCCTCCTTCATTTTAAGACTCTCAAATTATCTTCAGTGAGTCTACAACTTTGCCAATTTAACCTTTGAATCTCCTTCATGAATGATCTACAATTTATCCCATGTCTCTTTAGCATATTTACAATGGATTACCTTAGTGAAACTAGTATCTATAAGACCACAAGTAATGGCATTCATTACCTTAGAATTATTCTCAAACAACTTCTTGTCTGTAGCACTAGATGGAGTAGTAGGAACAATATAACCATCCACAACAAATTTCCATACATCAAACCTTAGGGACATAATGTATGTCCTCATCCTTACACTCCAAAAATCATAATTGTATCCATTGAACATTAGTGTTTGCTTAGTAGATAAATCTCATTGCATTTAATGACTACCCATATTGTACCTTGGATCACCTTCAAGTTGTCAAGCCTTTATCAAAGGACCTACTATGATACCAATTGTTAAAATTACAATCATTGAGGGGGGGGTGAATCGATGAGCCTAGATAATCCAACTTCAAGTTTAAACCTTCTAAAACTCTTAATCAGTTACCACAAGCATTCATGAAGCATACACATCATTCATAGCAATGAACAAAAGAGACAATGCAAGATCAAGCACATAACACGACATATGTGGGAAACCCTCTTGGAGGACAAAATCCATTGGAACCTACAATTGAATTACTATCCTATAATATAAATAACTAATTTATACCAACAAAAACTGATCAAAGAACTACCATCCCTTATTTTAGTGACACTGCAATCCACAAGGAGATACTACACCTGTCTAGCTAAGCTACCATAACAACTAGACATTTATCAAGTTTCACCTTGCAAGGAGGCTGCAACCCCCTAGATATTAAGTATACAAAACAACACCTATGAACAAAACATCTTCTAGAACACAAAGAACTACCATTAGTGACACTGCAATCCCACAAGGAGATATTACACCTGTCTAGCTGAGTTGCCATAACAACTAGACATTTATCAAGTTTCACCTTGCAAGGAGGTTGCAACCCCCTAGATGTTGAGAAACCACAATAATACTTATGAAAAAAACATCTCCTAGAACACTGATTGCCTACCAATCTGATGGAGATACAAAGTATATTATCTCTCTTCAACTTTGCACACTTAATGCATCCATAGCCACCTTTTGGATCACTCTTCACTTCTTAGCAAAAACTCTGTCACCACATTAAAAACATGACCAGATGGTCATTCACTTAGTCCACACTCTATTTTTTCTCTCAAATCAGCCACCAATCTTACACAGACACCATCTATCCTTCGCTCACTCTCAAGACATACAAGCCATCCTTGTGGATCACTCTAGACCTCTTCGCTCATGCTTAACCTGTAAGAGCATTATTCTAACATCAAAAACTTGACCTACAGATCATACACATAGTCCTTAATTTGATTTTCTCATCAACGAATCCACTTGGCACACTACCTCTCCTCTCTTCTTTGCCTCAATGCTCACTCCTCTCACACAAGCCTCGCACAAGTCTAGAAACCATCTCATTTAGTTTCACTATTTATAGGGCCTTCATGATTATTAACATCTTGGTCAGCCATTAGGCATGTCTTAACCCTTAAAGCATCTCTCACATCAAGACATGGCTCAAAACAATCTTCATAGGTCAGCCATAACATCTATGAATCATCCTTAAGTAACTACACCTTTCAATTAGGCCTTCGTAGCTCTTATAGGTCTCATGGAGACCTATTCACCAATTTCACACTTCATCAAGAAAACTAAGAACATAAGAACACTTTACAACTCATGGACCCATGATTCATGATCTATAGGTCCCTTTTAAGTTCCAACATCCATCATAGTATTCTTCTATTAACCCCCAATTATCTCAAACACCTCTTTGTACACACAGTCATTATGAATGAAAACACAATCGACTTCTAACCCTTTGTTCATACCTCATATGATTGTTCAAACCTTTATAATGCACATAAATGGTCCTCATGGAATATACAACATACTCTAATAGCTAGTTAACCTTTAAACATCAAGATACCAACAAGCACAAATCAAATACCCTTCTTGGGTTACTTGCAAACCATGCACGAACACATAGTCAACTTTGAACCTCAATATCTTTGACTGTACACATTTTCATATCTTTAAATATATATTTATAGATGCACCTTGGATTCCTTTACAAATTTTCTTTTGACACCATGATTAAATTCTATTTGGATCAAAATATGTCCCAAAAATGAGACACTAGTCTTTCTTTTGTTAAATTCAAATATTTGAATTCAAATGATCACAGTTAAACTTCAGTCACTTAAAATGCATATCGTGCCTTTTTATCTTAGATTAAATACACACTGTTAATATTTTTTGAACTTTAACACATATTTCACCACTTCCCAAATGATAAACTTTGAACAGTTGACCTCATCTCATGTAATCATGCAATCTTGACCACATATGCACCGTCGATCTTATTATAAGGAGCTTGACCTTTACCTTGTTAAACCTCTATCACTTTGACCTATTGAATTTAATACACAAAATTGATATTGATTAGTATGAGCACTTGATCATCATTTATCTTCTAAGGAATTTTGGTCTTTACCTCTGCTCAACGTTAAACATCGAACACTTGTCCTCATTTCACTGCTTCTTGACACTTTGGAACAAACATGCTCCATTGATATTTTTGTAAGGAGCTCAGTCTTTACCTAGTTCAAGCATTGAATAATTTGACCCATTTGACTTAATGTGAACTATAGATCTATATGTACAAATTAATATGAATTTTTGGATCTCCATCTGGTCTTGATCTTTAACATCATGCAAAAAAGACTATGGGGACCATTGTAATATTTTTGTAAGGTCAACTTTGCACCTTCATATCTTTTTCTTTGCTCAAACACATGTTTTGAAATTTGGACCATATGTTATCCTTTCAAAGAATAATCCAACCATGTATTATGTATCTCTTGAACCTTTACATATGCAAAATATAATGCCATTAATCTGTTCACTTAGATTTTTCTGCCATAAAACCAACTATGCCTAGAACTGCTTGGAAGGCCAACTTTGCACATGCATATTTTTTGATGCACTTCATCACATGATCTTAAATTTTTTGCATAGTAACTAGGCACAAAATTAAACAAACCCACATGATCAACTCATTCTAAAACTACCACATATGTGAAATATGACTACATCAAAATTCCTACTCAACTTTTCTTGCCACATGCAAATTTGGCCAAGTATGGGAAAACACTGTCAAACTGTTTGGGAGCCCAACTTTGCACTTGTATATATTTTGTTGTGATTAGTCACATGACCTAATATTTAGTGCATAAGATATCATCTCATAGGGGAATTTATCCATATATCAAGATGCTCTTGAAAATTTCATACATGCGAGATATGACCACCAAACTGCTTACTCATCTTTGTTTGAACATAGAAAACACTATCAAAATGCCTAGGAGCTCAAATTTACACACACATATCTTTAACTTCAATTCATCACATGATTTGAGACATCAACCATAGCAATTTGGGACTTCAACCATAGCAATTTGGGACTAATGTGATCATAACCATATGACCAATTCCCCTTGACTCATCCACATGTGGTAATTATGATGTCATCAAACTGCCTACTCAAATTTTATGCCACTACACCCAAAATCTCTAAATAAAAACAATGATCAACAAAATGAAATCCACTCATGCACAAAAGCACTTAAATCATTCTTGAATTTTGATAGGACCCATTTCACATGATCAATACTTCAGACTCATCCCTAATCATTTTTAAATAGACAAACTTTGAAGATCAACCAAGCCTACTTTAAGCATACTAGGATAAGCATATTACATACTTTGTCATTGTCACTTAGACTATAAAGACACTTCATCCAATCACTTGGACACATTCATGACATAACCATGAAATCTTTGAAAACTCTCAAACATATTCTTCTCTACGAAGTAGAAGTGGTCTCCATGAACGCACGGGAGGAGGAACTTCACTAGTTCCTTTGGTTTTCCAAAACATGGGAACTCATAGAGCTGGGTTACATCAGTGGTTGCAAGCTTGTCTCAAATAGGGACATAAAAAAAACTAAGCCCACCTCCATCTTTAATCTTGTGTCAGCTACCCATTGTTGGTTGAGATCTTGTGTATTGCTCGACATGCTATGGTTGTATTCTTTCAACATACAAGTGTGCATGAAAGACACCCAAATCTCCCCACCAAGACCTCTGAGGGAAACTGCATTTCCTATATGATATTTTAATGAGTGCCTCAACGTCAACCTCATTGACTCTAAATTTCTCAACCAACTATGCTTTCTTCTTTGCAATGGCTATCTCTTCTATCGTCTATGCCTTCTTGGCATCCTTTTGTGCCTTTGATGGACAAACTTATTCATTTCTTCCCCATTCAGAACCAGCTAGTGTTGAAGCATGGTATGCTGATTTTGCTGAAGCCTGTAAGGTTTCTTGACACTCCCTCATAGCCACGGGGTCTGTGACTACAACTATAACTCTTGAGCTTCATTCTCCATTAATGGTGGCCTTGGTGTCACGCAAAATTTCTCCTTCCTAGTTCTCCAATAATTCCCTATGTTCCTCTATTTCAATCTCAAATGAAATGCAATCTCATTCCCTATTCAATCATTTTCATTTTGGTGGTTTAGGGTGCTCAAGGTTTCACTTTGGTAGTGTTTTCTCACTTTGGTTCTAGTTTGGCTCTGGTTTTGCTCTACATTTTGGGTTTAAATTAGCTTAAGGTTTGTAACCTAAACTATTGCATTATTGACCTCTTTATACTTTAACTTTAGTTACCCTCTTTATTATAGGTGATTAATGTTGTGGTAGCACATGGATTTATTCAAATTCACTAAAAAGTGTGAAATCCACAAAAATCCACCACCATATTTATTTTTATTACAGATCTTTGTGCCTTCAACATTACTACATTAAATTCTCTTAAAGGCTTATTTGATATAGTGATAGGTGTTTTCAAATAGTCACTTCTTACCTACTATTGAATAGATACCATCTTGTTTGGACAATCTTCCTCATGTGTTTTTTTCACCTTGGTGCAACCTTCACCCTTCTTATGGAAACTTGGGCACAATGCTTCACATGTGCATAATTTAATCTCTTTTGTTCCATCTTTTCTTCCTGCTATGCTTGCCTTCAAGCATGCTTATATTTTTAGGTCAATTTATTGTGCTTTCATCTCTTGCCTTAGCCTATCCTACCCTATACAAATTCTTGTGTTGGTCCTCCAGTTCTTCATTCTCCTGGTTTCTTATGCACTTAGCATCTTTTGCACCTCCTTTTTCTCTCTTTCACACTAGCATTCTGTATGCCTCCCTTTATTACTTGGTACTCATATTTTTGTAAGTATAGAAAACTCCACATGCCTAAAAAACTTAGGTGTTTGGCCTCAGAGGCTCATAAAGCACTTGTGCTCAACCCACCTGACTAGAGTTATGCATGTGCATGCCATAAAGTTCTCTTGGGGGCCTAAAAGTGCCTCACTTATTCACTCATCACCAACACAACATAAAACAACAAAAAATATAAGGAAATGGTTGACTTGCACCAAACTTTATTTTGGTCATCACAACATAATTGACTTGTGATCATGAAGTCAGTGTTTGATGGCACAAGCACCATCATATTGCCTGTATCGCTTCAGTTGGTTTCCATTGAAATACACAAGGATCATTTCACCTGATAACATGCACAACTTTCATGCACCTATATCTAATATGTTGTGGATGATACAAAGGTGCATCTACATAATTTTTAGCTTGCTCGGGTGCTTGAGGTACTTAGATTCATAGAGTAAGACTAACACTCCTTAAATAAACACCTTGTACTCTATATGCTTGTCATGCCACAGCTTCTGGCATGCCTTCTCTATTTGTTGGCTCCATCTTGCTTAGGCGCACACCTCATCCAAGTGCTCCAAGCCTTCCAGCCATGCACTCAATGATTCTTGGTCATCTAAATGACCAATATGCATAATGTGCAATGAGGGCACCATGAATTCCATTGATAAATTTACCCTTGTGCCCAACACCAATTGAAATAGTGTGGCCTTGTTGAAAGGGCCATAGTACTATTGAAACTCAATCATCCCAATCTTTGTGAGCAATGTCAAATATTTTTATGAGGCATGTCCCTAATATCTTATTGAATGCCTCAATTGTGTCATTCACTTGGGGAAGACAGGGTGTTATCTTGTGTTGTGCCACCACGTATTTGGTCAATAGGATTTGCACAATTTTATTGAGGAAGTGCATGCCTATATCGTTAGTCAGACTAAGTGGGCACCCATAGTGATTTATGATGTTCTCCCATATGAACCTTGCGGTGATGGTGGCTATATAGTTTTTGGTTGGTACTAGCTCAACCCACTTGGTTAAATAATAGATGGTCATCAGAATATATCTTGCACCTGTGAACATTGTTGTGGGAGTGATCAACCTAGAAAAATCATTGGCCCATTTTTCAAATGGTGTTTGGGCAAGAATATGGATGAGAGGCATCTCATCTTGATGGTTGGGCCTCCCTATGTACTGGTAGATGTCACATGCCTTGGTATAATCTTTTACATCTTGGAACAGACTTGGTCACCATAAGCCTAATTGCAACACTTTATGTATTGTTGCATCTCTATTGCAATGGCCTCCTGTTATCCCCTCATATGATTCTCATAAGATAGAGTCTCATTTATGTTCTAAGACACATCGGTGCAAGACTTCATATCAGCTTAATTTGTATAGTTCCCCACTAATGAGCTAAAAGGGAGCGACATGAATTACGAGTTGCTTCTTTTCTCTAGTTTTCATAGTCTATGCATAGACGCAGATGTTAGAAAAGAGGTGATCTCCTCTAAGTCCTCAAAGATACGTTAGACTTTTTAGAGTTGTGTGTCCAACATGTCATCCTTAATAGGCACTACTGCATCACCAAAATTGATGCAAGATAAATGGTCTGGGCCCGATTTCTATTTTCCAGGATTTATGATAATTGAGAATTAAAATTCTTGGAACAAAACTATCCATCTACAAATGCACTTGTCGAGAACAAGCTTGTTCACAATGTACTTAAGCACCTCATGATCAATGAAAAATATGAATGGAGTCACCAATAAGTGTTGCCAGAATTTATATAGGGTGTACACCATGGCAAGTGCCTCATGCTTAGTTATTATATAATTATGCTCTACTTGGGTTAGTTTACTGCTTGTGAAGGAGATTGGATGATCCATTCTACCTTCATCGGGTTGTGACATAATGGTGCCAGTTATAGATATAGATGCATCGACATGGACGTTGAATGGAGTCATCTAGTCAAGAAATTATAAAATAGGCACGCTAGCCAACTTGAGCTTTGGAGTTTCAAATGCATCCTCTTAGATTGCACCCCAATAGAATAGGCCATCTTTTCACAAGAGCTCTTCTAGCAATGTCATAATTCTTGCATAGCTCCTTATGAAATTTTTATAGTAGCCACAATGGCCAAGAAAGGCATGAACATCTTTCTACATGGAAGGGGTCTAGAGCTGTAGGATAATTATGATCTTTGCGAGATCAACAAGCATACCATCTTTACAAATGATGTGCTTAAGCAAGGTGCCAAAAGGTGTTGCAAGGACATATGTCTTGAGGTTCAAGGATATTTGCAACTTCTTGCACCTCTCAAACATGAGGTGTAAGTTGTCATAATGGTCTTTCCTCAACCCATACATAGTCCAATCAGCTAGGTACACTTGGAGGAACCTGTGAATGAAGTCCTTATATGTAGTGATTACCACTCTGGAGAGTATGACTGACACATTCTTGATTCCAAAGGGCATCACATTGTATGAAAAATAACCCAATTATGTCACAAAAGTTGTTTTAGGCTTGTCATTCTCCTCAATCTGGACTTGATGGTATCCTGAGAACCCATAAGTGAAAGTGTATATTTCACATCTTATGATGCCATCCAAGACTTCATCAGTGAATAAATTTGGGAATGGGTTAGTGATGCAGGTGGCACTCAACAGTCTATAATCAATGAAAATACAAATTCATCCATCCTTATTGATTCTAATAACCATGGGGCTCACCCCTTTAGATTCTTGCAAGGGGTAGATGACACCTATGACCAGCATTCCATCAATCTCCATTTTAACCTTGGCATGGAGGTTGGGGTTTATTCTATAAGGGCTCTTCTTGACAGGGCTTGTGCTATCCACCAAATTTATGCTCATCATCCCAAGGGATGGGTGGGTTCCCTTAATATCTTGATAATTTTGAGGGAACAAGTCTTGGAACTCCTTCAGGGAATCTATAATTTATGCCAGCTCTGTGTCAGACCAATATGCACCCAAAGTAGCCACCTTTGGTTCCCCTTCTGAGTTGATGTTTACCTTGGTAGTTTTGAGTAGTGCATTATAGGGCTCATTCCTCTCCTAATGCGAGTCCTCAACTTGCCTACTTACCTTAGTTGTTTCTATGTGAAGATGAGTAGGGTCTTCTTCGTTAGGGATGTTATCCTCCATTTGGTGCACTAGCTTCCTTTTGTCTATCAAGGTTGTCTAGTTGCACACCTTCTAGATATCATTATCTTCATCACTCGAGTCACTATTGAGTGCTTACTCTTTAATTAAATTCAAGAGCACCAACTCTTTCTCCCCAAACATATATTTTAGCTATTCTTCTAGGATTACAGTGTCCTCAAACACCTTGCAATGACTCAATCAATTTTAGGTTCTATGATGAAAAGGAGAAGGTGTGAATGAACCACTTGTTAAGGACATCCCAATTTGTTGTCTCATGGTGCATATCATTGACAACATAACATGCGTGCACCCACACCTTCAAGGTTCTATAGAAAATGTGTACCCATATGTTTCTTGGGGTGTTCTCACCGTAGATAGTCCATATTTCTTCGCATAAGCACACATGCGCTACAAGGTCACAATCATCAAAGTAGGTAAAGATATACAAGTCCTCATTGATTTTCCTAAATTTAGTGCATATGGATGCTTTCACATCTTGCCAAGTTGGTAAGCTAGGCATTTGCACTACCCACCAATGAGCAACAATGCTCCTCAAAGTATACACTAGTGCACTCATTGTGTCTATCTCCTTTGGGATGAATGATTCAAGGTCACAAACATACTCTTCCATAGGATTGCTCCCATTATATCTTGGGAGTACCACAATTTAATCTTTACTTAGGTGAAACACTCTCTTTCCTTTCTTCTTGGTGCAAAGGACCCATCTTTTTGAAGTGTGATCAGTCTGGACCCAACAAGTCCTCATAGGTTTTGGTACCTTTGCATTCACTAAACGACACCTCTGATTAATGATTTCATAAGATTTTTCAACCCATCAGTAGTAAGTAATGTTGATGATGTCTGAGAATGACTATCCATATTCCAAAGAACGCACTCCTTGATTATTAGGGTTGAGAGTCTTGGCACCTTATGTCATGATGTTATATATATGGTTGATCTCATCCTCAAGATCAACACTTTATACATATGGGGGTCCTTGGTCACTTGAGAGGGGGATTACTACACTCTCCTTGCCATTTTCAAAGGTGATATAACACCTTTTAAAGTGCATATTTGCATTATTTGCATAGCACCATGGCCTTCCCAAAATCACTGGATAATTATCTTGTTTTACCAACTCGAGCTCTTCGAAGTTAGCACAAAACTCGATACCCATGATATCTATAATGATGATATTTAGAATTTAAATTGGTTGCACTTGGGTCTTGTTGGGAATTAACAAGGAGTTCTTAATCGTACTCCACATTTTATGTATGCCTTACTTCTCATGCCCTTTCCATATATGACATGACAACTTCAGCTAGCTTTTATCCTGTATGTTCCAAAAGTAAATTTTTCAATAGGGGTAGCATTCCTTCCATCTATAAGAGGTGCAAGATCTCTATTAGTTCTTGTATCTCAGCCTCCTGGCTAGCTTATTTCTTATGGGTAGTGATAACTTGTACCTCTAGGTCTTGCACCAATTAGATCTCCCCTTACAGGTTTTGAATGACACTCATGACATGTTACAATACATCTTTCTGGTGTCCAGGGTCTAGGTAAGGTGAAACTTTGGGTTCAGGCCATGTGATGCATTAAGTGCAATTATGTTCCCCATATTCTAGGCATAACTCAAGTATTGGCACAACTAGTGGCTTGGTGGTGAATCCACTATGAGTAGTCACCTGCTCTTTGATTGTTTATAAACTGGTCAGTTTCACCTTTGGAGTCCACTTATCCACTTTATTTCACACCTGCTCATTCATGTGTCCTTGTCTATCCTAGGACAACCTTGGGTCAACTTTTTATACAAGTCAGGGCATTCCTTGACCTTATGGATTGCTCAACAATACCCACATGTTGGATGTGTAGCGTAATCATGCTGATAGTGTTCTATGGAACCATATTTATAACATGAATGGGGTGGGATCCTTCCACCCACACATCCTCCACTTCACCCTCTGGAACCTCATTACATTCCATAGCCCACATTTTATTGGACATAACCCTCATTCTCTTGATTAGCTTTCCCTTCGGTAGCTATATTTGCCTATTGTATGCCTCTCTCCATGTTTTCATGCATCTCATCAATTACTCTACAATCAACTATGGTATGACTGTAGGCATCACACAACCAAAAATAAATGGTTTTTTTAACTTGATTGGCATGTTGCAACAAAGGATAGTTATGAACATCATGCACCTCATGATAATCCTCACAGCTTAGAAACAATGTGCATACATACCTTTGAGGGAATTTATTCTTGTTATGGCCTTTTATTTCACAGTCGATGCACCATAACCCACTTTGATCATCTTGTAATGAACTAGCGGTAACCTTTTGGAGTTTGGAGGCCATAGATGCAATCTACACCTCCATGAATGGTTTGATCCCAATATTGATGTTTTTGACTGCCTCAACCCGAAGTGCAGCTTCAAAAGCTTTGCAAGTGTCTATGAATGTCTTCATGGAGAGCTCTCTTTTGAATAACACTAGTGACCCTCCAATAAACCATTGTGCATGTTAGGAGTGGTGAATGTCATAAGGAAGCTTGGAAAGGAGAGTCTTTAACCTTACATCATATAGGCACATGCTCTCTGAGAGTCTTTGGTTAATCTCCTTGAAAATGGTGATGCTTTGTTGTTCAAACTTTAGTATGTTAAATTCCTTTAGGAATGTTTCTTCAAAGTGCCATAGTCAACCATAACCTGGTTAGGATAAAAATTATTATACCAGGTATGCGCATGATTCAATAGGGTTATCATGAATTGGGTTCTCTTGTGCTCCGATTGGGTGATGTCCCGTGTGCACCATTGTAGTTCACACTTTAGCACATGTTCTGTGGCATTCTTCACATTGTGGTATTTTGACAAGTTCATGCCCATCTCATAGTATATTTACTATGGGGGCATAGCTAACATCTGAGGTGTTTATCCCCTTGGCATCTATGTGGGTAGTGGCCCTCCAATGTCTCTAGCCACTGGGTTAGGTGTTGGCCCCATTGTTATTAGTAGCATTGAAGATGATGATGACACTATACTACTAGCTTGTGGGACTCAACCACTTCTTATGGGCTATTGCCCAATCTGCATATATGACATGAGTTAAGTTGGTATTCTTGTGCTCATGTTCTGTGTTGGTGAGCTAACACCCAATGTTTTATAGGTACTCTTTCTCAACTCTTCACAGTAAATAACTTGTTCAATAATAAAATTATACTCTAAATATGCAAAACATCCAAATCCTATGTTGATAATAGCATCAGTTATCAATCTTCTTTCTTCATGTGGGGGATCTAGCACATGAGTTTGTGATGTAGGTTCAAAGGGGGTAGGCACATCCAATATATACTCAGTTATCAAACTTTTTAAGAACCTAGTGCATTTCACACCCATTAACTATGGAACTTGATCTATGGATTCATTGTTTTTCTCCTCCTTGCACTATTGTAATTTAAGAGATCCTTCCCCATGCCCTTCCTACTTGCTACAGGTTCTCTAAAAACTTATAGGTTCTATATCTTCCATCAACCTATGCCTTCTCTTGTTATAAGTTTATCTCTTGAGCTCTCAGGTGTCAATCTACGCATCGCCTTCTATTGTGCTTCACCTACACATCCCCCTTTCCCCCTTTGTGCTGCTCATATGTGAAAGGACTTTAGCCTTCCATTCTCAAAGTTTCAAAGCTATAATCCACCATTAGTTTCTTGAGTTTTATGTTGAACTCTTTCATGAACGTGCCTATGGGTTTGCATAAAAATTGATACTCTACTTCCTCAAGGTAGGAGTATGTCAAAACAAAGAACTCAAGCATGTAATTATTCAACATTCCTTGCCACCATTTGTCTACTGCTCTAGTCCAAGTGGTGTCTAGAGTCTCAAGTCTCTCTAAGCACTCTTTTATCCACTCAAGGCATTGTTCATAGCTTCATCTTCTGTGGGTTGCATATGCAACCAACCAACGGTACACATGCTTGGGTAGTTCGTAGAAGAAGACCTCATATAGAGCATCATATAGGTTGTTTTGGACCCACTTATGTAGATTTTATCCTCTATAGGATAGATGCTTCAATGCAAAGCTATCTTCCAATTGTTGTATCCAATGTTTGATATTCTTGAGGGAGAGTCAAAACATTTTTTTATTGCACTATTGCTTCAATAAAATTTAACATGGGTCCCGGTAACGAAACCAAAATGTTATAGAAAAGAGGGTTAGGTTTATCAATTCATCAAGTCAAGAACTCATTCAGTTATTCGAGTCAGTTTTGGACTCATTACAATTGGGCACAAATGTAGTATATTCCCATAACACTTAACATTTATCACTCTTATATGCTGACATTAATTCACATGAGGTGCAAGCCTTATGCACTCACCTAAAGCATAGCAGAGAAAGAACTAGATCTTGCATTGGGCTAGTTGTGTCATGGTGTAAGTTCTCACTTATAGGACTTGGTCTTTTCAACATAGGCTTTTGGTAGATTCATTGGCACAAGTTTTGTCTAGGCTAAGCCTAATGGTTAATAGGTGCAAGCCTATTTTCAATGACTAGTTCTAGTCATAGGGGTGCAATCCTATATCAGGTTAGTTTTATCATTTCAAGGGTGCAATCCTTTGTGTCACTAAGCTTAATGTCATTCAAGGGTTTTGAGGGGTCAAGGGAGTGATTTAGATCAAGTGTTCATGCTTTGGCTAGAGCTTCTTAGTAAGAGTATCATAGTTTGGGTGCATGACTCTCCTTACACTTAGGCTATTTCATAGAGTAAATTGACATCATTACTTAGTACAAATAAACCATTAATGACATAAACTAGAAGCTTGAAAATAAAATTCTTAACATTACTATAATGGGATTACCATATTTAACTAGTACATTCATTATACATTCACTAAAAATATCAAAGATAGGTGAAGCATAACCATTGTATGTACTACAACTTTCATCATTCATTAATCAAAGTCCATTTAAAATAGAGTACATTATATATAAAATAGAGTAAGTATACCGCTTCATTTATTTATCTGCCTAGCAGCTCACAAGCGAGCTTAGGTGCATACATTAGGAGCCTTAGTGGCATCCATGCTACTTCTTATGTTAATGACATCTATAACATTATATCTAAAGCTAATTTTGTAGGGCATCACTACATTAAATTCATGTTTCCTTGATCTCTTGTTTGAACTATCTTTTTATAGGCTACAGGAGTACCTTCTGCCAGGGTGGAGCTATGCATGCCAGGTGCCGAGCTGGAGCTTTAGCAATTATTCCATTGACTCCATTAACTTGCACCCTTCATGCTATGATTGCCATGTGTATCCAATCCTTGAAGATGCCCAAGTAATCATTGAATTGGTTAACCACCTATCAGTTGACACAAGGTGTGCATCAATTCCTCCAACTAGCATTAAAAGATCAAAAATAGTAGTCATCCCAAATGATTACCTTGCACCAAGATGTCTATAGTGCTGACATGGATCTATACTTAATCAAAATATGGGTCCAACATTAAACATCAAATTAATCTCTCTTATAATGTATTTATGTGAAAAGACATTTTAAATGTAAGGGGTGGAGAAACCTTATAATTAGTTTGGGCCTTACAATATCTATGTTGTTGCAATTAATTTAGATGTTACAAATTAGTTTGGGTTAAGAAAGCCATTGTTCCATAAAATTTGAGATTTTAATTTTTATCTTTAAAAAATAAAAAATTATTTAAATAAATTATTATA
The DNA here is from genome assembly GCA_037957365.1 of Torreya grandis. Taxonomy (NCBI): domain Eukaryota; kingdom Viridiplantae; phylum Streptophyta; class Pinopsida; order Cupressales; family Taxaceae; genus Torreya; species Torreya grandis. Next base: position 5,949,232 of record JARHVA010000324.1, read on the forward strand.
ATGGATATTGAGAAAGAATAAGATGATTAATATAAAATTTTAAAAAAATAAATAAGATTAAATCATAAGAGAAAGAGTCACTTTCACTAATACCTTTTCATTTTTAAATTTAAATAAAGAGTAATATCCATTTTTGTTTTCAAAGGTTTCAGGGTTTGGACAAGAAGAAGGTTTTGTGGTGGTGGTGGATTCTAAAGAAGAGGCAGTAGGGATTTTTGGTTCCAAATGAGTCTCGCGAAATCATTTTTTCTAGAAACTAGACTCAATAATATTTCCATCAACATGTTACTTGATGTGCATAATAGAGATGCAAAATTTTAAAGGTTGAAAATTGTGTAAAAGATTGAATCTACATTGCGAAGGTAAATGGGCTATAAACCAACTAGAAAGCTTCAAATTGTCATATATCTAGTGTCTGATGTCCAAATTTGTCACATGACCACACATTCTTGATGAAAAGGGAATTTTGAACGTAGTAGTGAAGTTAATTCTTGCATTAGAAGTTTTTGACAACATGTCTTCGCTATTATTATAGTGCATCTTATTGAAAAGTTGATTGAATAATAGAGAGATATTATATTCTTCTAAAGAAATAAGTTTGTAACAATTATAAATTGTGTTTCTTTGAATGAGGTCTAAGTGCAAAGACCTATAGATATTTTGTTCTCCTAGAATTATCGGGTGAAGCCCACATGAGTGTTGAATGCTTGTTTATTGCATCAACATCATGGGTTCTACTTTTTATCGTGAAAGTATCATGTCATTGCTTGTTCAAGTGAAAACTAGTCATGTGGCAAATATGATAGCAGAGTGTTAGAGGCATTTTCAACGTACATTTATGCAGTTTTGTAATCTATGTACTTTGTTGCAATAGGAGATAGATCTTTTATAAAATAAAATTAACTCTCATGGAACACATCTTGAAGTCCATCATGTTTGTGTTGTGAAGAAATTTATTGTCAAGACAGTTGTAAAACAAACTAAGCTTGTTGTACCATATATTAGTACTCAAAATATTGTTGTGAACAATGCCAAGGCAAATGTTGTTTCTAAGCGTGAGGTTGTTTAAAAGCAGTCCAAGTCCATTGGGGATCATGCACATGTTCTATCTCCTATTGTGGAGTCTTCACCTATTGTGTGAGTATGGGATACTTTTCTAGTCAATAAGTATTGTGTAGGTCTAGGGTATACTAATCCTATTACTATATATTAAAAAATTATCACTTGCGTAAAAATTAAACTACACAAAATTTATAAATTATAAAGTTATATATATATATATATATATATATATATATATATATATATATATATATATATATATATATGTTTATAATATATATAATCGTGATAAGTTAATAATATATTTAATCTTTATTAAATAAGTTAATAATATATATATTTTTAAATAACTTTATAATTTATAAATTTTGATGTAATTTAATTTATATATATTATTAACTTATTTAATAAGGATTATATATATTACTAACTTATCACAATTATATATATTATTAACTTATAATGATTATATATATATTTTTTTTAAATAATTTTATAATTTATAAATTTTGTGTAATTTAATTTTTATGCAGGTGATAATTTTTTAATATATAGTAATAGTTTTTTCTGGGCATCAATAGATTTTAAAATTTAATAAAAATTAAAAATTATCAAAAACAAAAGTTGCAAAGAAGTTAATTCATGCAATTATGTCATGTTTTAAACTTAGAATATTTGTTTTGGAAGGGGTGGGCGAAGAGCGGGGTGGTAATGTAACATAATTAATAGATTTTAAAATTTAATAAAAATTAAAAATTATTAAAAATAAAAGTTGCAAAGAAGTTAATTCATACAATTATACCATATTTTAAACTTGGAATGTTTGTATTTGAGTTTAATTGTACATTATTTTAGATCTTAAATATTTGTGACCATTATCCCAGGCAGGAGGGGCGAGGATAAGGGCTAATGTAACATCATTAACAACTTTTAAAATTTAATAAAAACTAAAAATTATCAAAAACAAAAGTTGCAAAGAAGTTAATTCATGCAATTATGTCATGTTTTAAACTTAGAATATTTGTTTTGGGAGGGGCGGGCTAAGAGCGGGGCAGTAATGTAACATCATTAATAGATTTTAAAATTTTATAAAAACTAAAAATTATTAAAAATAAAAGTTTCAAAGAAGTTAATTCATATAATTATGTCATATTTTAAACTTGAATTATTTATTTAATTGTACGTTATTTTGGATCTTAAATATTTGTAACCATTATCTTGTTCTCTATTTCATGATGAAAGGTTATACATATTTTATTTATTTATTTTTTAAATTGAATTGGTTACTACTTGGTTATAAGGATTGCTAGGGTGGGCCTTGTACGGAGTGGGATTCCACCCTCCTTGCAAATAAGAGCTCTAGTTGTTTCATGTGGTAAACCCTTTATCAATTGAGCTCTTGAGGGAAAATTGGGTCATCAAGGATTAAGAACCTAATACATTCAAAAATTATAGTTCATTACATTCAATCCAACTTTAAACTTATTTAGAAAATACAAACTTTCATTTCCAACTTGAACAATATGATACATTCCAAAACTTAATAATTTTTTATTGAAAATATTTTATCATATATATTACGATATTATGTTTGGGATACTTTGTGGAAGATTAACGTGACTAATAAATCAACACACAAAAGGGTATTATGCTAGATTATATATTTATAATACCAAGAAACCAAAAATTCAGCACAACATATAAAATATAATGCTAAAAACATACATATTATCAATTATTTAATTTAAACATCATTGCTATATAATGGTAAATATAACTATTCAACATCTAGTATATGCTTTACAAATTATACATTCAATGATAAACTTACAAGATAATAATCTTATACACTCTTCAGATAATTACCAAAAAGATTGAAGATGGTAGCTAATAACCACCAATGGTGAATATAACTATTCAACATCTAGCATATATTTTATAAAATATACATTTAATTATATAAAAATATCTCATAATTAATTATTTTAGATTTCAATTATATTTTTCCATATCAAAAACTAATTCCAATAACATAACAAATCAACATTAAAAGTCCCTAATTTCTTTACACAATGCAAATGTTACACACACACACACACATATTTTATTGAAAAAATGCTTGAGTACAAAAAATAGTTATTGCTCAGATGAACAAGAAGAAGAAAATACATATAACAAATCCAAATAGCATTATAGTCAATAAAACTATTGCTCAGAGCTTAACAGGGAACATCAGCATAGCAGCAGTAGAGTAGCAACATACACAAAGGATAAATGATGCCAATCTATATGGTCAAAGACCGTACAATCTAGAAACAGAAGAGCACTTCACAGTGTTACTCTCAAATTCAATATGGTTGTATGAGAACCAAGATACACATAGTGTTGTATTAAAATATGATAAGAAGAATGGCTGCAAGGAATTAAATAAGCACATATTGTTGTTTAGCAGTTATAGAGAAGCCCATTGCAACCAAAAATTGTAACATCAAGGAATACCACTGAGCAGAAGTTTGAGCAGTCACAAGGAAAATCAAAGACCCAAGCCATCCAAGCGCAAGGACCATAACAACACCAACAATGTGAAATTTTTCAACATACATAGAGACCAGAGAATGACCTGAAATCTATAACCAATTTAAACTTTGAAACTGAAAAGAGATTGAAGCCGTCTTGAACATAAGATATCACCTTCATGAAGTTGAAGGCATTGCAGTTTCCATGATTTTAAGAGTATACAATAATAAACTCTAATATAAGATTAATTGGATAGGTAAAGAGACTAATTTCAAAATGTTTGACAATTACATACAAATATAATCTAAGATTGCTATCTAAATAGCTACTTACAAAGAGACATTATGTATTTAATAAAAATTTAATTGGTGAAAAGCCAATCAAAAAAGAAAAAGGAACAGGGAAAAAAATAAACTCGAAAAATAAATTACTCTAAGAATACTATCCGATAGGTAGTTAAGCATATTTCATTCCACTATTAATAGGATTTAGTAGATATTCTTAAATGAAAAAGTTTTTAAAAAAATAAATATTTTTTATTAATAATATATAAATGGATAATTATATTTAAAAAGGAGTAAAATAATATTACACTCCAAATTATAAAATCTAAAAATATCCACTAATTTAATTCAAAATAAAATTAAAAATTGATTAAACAACTTTTTAATAGAAAAAATAAACATATTCAAAAACATAATAAAAAATATATTAAATAACCAAACTCCAAAATATAAGCCACGATAACTTCAATGAAAAGACATCGAAGAATCATATGATTTGTGACCAGGGATTATATGATTTGTAACCCTAACCCTGGTCAATACTTACAAACGGATCCATTGTATTAGACAGTCACTCCCACCGATTATTAATTTTAAATTTGTTAATCGGATGACTACCATTGGAGAGAACGTTGATGGCCATTTTTTTTATAATCTAAACGGAATCAATTTTTCGTTGCCTCGAAAGAAATCGCTCGACAAAACATAGTGGATGGACTCCAGAGTAATTAATTCGGTTCTTTTTGGCCTTATTTGATAATGGCCGGCAATGTGATGTTACGTTCGGCTAATTTTGCTGAAGATCCATGCGGCTAATAATTCAACACAGGAAAGAGTATTCCGCTACCTGGGCTATATATTTGCAACTCCAGGAAACCAAAATCCAAAACATCATCTCGACCTTGTAACAGCGAAAGTGCTTCTGTAAATCTATTTTTCTCTTCTTTGATTAACCATCTGAATTTCATTTTCCAATTCATGGCAGCCTCGTCGTCCTCATCTCGCAAACGAAGTGTGGAAGAAGCTTTCGGTGACATTGAAGCCCTGGCCGAAAGAGAAAGAGAAACCCCGCTTGCCCCTCCACAATTGTATGATGTATTCATCAGCCACAGGGGACCCGACGTCAAACACACACTCGCTTCCCAACTTTATGCTTCTCTTCAAAAGAGAGGATGCCGTGCGTTCCTCGACAAAGAAGAGATAAAAGGTGGAGATTCTATTTCTTCTACCATTCACAACGCCATCTGCTCCTCCTCGGTTCAAATTGCCATTTTCTCCAGAGGATATGCACAGTCTAAATGGTGTCTGGATGAGCTCCTCCTTATGTTACAACAAACCAACGCCTTCTTTATTCCCGTGTTCTATCAAGTGGAGCCTTGGGAGCTTCGCTACATCGATCACAAGGGAGCGTATGCCGAGGCATTTTCTGACTACAATTCAAAAGGAAGGAACCTCAACAAGCTGGACGACTGGAAAAGTGCTCTCTCCCGTGCTTCAGACATCAATGGCTACAAACTCAGCGAGCATGGACCGTAAGATTACTGCTATCAATTTTTGATTGATTTTGGTTCATCACATGTTTTTATGTTTTTTTTCTCACTACAAGAAAGTGATTATAATCCAACGCAATTCTTTTCTAATAAAATTCCTGTTTCCTATTTTCGGCGGCTTGTGTGACAAAATTGTGTCTGATGTGGTGAACCGGATTGAAGCAAGGAGACCTTTAAAAGTTGCAGAATATCCAGTAGGAATGGATGAAAGCGTGAGAGATTTTGAAACACACTGCGGAGATAGAGTGCAGGAGATCATTAAAGGCGTTGGCATTTTTGGATTGGGAGGGTCAGGAAAGACTACCTTAGCCAAAGAATTGTTCAACAGGGAGCGTTCAAAGTATAATGCATCATGTTTTCTTAATGATGTAAGGGAGAGATATGCCAAAGGTAAGTTGCACTCTATGCAAACTAAGCTCCTTAAAGATCTCTTCAATGAAGATCGTAAATTTTACAATGGAGATGAAGGAACAACCCATCTCAGGGATCGTCTGGGTAACGCCAACCATTTGCGGTTTCTTATTGTACTAGATGATATAGATCACCACGACCAGTTGGATGCTTTGTTATTCAAAGATATGCAGAGTCGTGGCAATTTGGTAATTATTACCACCCGTGACCAAAGGGTGTTAATTTGTGGCCAAATTGGTGTTCATTATAGCATGAAAGTGCTGGATAAGCCTCGTGCCACAGAGCTCTTCTGTCGCCACGCTTTCCTCCAACCGTATCCAGATATTGGATACCACGATTTGGTTGCAAGGTTTGTGAAGTTCTGTGGAGGTTTACCCCTCTCTCTCAAAGTTTTGGGCGCCCAGGTTCGTGGTAGCAATGACAGGAATTACTGGGAGTCAGTATTGGGCAAAGTTGAAAATACCCTGCCAGAGGATATAATCCAGAGGCTTAAAATAAGTTTTGACAGTCTGGATGGTGACGAAAAACAGATTTTTATGGATATTGCGTGTTTTTTTATAGGTGAAGAGAAAGATCGCGCTATGAAAATATGGAAGGGTTCGGGATGGAGTGCTGAGCACGCACTTCAAACCCTAAGAGACAGAAATCTGGTTGAAGTGGAAGTGGACGCGAAAGCGGCGTGGTTTCCGCCTGAGACATGGCCTGACTATATAGCAGCGGAGGAACGTACAAAAAAGAAAAAAATTGTATTTAGAATGCACGATCACCTCCGTGATCTAGGAAGACGAATGGCCGAAGAATTGAGTCCTCCTCGGCTGTGGCAACCAAACCATCTGAGATCCATGGTGTGCTGCTCCTTTAGATTTCGAAAATCTAAATTTAAAAAACTTGCGAGACTTTTATTTCAATTTATTTTCTTCTCTCTTTTTTTTCCCTATGTAAACAAAATCTTAACCTTGATCTTTATACGCAGGAGTCAAAAGGATTTAGGAAAATCCTAGCTGAAACAAATGGCAGGTGTTTCCATAAGTTTAGGGACTCATCCATTCATTGCTACATCACATATTTTATAGGAAATACAAATGATTGTACTGAGACATCAACTGTGCTACTGTGGCTTGAGCTTCAGTATCGTCCTGAGATATATCAAATTGACAACTATGAAGGAATTCTTTCGTGGTTTCCTCTGGAAAAATTACAGGGTTTACGTGTTCATGCTCTACCCAGGCTACTCTTGGACCGATTTTTTCAAATCCAAAAAAGGATTGTGAAACAGGTATTTTGCTTTCCTTTATTGAAAATTAAGTCTCTTTTAACGGCAGAGTATACCTTTCAGAATAGTAGTATGGAGATTGTTTTTAACCATTTAGAGCTAATTCGGTTCTATAAATTTACTCTCAATTTTAGGTCAATATCGAGTTGAAAGAGCTGGAGTTTAAATGGTGTAAGCTGCCCCCAAATCTTCTAAATTTACTAGGAATTCTTAATCATTTGGAAAATTTAGTCTTAGATAATGTAGACATGGAAATTGGGACGTCCTTCTCACAATCCCTTAGAAAATTAGGTAATCTTAGAAGATTGGTTTTGGGCTATGGCTTAAATGGGGAACTGGTTCTAAGCAACAATACAGATCCTACTCATTCTGACTCTTCTACAAGCACCTGCATGAATAGTTTTAAAACCATAATAATTACAGAAGGATATTTATCAAAGTTGTTAATCAGTGGAGAGATTTGTCCCAGCCTTCAGTCTCTGCGTGTTTTCGAGGAAAGAAATCTAATTGAAATGGATTTAAAGCTGGTAACAACACTGAAAGAGCTCTGGTTGTCTAAGTGTGATAAGCTGAAAACAATATCAGGGTTATCTGATCTGGCGGAGCTTGTAACATTAATCATACAAGATATTCCGGAATTAGAAGAGTTGCCTACTCTTGCGCATCTAACATGTCTCGAGAGCATTGTCATCACTGGAGCATGGCATACGATGCAAAGTATAGCAGGGATCGAAGAGTTGGAAGGATTAAAACGTTTGCATCTTGAAGGAGTGAAGGGACGTGGTGGAGTATGGAATTGCATGTATGGGCTCAAGGTACTAAAATTCTCTCTCCCATTACACAATGCATTTTGAGTAGAAAACAATTTTATTCATTGCCCATTTTAAACTCTGATGATTTCTAGTGGAAGAAAAATTATTAATATTTTTTAATTTTTTAAAAGTATATGCATTTACCTTTCTGACTTCTGTGTGAGTTGGTATTGAGGAAAACACACTACTTTTTTAATATTTCAGAGACTGCCGTCAGAGGTGACAATTGTGACATGCATTGGCGCACACAAGTCAAGTTTAAATGCAAACTTGTTTCTTGATGCCAACTCAGTCAATGAGATTCGTTGTAGTGGGTGGTCAGATTTTGCGGACGATGTGTTGGATTTTGTGGTCAGCAAATTGAAGATGGCAGGCTCGATGAGCGCACTCATCTTGGAAACTTGTCCTGCTTGACTACTATAGGAATTTTTAATTGTGGGAAGTTGGAGTCTTTACCAGAGTCTATGGGACGTCTTGCTCTCTTACAGCATTTAACTATAAAGGGCTCGGGAGTGAAGGATTTGCCAAAAGAATTTCGGCAACTGACTAATCTTCGAACTTTGTGGATTGAAAGGTGCCCTCTCAGAGAATTGGCTTTTGCGTCGGGGTTGGGGTCGTCTTCTTCATTGTGGGAGCTCAGGGAGATAATTCTATGTAGTACAGAAGTATGGAGGATATCACTTCCCAAAGATTGTTGTCCAAGCCTTGAAAAATTCACAGTTATGCATTGTGAACATCTAATAGAGATTGAAACCCTGCCAACGTCACTCCAGGAGATGGATTTGTTCGTTTGTGGGAAGTTGGAATCTTTACCAACTTCTCTTGGAAACTTGTCCTGCTTGACTACTATAGAAATTTCTGATTGTGGGAAGTTGGAGTCTTTACCAGAGTCTATGGGACGTCTTGCTCTCTTACAGCATTTAACTATAAAGGGCTCGAGAGTGAAGGATTTGCCAAAAGAATTTCGGCAACTGACTAATCTTCGAACTTTGCAGATTGAAAGGTGCCCTCTCAGAGAATTGGCTTTTGCGTCGGGGTTGGGGTCGTCTTCTTCATTGCGGGAGCTCAGGGTGATAGTTCTATATCGTACAGATGTATGCAGGATATCACTTTCCAAAGATTGTTGTCCAAGCCTTGAAAAATTCACAGTTGAGTATTGTGAAGATTTAACGGAGATCGAAGTCCTGCCAACGTCACTCAAGGAGATGACCGTGCAGTGGTGTCTGATGCTGAAAAACATAAGGGTAATTGGTGGGCTCATCAATCTCGAAAATTTAACAATAGGCTGGTGTAAGATGCTGAAAAACATAAGGGGTATTGGTGGGCTCATCAATCTCGAAAAGCTAACAATAGGCGGGTGTCCAGAATTAGATGAGATGCAGAGTTGTGCAGGTTTAGTTTCCTTGAAAGAATTTGAACTCACAGATTGCGAAAAAATGAGGAAAATAGAAGGTTTGGAGCATTGGACATCATTGGAGACGTTGAGAGCACACACCTGCTGGAAGGCGCCGGGCATAGAAAGTTTGGAGCAGATGGGGAGATTGAGGAGAGTGGAGCTGATAGCAGACAACAGATCAGCTATTGAACCTTGCATTCGGACTATTATACAGAGAGAGGTGGTACAAGTTGTTAGAAATATGAAATTATTAATTATATCTAAATTGTTTTGTTTATTAACTGAAATGTTTTACAATTGATTTGCAGAAATGGCCAGGCGAAATGATACTAGTATGTGGAAGGGCAATCGATGATGCATGGTCAACTTTAAATTCTCTTAGTTTTCCGGGTCTTACTTCCGTTAACTCAGTGGAGGACGGAACGAGATGGAGGTTGACGTGTCGGAAGACACATCCGTCCAATGTGGTTATAACATGTTTTATGAGCGCACTCATCTTATGACTTTATTAACTTTGTAACACCCGGGCACGTACGTCTTAAAATTCCTAAAGGAGAAGGGATGGTTACTATTGTAATTACTGACAAAAGACGAATAGATCATTATGTCATGTTTCCACACAGGCTAATCCGTTCTGTTATAATAGAAAAGGGATATGTAGCGAACGTGAGAGAGGGTGAAGAATGGAGAACCCTGCAGATATTTAAAAGAATTATTGGAGAAGTATACCTCTGACTGAAGGGAATTGAGGCTTCTCAACAGTGTTTGTTATGAGTAGAATGTTATGCATATTATTGATTTTATCTAAGTTCGTAATTTTATTTAAGTATTTTATCTTTAATTTTTAAGGGAAACAAAAAAATATATGTTAATGTTCATAGATGATTAAATACGTTAATGAAATTATAGAACTCAACATATCTTCAAAGAAGTAAAATAAAAATGAAAAATATAAATTGTTCACCAATAATATGTAACGATAAGAAAATAGTTAATTAAAGAATTACAAAACAATATTTATAACTTATCGTTAAAATAAAATTCGTCAATCATACTACTAATTTTAGGAAAGCCTTCATATTAAAATTGAAGAATATCATTCCGAGAATAACTTAATCTAAGTGGAGAAAGATTCATCTCTATGCTATTATTGTAAGAAATCATTTTACTAAAGTCACATGTAGACACCTAAATATGGCTCTTAAATATTTATCACTCACAAAATTACAAGTTTCTAGAGTTTTTGTATGTTTTTTAATTATTGGCTTAAATTAAGATTTTATTGGTACAATTACTAATTTCTAATGGTCTTTGACCCTTTCCCTAACACCTGCCAGCTTCTAGTTCACATTATAGTAATAATCAAAATGGAATGTACAATTTAAATATAAAATAAATACAACAATATAGCAATGTTTAAAGAGACTTGAAATGTGCATGACAACTAGGAATTTAAAATGCTTAGAATTATTTTAATGAGTTTTGGTTTAATACTAAATATCATATGCATAAACATCTAAAACATTGGCACAAGTAAAGTCTACGATATAACAATAATTTACAACAACTATTTTTTTGATATGCATAGAAATAGTAATTAAAAGTGATGCAGTCACAGTTAAGGTATTCAGTTAACAGATGTCTTAGACCACATAGCCTTCAAAGTTACATAGCATTATATATATAATGCAATAAAATGCAACAATGATAACTCAAACCTTTATTTGATTTAAGAAATGGAAATACAAATTGCAAACACGATGACAACAACATAACAATCTCAAATGAGATACTTTACAACATAAAATCGTTAGATCTATGCTTACTAACTTGCAGTATTTGTAGGTTTAGCTATTCTTTGAATATTCACTAAGATTTATGATCAATTAATCCTAAATTTAGATGTTTTAATCAATATATAAATAATCGCCCCTTCTTTATTTATCACAAGTGTATGGGCATGCTTACAAAGGTGAAAGACCCACCTATTATATTAAGTGCTTAGCAACCCACTAACAACATCAAATTCTTAACACAGTCATGATGATAATACATTACAAAAGAGCATATTATGTAGTAACACAACTTGATGTGCTATAACATATCATAGGAAATGTGTTATACCATTTTTCTATTCTAATGCTACATACCCAATAACAAACAGTTAGATAGATGAAAAATAGACTCTTTTTCCATCAGTTGGATCACAAAGATCATTAAATGTCTTCATAAGTGATGCGGTTCAATTAATAGGTAGAAGAACCTCCAATAAACATGTTGTCTTAATGCAAACCTCGTATCTATTATGGATCTTATTGCATATTACCCAAGGGTACCAAATGGTTTTGGAATATACGACAATGTTATACTGGCTCTAAAATCTATGAATTAAGTGTACTAATGCTAGATCAATTTCTAAAGTCAATCCCAATTCTACAAGCTTACCACAAGTTATTACAGTACTAGTACAATGAATATATAGCTTCTTTAAGAACTTTGGTAACACTCTTTTACTTATGTGGAAAATATCTAAACTATATGGTTATTCCATTGAATTGTTTGATGGAGTAAACTTATAATGAAATACATATGTACACAATCCAAAACTTGAGCAAAACTAGACTTAAATGATTTTCTTTATCTAACATATTTTTGGTTGATCTAGGATTAAAAGTGAACCTAGATGCTCCTACATCATATGCCCTGGATAAAAACAAAACACAAGGTCCTACTCATGTGCATTATATGAAATATATTCCATGCTTTGTAGCTTTTGATGCACTTATCCATGTTACTTTTTCAATGTTTCAGCCCTTCTACTTGACCATATATTATTTGTACTCCTTATCATGCATCATATTGGTGCTTAGCAAGCAATTAACAACATTAAATGCTTAACATAGTCCTGGTGATAATACATTGTAAAATATCATATTACATAGTAACACAAGTCGATGCACTATAATACATCACATGAAACATGTTATAATATTTTACTATTCCAATGCTACCTAACCAACAAAAAATAGTTGGATAGATGAAAATTAGACCCCTTTCCATCAATTAGATTAAAAATACCATTAAATGTCTCCATAAGTGATGTGGTTCAACTGATCGATAGAATTAACTCTAATGAACATGATTTTTTAGCGAAAAACCTCGTAACTGTCATGAATATTACAACACATTAGCACAAGGTTCCCAAATGGTTCTAGAATGTACGATAATGTTAAATTGTAGACACCCAAATTTGGTCAAGATACACAAGTACTATGAATTTTCATGACTTTACATCTAGTAGCTCTTAATACTGAATAAAACTCTATTGGCACATATTATATTAATCTTGTATCTCTCCCTCGTATTTTTACATGGATGTTTTCATTTGGATTTCACAAGTGTTGTTATGTTATTCAAATTCTTGTGTGTGTCACAGGGATCCCTAGTTTGTTACCTCTTTAATCCTATTATTTTATTATTTCAAGACAAACCCACTCTTCATAGATGAACACACCCTATGTGATTGTCTGTTAAACCACAGTCTTGTCCTAATAGCTTTTTTAGTCCTTATTTCAATTCATGTTTCATTTGGGTTTGTCTCTATGACCGTTTATCCAATTTGATTCATATTTTTCACACCAATAATTTTTTTAATTTAAATTAGAATCCTGATATATAGAGAGCCCTCAAAGGCATTTTACAACTATCACTTATACACCTAGCAAAAAAAAATTGAAAAAGAAGCACATCATAACAAGTTTTTCACATATTTTTAGATATCTAAAGTTTATATTGTTATATCTACATTTGATTCTTAGATTAAAGGAGGGCCTAGATAAAAGAGCATTTAGATTGATAGTGCATATGATCTAGTCACACACACACACAATAGGGGATAACTCAATTGACCTGAGGCTAATTTGGAATATGTAGACAACACTCAGATTATGCAATTTTTTCTGAGAGTAGCTCATATATTCCTTTAACCCTAGTTTTTAGGCCCTTTATATTTAACTTCTATTTAGTTTTTGTGTAGGACTTTGCTAGGGTTTTGAAAAGAATAGGAAAAAAAAGGTCAAAACATATGATCTAATATGTCTAATAGGTTAAAATTAATCTGTAGGCATTCTATCATAGTTAATCTATTTGCACATGTATTCCATGGTCAACGCACATAGAATTGTGCCATTGGGATAGGGTCATAAGATGTAGTTATCCAAATTCATTGGCTACATCCTAATCAGTCAATTAGTCATCCCTATGGCTCTAAGGGAATTTCAATCAGTGTCATAGTCAATCATAATCATCTACAGACCTATGTATCCAGATTATAGATAAGTGCTCATTCTTTTTCATGTCTTTGATTAAAACCCTTTGTTCATATGTTTACAAAAATAGATTCATATGTGAATGCTTACTAACTTACAATGTATTTTACTCAATTATTTATTTGAATTAGATTGAAAATTATTAATTTCCAATTCTAATAAAACATATTGGTGAACCCACTTGCTTTGTTGGTTATTACAAGTCCCAGTTTTCTTGAGGGTTTCCTTTTAAATTTATTCTTAGGATTTCAAATAAAATTTTGTTTCCCTTCTTATGTTGGATTATTTGTTAGCATTAGTTTGTCTCTCTCCCCTTGTTATCACTTAAGTATTTATAAATTTTAAATGGCCACAATAATCTCCTACCCCCTCTTCATGTGAAAATGAAAATGTTGTTATTTCACATGTCGATTATGAAAATGAAAATAACTTGATATTTTTACATATGATGATGCTCTGAACAAAGTAGAAAGTGAAAATTCATCTCCTACCCCCTCTCCTCATGAAAATGAAAATGTTTCTATTTTAAATGTTGATTTTACAAGTGACAAAATATGATGACCATGATGAGGATTGAAATAATGATAATTATTATGTGTATAATGAAGAGGAGAATGTTTCTATTAACCTTAGTATAATTTTTTATTCATCCTCCCCTCATTTTGATTAAACGAGTGTATGTTACATGATAAATCAAATGATTATTTTCTTAATGATAATGTTATAGCATATTGTGATGATGATGTTTCTAATTCCCCTTTGAAAGATAAAATGTGTAAACATGATTATTCTAGTCATGAGAATAATAGTGTTATTTCTTTTATTTCAGTAGAACATAATATGCCTCTGCAAACTAATGATACATTAAATACCAATTAATTTCCAAAGCCTTCCCCTTGTGTCTAAAATAATATACCAATGGATAAAATTAATAATAAAATATAATTATTAAATGAGACCCTTAAAGATCTTAATATGCTTTCACAATAGGTTCCATCTTTAATGCATGTTGTTGGTGTTTACAACATAAACTATATCAAATCAACTTGGAAAATTAGGCATAACATTATTGGGTTGATTTGAGTGCTATAAATGGCAACCCTATAGTGCACAATATCTTGTATGCACCATTACTATGTAATTTTAAGATGCCAGTACTTTCTAAGTTCAATGGAAGTGGGGATCCTTACTTACATATCAAAAATTATAGAAAATACTTGAATGGTTGCACTAGTAATAGGATTTTATTATGGTTGTTTCCAAAGAGCTTAGAGGATGATGCATTAAATTGGTTTCATCATTCTCTTCCTACTGGGGCTTTACATACAATTTTTGAGTTAGAGGAAGTATTCCTTATGCATTTTATATATAATAAGGGACCCATAGTTACATATAATAGATTACCATCATTACATTGGGAAAAGTAGAGCCAGTTTGTGATTATATTGTATGATTTAAGACATATATGCAATAGTTAATTTATCACCCAATAGACTTGGAGACACAATACATATTTTGTAAAGGTCTCATTTTTCCTCTTAATTAAAAGTTGTATCAAACATCAAAGTCATTTTATAATCTTTTAAATAAGACTATTGCATTAGAGGAGCATTTGGAACTTATACAAATGAATAAAGAAGCTTTGATATTGAGTTTTTACCACTAGAGTCACATAACAAAGTTCAATAACCTGGTCTACCTTGTCCTAGAGTAAAGCTTCTATAGAAGCCACAAGTTAAGGTACTAAATAAAGGGAAAGAAGCATTTTTCAAATAAGCTCCTACAATGACTAAAACACCTTATGTTAAAAATAAGCCCATTCAGTTTGATTAATTCAGAGATAGGCCTCTTGACATTATTAAGACATTACTAAATAGGAGGATGGTTACACTTTATCCCAATCATTATCATTCTTGATATCAATTAGACAAAATAAAAAATTAACCTTATTGCAACTATCATCACATTAATGATTGTTAGTATAATGATTGTTGCACACTAATAAATAAAATTAAGTAGTATGTTGATAAACATATTATCAAATTCGTTAAGAGGACATCTAGATCTCCTTCACCTGGTTTCACTAGATCATATTCTAACTTGATTGAGTTATCCTAGAGCATTCCTATTAAGCAACCAATGGTCATTGATCATGTAGCTAGAAAGGCATTTAGAGAATAATATTATGATCTATAAGCTAGGTGGAGATACCACTCTCAACTTCATCAACACAAATACTAAACAAATTGCTCACTAGCAATTGGATTTATGACTCTCTATGTTCCTAAAACAAGACAAAATAGAGATGAACAAGTACATAAAATGAATTGTACAACATTCTAAACATGAACATGAAGTAAATGAATAAGAAAATAAAATTTTGAACACACAAGTTTATCCTAGAGAAACTCAAGGTGGGAAAAACTCCAGTAGGGAAGCAAACGTACTCCCATTCCACTATGAAATTAATAAGTATATAAGGTACTACCTATTATGGCCTTCATGGATAGAAATTTCACTACCATACTATCTAAACTCATATACACTTATAAAACCTCATTTTTACTCACACACACCTAAACCAATCAATTTAAGCTAACAATAATGTACCAAGACTCAAACTCATCAAATTGATGTAAATCCAAATACACACATCTCGTTGCCTTCCTCAGATGTCTTCTACCTTAGGATTGTATTTATGACCTCTCGGTCCTTGGAGTCTTAAAATAAGCTCAAGTGAACCATTGAGAGGAATTGGAACATTTACAACCATTGAATTCCTTACATTTTTAAAATTGTGATGAAACTACTAAGATTTGCAGACATGTAGTTACCAAACCATCAGGGTGGTTATGAAATAAACTAATGCATTGACACTAGTGTTGTCATTATTAACCTCCCGTCACTATACATATTATAGTTTTAGAACCACCTGTGATGATTACAGAACCTTTATGGCAGTTACGTAACCGCCACCCTACTAAAAGTGGTGGTTCCATTATATTATGAAAACAACTTAATTTTATAATCTAAAAACCAATCTTTTGATCAAGAAAAGAGTGTCTAGATCATCCCTATGCATATTCAACCATTAAAACACCTCTAAACTAGTGTTTTGAGTATAAATTATTTGACACAAGTGTCTTACAAACATGTTTACATACAATTGGGCATAGTGGAAACATTTATTACAATAAGATCCATATTTGGATCATATTATGAGAGATCAGTTCTATCAATAGTTCAAAAAAATCGGAAGCTAGTAAAAAAAATTAAATAAATCAATAGTAGAGTTGTAATACAAAGAAATAAAAATCAATCAATAGTGACAATGCAACAACTGATAAATATTTTTTTGACATATGTTGCACATATACCTACTACATTTATTCATAATATGATAGTTACAAAACTAAAGTATAATGATTTAGATATGTAGGATGATCTTATGGTTCACATTTCTTATTCCCTTTATTTTGGACAAATGATTATTCAGGGTACAAATAGTTCTCTACATAATTATTAGATATACATTGTAATTATAAAATGCTAAATTTTTTAATTATGCAATAAAATTAAAATGTACATTTAAAAGTATGATGTGCCAAAATACATAAGATAAAAACAAATTCAAATACTAAATAAACACACACACACACAAAGTTGTCCAAAAATATGAAATATAATGTAATTTATACAATACAATGATCAATATCACTCAATGATAGGAGCATGTTTAGCATGATACTCTATCTCCATCTCAAAATCCTTTGTATCTCATAACAATGGATCCCTATAAGTAGAAGCTCTAGGATCTCCTTGATTCCTGGACCTAGATCTATCCTTGTGCTCCCATTCTTCATAAATAACTAGTCTCACCTTGAGGTCCTCTATAGTCAAATTTATTCATGTAATAACCTCATACCTAAGGCAAGAACCTAATCACAAGGAGGAATCTATACCCTACCAATTATGCCCTTAGGTCATCCTGCTCTCTAGTGGACTGAGCATAAGAAGTAGTGGCAATGGAAGCATGATCAAATAGTGGAGTATGTACTCTTACAATAGTTGTATCTCATTCAATCAACCCTCCCTCCATACAACCATAAAAGAACATGTCGAGTCAACTCTCACATTATGGACTCAATGATCATAATCTGATGCTCATTTTTTGTATAGATAATGCAAGGTAAAACATTATCTATTGTTCAAAAACCTGACATCAAAGTACATTGAAACTATATTAAACACTTTATACCTCCACCATAGGCCACTTGAGGTGGTACATCCACTATAAAATATGTAGTTCTATATACTCTCACTAGAAATAATCTTGACCATATGAGCCTAGCCCACCATGCAATTTAAGTGTTTGTATAAACTACATCATCCATGTTAGGTATCTCTATTACCATATCCCTCTCATCTGAAACTATAGGAGAAATATTGGCCTCACTATAGCTCTCACACTCTATTCCCACACCCATGACATTGGTGGCACATCTTGTTTCATGCCAAACTATTATGTAACACACTTGTACTAAAATATATTGAATATACATGTGTCCACCAGTCATGAAAATAACAGCTAACTAGAATCTAGTGCAATTGCCTGCCATCCTCAAACCACCATAAAAAACCTCTATAAGGCATCCATATACAGTAGACACCAAAATTTAGTCAAGAAACATAATTACTATACTTTTTCATGACTTTACATCTAGAATATCCTAATACCAAATAAGACTCTATTCACGCATATAATATTTGTCATATGTCTCTCCCTCTTATTTATACATGGATTTTATATTTGGATTTCAAAAGTGTTGTTCTAATATTAAAATTTGTATGTGTGTCATAGGGATCCATAGACTATTACCTCTTTAATCTTATTATTTTCTTATTGCAAGATAAAACCACTCTTCATGGATGAGCACACCATGCATGATTATTTGTAAAACCATGATCTTCTGCTAATGGATTTTTCAATCCTTGTTTTGAGTCACGTTTTGTTTGGGTCTCTCTTTATGACCTTTTTATCCCATCTGAGTCATAATTTCATGCCAATATTTTTTTAATTGAAAATTATAAGCATTCTATATATAGATCCCTCAAAAGCATTTTACAGGTAGCATTTATATACCTAGCAAACAAAATTGAAAAAAAAACATCACAACAAGCTTTACACATATTTTTATATATCTTAATTTTATATTTTTACATATACATTGGATGCTTAGATAAAAGGAGGACCTATATGAAAGATAATTTAGGTTCACAATGCATATGATCTAGTCACACACACACACAATAAGGGAGAACTACATTAGCCTAAGGCCCATTTGGGAAATTTAGATAACACTTAGACTATGCAAGGTTTTTTTTGGGTAGCTCAATTATTCTCTTAAACTTAGTACTTGAGCCCTTTCTATTTAACTTCTATTTGGTTTTTTTTAAAGACCTTGCTAGGGTTTTGAGAAGAATATAAGAAAAAACATAAGTCATAACAAATGACCAAATATATCTAACATGTTGAAAATAATATACATACATTCTATCATAGTTTGTCAATTTGCTCATTTGTTCCACAATCAACACAAATGAACTACACCATTAGGATAAGGCAGCGAGTTGTAGTTGTCCAAATCCATCGACTACATCCCAATCATTCAATTAGTCGTCCATGTGACTCTAAGGGTATTTCAATCAGTGTCACATTTAATCATAATGATCTATAGACTTGTGTATCCATATTATAGATAAGTTCTCATTCTTTTCCATGTCTTTGATTAAAACCCTAATTTTTCATATGTTTACAAAAATAGATTAGTATGTGGATTCTTACTAATTTACAATACATTTTACCCAATTATTTGTCTTAATTAGATTGAAACCTCTTAATCTCCAATTTTGATAAAACATATTGGTGATCTCACTTTCTTTGTTGGATACTACAAGTCCTAGTTTTTTCTAGGGTTTTAGGTTCTAAATTTCTTCCTATGGTTTCAAATAAAATTTTGATTCCCTTCTTATGTTGGGTTGTTTGCTAGCATTATTTTATATTTCTCCCCTTGTTATCACTTTAGTAATTATAAATTTTAAAATGAATACAAATGAATATCCTACCCCCTCTTCATGTGAAAATGAAAATGTTTCTATTTTAAATGTTGATAATGAAAATGAAAATAGTGTTTCTTTCACATATGATGATACTTTGAACAAAGTAGACAGCAAAAATTCATCTCCTACCCCCTCTCCCCATGAAAATGAAAATGTTTCTATTTTAAATGTTGATTTTACAAGTGAAAAAGATGACAATCATGATGAGGATTCTAATAAGAATGATTATTATGTGTATATGAAAAGGAGAATGTTTCTATTGACCCTAGTATAGTTTCTTATTTATCCTCCCCTCATGTTGATGATGATTATATATTACATGATAAATCAATTGATTGTTTGCTTAATGATAATGTTATTACATATCGTGATAATGTTCTTAATTCCCCTTTGAAGGATAAAATGTGTAAACATGATGATTCTAGTGATGAGAATAATAGTGTTATTTCTTCAATTTTAATATAACGTAATATGCCTTCGCAAACTAATGATACATTAATACCAATAAATCTCCCAAGCCTTCTTCTTGTATCCTAAATAGTGTGCCAATACTTAAAATTACTAACAAAATCTAATTATTAAATTAGCCCCTTAAGGATCTTAATATGCCTTCACAAGCTTAGTTTTGTATTTAATGCATGTTGTTGGTATTTTACAACATAAAGTACATCAACTCAATTTGGAAAGTAAGGCATGACATTATTGGGTTGATTCAAATGTTATATATGGAAACCCTATAGTGCGTAATATCTTATATGCACCATTACCATGAAATTTTAAGATACCAACATTTTATAAGTTAAATGTAAGTGGGGATCCTTACATATCAAAAATTATAGAAAAGCTATGAATGGTTGCACTAGAAGTGGAATTTTCTTATAGATGTTTATAAAGAGATTATAGGATGATGCATTAAATTGGTTTCATCATTCTCTTTCTAGTGGGTCTTTACATACATATGTCAAGTTAGAAGAATTATTCCTTAAGCATTTTATTTAGAAGAAGGGACCCAGAGTTACATATGATAGATTACCATCAATACATCAAGAAAATTCAGAGGAAAATTTGTGATTATATCTTATGATTTAAGACATGTATATAATAGTTAATTTATCACCCAAAAAACTTGGAAACACAATACATATTTTTTCAGAGGTCTCATTTTTTATATTCAAGAAAAGTTGTATCGAATGTCTAAATAATTTTAGACTCTTTCTTATGAGACCATTTCATTAAAGGAACATTTGGGACTTGTATAAATGAATTGAGAGGCATATTTTGATATTGAGTTGTTACCACCAGAGTCACCTAGCAACTTTTAGGAACCTAGTCCACCTTGTCCTAGAGCAAAGCTTCCACATAAACCACAAGTTTAAGGTACTAAATAAAGGGAAAAAATTAGTTTTTAAATAGGCTCCTATGGTAACTAAAACACCTTATTTAAAAAGTAGACCATTCAGTTTGATTCATTCATAGATACATCTCATGACATTCTTAAGACAATATTATATGTGAGGATGATTACACTTCATCCCAATCGTTATCATTCACTGCATCAATTGTACAAAATTATAAATAGACCTTATTATAATTAACATCAAATTAATGGTCATTGGGATAATGATTTTTTTGAATTTAGAATCAAAATTAAGTAGTATGTTATTATAGGTATTATAAAATTTACTAAGAAGGCATCTAAATCTCCTTCTCGTTATTCCATTAGATCACATTCTACCACAATTGAGTTATCCCAGCACGTTCTTATTAAGGAACCAATGGTCAGTCATTATGTAACTAGAAAGGCATCTCGAGAATAATATTATTATTTTTATGCTAGGCAGAGATTCCACTTTGAACTTCATCAACATGGATACTAAACAAATAACTCACTAGCAATTGGATTCATGACTATCTATGTTCCTAAAGCATGCCAAAATAGAGATGAACAAGTACAAAAAATGAAATGTACATCTTGATAAACATGAAACTAAAGTAAAGGAATGAGCAAAACACACTTTGAACACAATTTTATCCTAAAGTCCTAGAGAAACTCAAGGTGGGGAGAAATCTAGTGGGTAAGCAAATGTACTTCCCTTCCACTATGAAATGTAATAAGTATACAAGGTACTACGTATTATGGACTTCACGGATATAAATTTCACTACCATCCTATCAAAACTCATATATAATGAATGCACTATACTTGTATAACCTCCTCTGTACTCACACACACTTGAACCAATCACTTTTAGCTAACAAGGATAAAACTATGAACCAAAACTCAAACTCATCAAAATAATGTGAATCCAACTAAACAAATCTCACTACCTTCTTATGATGTATTCTACCATCCTCAGGATTGTATTTATTCCCTCTCAATCCTTGGAGTTTGAAAATAATCTCAAACAAACCGTTAGTAGGAATTCGAATGTGTGTAACCATTAAATTCCTTGCATTTTTTGAATTGTGACAAAACTACCATGATCTATAAATAAGTGGTTATAAAAATGTTAGGGTGGTTACAAAATAACCTTATATGTCGACATCAGTGGTGTCATTCTCGAACTCCTGTCACTATGCATGTCATGTTTTTATAACCACCTATGAATATTACGTAACCATTTGGGTGGTTACATAATCATCACCCTGTTAAAAGTGGTGGTTTCATTATATTACAATAACCCCTTAGCTTTGAGAGCTGGAAACCAATCTTATGATCAAGATAATAGTGTCTATATCACCCTGATGATGATTCAATCACTGAAACACATATGATTTGATGCTTTGAGTATGAATTATCTTACACAAGTGTCTTACAAGCATGTTTACATACAATTTTAAGGCATAGTGGAAACATTTAGTACAACAAGATCCATAGTTGAATCATATTATGAGAGATTATGTGTATCATTGCTTAAACAAAGTGCAATCAATTAAAAAAATCTAATGAAACCTATTATAGAGTTGTAATACAAGTACAAATAAAAATCAATCAACAATAACATTGTGACAACTGATAAATACTTTTTTGATAAATGTTACAAAGATACCTACTATAATTATTCATAACAAGATATTTTCACAACTAGAGCATAGTGATTCATATATGTAGGTTGATCAATATGGTTCAGTTCTAATTCCCTTTAAGTTGGATAGATGATTATTTGGGGTATATATAGTTCTCTACATGATTATTAGATATGCATTGAAATTATAAAATGTTATTTTTTAAATTATGAAATAATTTTAAAACGTACATTTAAAAGTATTATGTGCCAAAATCCATAAGAAAATTTAATATAAGGTCTCCAAAACTACTAAAATCTTACTTGAAATTTTTCTTTTGGCAAGAACAATAGGGTTTTTTAAGATAAATAGTCTTGAAACTCTTGTTACTCACTCCTCAAACCTCTAAATAACTTGTAACCTTCTCTAATGATTTTTCTATATCATTTCCTAGCTCTCCTATAAATTTGAGAGCATTTTACTTGATAAATCACAAGATACAAGGATTTTAGAATGGCCTATGATTTCATGGTAGCCTACAGGCTGAGAGAACCTAAAAAGGTCTAATTTGAAGTTGGAAACATTTTAAACCCTCATTATTCTCCACAAGGACTATAACAACCCCTTACACCTTTTTCCACAAGCTAATCATCTTGACCAATAAAAAATGTCTTCAAAATACTGATATCCTAATATTGTAGCATGCCTATATTACCCTACCTAGCCTACAAACATTCAAAAAAGGCTTCAACCTATTATAGCCATATAAAATGTCCAAATTGGTAGTTTTAGTGTGGCTTACGACACTCCATCTATAGGTCCCTTTTGCATGCTCCTGCAACCCTTATAGACACCTTTTTGCTCATTGTCAATCATCTAAAACCTTCTGAACAGTCATTCCACCTCAGCTAGGTAGTATTCCCTCTACCAATCCTATTCCCCTAGGTCTTGAGCCTATAGGATAGGAGCACCCCATTTGGACTATAGCATCAGGCACCAAAGTGTCCTATTTTTTGCACTCTTATCCATTTATATTTTGAGCCCCAACAATCATATTTTATATTCCTTATCCTTAATTAGGTTAGCTTATCATGAATACATCTGACCCATGACTAGTTATTCCCTATGAAATCCCACTCAAAGCTCATTTACAAGGGAGGTGACCAAACTTAAAAAGCAAGAAAGAATACAAATAAAGCACTAAGACAAACTTCCCTATTCTTTGCACACATTTATCCAACACAACTGCAAACATACTCAAATCTTTATACCAATCCCTACCCACCTCAAACACTATCAAATTGGCATTTATATCTACATAAAACCATTTCATAAATCACATTAGGTGGGAGAACTACATATGGCTTGATCCCTCTTTAGAGTATTGGTATGTAGGCAGCATGCCTACATAATGAGTGTGGATTGCATATTCAGTACTCTTACACACTAACTCCCACTCTTTCTCAAGTGACTTAATTATCATTTTATCAAGCATGATGGAGGGTTAGGGTTTGAAGACAAAATCAAATCCATGATGAGTTTCATCAATAACCAGTGCTCAATTTTTCATAGGCATGCTCACACAAGCACAACAAAACTACCTAAAAAGTTTTAGGTCTATGTGATCAGTTTGGACAACAGTGGTAGGAATGGACAACAACGTTAGACACCAAAGCATCCACTTTTTGGTGTTTTTATCCTTTCACCAAATGAAATCCAAATTTAGGTTTATAATACCTTACCAGTCTTGCATAGCCATTTTCAACATATGTATCAACCATCTCAGTCTATTTTCTAGCTAAGTTATATTTCTTCCTATTTATTACTATTTTTAGAAAGGTAAAAAAGATAAACAATTGCATAAATTAGGACTATATTTATTACTATATTCTGTACGGATTTATTAATCTAGATCCTTAATTAAAATAGGAATAAAACTCCATTATTCTCAAATAAGTTAAATTATTTGGTGAACTTGACTTACTTCAAGCAAAATCTCAAACCCTAGGTACCCCTAGGGTTTTCCTTCACATTTTTGTTTTAAAAATTCAATTTCAAAATTATAATTTTTGTATAAATTTTTGTACATTTATTTTATTCAAATTTATTTAGAATTCAAATTATTGCAATAAATTTCAAAATTCTAAAATTCCAACCCAAAATCTTGGATGTCCAAACTAGGTCCTCAAACCCCAAGCCTTCTTCCCTTATAAGTTTTACATAAAATTTTTGGAATCTTTGTAAATTGTTTGGAGCATCAAAAATATTTTCAAAATCCATATGTTAGTAGTTTTTCTTGCATTTATTTTGTTAATAGTACTTTTATATACTCTCTTTGGTGACAACAATAAAATGGCCACTAAGGCACTTCTTCCCTCTCATCCTATAAATAAATTTCTAATTTTTTCACATAATTATGACAATGAATGGACAAATTTTCAAAATTGCACATTAGCCAAAAATGAGGAAAATGATTTCATTTACAATGAAGATAATTACTATTATTGTAATGAGAAAAATGATGACGCATATGAAAGTGACAGTGAAGAAAAAGTAGATGCATCTTCTTCTATCAAACCTATCTCTTTTCTTCTCTCTTCCAAAGAAAATAATTTTGATAAGTGGGAAAGTTAATTTTCACCTCATTCTCCTATGCACAGTACATCAAATGTACAAATTAGTCATGCAATTCAGAGTGAACCTCTCATTAGTGATAATCTGCTTTCATTTGAATCTAGTTTCTCCCTCTCTTTTGTTACTTCTATGTTCAAATTACAATAATATAAATGAAATAGAATCAAATTTACAATGAATAGTTCAAATGATCAATCTCATGTTCTTAAATCTACTTTGTCATCTCAAACAATGACAAAAGAATTTTGAAATGATAACTCTCTTACTCTTACTTCTCATATTGCAAATGAAAATAGTGCATGCACTCCATTCGAAAATAACATAGATGCACATAGTATTCCAATTTCACATGACAATTTATTGCATATTATAAAGGAATTAACATCTTCTCTTACCCCTCTCCCTAGTGATAATGAAAGTGATAATGAGTATGATAGTGAACATGCAAATGAATATGACAATGAGAGTGAATATGAAAGTGATACTTCTACTTCTCCTCTTTCAAATGAACAAAATTCCGATTGTGATAATGCATGGAATAATGATGACTATTATGCATATAGGGAAGAATAAAATGCATATCATGCTTCTAACCCTTCTCTCACTCCTTCTCTCAAACATAATGCATTATAAAATGTTACTTATAATTCTATACATGATTCAATTTCAAATGATGCACATTTCAATGATAACATCACATCTTCTATTCAATTAAAATGTTATTCACTAAATACTAAAGATACCACTAAATCTCCCAAGCCAACCCCTACTATAGTAGCACCTATTTCTCACTCTCTACCCAAATAGAATGGCAGCCCACAACCCTCTACTAAGGTCTAAGTTACCATTATTCCAAAGGTTCAAGTGAGAACACCCCCTCTCTATGATCCAATTGTTAAATGTAGCAGTCCCATGGCTAAAATAAATGATCAATTTCAACGTTTAAATGAACCACTTCAAGATAATAATATACCATCCCAAGAGATTATTTATTTGACGCATGCAGTTGGTGAATTACAACACCAAGTACATCTCCTTACTTTAGAAAATAAGGCTTATAAGTCTTGGATGGATGCCAATGACTTGTATGGTAACCCTCTTTCGAAGACATTTGTCAAAGCTTCATTGCCTAAGCACTTCCAGATACCATCATTGCCTCAATTTGATGGAACCAGAAATCCGTTTGTACACCTTAAAGCCTTTCGAAGGGATTTTCCATCTCATGCAAGTCCCTTGATCCTGCTTAAGTTATTCTAGCAAACATTAGTGGGTAATGCACAGAATTGGTTCTTTCATCTACTCCATGTTATTTCCTTACATACATATGATGACTTAGATGAGGAATTTCTTAGATATTACATAGTAAACATGAGCCTTCATGTTACATATGAGAAACTTGACACATTGCATTAGAATCCTTTAGGGCTAGTTAGTGATTATATCTTATGATTTAAGACTTGCATATTATGCTTGATCTATAAACCAAAAAATTTAGAGGTTTAAAATATCTTTATTAAGGGGGTTTTCCAACCCCTCATAGAGCATATATTATATCAGATAGAGTTCTCTTTTAGGCACTTGTGTTATACA
Organism: Torreya grandis; assembly: GCA_037957365.1. Lineage (NCBI taxonomy): Eukaryota > Viridiplantae > Streptophyta > Pinopsida > Cupressales > Taxaceae > Torreya > Torreya grandis. The sequence goes on from JARHVA010000324.1 coordinate 5,976,215, forward strand.
GTTTTAACCTTAGAAAAGAAATTGGGATTGATTGAGTTAGATTCAGTTGATTGGCTTACTCTGGATTTCACAACATTATGTCGATCTACAGCTCCTAGCACAAAACATCCATTATGTCCCAAATAAGATAAGAGACCACAACCAAAAAAGCAACCAATTAAGAACAGAGAGTCAATTTCTAGAGCACTACCTATAGTATGCACTATAAAGAATAGCAGTAAGGCACCACTATAGTTTGATACAGAGCGAGATAGCCCATATGTCATATTATCAACACTACTAGATAGGAGGTTAATCACATTGCCTTCTACTCATCATCGAGATACACATCTCTTACACAAACAACCACATTGCCCTTTTTGTAACTATCATTGTATTTATGGACACATAGATAATGATTATTATAGACTCAGGGACTATATTAATAGATGTGTTGATAACAACAGCATAGCATTCACATCAGGGGCATCAAGATCTCCTTCATCATGGATCCATAGACCTCATTCCTCCATGACTGATCCATCCTAGGATATTCCTTCATAGGAATCATCGATTATTCATCGTGAGAGTGATGTGGTTTCTAAGATATAGCCTCATAGGATATCTCCTATCCTACTTACTCAAAGGGTTTGGAGACCAATACAATGAGAGCAACCTACATATAGTAGTATATTCTATAAATTACATAGTGTAGTTATATATACATATACACCACAATCACAGGCACCACAATAGAGTTTTTAGGGTCCTATCTCACGTATCAACCCTCTACAATTAAGATTAAATGAATCCACATCATAGAGTACTTATCCAGATACATATTCACTACAACCAAGTTTTCAGGGACCTATTTCATGTAGCAACCTGATAAGATTAAGATTAGATGATCCCCCATAATAAGTTATAATTTCATCTTGATCTATTGCTTAATCATATGCATCATAACAGAGGACACAAAGTGTTATTTCATGTAGCAATCCACTATGATTATAGATAGATGAGCCTCCTTCACAACACACAATTTTAGTTGTGCATTCATTGAGATTATATCTTACATAGTCTCCACATACTGCTATAGTTAGTGCACCATAAATATCAATAGATACAGGGCATGTTCCTACATAGTATAAACAATATGGCCACTTGTTCAATTGGCCATCAGGGTTTAGATAGTGATATAGCAGCCATTAGGCTGATATGCATAGAGTGATACCTTATTTCCCCTTCTACTAATAACTAACATTCCTAGTTCCAAATAACCATCCCTCACTAGCATAGAAAGTTCATTCACTTCCATGGAGGCCTCTCTTAGAGCGACCACTACATCAATGACAATTTTAGGAATCTAGATAGTTTTTAGCTACAGTATTCACACATAGGGCAATATCATTGAGGTCTCATGCCTCTACACACAAAGCACATTTTTAGAGAGCTTATTCTACTACTAGTTGGGTCCCTAAGAGCCCCACAGTTGCATCTACTTCTTAGAATTATAGGGGGACCCCATAGTCAATTTCCACTATAGATATTTTAGAGCACTTACAACATACATAGCTTTCAGAGTCACAATCTTAGCCCTTCCATCATGCTTCACAATCATGCATGATCCCTCTCCTTGATACAGGACACCATGATAGGGAGTCTCTTATGAGACTCATCAGTTAGTATCATTTCTTCTTAGTCTTTCTTGTACATAATCTCTCATCTTACTTGTACATAGTGTCTTTTTACTTACTTATACATAGCTTATTTGAAAATATTAAAAATAGTATAATATGTTAAAATATAAAAACATTTAAATAACTCAAAATACCAAAAACTTTTCAATTGTATGCATTATCCATGATTTACATTTCTACTACCATGTTAGACTTACATTTTACTATTATTTGCTACTGTTTGTCAAGTTATCTACATTACCATACTTCACTTGATCTTCTTAGAGTGTGTGTAGTGATACCCAGATCCTTGATTGCTTCACTCTACCCATTGAGGGGGAATCCTACTTTTACATTTGAGACATACATCGACATATTAACCCACTGGGGGCATCTTCTACATGACTACACCATCTAGGCTATGTCATTCCTAAACCACACACTCTAGTTATCATGTTGATGTACATTACTTACTAGCTTATACAGATTATTCTATCGACACTCACGACACTCACTAGTATATAGCACTTGTGTATTTCCTAGCATCTACCTAGTCTTGTATTACATGTTTTACATACTTTCACTTCTTGCTTTGATTAGTTAGATGTGATAGTATTTCTAGCATTTACATGTCTTCCTTTCTTGATTTGAATAGCTAGATGTGATTGCATTTCTTAGTTCTTATTTTATTACGTGTGTGTGCCTTAAGACATTTTCTAATGTCCTTTACTTGTACTCTTCTATGTGCTTGTGGCCTTCATTTTAATCTTACTTGTTTGTAATTGTATGTGTATGTAGGTATTTGAACATGCCTAGTACACTTGTTTTTTCTAGTTTGAGTGACATGTGCCCATGTCCCTTGTTTATTCAAACCCTTGGCCTCTTTTGTATGTTTCTTACTTATTGCCTTGCATGTTTGTTTGCTTCTCATTTATTTGTAATGCCATGATCTACATCATGTATTATCTTGCCTTCTTGGATGTCATGATGGACATCATGTTCCATCCCTCCTTGATAACCAACCGTATTTCTAGTTTTAGTTTAGTATATTACACATGATATTACATGTTACATCTATCTAGGCATACCCTTATTGATCAAACAATCTCCAATACAAACTATGTTATATCTTGAGACATCTTTTGGATTATCATTGCTATATCATGTATTTCACAGCATAACACACTTGTAGGGCTCTTTATTTTTAGGGTAGTCATTTTAGGGTCTTCATTCCTACCCTCATAAGAGAGGGAAACAAGTAGGGGTTTTTTCATAGATATTAGAGCACTCTATTAATCAAAATCACTTTTTAGAACACTCAGAACAATAATCAGAATCCAAAACATGCAGAACAGACCCAAAAAATAGGGATGAACATAGAATAACCATCAGAAACCATAAAGGACAAGAGCACCCCATTTGAACTATAGTGCCCTATAGCAAAATGTCCACTTTTTGGTGCTCTTATCCAAATAGCCAAAAACCCAAAATTTTCAAAAATAGACAAAAAGGTAAGGTTAATTACAGTTTTGTCAGCTACAGTCTAGTTCAGATTAGGTAGTTTCAGTACAATTTTACTCAGATTGTCCAAATATATGGGGCATCATACATGGCATGATGGCTCTCACTTCTATTTTAGATTAGGAAGTTGGTATAACTTCCAGATCATAATCCATGGTACAGACACTAGTGATTGGGGGAAATATGCATGGCACATTTGCCTTCTTTTCTTTCTAGTTCATTATATTATCCAAGTATTCTCAGTATTTACGTGCCTTATTCCATTTATAGGTGGTTGACATCATTTCAGAGTGGCTTTTATACAAGCCTAATCTCCACCTTTTGGAGTGGCCAAGATTGGCCTAGTTCTCAATGCACAATTAGCTATACATGTCATATTATAAGATTATAGATCATTCATGGGCTTCATGAGCCAATCATACGACACACATTCATACTGATATCAATTTATAGTTCACACTTAGTGGGCAATGATGGAGCTAAAGGACTAGCTAGCCTTTGTATTCTTGAGCCACCCACTCATAGGTAGTGGACACACAGTCCAAACATTGATTAACACATGCATGATCACATAGCTTCATTATATAATGGGCAATGATGGAGCCAAAGGGCCAGCCTTTATTTCTTGAGCCATCCTTAAGGAATTGACTACTCAGTTTCGTTCATGATATTACTATTGGTACAACACATACACAGCATCATTTAACATCACTCAACATCACAACAAGTTTTGTATTGGTTCACGTACCCGATGAGGTGTATTCATTCCTTTATCTTCCTCTCTTTTTTACCCAGCCTTTGTACGTTATTATTTTAAACACAATGTGTCTAGTAAGAACTGATCTACTTATTTTATTTTATATATTTATGCTTCATAATGTGTTATCTCTATGCACACTCAACATCACACATCTTCATGGGCTTCACCCTTTTAGGTAAGTTCAGGTATGATTTTTATTTTCCCTTTATCCTCGTATTTCCTTTTTTTGCATTACTAAAATAAAGGGGGGGGATTCAGTCATATAAAATGTCCAAATTGGTAGTTTGAGTGTGGCTTAAGACACCCCATCCATAGGTATTTTTTGCATGCTCCTACGACCCTTTTAGACACCTTTTTGCTCATTACCAGCCATATGAAACCTTCTAAATGGCCATTCCACCTCAGCTAGGTAGTATTTCCTATGCAATATTATTCCTTTAGGTCTTGAGCCTATAAGATAAGAGTGCCCCATTTGGACTATAGAATCAGGCACCAAAGTGTCTCATTTTTATGCTCTTATCCATTTGTACTTTGAGCACCAATAATCATTTCCATCATATCCTTATCCTTAATTAGGTCAACCTAGCATGAATTCATCTGACGCATGACCAATTGTTCCCTATAAAATCCCACTCAAAGCTCATTTACAAGGGAGGTGACCAAACTTACAAATAAAGAAAGATACAAACAAATCACTAAGGCAAACTTCCCTATTCTTTGCACACAGTCACCCAACACAGCTGCAAACATACTCAAATCCTCATACCAGTCCCTAGCCACCTCAAATGCTATAAAATTAGCATTTGCATCTACATCACACTATTGCACAAAGCACATTATGTGGGAAAACTACATATGGTTTGATCCCTCTTCAGAGTATTGGTATGTAGGTTGCATGTCCACACAAGGGGTGTGGATTGCATGTTCAATACATCTTACACACTAAATCCCCACTCTTTCTCAAGTGAAAAAAATATGATTTTATCAATAATGATGGAGGGTTAGGGGTTGAGGACAAAATCAACTCCATAACGAGTTCCATCAACAACTAATACTTGATTTTTCATAGGCACATTCACATAAGCACAATGCAATTGCCTAGAAAGTTTTAGGTCTCTATGATTAGATTAGACAATAGCACTAGGAATAGACAACAACATTGGACACCAAAGCATCCACTTTTTGGTGCTCTTATCCTTTCACCAAATGAAAGCCAAATTTAGGTTTACGATACCTTTCTAGTCCTGCATAGCCATTTTCAACATTTATATCAGCTATCTCAGTCTATTTTCTAGCTAATTTATATTTCTTCCTATTTATTGCTATTTTTAGAAAGGTGAAAAAGAAAAATAATTGCATAAATCAGAACTGTATTTATTACTATATTTTGTACTAATTTATTAATTCAAACCCTTAACTAAAATAGGAATAAAACTCCATTATTCCCAAATAAGTTAAATCGCCTATAAACTACACACAATACATAAAAGTATGAATGTTATATTATCTTGTAAACTCTCTTGGTCATTATTACATTAGTTTGTTTGGCATAAATATTCTCAATAATACTAAATCAACACCCTCTTATAACACTCCAACTGCTCTCTCATGTAATTTCAACTCTTTATATGCTAAAATATATAAGAGACTTCCTTTTTTTTTCCATTCTCACATTGAAGGACATTCAAACATCTTCTTAGACCTACTACAAACATTACTCTATCATTACACCCCATATTAATCCTCGACACATTAGACAAACTTCTATTTTTGATTACAGACCTTTCATTAGTCCCTCTAGTGATGTCAATTTTGTTGTTTTATGCTTGTCAGAGGTATTCAATGTATCCCTCTTAATGAACTTGATGCATATCAACCAATTCAAAGCTTTACCAAGATTAAATTGCCCAAATTTGATTAAGATCTGTTAGGTGACCCCTTATCCAACGGAAGCACAATTGATTACTTTATTATAAGCAATTAAACACGAAATTATACCAAAATGATTAAGTAACTAGAAACTTGAGACAGCAAAGAATTTGAGAGACAATACACACTCTTATATTAGATATTACTAAAAGAAAATACAATAAGGAAGATGCCACTTCTTCCTCCACCTCAAAGGCTTGCCACACCTCAAGACCTTCTTCTCTCTCTCTTGCTCAACCTAACAACTCTAAAGCCTGAGTTATTATCCCTCTTTGAATGCTTCAACTGATCTCCTTGACCTTACACCTGTAGATCTCCTTGACCTTGCTTGCTTCAATGCTTTTACTTGCCTTCGTGATTAATTACAATACATGCCTTATGGGTCTTTAAATAGAATCCCATGCTTACAAAAATAGAAATCTAACTACAATAATTAGACACGCAGCTCATGACTTAAATTAGTCCTTCGACATGCAAACACTCACTTCACTTAACTGACTGTTCGTCAACAGCAGTTCTGGACTGCCACAGGCGACCGACGTCGATCCCTGTCTGTCTGGTGCTACCGACATCGGCCGACTCCCTGCCGTCGTCGATTTCCTTCTGCACAGCATCTGACCGACGTCGATCATACTGTCGACGCCGGTGCTTTTGGTTCTTCAGCATCCTCTTCTTTGTGTCTACAAACAGTTGAATCTTTTAGCTCCACACCCTAACAATCTCCCACTTGGAGATAAACAGTTGCTACTGTACCTGTACTTGTACACCATATATTTTGTTCCTTTGGCTCTGTATCCCTCTTCAAAGTCACTCTTGAAGATCAACCACCACTGAAACCTGTGATGCTAAACCTGTCACTTATGCCAAAAGAATTTTGCTGCTCCCAAATTCTCCATGACATACTTCTAAACCAACTCTACCCTTAGCTCAAAAAACTCCCCGTATATGAAACCCTACAACAAGTAACACAATACAGTAACAGGATAATGTAGCTAATATTATCCAACCTGGTAAAATTAAAATACAATGGTCAAACCTCCATTGTTCTGCAGCCTACTCAAGACTATGTGCCCTAGCCTTTTGTCTCACGTGGCCATCCACTCTCTTCTCTAATATGGGAATCCATCCCTCTATCTAGTGTTTTCTTCCAGCTGACAACTCTACCAACAAATACCTGTTTGGTTCTTCTCCAAGGACTCACACTCCTCATCCATGCCAAGCTCCCACTGTTTTTGGATTCTACCTGCATTACTTCTTCCATCTTCCTAGTTCTTGACCATCAGTAAGCAATATAAAGAAGGTGAACAATGAATATGAGGTTCACTTACCATTTCTAACCTCTATATGGGTGTTTGAGACTTCTGTTCACCCATCATCTGTTCCAGTGACCAATCTTGGCCATCTCCCAGTCTGCTCCCGACTGATGTCGATTCCCTGCACTGACCCTGACTGCCGACGTTGTTTCTCTGGCCGATGCTGGTGTCCCCCTGCCGACGTCAGTCCTGTTGACCGACGTTGGACTTCTCCTGCCCAACCTATTGACCCTGTTGGTCTGCACATGACCGATGTCGATTTCTGTCTGGCCGATGTCGGTGCCATGGGAGCACCGGCGTCGGTACCTATGTTTTTTTGCAAGTGATGAAATTTTCATCTGCGAGCTCTTCTTGGATCATACCTCTATCCATACTGCCCTGCTCAAATTTATTTAGCCCCTGTGACTGATCTCTGTCCTTCATCTCCTTCATAAACACCAAGGCTTCTTTATTCCTGTCAAAAGCATCAAATTTCCTTTTTTTGCAATGAACTCTATCTATGCTTTCTGAATCTGAACACATACCTTTTGAATCAAGAACGTCCATTCCCTTCCTATTCATGTGACCAAGCCTATTAGTCCACATCTTCGAATCTACACCAAAATTAGAATCAGTAATACAAGCAGATAGATAAAGAGTATCTACTTTCTTACCTCTCGCTAAAACAAGTGCTCCCTTGGTAACCTTCCAAGAATCCACTGTGAGCGTTATTGTGCATCCCTCATCACCCAACCTTCCAACATAAATCAAACTCTACTTCAGAATTGGAACATGCATGACCTCCTTCAACACCCATGTGTTGTCAATCTGCAATCGCAGCTGCACTTTCCCTTTGCCAACTATCTGACAAGTTGTACCATCCCCTAAATAAAGGACTCCAAAGTCTCCCTGTTCATACTCATGAAACAAATCTCTATTTGGGGATGCATGAAAAGATGAACTAGAATCTAAAATCCATGATCCTACCTGACTATCCAAAAAAAGTATGAGAGCGTCCTGTACCACAATATTTGCATCCTTTGCTTCTTCAATACCTACATGTTGATTCTCTTTATCTCTCAACCAACACTCTTTCTTTGTATGTCTTTTCTTTCCACAAAACCAGTAGGTAACACCTTTGGACTCGGATCTCCTTCCTGACTTTGATTTCTCTTGCTCAACCTTCTCCCTTTGCCTTCCCCTACTTTTTGCACTTAGAGCATTCCCTGATGATTCACATGTGTTTCTCCTGCATATTTTCTCATTCAAGATCACACTCACAACATCATCAACTTTTAAGATTTTAGAAGCAGATGCAGAATTAGTTACTGCCATAACCAAACTGTCCCAACTTTCAGGCAAAGAACATAAAATCAAGAGAGCCTTTACCTCATCATTAAAAACAATATTGACTGAAGCTAATTGGTTTACCAAACCATGGAAATCACTGAGATGAGTATGTACCGATCCACTTTCCTGCATTTGCAAAGTAAATAGTTGCTTCATAAGATATACCTTATTAGAAGCCGAGGGCTTTTCGTATAAATTCACCAAGGACTTTATCAACTCTTTCGTTGTCTTGCACTGTGATAAGCTGGAAATCACAGACGATGCAAGGCTCAACCTTATGGAACTTAGAGCCTTCCAATCAAGAACACTCCATTCTTCATCCTTCATATTTGTGGGCTTGCATGCAACCCCACCCAACAATAAGTATAGATCCTTATGATACAGATAATCCTCAATCTGCATCCTCCAATGTTGATAATTCTTGCTGTTAAACTTCTCCATTCATAGCTTACTTTCTTCTGCCATTACTGAACTCTCACTCTATCAAAAAACTATGTGAATGACCTGTAATCAAAAACAATAACCTGCTTCCTGCAAATCGTAGCTCTGCTACCAACTGTTAGGTGACCCCTTATCCAACGGAAGCACAATTGATTACTTTCTTATAAGCAATTAAACATGGAATTATACCAAAATGATTAAGTAACTAGAAACTTGAGACAGCAAAGAATTTGAGAGACAATACACACTCTTGTATTAGATATTACTAGAAGAAAATACAATAAGGAAGATGCCACTTCTTCCTCCACCTCAAAGGCTTGCCACACCTCAAGACCTTCTTCTCTCTCTCTTGCTCAACCTAACAACTCTAAAGCTTGAGTTATTATCCCTCCTTGAATGCTTCAGCTGATCTCCTTGACCTTACACCTGTAGATCTCCTTGACCTTGCTTGCTTCAATGCTTTTACTTGCCTTCTTGATTAATTACAATACATGCCTTATGGGTCTTTAAATAGAATCCCATGCTTAAAAAAATAGAAATCTAACTACAATAATTAGACATGCAGCTCGTGACTTAAATTAGTCCTTTAACATGCAAACACTCGCTTCACTTAACTGATTGTTCGTCAATAGCAGTTCTGGACCGCCACAAGCGACCGACATCGGTCCCTGTCTGTCTGGTTCTGCCGACGTCACCCGACTCCCTGCCATCGCCAGTTTCCTTCTACATAGCATCTGACTGACGTTGGTCATACTGCCAACGCTGGTGCTTCTAGTTCTTCAGCATCCTCTTCTTTGTGTCTGCAAATAGTTGAAGCTTTTAGCTCCACACCCTAACAAGATCCTCCTCCAACTTAGATCACATGTTTTAATAAAACCATGAGGGCTAGAGATGAGACGTCAGCTCTCACGCATGTATAGATGAGTCCTATAAAAAATCCCAAGAGGATTTTCTCTAACTCGAGATAGGCAAGATGTGGTAATGAGGTTTGTCTCACAACAAAATCTCTCAGAACAGGGCAAAAGTTGGTCAGTAAGGTTGTATATTATGACTTTTTAGCCTAATCGATAAACTATTTATGCAAATACATTCAAATAGGAATTTTAAGCCTAGGATGGGTGTTTTTCAATCTTGGTCGGACCCAAAAGTGAAGGTTGTAGTTTAGCAAAGGCATCCCTTAAGAGAATCTCCTCATCCTTGAGTGTGCAAATGAGCTAACTTCATTTGCACATTGAAAAAAATCATGAGTACTAGAGATGAGGCATCAACACCCACACATGCAAAGGTGAGTCCTCTAAGAAACCCTAAGAGGATTTTCTCTAATTCTATATAGGTGAGATGCGATAATGAGGTGTCTCTCATAGCTAAATCTCTTAGAATGAGTCAAAATTTCATCAGTGGGTCATATATTTTGACTTGTTATCTCAATCAATGAACCATTTATGTAGACACATCTAGATGGGAATTTTAAGTTTAGGACAACCATTATCTAGTCTCTTTATGACCATGTGAGTGAAGTTACAGTTGATTAGATGCATCCCTTAAGAAAATATCCTCATCCCTGAGTGTGCAAATTGAGTAAGTTTTGGTCATGCATTACAGGAAAATTATGAAGGACAGACATGACTTGTCAACTCTCACACATGGACATATGAGTTATCTAAGAAATCATAGGAGGATTTTATCTAACTTGAGATGGGTGCGACATGACAATAAGGTTTCTCTCACAGTCAAATCTTTCTAAATGAGATAAAAACTCATTAGCAGGGGTTGCATATTGTGACTTGTTAGCCTAATCAATGAACCATCTACATGGATATGTTCAGATAGGAGTTTTAAGGTTAGAATAACCATTATCTAATGTTGATCGTGTCTAAAGAGTAAAGGTTATAGTTGATCAGATGCATCTCTTAAGATAATTTCCTCAACCATGAGTGTGTAAACTTAATGAACTTCCATCACACATTGCAGGAAAACCATGAGGGCTAGAGATGAACTGCCAACTCCTACATATGCATAAATGAGTCCTCTAAAAAATTCTAGGAGGATTATTTCTAACTTGAGTTAGGAAAGATACAATAATGAGGTTTATTTTGCATCCAAATATCTCAAAATAGGCTAAAATTTGGTCAGTAGAGGTTGTATATTGTGACTCATTATCCTAATCGATGAATTATCTACACAAACATGTCTAGATGGGCATTTTAAGTCTATAATGGCCACTGTTCGGTCTTGATCAGGCCCTAAGAGTGAAGGTTGTAGTTGATCTAATGCATCCCTTAAGATAATCTCCTTGTCCTTGAGTGTGAAAACTAAGCAAACTTCTATCGCACATTGCAAGATGACCATGAGGGCTAGAGATGAAGTGTCAGCTTCTACATGTGTACAAATGAGTCATCTAAGAAAGCCCGAGAGGATTATCTCTAACAAAAATTGGGCAAGATGTGGAAATGAGGTTTCTATCATAGAAAAATATTTTAGAATGGGCCAAACATTAGTTAAGAGATCTATGCATGAATGAGTCCTCTAAGAAAGACCAGGAGGATCCTCTCTAACTCAAGCTCGATGAGATGTGGCAATGAGGTTTCTCTCATAAACAAATATCTTAGAATATGCTAAAATTTGGTTAATGGGAGCCATATATTATGACTCATTATCCCAATCAATGAACCATCTGCATAGACATGTCTAGATAGGCATTTTAAGGCTATAATGGTCATTATCCAGTCTTAGTTGATCCCTAGGAGTGAAAGTTTCGGTTGATTGGATGCATCCCTTAAGAGAATATCCTCATCCCTAAGTTTGAAGATTGAGTTAAATTCCATTGCGTGTTATAGGATAAATGTGAGGGATAGAGATGAACGATCATCTCCCACACATGCATGGACAAGTCCTCTAAGAAATCCTAGGATTATTCTCTCTAACTTGATCTAGGGAAGATGCGGTAATGGGGTTTTTATCATAGACAAATCTCTCATAATGGGCCAAAATTTGGTCAACATGGCTGTATATTGTGACTTGTTAGCCTAATTGATTAACCATATATGTAGACACATCTAAATGGGCATTTTAAGTCTAGAACAGTCATTATTTAGTTTTGATTGGGCCCTAAGAGTTAAGGTTGTAGTTGATCAGATGCATACCTTAAGAGATTCTCCTCATCCCTGAGTGTGGAAACTAAGTGAACTTTAGTTGTGCATTATAGGAGAGCCATGAGAGCTAGAGGTGAACCATCAGCTCTTACACATGCATAAATGAGTCTTATAAGAAAACTTAGGAGTATTCTCTCTAACTCAAGCTAGGTGAGGTGTGGCAATGAGGATTTTCTTACAACCAAATCTCTTAGAATGGGCCAAAATCTAATCAGTGGGGTCGTATAATCTAACTCATTAGCCTAATTAAAAAACCATTTATGCAAACATATCTAGGTATATTTTTTAATGATAAAACAATCATTTTTTAGTCTTATTTTAACCTTGAGAGTGAAGGTTGCAGTTGATTAGATGCATCCCTTAAGAGAATCTCCTCATCTTTCAGTGTGCAAATCAAATGAACTTTCATCATGCATTAAAAGATAACCATGAGGGATAGAGACAAACCATCAGTTCTTACATGTGCATGGATTAGTTCTATACAAAATCCCATAAGGATTCTCACTAAATCAAGCTAGGCAAGACATGGCAATGAGGTCTCTATCACATCCAAATCTCATAGAATGGGCCAAAAGTTAGTCAATGGGGGTTGTATGTTCAGAATCATTAGCCCAATCCATGAATTGTTTATGTGAAAACATCTAGATGGGGGTTTAAAGGCTAGAATGACCATTGTATGATCTCACTCACACTTTGAGAGCAAATTTTTCAGTTGATTAGATGCATCCCTTAAGAGAATCTCCTCATCCCTAAGTGTGCAAACTGAGTGAACTTATATCATACATTGAAAGAGAATCATGAGGGTTAGAGATAAACTATCAGGGCTTACACATGTAAAAATGATTCCTTTAAGAAATCCCATGAGTATTATCCTTTATTCAAATTGGGCAAGATATAGTAATGAGGTTTCTATGACAACTAAATCTCTTAGAATGGGCCAAAATTTGGTTAGTGGGGGTTGTATATTCTAACTCATTAGCCCAATCCATGAAACATCTATGTAGGCATGTCTGGATAGATATTTTATGGATAAAAAAACTATTGTTTAGTTTTGATCATTCCTCACGAGTGAAGGTTGTAGTTGATTGGATGCATCCCTTAATAGAATCTCCTCATCCTTGAGTGTGCAAACTAAGCAAACTTCTATCATACATTGTAAGAAAATCATGAGGGATAAAGACAAACCATTATCTCCTACATATGAATGAAAGAGTATCTTAAAAAACCCATGAGGATTCTCTTTAACTCAAGTTGGGTGAGTCATGGCAATGAGGTATCTCTCATAGTAAAATCTCTCATAATGAGCCAAAAATTGGTTAATGGGGGTTATATATTTTGAATCATTAACCCAATCAAAAAACCAACATAGACACATATAGATAGGCATTTTAAAGATATAATGGTCATTGTCTAGTATTTATCATGGCCTAAGAGTGAGGTTGTAGTTGATCGTATGCATCTCTTAAGAGAAACTCCTCTTCTTTGAGTGTCCAAACTAAGTAAACTTATGTTATGCATTGTAGGAGAATTGTGAGGGCTATATATGAGAAATCAACTCCTACATGTGCAAAATCAAACTCCTCTAAGAAAGCCCAAGAGGATTCTCTTTAAATACAGACCATAATTAAGGCACATATAAAACTATTTTCTTGAGAAGACAAATAGAGAGAAGGTGAAAACATATTTGCTTATTGTAGATAACATTAATATGAATTGTTTTTTGGCTTCTCTTTGTTTCAATAAGATAATATTCTCTACTCATGGCACCAACCATCTGAAGGTGGAAACTCATTTGGTGCCACTATCCTACATTAAAATTGTTAGTAAAAATTTTAAATAAAAATAAACACATAATGATAAAATAATTAAAAATTACAATACATTAAAATAAATAAGTTAATTATATTAATTTAAAACACAAGATAAACTTAAAAATTCAATCTAACGTACCTTTAGGTTCATCTCTATTTTCAAGTGTTTCAAGAATCGCTTCGTGGTCAGATTCACTCACTTTCCACAAAATTATATTATGAGGCTTTCCATGATATTTGAATATTTGTAGCAATAACCGGATTTGAATAATGAAACACCACCCTATACATTTTAAAGTTTTCAAATATTTTTTTTAATGATAGTACATATGAAGCCAGGTTTCTATAACCACTATAGATCCAGTGGGATAAATTAGCTCTTCTCCATCCATAACATTATGGTTAATTCTATTGGCTTCATCACAATGATGTAAGTAGTAGTTTATTCCCTCATCATTATCTTTAGGTGAAATGACTGAAAAAAACATGCCCTACATTTAAAGTATAACCAAATTGTAAGCACATCTAGGAAAAAATAAAGATATCACTAAATCTAACTAAAGTTGTATACTTAATTAAATAATAAATTGTACCTGGTTGTACAAGATCTGAGACATGGTCAAAATCAACTGATGGTGCCATTTCATGATCCATCAATTGTTGGAGTGAATGGATACTCTCTATAGGTGATATGGGTCTACAATACCATTTGTCAACCCATTCTTTAGACTCACATTGATTCTAATTAAATTCCATATATGCAGAATAAAAACATGCCATAGCCCTAGTAAAAATAGTCCATGAACTTGACTTTGAGCTTTGAATGGAGTTTAAAACACTCAATCCAGGTATTGTACTACAATATTCATGCATTACCTTATGTTTTTACTTCATTAACTAAAAAAATCTTCACACATGAGAATTTTTATCTGATCTATGACAAATATTTTCATTACACCAAGTCATAATACTTGCAACATCAATCAAATTAACACCATCCTTTTGATTTCCCTACTTTTTAAGGGTTATTTTTACACATGTACCTACACTATCATGTTCCCTTTTTCCATGCCCAGCCTCAAAGAATCCCCAAAAATGTTAAACATCATTATTCTTAAGCATTATGCTTAATGAGTAAAACATTCAAGAATTCTTAAACTTCCCTACACAATTGTCTGACCAAATGTAGTGTGTATCAAACATGATTTCTCTTACATTCATATGTATATAAAATATCTCAAAACAACCTTGGACAAACTTTGGATAATGTATCACTCATATAAAAATGGTACTCCCTCAAAATCTTTTTATTATCATTTGTGTTATCAGGTGCATATCTGAATATAATATGAACAAAAAGTCTAACTTGAATTGAATTATAGTATTGATATTGAACCTCATTATGTGGTTGTAGTGTGTATTTCTCATAAAAGTCTACAACCAAAACAATGGTGCCAACTGGGAAGTTGTCCTTGCATACCTTGATTTGATTATCTAACCGTTTTGATTTGTGTGCATGTTTTACATAATAGTAGATAATATTATTCTTGAATTCAAACATGACATTAGATACAAAAACTTTGGTCGTAACCAACACACATCTTGATGACTCTTTTCCATATTTTAATACATATTTTATAGATTTGTACTTCTTATAATCAACTAGTTACTTTCTAAAATCATGTGAAAATTCTTCATGTATATAACTCGTTGAATTTGAGAAACCACCACAACCATTACATGTTTCATCTAAACATTGTTTGGATAAAAACATTGTCCCTTAGCTCTTTGATAGAAAAGACTTTGGATTAATTCTCTTAATGTCTTAAATGGGGAAGACACTATACATTCTTGAAAAATATCGTTAGTATGTAAAGTACAACATATATGATGAAAAATATCAAAATGCATAGCAAATTCAACATGTACCCTACAATAACATGAGGTGTGTGTTTAGTTGATTTTAACATAGAAAGGCTTGCATATCTCAAATTGCTTTGACTAATTATCAATTGGCCATTAAAATTTTTAATAAACTTTTTATAAAATTATGTTTGGGTCATATCTAAGAAATGTTTTGCATGTGGCACACAATTTTTTGAGTCTTTTCTTCTTTTAACAACATTTTTTACATAATATAAGACCCTTATGTTATCGTGCCAAAAAAAATTAATCAAATGTATTGTTCCTTCAACTAATACCTTATCTTTTCATGAGAGTCTACTACTAAACAATCAACAATCTGCGAGTGAAAGTTCATCAAGCCTTGTTCCTCTTTTTATGGCATTTATTAGAGTTTTTCTATTTAAGTTCAAGGATTTACTTATTTCACTATAAATTTGAGCTTTAGATGTTGAATTACTCACTATAGATTCCATTATTACTCATCTTTCCATATTACTATCTTTTTTTGACTTTTATTGTTTATTACCTTAAATGCATTAAATAGATTCTTTACTATTGTACTATTTATTCCCTCCATGTTGAATGTTATTAACCCTGGATTATGCATCACAGGGCACATTTTTGTAGTTTAATTGATTGAACAAATAGTTGACATCATTTTGTATCAATTTTATTTTCAAATGCATAATCCTATACATGTTGAGCATGACATTGAACTAATCTTTTTGACATGTTACATTCTATAGGTTCTATTATTTTCTCATCTATTTTAGCTAAATACCTTGGTGCTCATCTTATTATCTTTGGAGATGTGCGTACAGGGGCTATATTTTGTATTAAATTAGTTGATTTTACCACTTAAACTATAGTAGGGATAGTAAAGGGTTAATTATCTACATTATACCCTACAGGTGAATTGAATTCCTCTTCACTAGCAGACACATGATTTGAGGTCATTACTTGATGTTGATTATCATCATACTCAAAAACTTTATTATGAATGGATGTTTTATTATATTGTGTTTATCCATATGTTTCATCACTCATTACAAATTCATTACTTACATGCTCTAAATTTTGAATGTCATCATGAAACAAAGATTGATTGAGTTCTCTTATCTCATTTGAATACATATCTAAACTAAATTATATAGAATTAGGAATGTTATTTCTATTTGAAATATTACTGGTGTGGAAGAAGCACCTTCAACTTGCTTAGAAGCCCTTATGTATGTTCTTCTATCTGCTTGTCTTTTTATTTCTTCTTCTCTCGTCTCTTCAATTTCCTCATTTGTTAGTGCTTTAATTGATATTTGTGATGACTTCCCGACCCCATTATTTATCTTTACCAAAATAATCTAATTATAGATTTAAACTTGAAAAAATACTAGTGATTTAAACAAAGTGGATAGAGAATTTATCAAATTCGCATAGTTACAATAGAAAAAACTAGTGTATAGTTTGCAAAGAAGAAAACAAATAAGTAAATTTCATGCGAAAGCCAAGATAAATTCATGAATCACAAAGGATGTGTGTGATTTTAAAAGCATGCATGCCCTTTTTGATTCATAAAAAATGGTAAAAATAGTTAATTTGGTAAAAAATTGGTTTACAAAGGGTGTACACCCTTTATAATTTTACAATTTTTCTTTGCCTCTTTCCCTCTAAAATTGCCTCAGTTTCAGGCCTGGGGGTCCCAAACCTAATCCAAACCCTGTCATGAACCAACCAATTTGATTTCTAAGAAATTTAGGGGTTTTTTCATCTTTATCAACACATTGGTTCAAGCAAATTTTATTATTTTATTATATGGGTTTGTAGAGGAAAAATCATAGTTTTATAATATATAAATTTTTTAATGTTAGAATATTATTTATAATTATTACTTAATTTATACATAATATACCTCATTATGGACTATATACATATCATCAAAAATACCTTATAACTTTTTGAATATTAATCAAACGTCTATAAAACTTATATCTCAACAATCTACACATTATCTACTATGCTTTAAAAAAAACAATTTTCATGAAGTTAAGGTAAAAAAGTTGTATTCGCACACTTGCAGTTTTAATTTTCTAGTTATTTTGACTTGTAAAATTATTTAAAATATATATATATATATATATATATATATATATATATATATATATATATATATATATATATAATATTCTCAACAATCTTCAACATTTCACCTATCCACATATGAAGTTTCATACAAAAATTCATTTGTTTACTAAAAAAAATATGTATTTGAACACATGAAATCTTTTCATAAAAAATGACCAACCCATTATCATAAATGCATATATTTATCACACTTCTATCATTTGGGTATATATATATATATATAGAAACTACAATTAAAATTTCATAATTCATGTTCTTATGTCATTGCCAACTTCCTTTTCAAAGTGTCTCTAACATTCTATCCAAGTTAAACTGTTATTATTTTAAGAAAAAAAGTGTCACGTTATCCCCCTTTGTCCTCCATTATCATATATCTACCCTAATAGAGAGGCAATTTATATGCTCCTGAATACATTCGACGATTACCATAAGATCTGCATTATGTTTAACCTTCAAATATGCAGATGAAGCCATTACTTCAACATATAATTTGATATTTAAGACTATAAAATTTTTGGGTTTAGGATTTTTTCATTTTCTATCAACTACCTGAAATTCGTCATTTCCCCTCTCCTTTTCAGCAGTTGCTTCCAATGAGCAATCCTAAGTTAAATGACCATGGTTGTGGAACATTAAACACTAGAAATGGAGGTTCTCATAGTTCATATCAATATTACTCTTATAGGAACAATTTTGCTCTCATTCATTTGATCACAATAGGGTCCAAAGGTAGCCCCAAGATTATTCAACCTCCCAACACACTTGTAGGCAAAATCCATTCTTTCAAGGATTGAAAACTCCCTCATAGAGATGATTTTTATATCATCTATAATTGTAGGAGGTATACTTAAAAATTTTAAATGGAATCTACTTTTACTTTATGGACATTATATTTTCCCCTTGTCAAATAACTTTATGGAAGATATTTCCATTCTTCAACACATTCTTATAGATCAGTAAATATTCCCTATACTTGATATTATTAAGGATTTGATCCAAAACTCAGGGGTTTTGGTTGACAAATATTTCAATAGCACAGAAATAACACAATAACAATGAATTCTCTGAGAAGAGATGTCGTATTACTTAAAAATTGCAATACAAATATAGGCTTATCTCTGAAAAGAGATGTTTTGTTGAATTGCAGATACAAAACATACACTTATCTCTGAGAAGAGATGTCTCCCTTCCCTTTTCGAGTTATAATGCATTTATACATATTTTTGAAAACATTGGGGGAGTGAGTGGCTCGAGGAATTAACGGGTGACGATTTAAGACTGAGTGGCTCAAGAGAAATTGATGTCACCGACAAATTGACGTCCCTAAATTAAAACAATACAGTGCTTGAGGACATAATGGCTCGAGGAAATAACTGTCATCGACAATGTGACTTTCAAGAATGAAAACAATACAAAATTTGAGGAATTAACTGTCACCTGACAATTCGGCATCCAAGATTTAAAAAAATACAAAGCTACGCGTAGCCCTACCCAATCTACCAACGGCCTGCTCCAGGGCCTTCCAACAACCACTTCGGTAGATGTGGTCCATTGTACCATCGCATCTTGGCACTTGTTATACCACTCAAATTAAAGCAATGGTCCCCATTGCATCACTGTTCCCCATTAGGTGTGGTATTGGTGTCTTGATTTGATTCCTGATGCACAATTGAAAGGGACTGTGGTTTATGGAACTGTGCGGGGCTTGATTGTTCACCATTTCTGTCTGACCATCCGTCTGTGGATGGAAGGCCATGAACTTTTTCATCATGGTATCTATTTGCTTCTATTGTTGTGTTTTCAAGGCTGTAACATCAGCCCTTTTGGATTCCTATGGCTTGACCACCATGAAAACAAATTTCTTGGCGCTAAGTAGAGAGACAAATGTGGAAGGTGGTACTTTTGGTACCCTGTAGCACCGTGTTCCAAGAGTGAGAGTGATTTGTCTATTTCTTGATTCATATATACCATGTCGATCATACATGAATGGCTGACCAAAGAGTACATCACAAACATCTAGATTGACCACATCACATAAGACCTCGTCTTGGAAAGGTTGTATTGCATATGAGAGAAGACATTGGTGGGTGACACAGAGGTTTCTCCCTGGACTCAACCATCCAATACTATATGGTTTTGGGTGAGGCTTCATGGACAGATTTAGGCTTTTCACAAAATTAGTAGAGATTAAATTATTTTGACTTCTGCTATCAAGAATGAAATGCAGAGGCTTACCTTTCACCCATAACTTAGAGTGAAACAACCTTTCCTTGTCATCTAGCATCTCGTCGTGTGTCTGCGATGAAGCTACAATGGCTTCAGGATCAGCATCTATAATTTCTTCTTCAACCTCTTTGACTGCAGGGTTTGTATGAGGTAGAGTAGTAGATGTTGAGGATGGTGACTCAGAAAGCAGTGATTTGATAGCTCAACATTCTTATTTGGAGTGAGTTCCAGATTTGTGATAACCACACCACTTCCCAGTCTTTCTTTTCTTTTGTTTCCAATTTTGGCCTCGTGTTTGACCTTCTTTATCACTTTTTCATTTTGAAGATTGATTCTTTATATCCATTCTTCCATGCTTTTGCTCAATCTTTACTATGAACTTGTATGCCTCACCGATGGTTTCCAAATTGAAGAGTTTCATTTCTTCCTGTATGCACCATTGTAATCCACCATGATATTTGAGAACCTTGTGTTTCTCACTTTCTTGGATGCCCAATCTTGCAAATAGAGAATGAAAAATTTTAGTGTAATCTTGGATAGATTGTTCCTTACCTTGGCGAAGTTGCTGCCACTGTATGTACAGATCATCATACGCTCTGATGGGATAGTATTCTTCTTTTACTGTGTCCATAAAATCATCCCAGGTAGGTTCCACCCCAAGGCCAATGATATCTGTACTGAACCTCTTTTTGTACACTTCCCACTAGTTTTTCATGGGCAATGATGATTTCAAAAGAGCAAAAGTGATCTTTTCTCCATCGGTGAACTTATTTAAGAGAAGTAGGAAGACAAATGATCCAACCAATTTTCTACTACATCAGCATTGATTTTGCCTTCAAATGTGGGAATATCAAATTTTACCTAAACCTTGAAGGGTGTTGGGGTACTAAAAGGAAGTTCTCTCGATGAGGAGCCAGGATGTGTAGCCGTGGAGCCAAAATTTCCCATCGAAAGTGTTTGAAGAATTTGAGCAAATTGTTGGAGCATCTGCACTTGTTGCCGCTGGAGGGCTTCATTCACCATTTCCTTGAAAGGATCAGATGTCTCAGTGTCATCCACCATTTGAAGTCATTTGGGGCACACAGGTGGAACATTTGGAAGCTCTATCGCTTCCCACCCAAGTTTCTTGTATCCTAACCTTGTCCTCGGGATCATACACTCTCAAGACAAACTGCTCTGATACCACTAATCCAGAATTCAGGAGTTTTGGTTGACGAATATTTCAATAGCATAGAAATAACACAATAACAATGAATTCTTTGAGAAGAGACGTCATATTACTTAACAATCGCAATACAAATATAGGCTTATCTCTGAAAATAGATGTTTTGTTGAATTGCAGATATAAAACATATGCTTATCTCTGAGAAGAGATGTCTCCCTTCCCTTTTCAAGTTATAATGCATTTATACATATTTTTGAAAACATCGGGGGATTGAGTGGCTCGAGGAATTAACGGGTGACGATTTAAGACTGAGTGGCTCGAGAGAAATCGTTGTCGCTGACAAATTAATGTCCCTAAATTAAAACAATACAGCGATCTAGGACATAATGGCTCAAG
Source organism: Torreya grandis (assembly GCA_037957365.1). Taxonomy (NCBI): domain Eukaryota; kingdom Viridiplantae; phylum Streptophyta; class Pinopsida; order Cupressales; family Taxaceae; genus Torreya; species Torreya grandis. The sequence goes on from JARHVA010000324.1 coordinate 5,997,960, forward strand.
GAACTAAATGTCACCGATAATGTGACTTCCAAGAATGAAAACAATACAAAATTCAAGGAATTAACTGTCACCTGACAATTCGGCATCCAAGATTTAAAACAATACAAAGCTATAAGTAGCCCTACCCAGTCTACCAGCCGCTTGCTCTGGGGCCTTCCAACAACCGCTTCGGCAGCCGTAGTCCATTGTACTGCCACATCTTGGCGCTTGTTATACCACCTGAATTGTCACTCGAATCAAGATTATAATATAATTTAAGAAAATTTATTTTTATCTTCTTCTTCATCCTTATCACAAGCATATTTAAGAATAATATCTTCTTTTTATTTTTGCAAGTATTGGCTTCCATCTATTCTATAATAATAGGTTTTGTAAACAAAATCGAAATGTTGGACCTAAAATTACCCATTCAATTAATCCCAGAAAACTCACACATTATGTCATATTATGAATTGTCACTTGAAACTAAAATTAAATATCTCATTATCTCCTTTTTAGACATCTAATTCTATCATATGACTAAGGATTTAAACTCAGTGGCAGATTATTTATATTTTAATCAAAATATTAATTTAAATATTTTTCATATGCGGATTGAGCACAATACAATGAATTTTATGAAATCATATGACACCTTGGGTGATACTATTATATAAGACAAGAGAGACCCTTATAATATTAAATGATGGTTTAATAGATTAGTTACAAAAACATTTTGTTTGATCTAAAATAAACACACTATATTCCTTATTACATGAAAATTTGAAGTTTACTATTTTAGTAGTATAAGTATATATTCTAATAGATAATATATCATAGATATGAGATGTGATATGAATTTACATGACAATGCGAGTATTTTTAGTTTTTTTTTTCAATTTCTAAATTGGGTTAGAATTCCAAGCCATTCATCCATTGAGAAGTCATGTAATCTAGATGTTTTACAATTAATATATTGATAGTGTTCATTAAAAAAGATTAAGCGATGAGATTAAGAATATAGATATAAAATTCAATCTATATATTCTAAGTCATGTGAACATGTACTTTGTCACACAATATATTTTTGCATGTATTCTATTCACACCATGAAAAGAAGATGATTTTTGAAATAACAAGAAATTGTACAGTTTTAGTGGGCATGATGATGAAGACTTCCAAAGTACTCTAATGAGGAACACTAGATCTAAATTTTTAGGAGGTATGATATATACTATCAAGGAATCATAATACATATATTAATTAATTAAAAAATAAACATATAGAAAATAATAAAACATTATTTATTTATATTTTATAGAAAATTGATATATAGGACTATAAAAAGTACATAGAAAATATGATTTCATTTTGAGTCCCTTTTGCAAAGTGTGATTTGTATTTGTTTTTAACTTTTGATAGGTAAGTGCACAAAGTTGGGGGACAAAAAGTGGCCTATCCATGGACATAATTTTCTTAAAATTTTATAAATTTGAACTTCTGTAGATAATTTGAGATATCTAAACTCCAAATTTAAAGATGGTGTAAGAACATGAAATGTAGAATTTTAAGTCTAGTTTCTAAAATACTATTTTTATAAAAAAAGGGTTAAGTATAACTAGGTCAAACATCAAAAATTTGAAGAGGAACTCCTATTTTTTCAGAAAATAGAGTAGATAGATGGTCATGTGGCATACCATTTTTTGAGAAATTTTTAAAAAAATTTGAAATCCTTTTGGGAAAATTTAGATAAGATATTCTAGTTTGTGATATTTATATTTATATATTTTTTTAATTAATATTTTTTTTATGAATTTTTGAAATAAATAGTTCCTAAAAAGTAACAAAAAATAGATAGTTGTCCATGTGATGCACCTAATTACCTCAAAAAAATAAAAATCATTTTTTTTAATGTGTGTAGAATTAGCCTAGTTTATGACCATATAACTTATTTTTCACTTGGATCAACAAAATATAAATTACATGAACATGTATAGGCATGTGTGTTTGCAACATGTAGTGGCCTAAAAAAGTATAGTTAGAAATAAACATAGTTTGAAACCTTAAATTAGTCCAAAAATTATAAAAATCGTATGTTTGGAAAGATGAGAGCGTGCTCATCGTGATGGTATTAAGTTTTTGAATTTTCACATTGAAATTCTTGGTGTATTTAGTAATCAAAGTTGAATTTTGTTTTCTTATCATAATTCTCAAAACTTCGCTGTAGATAAACATATCCAAGCCTTTGGCTCAAGAATCCAAGCCATTCCTAAGCTAAAAGGCATGGGATTTGAATTCAAATTCAAATAGTGTGATCACGTTAATGTATAACACAATCACATTAATGTATAATATGATTGCATTAATAGATAACATGATCACGTTATTTTACAGTGAAATGTAGATGGAATGAATGTTGGTTAACAGCTAACATGATCATGTTACCAATAACATGATCACGTTCCTGTTAGTTTGTATATAAAAGCATGTGGAAGTTACATATGAAGGCAACTTTGGCCAGAATCTTATATTTACTATTCTAAATGTTAAGTATAAGTTTAAATTTATATTGTTATACTTTAAATTTATTTTAGTAAATATAAGAATTTAGGGTCACTCTACATCTAATAGAGTTGGTCTCACAGCTACATGCCTTACGATGTGAAAAATAGTTTTTCAAAATCCAATTTGATTAGTACTTAGGAATTTTTAGGCTCTATATTAGACTTAAGGATTTTATTACATGACTTTTGTAATTGATATCCATTTTTGGTAAACATATAGTTATTTTTTAGGTTTTTATGCTTTCTAGATTGATTCTTGGCATTTATAGGAGTCCTAGGTTTGTCAAAATTGAAGTTTGAAAATACTCACTTTGAACTTGGTCTAAAGTGGTATGAATGGGGTAGTGTAGGTCATATTGAGGACTTGCACACATCAAATGACCACTTTGTGTTAATTTCACATGTTCATCATCCCTCCCTCATCCTTGATCACTTCCTACTCATCCTTCATTACCCCTAATCACTCTCTCATCATTACTCATTGCCCCTAATTACTCCCTTATTGACCCTCACTATCCCTAGTCATCTCTAATCACTCCCTTATCATGCATAATCACTCTTCCATTAACCCACATTATCCCTGATCATCCCTAATCACTCCCTTCCCATCCTTCATCATCCCTATCACTCTTTCCCCATCCCTCATCATCGTAATCACTTCTTCATCCCTATTTACTCCCTCCTAATCCCTAATCACTCCTTCATTGACCTTCATTGTCTCTCATCATCTCTAATCACTCAAGATTATCATCCCTAATCACTCTTTTAGTAAATATCACCATCCTTCATCATCCATAATTACTCCTTCCTCATCCCTCATAATCCCTAATCAATATTTCTTCATCCCTCATCATCTCTAATCACGCCCTCATTGACTCTCACCATCCCTCATCACTCCATCATTGACCCTCACCATCCCTCACCATCCCTAGTCACTCCTTCATCATCTGACATAAGTATATACCCTAAATATATCTTTGATTCCAATCATATGTTGTTTAATCCATTATAATATAAATTAATTATTTTATAGGACTTGTTGTGTTGTCAATACCCATTTTTGATATTCAATTTTATTAATGAATGAATTGGATGATCTTCCAAATTTATAGTTAAGTAACATAAGTGCTAACATAAAATAGAGTCTGAATTTTAGTTCATCCAATTATCTTTGTTGTGAAAATGATCATATGAAACTTTATTTTGTTCCACCTTTGGTAGTTTGGTTGAAAAGATAAAAATTAAACACAAATCTCTTGTATAATTTTCTAATTCTGAGAATATTTGAATCAGATGCAAAGTTATTTAGTGTTTCCCATTCCTGTATGACTTGAATATTAGTTAGATTCACACATGCATTCCTTGTGTGTGTAATGTGTCCCAAATATTTTATCTTTTGCATGAAAAATGAATAGTTATATATGTTATCATAAAATTATGTTGTTAAAAAAGTGTGAAACACTGGTTCAGCATGGTGTAGATGTTCATCCCATGTTTTTTAAAGATTAAGATGTCATCAAGGTAGATTTTAAAAATGGCATAGGTGAAGGGCCTAAGGATGTCATTGAACATATTGAAATGAATTAATTCATTACATGAGTTAACCTAAAAGGCATAACCAACTATTCAATCAATCCTTCCTTTGATTTTAAGACTATATTCTAAATGTCTAGAGGTTTAACATGAATATGATGATACCCAAACTTAAGATCAATTTTGAAAAAGACTTCTACACCATGGATATGGTATAAAAATGCCTTAATATTTAGATGAGGATAATAGTTATTCACTTTAATCTTGTTAATATTTTTTAATTGATTCACAACTTTGGAACAAACACAATTAGGCTTCTCCAAGGTAATGATTTGGGCATGATGTGTCCATTATCCATGATTTCATGGATCTAACACTGGATTTATTTATTCTCTATAAATGATATGTTGTATAAAGAGGTTTGAGGTAGAGGTAGTTAAGGGATCAAATACATAGTATTGTTTAGTGTACAGTATGTAGGAACTGATTTAGGTGGTTGAAAGATATCCTTGTATTCATCTAGTTTATGGTTCAATTATTTTGTCTTTGTTATTTTTGGATAAACCACAATATGATATGGTGACATAAGTATGTTATTAAATTTACTTCTTACCATCAAGAGTATACTTCTTACTAGAACTGACAAGACTCTTACACTTCCTAGCACTAATGACTAAAAGCTTATGAACTAACTATGATATATGGTATTTTAGATCATGATAATCTATCACAACATTTCACTACATGTCAATGGTAAATATATGGTTGACCACATGTAAAAAATCACACACCTCTAATTTTGAGACATCACAAAGGATTACATCTTTAAAAAGTTTGATTTTATACACCAAGTGACACTACTAGGTGATCTATTTCTCAAGGCATACACTAGACCATATACTAGCATATGGTTATGGATGATGTATCAATTTCAAGTTCAATTTTTGAAAATATGCTTTAGGAGAAATTAAATTCTTTTGACTTCCATTGGAAATGATGAAGTGTATTGGCTCACCATTGATCTACATTTGTTAATGAAATAATATTTTTAATTCATATAATTTCTTGTTGGGAGAAGTAGAGATATTTTTAGTATCGACCATATCATTGGGTTCATAGTCTATTATCTACTTCCCTTTTTATAGTGTTAGATAACTTGTACCCATTTCTTGAGATGTGCAAGTAGAGAGCTCATAGTGTGACACTGTTCATTGGATTGAATATTGAAGTTATGAATTAAGCACCACTATCTAATCTTAGACTACTTGTTCTAATCATTTAAAAATTATTTTCCAGTCTTTGGTATGATGACTCAATCAATAAACATACAAATAGAATGCCTTCAATGTAATTATTTAGATCATAAAATATCCTCATATGGGAAGCAATTGATTGGTTTTAGCAAGTCATATAACTTGGTGATCCTCATGTATTTACTACCCATTTTTGGTTCTATGGTGGTTTTATTTGCTTCTCTTTTTTTGGAAGATTTTCAATTGTGAATTACATAATTTATAATAGGCCCATATTTTTTCATAGGTGTTAAATATTTATGTTTTAAATTTTCTTCCACACCATTTTGATCACTATGTCTTATATTTTATGCTAGCACTCAATTCTCCACTTGTAGCTCCTAACATTGTTAAACCCCAACAAAATACCACCATCAAGGTATTAGATGGAGTGATTAAGGATGAGGAGGAATTCAGTAGAGATGATGATGATGGAGTCAATAGGGATGTTGAGGGTCAATAAAGGAGTGATTAGTGAGGATGAGGGAGTGATTAGGGATGATGAGGGATGGTGAGGATTAATGAAGGAGGGATGTGATATTCATTGATGTCCCTTGTTTGCAATATTTTTTATATGTTCTATGTGGCCTTTAGACTTTATTTTCATCACATCTTATGTCCCTCCTTAGTGTCCCTTTGGCCTTTTTGTGATAACTAACACTTGTGTTTTCTAAGATTATTGGCATTGAAGGGTGACATGATCTATACTGCATAGTTTTATTCCAAGATACTTATACTACATGTTTCATTGACATACCTATTTAGACATGACACTTACATGCCCTATATTGCTTATGTTACATACATGTATTTATTGATACATACATTACTATTATGACATACTCTCCACATGGTTAAATTATATTACATGATGTTATCTTTATATATCACATGATATAGTTCATTATTATTTTGAGATGAGTGACTTATAGGATACATCCCTCATCTAGAAAGGGATCATTAAAGTGGGATTCTCTTAGAGGCATAAGCCTTCAAGAGCATAAAATTAAAGCAAAGTACAAGTTTCACATATTTTAGAGATTCAGATGGTTAAGTTATCAAATTGATTTGAATTCATGACAAACATTGGCACATTGTTACACATTATAGGGGCATATAAATGTGCATATGCACAATAGTTTATAGGAATATAATTTTATATTTTCACATCCACATGCATTTGGGATACATGTTCGTAAATTTAACATACATATACATGACGTATTATATCAGTTGGTCTAGATTCAGGGGGCATGATATTTGTTCATGCACATGTACATTTGAATGGAAAATTGTTTTCATTCTATTTCATATTTATTAAATATGTGATCATGATGGGGGCATGGACATGGTCCATTCTTTTCTATCATACATTATATTCTACATTGAGCAAAATTACACAATCAAACTTGTGTATATGGTGGGGGTATGAACATTGTTCATTCCTTTGCAATCATGTATTTTTATTTTTACATGGATAAACTTGATCGAACTAAAGTGGAACATTACATTTGAATTTATAATCCATCTTCAATAATTGATTCATTTTTTTAGCAAACTTTACCTGATCATTTCTCTCATATGACTTGTGTAGTGTTTTATTTTAGAGTCAAACCTTGCATGATGTAATATCACATTTTCCTCTACTAGGTTTTAGTCCGATGAACTATTGTTCCTTTGGCATACGTGTCATTGTGACAGTTGGTTATATTGCATGTGCTTACATTTGTGTGAATATTTAATCTTGATATGCAAATCAAGAAACTATATATTTGATTTTATGAATAAATTAATAAAAATATCTTTATAAACATCTTGAACATTTAGCCAATTAATTATTGATATTCGAGATATCGATATAGTATGACATATGTCAATAGAATCAATATGTACATATACATTAATTTTTTAAGATATAATTATCTTTTAATTATGGATTTATGCTTGTATATCTATTAAATAGCTATCATTGCTTTAATGATTTTCATAAAATTTTAAAAAAATGAATATCTTTATTAAAATTGCTTAACTAGATTTATTGTTTAGTAAAGTGGCATATCACTCAGTACTAAGCAATTTAAAGTTAATCTTGAATAATTATGCATGAAATTAATAGAAGTTACTAAAGTTTGAAGTTGAGTTAATTATCCATGCATGAATCTACCTAAAAATTAGGAAAATAGATATTTTGTTTAATAAGTCAACCCAAGTGAATATTTAGATAAAAGAGCATGATGGTGTAGCAATTTAAAGTTTAAATGTTTTAAATAAAATAAAGATAAGAATTAGACTTGCATGCATAGATGAAGGGAGAGAATTTTCTATACAAAGTGAAGAGCACCGCATGTAAGTCAATTTGATTACCTCTTCTACACAATGTTGTTGATCTTGCCTTATTTATTACCTTCATGCAATACATGGGATCATAATGTCTAAGGTTTAAACCTCTTGAAGCATATTTTTCATCCAACATGATTAACAATGTGGCTATATCAAGTTTTATTCTTTTATTTTCTCTAACTCATCCCAAGAATAACACCGCCACTATTCTCTTACCTCAACTCTTTCAATTCAAGTGAAACCTATTTTCCGTTTCAGTCAAGGATTTCAATAGACTTAGCCCCTCCATGCTTTCAACAAACTACAAATATGCATTTATCTCCATTTCTAGACATGACATATATATAATGTATATGTATTATGGTCATGTTTCTTTTTGGGAGATGTTTGGGGAATAAGATGGAGAATAAGGGAAAATGGTTGCAAGAGGAATGAAGTCGGATAAAGGAGGATTAAATAGGAAAGCCATAGATACAAGGATGGAGAGGAAGGAAGGGAGGAACTGAACATTAAGTAGATAAGGAGACACAGACATTAAAGAAGAGAAGGCAGGAAGAAAGGAGAAAATGGAAGAATGAAGAGCAAGGCATATTCTTTAGCAATTATTTAGAGGTCTACAAGGTATTTTATGAGTAGGTGTTCCTCTATTTTAAGCATGAATTGCAAAATACTGAGCCTATGTGTTATAAAAAGATCTGAGTCTCTTTATTAATAGATTTGCATCCTATATGACATATGTCACCATATTAATGGTTGTATTTAGTCTCTAAGATTAGCTGCATTTCATTTATGAATAGTTGCATGCATTTCATCTAAATATGGAGTAATGATGAGCAACGACTTGTTTTAGTGAATTGGTTGTTAAAAATGCTATGTGTAGATTTGAAAGAGCTGAAGTCTATGTTTTGGAATGCCTTTATATATGCAGGCTTTGATTTGTTATATATGCCCATTTGAATAACAATTAATAATTTTCTTGTAATATATTTGCTAAGACTAACAAAAAATAAATGAGGAGTCATTGTGCATTTTGCTGTTATATAAGTATATCTTGGGTATCAAAGCTTTAATGCTAAAATGTTGAGTATGTTTAATCAAAGAAAACATATGAGTCTATCTAATGCAAGATCAAATGTCGGGAGGAACCTTGTTTGCATCAAATTTTTTTATTACACTATCAGGCTAAATTTCATTATATATAATAAGTGCTTCGTTACTCCTATTGGTTATTATCTTTTCATTCAAAAATTGAATGGATATCATCAAACCCATGTTGAAGTCATTCTGATTTCACAACTAACATATATCTCAGTAGCTATCTCATATATATTTAGACCTATATATATATATATATATATATATATATATATATATATATATATATATCCAAAATTAATTAATATATAGGTTATAACTTTGTTCCATGTATTTATGACTGTTGAGATAGTTGTTTGCTTGAGCTAAAATGTATATAATTTATACACATCGAAACTATGTGTGTGTGTGTGTGTGTGTGTGTACACATCTTGAATTAATATATATACAGACTGAATACATATGTTAATTCTGGTATATTTATTATATATCTTTTGTTCACATCTTATATATATATATATATATATATATATATATATTCTGGTATATCCATATTATTTTAGCAGTGTTGATTTATTTATAAAGAAGATATGTTTCTCTTTAACCCAAGATTGAATGTTGGGTTGAACTTTATTTTTGGCCTTGGACTTCTGTATTTATGGATTGATCCAAATTGCACTGTAAGCTCGAGTTGTGTTTACATCAATAAGTGTGATTATATTAGAATCCTTATAATAATTAAAAAGTTGAGATTTAATTGAAAGGTGATCTTTGTATAAATGAGTTGAATTATGCTTGGAAATATCTGTATAATTAAGTTTAAAAGTAGACTTTTGTAGTCATATTTGGTTGGCACAGATTTGTAAATAAATGCTTATGTATATCAGTTATTACTTGTATTTGATTGTGATCCTTAGATTTGTTTACTCAGATGGTGAGCTTATGCTTTAGATTATTTATTTTTAATGTATATTATGGGGCCACATTGATGATACTACCTAAGCAATGAGATGGTTTTTCAAGCCTGGTTAGCCTCATCAATGATGGGTATGGATAACCTGATCAAGTGATGTGTTATGAATTTGGCTGATCTGAATGATCTTTAGCCAAAGTAATGTTAGATTAATATTGTCAATTCATATGTTTGATTTGCATTTTGTGTGATATCATAGTAGAAACATATTTTTCTTTATGATACATGTCATGTTGTAGAATCTTACAACACGTAGGGGTACTAGCATGTCTCTTCATGAGAGGCTATTTTCAATTAATTCACTCAATTAGTATGATCAATGTTAAACTCTAATTTAACTAATAATTATAGACTAATTTTTATCATACTTAGTTGGTGTGATATAGTCGTGCAATATTTATTGATATTTGATATTGCATGCATGATGTTAAAGTCCTTTGATATGTATACTCGGATGGTATGGTTATGTAAGGGCTCTCAAATTAAGAACCCAAGGATACTTACTCTAAGGATATGTAACCCATATATATGTAGATATTATACTTGAGAAGATAATATTATGATTTGGAATTACTTAGCGGATTACAAACTATTTGATACTCTTTTTGTATGTAGTTAAAATTCCTAGTATGATAGTATAGGAGGACACGAGAATGATGTTGGACATCAATAGTCCTAGCTTATAAATATTTGATGTAAGTGATAGGGTCGTAAAGACCATTGATTCTTCTCTCTATAATTAAGGAATGCATTTATACCTTTTCCTTGTATGCATTCATATGAGGAAACTATTGAGTAAAATTTTATACCTTTACTAGTTTTTAGTAGAACTACATCTAACCTTGATTTTGTGTATGTAGGTGACATCACATATATGGCAGCTTGGGGAGTGAGTGCAGGCACAATAAAAAATAGTCTTGAAAGGTTTTCCTTAGTATGGCATCTGCTATAAATGCTAGTGAAAGCAAACAACCATTTTGTAGCACACTTATGTTATGCAAACATGTCGATAGGATCAAGTTTGTCACATTTTGTAAGGATGAAAACTTGAATACGATATATTTTATGAGAAATTTAACTATGCAAGTAACTAGATATTTCTAGAATAACATAGTGCATTGTGAGGTGTACCTAGAGTTTATGTTCTCTTCGGTTTGTTATTAAAGGTATACTTAGTATAATTCTGACTTACTTTATTATTTTGGTTAGGTCTAAGATTGTTTTTGGTGTTGAGTCAGATACTCCAACACAAATACCTATGATAGTATGGATGTCATAGAGTTTTACAGTACAAAAAAAACTCGATTGGTACATATTGTATTCGTCATATCTTAACCCATACCTAAATAAATATATATGTTATGGTTGTTAATGTTTGGGTAGAGTGATCGATAACTATGATAATATGGGATATCATAGGATACTTTAGCTTAGATGTATATACTTGGGTTTTACATACTATAGTTGTATGTTTGGACTCTTACCTAAATTATTTGTTCTAATGATTTTGTTGGTTGTTACTTGAGAATTATATTCATAACAATTAGTAGGACAACATTTATGCATACATATAATCTTATGAGTAAATGAATGATAGGTTTGAATGTTATGTACGGTATGTCTTGGGTCGAGGGGTGTAGTCGGTTGGTTGAGTACTTCCATTGCGACTCTGCCCATCAGTGTTCAAGTCCCCCACCGGCCCCGTGGTATCGGTATTAGTCATGTCTAGCTAGCGGCGCCGGTCATGTTAAAAAGTTTACCCAGCTTTCAATAAAGTGAAAAAAAATGTACGGTATGTCTTGCGTTGTTTTATATACTTAGATTACTTTTGTGCCTAACATGTGATTCTCTATGGAATTAGGAATGTAGATTCCTTCATCATGGTTATTGTCTAGGTTTTATGTGAGAGTGTTGGGTAAGCACACAATCTTGGATAGTAAGGTGTTATATTTGAGTGCATCACTTAGCTATGGGATTGTAGACTAGAGATTTAGTAGCTCATCTATGTCATGATTAGTTTGTGCCATGTTTGGCTTAGAGTGCCAACCCCTTCAGTGGTGACGTCTCATGCAGGAGACCATCACATTTGAAAGGAGAACTACATCGAACCCTAATTTCAAAGAACGAATATGTAGGCTACCCAAGATTATGGTGAGGCATCGGGTCTAGATCCTAAGGCTAAGATAGGGTATACTTTATTACATAGCAATCTGAGCAAATGGTTGATTTTATGTTCAATGTTAAGTTTGATCAGTATAACTAGGAGGGTTGTTTCACTTGATTAGTTCTCCCTATATTTTTTTTTGTATAACTATTTGGGTTAGTACATTATGTACTTTTCCTCATGTTCATGACATCTAGGCCATGTTACCTTCCCAACTTAGGATCATGCATAGTTATACAAGTATGGGGCATGATCACCCCAACTCTTCAATGATTCATCAAGGAAGCATCATATCTAATAGGTTTCAAGGGAGATATGGATTTCCCTAAAACCTATGTGTACTCTAACCTTTGATCTTTAAAATTTAAATTCTAGATTTATAATTTCATATATGGACATTAACTACTTTATTCTCATTAAAGGTTATATGAAGTGAAACTATACATTTGGATCCATCCCCAAAAGTCAAAGTGTGTTGTACACACTCATGCATACTTTTATCCTTTTACTCTATCAATTCTAGTACTATAATAAAAAAGGGCATTTTTAGATACTAAAATCTAGTCATTATTACTTGATAATGACAAGCTTGACCAACATTTTCTATGCATGACTTTAAACACCCAAACAAGATCCTAATTCACCATCCTCTCACACTTGCATGTTATCTTATCAATCAACCTTTTTTTCTACTATTATACACCTACATGAACCTCACCTTATATTTCAAATATGTTAAATATCTTGTATAGACATCTCCAAACTCTTAAAATAGTCCACATGTACATGGGTCAGCTTTGATGATTTGGGTCATTATCACCAGTCGATAATGACTTGCACTAGTTGAAACTGTCTCAATCTCAATAATGGTTATTTTTTAAAATTGAACCCAATTTTAGGGTTAACCCATTAGCTTATCACATCAATGGCATAATTAATTATTCAAAAGAATACATATATAAACAAATCAATGTCTCATTCAAAAATCATCTAACACTCATATGTGATACACTTATACACTATTACACACTGAGAAAATTTTTCCTATTCTTCCCAATTTGACACCTATCACTAGGAGCAGTCATAAGCTAAGTTTGAAGCACTTAAAATCCAAGTCAACTCAAGTATTATCAAGTACCAAATTTAATCATTAATTGAATGCACTGTTAAGCTTTGGAGCTAAAAGCTTCACTGATGCAAATTGGAGGAGTTTGCTGAGTTGCAGAGCAATCAACGTCGGTCATATACAGTGTGCAGAGCAACCGACATCGGTCAGGAATCGGCTGATGTTGGTCATCTCTAGACAGACAGGGACCAATGTCGGTCGCCTGTGCGTTCCAAAACTGTTAGTTACACGAATAGTTAGTTTGTTGAACGGCTAGTTTGCATGTAAAGGCTAATTTTAGTCTTAAGCTACGTGTCTAATTATTGTAATTATGAAGTCTAATTATTGTTTGCATGGGATCTATTTAAGAGACCCATGGGGTTGTATTGTAATCAAGGACAAAGAAGAGATCCTTCCAATTGTAAGATCTAGGTTTGCAGGTGTGCAAGACTAGGTTGATCTGCAGGTTGTGCAAGATCAGGGGAGATCTACATGGTAAGTAAGATTAGTTGATTTGCAGGTGTGCAAGATCAGGGAGGTCTACTTGGAGTACGTGGTGTACTCGTTGATGTACTGGCAGTATTGTTACTGACTGGTGGAGGGTACAACTATGTGTTTGAGTTGTGGTTGTAATTGGTTGAGTGAGAGAACTCTTGAAGAAGAATTACTGGTACGCCTCAAAGGTGTGGGAAGAGTGTGGCATCTTCATTGTATTTCTTTCTGAAGAGTATTAATACAAGATTGTATTGTCTCTCATATTTTGTGTTGTTTTTGGTTTCTAGTTACATTTTATTTCTGGTTAAATTTCGTGTTTAGTTGCTTATACAAGGTAATCAATTGTGCTCCTAGATCCTGACAAAGTGGTATCAAAGCGAGGTTGTAGGGAGCAGGTTTGTGTTTGATTACAGGTCACTCTCAGGGGTTTCTAATTGAGTGGGAGTATAGCAATGGCAGAAAAAAGTAAGCTAAAAATAGAGAAATTCAATGGCAAGAAATATCAATTATAGAAGATGCAGATAGAGGATTATCTGTATCAAAAAGATCTGTACTTATCGTTGGGTGGGATTGCAAGCAAGCCCACGGATATGAAAGATGAAGAATGGAATGTTCTTGATCAGAAGGCTCTAGGAACTATAAGGTTGAGCCTAGCATCGTCTGTGATTTTCAACTTATCACAGGCTAAGATAACAGTAGAGTTGATGGAATGTTTGGCAAATTTATATGAAAAACCCTCAGTTTTGAATAAGGTATTTCTTATGAAGCAATTATTTAATTTGCAAATGCAGGAAGGTGGATCGGTACATAGTCATCTTATTGATTTTCATGGATTAGTAAATCAGTTAGTTTCAGTCAATATAGTTTTTGATGATGAAATTAAGGCTCTCTTAATCTTATGCTCATTACTTGAAAGTTGGGATAGTTTGGTAATGGCAGTTAGTAATACTGTGTCTGCTTCAAATATCTTGAAAGTTGATAATGTTGTTAGTGTAATCTTGAATGAATAAATTCGCAAGAAAAGCACAGGGAAATCATCAGGGAATGCTTTAAGTGTTGAAAGCAAGGGAAGGCAACGAGAGAAGATCGAGCAAGGGAAATCAAGGTCAAAGATAGGCAGGAGATCTAGATCCAAACATGGCAGAAAAATTTGCTAGAATTGTGGAAAGCAAGGGCATGTAAAGAAAAATTGTTGGTTGGAAGAAGATCAGCATGAAGGAAATGAAGAAGTAGATGTTGCAAGTATTGTTGCACATGATGCTCTTGTATGTTCCTTAGATAAAGTGGAATCTTGGGTTTTAGATTCTGGTGCCTCTTTCCATGCAACCTCAAATAGAGAATTTTTCCATGATTATGTCCAGGGAGACTTTGGAGAGATTTATTTAAGAGATGGTAAGCCTTGTCAAATGGTTGGCAAAGGGGAAGTGCGGCTGAAATTGCAGACGGGCAACACATGGGTGTTGAAGGAGGTCATGCATGTCCCAGTCCTGAAGCGGAATTTGATTTCTGTAGGAAAGTTGGGTGATGAGGGATGCACAGTAACTCTCACAATGGAATCTTGGAAAGTTTCCAATGGTGCACTTATTTTAGCAAGAGATAAGAAAGTAGGTATTCTTTATCTATCTACTTGTATTACTGATTCTCCTTCTGGTTTATCTACTTCAGATGTAGATGCAGAGATGTGGCTTCGTAGGCTTGGTCACATGAGTAAGAAGGGGATGTGGTTTCATAGGCTTGGTCACATGAGTAAGAAGGGGATGCATGTTCTTGAGTCAAAAGGTAAGAGTTCAGATTTGGAAAGCATAGATCGAGATTTCTATAAGCAACAGAAGAAAGTGAGGTTTCTTAAAACACATGCTACAAGAAAGGATCGGGTTTATTGCATAAAGAGAAAATCTAATGTTTTTGACAAGAACATGAAAGCCTTGGTGTTCATGGAGAAGATGATGGATAGAGATTAGCTCAAGGGGCTAAATAATTTTGAGCAGGGCAGTTTGGACAAGGTTATGATTCAAAGTAAGCTCGCGAGTAAAAATTCATCACTCACAGGAAAATACAAGTACCGACGTCGGTCAGGTAGAACCGATGTCGAACAGGCAGGAACCGATGTCGGTCATGTGTAGACTAAAGAAGTCAGTGGTGTCAGGCAGGTGGATACTGACGTCAGTCAGGGAACTGATGTTGGCAGTCAAGTCGGTTGCATGGAACCGACATCAGTCGGGTGCAGACTAAGAGGTGACCGACATCGGCCACTGTTAAAACAAATTTTGGGCAGACAACAAGCTGTCAAGGAGTCTCAAATGCCCATGTGGAAGACTAAAAGGGTAAGTAAGCCTCAAATTCATTATTTCCCTTTTTTACACTACTTGTTGCTCACTGATGGTCAAGAACCAAGAAGTTTTAAAGAGGCAGAGCAGGTAGAATCCAAGAAACAGTGGGAGCATGGCATGAATTCTTTGGAAGAGAACCAAACAAGAGATTTGGTAGAGTTGCCAGCCGGAATGAAAGCGCTAAAAGATGAATGGATTCCCAGGTTAAAGAAGAGAGAGAATGGACACATGAGACGAAAGGCCAGGGTATATGGTCTTGAGCAGGCTATAGGACAATGGAGGTTTGACAAGTGTATCACAAAGCATGGCTTTAGTCAATGTCAATGTAACCGTTGTGTTTCATTTACCAGGTTGGATAATATTAGCTACATTATCTTGTTATTGTATGTTGTGTGTATGCTTGTTGTAGGGTCACACATGCAGGGAGTTGCTGAGCTAAAGGTAAAGTTAGTTCAGAGGTGTGCCATGAAAGATTTGGGAGCAGCAAAATTCTTTGGCATGAGTATTTCTAGAGACAGAGAAGATCACAGGTTGATGTTGTCTCAGGATGATTGTGTGAATAAGGTAGTGGAAAGGTTCAAGATGCAGGATGCAGAATCGGTTAGCACACCTATGGATGGATAGTTCACAAAATAGTGTCCCCAATCACATGATGAGGTTGAGTACATGTGTACTAGACCTAATATTACCCAAGTAGTGGGAGTTGTCAGCGAGTTTGTGGCCAATTCAGGAAAGAAGCACTGGAAAGCAGTTCAGTGGATTCTCAAGTATCTGAGAGGGACCAGCAGCAGGTATACATGCGATGTAGGGTCAAACACTTCTCTACATGGGTATGTAGATTCGGATATGGCAGGTTACTTGGATGACAGGAGTTTCACCACAAGATGTATGGTGGTTGGTCTTCAAGATTGAACTTGAAGAGGGATACAAGCCAAGAAACAAATTAGACGATGTACAAGTACAGGTACAGGTGCATTTGTTTATCTCAGCGTCACTGATGCAAATTGGAGGAGGTTGCTGAGTTACAAAGCAATCGACGTCAGTCTGATCAATCGACGTCAGTCATATCCAGTGTGCAGAGCAACTGACATCGATCAGGGATCGGTCAACATCAGTCATCTCTAGACAGACAGGGACCGACGTCGATCATCTGTGCATTCCATAACTGTTAGTTACATGAACAGTTAGTTTGTTGAACAGACAGTTTGCATGTAAAGGCTAATTTTAGTCTTGAACTGGGTGTCTAATTATTGTAATTAAGAAGTCTAATTATTGTTTGCATGAGATCTATTTAAGAGACCCATGGGGCTATATTGTAATCAAGGACAAGGAAGAGATCCTTCCAATTGTAAGATCTAGGTTTGCAGGTGTGCAAGACCAAGTTGATCTGCAAGTTGTACAAGATCAGGGGAGATCTACATGGTAAGTAAGATCAGTTGATTTGCAGGTGTGCAAGATCAGGGAGGTCTACTTGGAGTACGTGGTGTACTCGTTGATGTACTGGCAGTATTGTTACTGACTGGTGGAGGGTACAACTCTGTGTTTGAGTTGTGGTTGTAATTGGTTGAGTGAGAGAACTCTTGAGGGAGAATTATTGGTACACCTCAGAGGTGTGGGAAGAGTGTGGCATCTTCATTGTATTTCCTTTTGAAGAGTATTAATACAAGATTGTATTGTCTCTCATATTCTGTGATGTTTCTAGTTTCTAGTTACATTTTACTTCTGGTTAAATTCTGTGTTTAGTTGCTTATACAAGGTAATCAATTGTGCTCCTAGATCCTGACATGCACACAATGAAGGAACAAAATTACACAGTCATACTAGGTGGGAGAACTATGTGTGGCTTGATTTCCCTCTATTGAGTATTGTATACATAGAAAATGAGAAATCATTAGATGAGGGTGATTGGGGTCATCTCATCTCATTACAGTTCTCACATTTTTATAGGTTTATATCCCTCACAAGCACATTTAGGGTTTTAAGGCAAAGGAGGTTGACTTCTGGATTTGAGCACACCATTAGGGTTATAGATTGCAAACACAAGAAAACATAAATAGTTTAGGTGATTATATATTCATTATGCCACACTTTAGTGTCGCTCGATATCAACCAATGGGTCAATATCAACTATTGATATTGACTCGATCTTTTAGAATCAACCAAATGCATGTAATAAATCAGTTTCTGAACCTATTAAATCACAATAATCAATTATCAATCTTTTACTTTAAAATATATGCTTGAATGCCATATCTATTGATCTAATTTCTATATTAATCATACCCATTAATCCAAATAGGATAAAAGATTTATTTAATTGTGTCATTTTTTGTTATGGAAGGTGGAGTTGTGCCTATATCATATCGCATGTATGATTTTATTTAGGCTATCAAGGAAAGAGGCACCAAATATTCTTAGGGTTGTAATATGCTTGAGCATTTGTACAAATATATATATGTTTGCATTACAAAGTGACACATAACTCAAATAAGTTATTTTGCTACATATTTGGGCATAAGATCACATAGTTATGGTTCATCTAGTTGGGGGACCTTGTGGTGACTAGGCCCACCCTCATATTTTTGTAGAGCAATGTATACTAGAGATACAAAAGAGTTTAACTACTATGGAGTACTATGTGATCTTGGATATGCTCATAACTATAGGGATTATTTGGAAGCCTTACAAAGGGTTTTTTAGCTAGGCTAAGGATGCAAAAACATTACACAACATTTGTTTCAATGTGTGGCTTCATGACCGATTTCCCAGTGTGACAGAAATATTCCAATTTGACAGGGTCACACGTCAGTTTTACATCTAGTAGGATGTAATCCTAATGTATTATTCATGAAATTGAACTAGGATGTTTGATCCTCATTCTAGTGATAGGCAAGGTCATAGTGATATGGATCTAGCACCTTTGTTTACATGGGATGTATATCCTCCTATTATGATTGTTGATGTGGATGATTTCGGATGCACTACATAATACAGTTATTGGTAGATGAAAACAAAATGGCCCATCCTTTTTCTTAATGTAGGAGATCCAGGTGTCATGCCTCTAGCTGAGGGAGGAGGCTTTGAAGGAGATGGAAGAAATGACTAGGTTTCACCATAGCCTGTTCCAACTAATGATATAGTTATTGTTTTAGCTGGGCATAAGTGTGTATGTGTGTGTGTTTATATGTATGTATGTATGTATTTGATTTTTGTTTTTGTTTATAGATTATTAATGTTTTATGTATTCACCATGTTTGTGGTGCAAGATATGAGTACTAGGTGAATATGGTAGATGAGTCTATTCGCACTTTAACATTTTTTACCCTAGTTTCATTTTACAACCTAAAATGATAGAACTTGAAATGTAATTTAGATATTAAAATGTGGCATTCAAGCATAATTTTTAATGTAGAATACCAAAATTGATTGCAATGATTTGATAAGTGGTATACAATAGATATAGTAAGCACAGCAAAGGGACTTAGATTTTGGGGTGGGTGTCTGACTATAACTATATTTTAGAAGTAGATATCAACTAAAATCAGGCATATGATTCGCTCAGTTCAGGAATTTTTTTTAATTTATACAGGGTCAATTTCATCGATCTAGATTGGTATCACCAGTTGATAGTGACTTGTGTTACTCAATATTGCCCTGTGCAGAAATGAGGGACTGTGACTATATTGTCACCATCTTCCTCTATATGCTCTATATGTGTGATTTTGAACCCTCATGACACACAACTCCAGATATGAACCTCTTTCATCTCAAAACCCTAAGTGTGCTTATGAGGGATAAAAATCTACAAAAACCAAGAAAGTGTAATAATTTTAGATGACCCCAATCACCCTTGTTTGATGATTGATTGTTACCTATGTATTTTATACTCCAAGGAGGGAAATAAAGCCACACTTATTATCTAACCCAGTGTGATTATGAAATTATGCTCCTTCAATATATTTATGTAGTTAATGATTTTTTTATGCTTAATAATGCTTATTTTTATTTGGCTTTAGTGTGCTTCAAACTAGCTTATGATTACTCCTAGTTATAGGTTTTCAATTCGGGAAGAACATGATAGATTTGCTCAATTTTCAATAATGTATAGATGTGTACCAAATAAGTGCTAAGTCCCTTTTGAATGAGGCCTTGATTTGTTTATATATGAGTTTAATTGGATAATTTATCACATACTAACATGATATGAAAATGGTTCGACCTTAAGGAAAGGTTTGATTTATGAAAAGTAATCTTTATTAGGAGAGAGTTGGTTCCAACCTGATCGGTTCAATATCAACTAGCGATATTGACTAAAACTGATGGAATGGCCTTGTGTACAGGTGGACTTAACTGAGTATCTAGATATGTCTATGCACAATATTTATAAAGTATGCAACAAATAATGAGGTTTCTTATAGGTGTGTAACAACATAACAGAAGGGTCAACTCATAAGATAACATGTAAGTGTGAGAGAATGGTAGATTAGGACCTTGTTTATGTGCTCAAGTCACGCATGGTAAATTTGTGTCAAGCTTATCATTGCCAAGTAATTAATATCAGATTTTAGTATCTACACATGTAGGACATTACATGCGATATAGTTGAGAATGGATTGATTTAGAGAGTAGACCATATTTTCAATATACATGCACTCTTTTTTATACTATTATTATTATTTTAGTAGCATTCATTATATTTTTTGATGACCAAGATGATCTCTAGGAGAATCAAGATAAATGACAAGTGCCTACTTTTGAGAGTAACACTGGTATATCTAGAGATTTCTTACATTTTATAATGTTCTACAGGTAGATTATGCTTTGACAATGGTTCATATAGGATATTTTAGGAGCATGTTAGATGATATAGGTTTAGGTCTCGTGGGCATATAGGAGATAACAGAGCATCTAATTCTAGAGATAGTAGCATAGAGGTAGTGATAGTGATGATTCAAATACATTAGGGGATTTAGTCATAGTCATTGACTAAATTTATTATTGTTTTATTATAATTTGAAGTTAATAGGTGCATTAACCCTAATTAAGATAAGTTAATTTGAAATAAAGTAAAAGCTATAAAATGACTTTGAAATAGGTAGAATAAAAGCAAAGCAATGAAATTGACAAAGCTTGAATGAAAGACAAAAATATAAATATGAATAATACAAAATACTTGATTGTTTATTGTCTATGATCTGATTGCCTACAACTGATAGATAGATGGAAATGAACAAGTCATATTGATTTAACAAGTACCACAAGAGCTATGTTTGCAACTAATGAAGATCAGGATCATCAGAAAGAGGATATGATCGACTAACTCTATTTTTCTCTACTCATCAATTTTGCCTTCTATAAAAAAATAGGGAAATCATGGCACAATTTCCTATGTTGGATTAAATCATGCATGTGTGCAGAACATTTGACCTTTAGATGCACATAAAAGACCTAAAAATGTCTTCTTCAAAGTTAAAACTTTAATAGGGCTTGCAATACCTGAAAACCTACAAAGAGAAAGGGGACTTGTAGTGGGTTAAGTTGAACCTAATCATCCCCATGATGACTAATTTTTACCTGTGTATCCAATAATCTAAAGAGGGAAATCACTCCAATGTAGTTCTGGTACTTAAGAGTGATTTGTGTAATTATGTTCCTTTTTATACATGATTGCATCTAGAGATGGATTGAATACTTGATAATGTTTTGCTTGAGTTGGATGAAATAGAATCTTGACTTAGCTAAGGACTATTCAAATTTATTATAATCATATTTGGGAAGAATAGGGAAGTTTTGCTCAGTGTGCAATAGAGTAAGTATGGCTTGATATTGAAATTTCCAAGTGGTAGAATTTATGACTTAGATGTACTTTTATAGCAATATAAAAGGATAAATCATCATGCTACCTATCCTAAAAACACAGGCCAACCTATAATTGAGGGTCTAAATATAAAAAGTGGTCATTGATAGGGTGAAGGTCAAGATCAACCCATAGGGTTTAAAATTGATTACCATTATTGACACATACTAGTCAATCTTGTCCTGCAAGGAAACATGTGAAAATTGGAATCTAGGATTCCATACATATGATTAGAGAGGTTTTTAGTGATTTATAGCATTTATGAAGGCATAAGATAATAACTTAGAAGCGTAAAGGTCTGTATAGGTGCTTATGATAGAGTGAGGTGGTGAAATAGGTCCAAATTAAGTGCTCAAGTCAATGAAAGTAAAAGTGGGCCAAAACTAACATTATCAAGTATTGATGAAACTTTTTTAGTGACTATAATATTATAAAATCTAAATTATTCAAAAGCCTTATCTTGTAGAACTCTAAATAAAAAATAACATAAAACAACCATGTATGGGATGCACCTGATTATTATGCTTACTTTTATGCAATTATGTAATGTTCAACATATCACTCTTATTTGATTAATCCAAGGGCATAAAGTAATAAATTATATAATACTATATTGGGTGTAACATTGAACCAAAGTAGGTATGTTATGGGACAAATTGTGAGTGGAAGAGTAACACCACCTTAGGGTGTGTGTTGATGACTATCACAATTGTGCAATGTCTTGGTCGTTTCAAGTGAGTTTTGTTTATTATAACTTGGATGGGATAGGAATGACATGGAAACAAGGTTTTTAATAGAACAATTATCAATCATAATTCCATTTTTGATAGAATTACTATAGTCTACAATGCCATGTATGGATAGATTACCATTGATTGATGGATCGTCAGGTATTTCATGGTCATAAAATTTAATCAAAGGCACTTGCATTTTAGAGATTGAAACCATATGCCAATAATGTTATCAATTTCATTCTTGGGTTGAATATTAAAATTGCATATAGATATGGCCATGTGTACATTATTTTGCTTTGGAGAATTGTGGTTTGAAATTGGATTGTTAAAAATTTGCAAGTGTTGATTGGGTTACACAACTAATTCATTTAAGTTAGAGATATGTTCATATATTGAAATGGTATTACTATAAATTAGGTCTTGGATCTTATGCCATAATTTTATGCATCTATTTTTTTCATGCTCTGAAACATAATATCAATAACAAAATAGATTATGATTATAATTATTAGGTGGTTTTTGAGTTGTATCTAGCTGAAATGTTTCATGCAAAGTGATCATATTACACTAAAATAGTTTATGTAGCACTTTTTGAGGTGTGTCTTGTAATGTTGTAAACTTTTTCCTTTGCTCAAGAGTCGTAAAGACAATCTTATCTTGTGTTTGGGAAATAATGTTAATGGTTTTAGCCTTATTCTTAGCTTGACAATTGGTGCATCATTAGTCTTAGGTTAGAATGTTAATTTGACTTGATATCTAGAGGAATTAGATGTATGAATAATAAATGAATACTTTTAACATAATGGCATCCAAAAGCTTAACTACAATGTTTCATAATGCACGACAATGGTCTTCAAATGAATCATACATATTGAACATGACCTTATATTTTAGAGAGTTAAGCAAGCTATTTTAGAATATTTTTTGAAGTTCACTATCAAGAAATGTATGTGACACCTTGGTAAGCATGATTTTGAACCTAAGAAAAAAGTCACAAATATGATCATTAAGTCCTTATTTGAATTGGGAAATCTGTGAAAAAGTGTCCCTTTGAATAATGTTGATTGAAAAATGTAGTAAGAACAGACTTCAAGT
Source organism: Torreya grandis (assembly GCA_037957365.1). Classification (NCBI taxonomy): domain Eukaryota; kingdom Viridiplantae; phylum Streptophyta; class Pinopsida; order Cupressales; family Taxaceae; genus Torreya; species Torreya grandis. The sequence continues at coordinate 6,021,516 of JARHVA010000324.1, forward strand.
AAATCATGGAATCTACACATAAATCCTTCAGGTAAGGAATATAACCAATTAGGTATATCCTATGAGGCTTATAGGAAACAATTTAGTCATGAGAAATTCTTATTGGTTACACTCAATGCAAGGCGCAAAGAAAAATTTAATGTTCAGAGATGGATCCCCATTTCCATTGAGTATTATAAACTTAGGCACATGAAATGATGGGGAAAAGGATATGCAAACACTTTCGGAGCCAAAGGTTTGGGTAATATGTCTAAATATGGCATCACATGGCTTAATTTATTGGATATTTGTGAGAATTACTTTTCAATGTCATTAAGTTATTGTTGTATTGTTGATTATGTAGGTGCACCACCAAATGTAGTGTTAGCATTGGTATTGGTATTGACATTGGTATGCACATGGGGTTTTGCCTTTGTATGATTGGCATTATTTGTGTTATTATGCCCAAGAACAAGAGAATTAATGTATGTATATGTTTTACTCGCAAAGGCATATGGGTCTTTGTGTTGTTGGGTATAATCACAATAGGAATACAAGTATCCATTGGAGGACATGTAGGTGCTCTAGGTGAAGGCTTAGGAATATTGGTTTTAGGAGTACTAGCATCAACACCTCGTGTAGAAGGAAAAGAGTCATTTAATGGTGGTTATTCATTCAAAGAATGTTTATTTTGAATTCATTCATTACAGGCACTAGTAAACAAATATATAATAACATCAAGCTCATTGGGATGGTTGGTGTTCCTTAGTCATGTTTTGAAATTTGGGCATGTCTGCTAAATTTGGTGGCACATTACCAAAAGCATGTTTATTGGTTCTATGTTCCTTGGTATCATCTCTATCATTATTTTTTCCATCGTATGAGGAGACATGATGACATATTTATGCCTTGTCATAGTATACCCCCTTATCTTCATGTGGAAGGGATTATTGAGCGGAAGGGTAATCATAAAATATTTGCATCTTGGAAACCTTAGTGGTGTGTAAAGATAGTTTTATGAATTCACAAGTATCACCACTAAAGCAAGCACCACGTCTGGTAGGGTTGGCTTATCCAAACCTCATAGGCATATGAGAATAACATGAAATAACACTAGAAAGTAAAGAACAATATATGAAACCCTATGTAACCTCTAAATAATGTAGGCATTTAAGAGCCAATAGTAACTAAGGTTTGATCATGCATATAAGGGGAAAATGTAGATCTAGAAATTAGATGTGAATTTAGCCATGAAACCCTAGGATGATTTGAAGCATGGGGCTTGGCTAATCTCTTCTCTTAGTTATTATCCGTGGTGGGTTCTTTTGATTTCAGATTGTCAAATGAATTTATGTGACTTTGTATATATAAGGGGTTGTAGGATAAATTACTCATCTAGGTTGACCCTATGAATGATAATAGGCAAACATCAAGGCACATGATAGATGGTGAAGGTCAAAAAGACTCATAACATGGCCCTAGGCAGACTTTTCGGGTAAAAAGTGACCAATGAGTTTGACTAGGGCAAACTTGTATGACCTATGAGTTTGACTAGTGATAAATAAGGCTAAAAGTTCAAGGCACACCATGGAAATGTATGATGTTTAGATAACAAATAGATTCTAATGAGTGTTAGACATGTTTATGGGATTGAAGGACCAACGTGAAGCTCGCAGTGGATATAGATGTGTCCTAACACAAGCAATTAAGCACAATTAAGTCAAGTATGGTAAATGAAAGAAAATGCACTAAGGAAAATGGTCTTGTACCAAATCTAGATGTCTACACTTGAAAATAGATTCATTATTAATTATCATCATGAGCAATGTCTAAGAAAGAGCATATAAGGCCTTAATGTGATGCGAATGATCCCCCTTTCCATTGAATAATTCAAGCTTTTGAGATATAAGTCCTATTGGAAAGGGATATATGAGAAATTCATAAGCCAAGGGGTCTAAGAGGATATCATTAGAAGTGACCCTACTTTTTGGCTATTAATACCCTTGAGAAATAATTTTGAAAGTCACATAATGCATGTATCATTGTAGTCATTTCAGGCTTTGGCATAGATAAAAGGTGAATAAGTAGAATAGTTTGCAATTTAATAATTTTGCACAAGAAAAGGGTTAATAATATGCAAAGCAGTTGGAGGATTATAATGAGCAAGTGATTGTTGAAACACATGGGAACATTTACATTTGGAGGTTTTGAGGATCATAAGAATGAATAATAACATACTAAGAAGTAGGAGGTATCATATATTAAGAATAAAGAAGAATAATTGAAATATCTTAAGAATTTGAAAACATAACATTTTGAAAGGAAAAGCAATAAAAACAATAAAGAAAGTAGGAGGTTTAGAAGGAATCCACAAAATGACTTCATGAGAAGGTAAATTATGACAAGAAACTGCTTTCAATATATTCATAATTCTAGATAGCTTAGTGGGATTATATGTAGCATATTTCTTTCAAATTATTAAGGATATCATCCCTATGTTGTGCTTCTAGTTCAGACTCATAATCGACAGCTCTGTCAATTTCATTCCAATAATCATCTTGAGAGGCTCTACCATTCACATAATTTCTATCAAAGAAAAAGCTTTGATGTCTACATGAAAGCTTCTAAATCTACATTATCCCCTATAAACTGTGTTAGGGTTTTTCATGTTCTACGAAGGAATCAATAGTTTGTTATGTACATCTAAGTACACAAACACACACACACATTCATTTTTCTAGCTTACTTTGTGTAAGGTTAACACTTTTTCCCTTACGATTTGGTTCTCTCATATCAAAATTTGGCTTTCCATAATCATGAGAGTATATTTAAAAATAACCAACACCAATACACCCATGTCATTTGTATATTCACTCAGAACTATAGGGTAAATATTATTTGTCCTAACCTTTCTGTATCAAATAAATATAGACATGTTGAATTAAGGTATGAAATCTAATCTAAATTAACTTAACCTATGATAGAGCCACAAATAAAAGAAACAACACAAACTTATACTTTCGTATCAAGAAGCTTCTTCCATTGTGATGTGAATTCGATTAGCTCTCTTCAAATTGTGGTTGCTCACTTTTCCAATGCAAGGTAAAATGGGCAGTGTTTAGGTGCAAAATACTATTTGATGGATTTGATTCGTTTTGAATTCACTTGTAAATTTGTAAGCTTCGTTAGCTTAAGTTAGGATGATGAAAGTGATGGATTGCATGTCTATTTATAGGCTTTTGTTAGATAAATCAGACGGTGGAGGATTATTTGAATATTTTAAATAATCTAAATAACCTACGGTAACTAATGAGTCTACATCCAAGATGATGATGACCATTTGAAATAGTTGAGAGAAACATAGAGATAGTTAGTTGAGTCACCAAGAATGGGTCAAATTGTTTGACAACGCAAATGATGACTCAAAGGTAGTTGAGGAAGTTGTGGGATTGATTGGATGAGTCAACATGTGCGGGAGATAAAGGTGGAAGATGTTTGGGTGAGGTGGATAATCTAGATTTAATAATTAAATTTGAATTAAAAGTGTGCACAATTGACTAAATTTGATTTATTCAATTATTTAAATAAAGAGGAAAATGACATAAATTATAATTCAAATTTACGAAGAAAAATTAGTAGGCTTTAGGTGCATTTCAACACTAAATAAAAAATGTCTACACTTTCATCAATGATATCCTCACTATCATCATCATAATCATTATCTCCTTCATCATTACAAAAAGGTATGACATTCATAGAATAATTTGTAACACTTTGAAAAAGCATATCTATAGGGTGTGCCATCACAAACACACTAAGGGTTAACAAATTTTAATAAATTGAAAAGACTTAGGCTTTGAGATCAAGAAACTCAAACACAAAGGAGCTAGGGCTAGGGAGATCTAAACATGAAATAAAACAAACCATAAGAACATTCAAATTTGACACTATATAGAACATGATCTAACCTTTAGAAGAGGGGCCGAGCCTTATACATTAGATTTTCGTGAAACCCTAAAAGAACATGCTAAAGTATTAACCCTAAAAAAATCATATATAATAGAACTTAAATGATATCTAACCATAAACAAGGGTAAAAGAACACATGCTCACAAAATATTTTATGGGAGAGTGGTTTACATCGAAATGACAAAGAGGATTTTTAGAAGTATCTTGATTTTCAAACAATCTAAAAATAACTGTCACAATTTCACAACAAAATTAGAGGCATTGAGAACCTAGAAATTTTATGGCGATTTGAACACCTCCCTAAAACCGTACACTACAAGTTTTTTGTAGATAGCTTATAAGCATAATTTTATTTAATGACTACATTTGTTAAGTACAGGGCTTTAAAAAACTTGCTCGACATTCAAAATTTTTGCAATAATCATCAAGAAACTATTCCTCCTCTTCAAATCATAATAAGGAAATTAAAAATTATAAAACACAAAAAATAATATTTATTTTGAAACATGTATTTAAAATTAACAAAGTTTTTAAACACCAATTACATATTAAACCCTCAACAATACACAATATCAAAAATAACATACCAATAAAATTTAATTTAGTGAAAGAAAAGTACAATACAAATATGTTTTTGATTAATTAAGGTGGCAAACCAGGGGCTGAACCCTATACAATCAAAAAAGACAGGAAGGCTGGCAAACAAAAGATGCTAGCACCGAACCAACGGCACAGTGGAGAAACAAAGTCAGAAGCAAAACAAAACACTGAAAAGACCAGAGTCAAAAAGGATGAAACTACATAACTATAGAATTAACAAGATCCTTAAGATTCTCATTGTCTGCATTGTCAGCATACCCTGGATTACCCACCGCTTCCATGATCCGCAATGGCCTTCTCCACGTGGACCGCCTTTGAAAGCTATCTTCGTCATCAATGTGCATCATTCATGCTCCGTCATCTCCTTCTGAATGATCTCTCTAATGTTTGGGGGTATATGAGCCCCTTGTCGCCATACCCTCCATCTTGAGAATTGCTGACCAAGGTTGGCACAAGCATCAGCGACCTTGTTACCTTCTCTGTAGGTGTGGGTAATCTCAACTTCGGAAAACTTTTGTAAAAGAAACTGGATGTCCGTAATGATGTCTTTTAGATGGATACCAACGTTAGATGCTTTATTAACGGCATCTATGATCAACTTAGAATCTCCTGAATATTCAAATTTCTAATTCCTAGGGATATAACTAACTTTAATCCCCAAAGTAAGGCCATAGCTTCAGCATAGTTATTGCTCTGGCAACCCATGCCACCAACATAGACAGCAGACATCCCTCCTTTTTCATTTCTTATTATTCCTCCTCCACTTGCTTTACCACTCAACTTGGATGCCCCATCAAAATTGAGTTTCATCCAATTGGGTTTAGGTGGTATCCATTTAGTATGAAGTCTCTGAAGAATTTTGGAATTATCATGCCCAGGGATAAGGTTTAAAACCTTCCATTTGGCAGCAATTTGACTTTCAAATTCAGATAGGGGTTTCTCCGCAACACTAATATGCGTTGTTGTAACACTTTCCAAGATGGTCCTAGCAAAGGAGTTAAACACCTGAGCAACATTTCTAGCAGTGTCCCTGAAAATTCTGTGATTTCGCTCTTTCCATAAAGTCTAGCTCAAGCATGGCAGAGCTTGCTTCCATAGTTCATTTATCCAAGGATGTGTGAAGGTTGAGTTCCAGCTGAGAATTACTTCTTTAAGGTCAAAATTGCAAACCCATTCAATGCCAAAGTTGTTAAGTATTTTGCCCCATAAATCTCGGGTAAACTCACAGTGTATGAATAGGTGTGAAACTGATTCCTCTCTTGAACCACACAGAAAACATCTGTTGACCAAAGTAAACCCCCTCTTTTGAAGGTTGTCATGAGTAAGGATTTTGTTATGGGCAACAACCCACCAAAACAAGTTAATCTTTGGAATGAGTTTATGATTCCAAACTTTTTTCCATACCTCCTTATTCTGAGCTTCAGGTGTAAGCAGATGATAGACAGATTTGACAGAGAACGATCCATTCTTATCCGGCCACCAATATTGTTCATCCTCCCAAGGGAAGAGTGAGATTTTGATCTCCTGAACACATTTCTGGATCTCTCAAATTCTTTGGATAAGCTCAGGCCTGTGCACACAGCAATCTAAAAGGTTTTTCCAGCTCCTTATCCCATTGTTATTTTCCATACAATCACTAACCCTATCACCAAAGAACTAAGTAGTTAGGCCTATAATTTCTCCATAGTTTCCTTGGGAGATGAGAGGCTTGTCCCTTAACCAATTATCCTCCCAGAATTTAATCTGCCGGCCATTTCCAAGCTTCCACCTAATTCCCTGTTTGAGAAGACTTCTACTTTTTAGCATTTTATTCCATATCACAGACCCCTGGGGTAATCCCACATGTTGAAGAAAGTTGGAATCATCAATGTTATGCATGTATTTGGCATACATTATTTCCCCCCACTCACTGTTGTTGTGAATCAGATTCCAACTAACTTTTGAGAGGAGGGCTTTATTCATATTCCTGATGGATCTTATATTAAGTCCACCATGAGATTTTGGGAGACACACTTTTTCCCATCTGACTAAAGACATTCTCTATTTGTCTTCCACTCCCATCCATAAAAATTTCCTTTGGATCTGTTCCAGCTTTTCAGCAAAATATGTAGGAATTTTAAAAAGAGACATGAAGTAAGTAGGAATACCTTGCAAGGATGTCCGAAGAAGTTGCAGCTTACCCGCACTACTGAGTAGTTTCCCCTTCCACCCAAAAAGTTTCCTCTGTGTACGTTCCACAATACCATTCCAAAAACTTGAAGATACCTGTTTGACCGAGAGTGGGAGACCTAGGTAGGTAGCTGGTAGGCCAGCCTCAGCACAATCTAAGATATCAATGATTATATGCCTAAGTTCATTAGGAGTGTTGAAGAAGTACACATTGCTTTTTTGAAAATTTATTCTTTGTCCCAAGTATTTGGCATAATCATTAAGTATATTCTTCCATCTTCTAGCTTCGATCACCGATGAGATACCAAATAAGATGGTATCATCCACAAACTGCTGTATAACCATAGGATGAAGGGAAGAGGCAGGTTTGATGCCTACTAGCTTTTTTGAAACTATATCAGCTTGTATGTATCTTCCCAGTGCCTCAGCCATAATGATGCATAGGTACGGAGAGAGAGGGTCTCCCTTCCTCTCGAGGAGAAAAACCCTCTAGGAACACCATTAACCAGCATTGAGAATTTAGCAGAAGAGACTGCATTCCATAATAAGCAAGACAATTTATCATTAAACCCAAATTTTCGAATCACTTGGAATAGAAAAGTCCATGAGACTCTATCATAAGCTTTGGATATATCAAGCTTGAGGGCCATCCTAGGGATTCTGCTCTTATCCATGGAGTGGATAGTCTCATGTGTAGTGATCATAGCATCAAGAATCTGTCTGCCCGGGATGAAACCTTTTTGAGCAGAGAAATAATTTTGTCAAGCAAGGGTTGAATTCTCAAAACCAACAGTTTAGTACATATCTTATACACAGTGTTGCATAAGTTAATGGGTCTGAAATCAGCAAGGTGTAAAGGTTGAGATTTTTTAGGAACAAGTACAATGAAGGTATTATTGACTTGTTTCAAAAGTTTTTCAGATCTAAAAAAATCACGAACTGCAGCCGTGAGGTCCGCTCCAACAATCTCCCAATATTCCTGAAAGAATATAGGAGGAAAGCCATCAGGTCTCGGGGCTTTAAAAGCGCCCATGGAGAATAAAACATCATGTACTTCTTCATCAGATACAGGGTTTAACATTTCCAGATTGTCTTCTTCTGTTATCAAACAAGGGATTTTATCAATGAATTGACTCATAGATCTATCAATTCTATCATTATTATTTTCTTCCGTAAGCAGATTCTGAAAGAACACCCTGGCTTGCTCCCCTATTCGTTATCCTCAGTAATTATGTCTCCATTATCCAAGACAAGCTTAGTTATTGAGTTGGATTTTCTATGTTTCATAGCTGAGAGATGAAAAAAAACAGTGTTCCTATCACCCTCTTTGAGCCATTGAACACGGGATTTTTGTTTCCAGAAAACCTCTTCCCTTTTTATCAAATTCTTCCATTCTGAAGACAGACTGTTTTCTTCTTCTAAGGTGCCCTCAGAGTCATCCCCTTGATCAATCAGTTGCTGAATAGCCTTGATTTTTCCCATTATATTTTTCTTCTGCTGGAAAACCTGCCCAAAACTGTATCTATTCCAGCCATAAACTTCCTGTTTAATGCGCTGGAGTTTCTTGACTATTCTAAACATGGGAGTACCTTGAATGGGAATATTCCACCATTGTGCCACCATTTGTCTAAAACCCTTGTGTTTAATCCACATAGCTTCAAAATGAAATGGAGGAGGTCCGTGATGTCCCTGATCTCTCCAATTGAGGATAATCGGGCAGTGGTTGGACATGGTTCTGGGTAGAGCCTGCGCCTGCATATTCTGATAAACATTCCAGTTGCTTGATATCATAAATCTATCTAATTTACCTTGAATCATTTGATCTCCTCTTCTTCTATTGGTCCAAGTAAAATTTTGGTTCGGCAGCTCTATGTCCAATAATCCCCAATCATTGATGAATCCAGCAAAATCGAACATGCTGTCTGAGTAATCAATAATTCCACCCTGTTTTTCAGAAGGGTATAAAGGTGTGTTAAAATCTCCGGCTAACATCCATTTAGAATTCTGAGGGTTATTTTTGTAGCTACTCAAATCTATCCATAATTTTTGTCTCAAAGCTTTGTTATTCGGTTCATAAACATTTACCAACGTCCAGTTGAAGGAATTCATGGAAAAATTGGTAATCAAAAAGTGCTTATGATGAGCCATAAGATATTCTTGGATTTTAACACTATTCCACATAGTGACAATCCCTCCTGAAGCCCCTTCAGCAAGACTAATACAAAAAGCCACCTTAGGCCATATATAGTCAGCGATTTTTGCAAAATTTTCCTCTTTCATCTTGACTTCTTGGAGTAATAGAATATCAAGTTTATTATCTAAAATGCAATTTTTAACCTCAAACTGCTTTGAGGGACTGTTAAAGCCCCTCAAATTCCATGATAATATTCTCATTTAGAGAGTTTGGAGGGTTGGGACTCCAGTGTTTTCTGTTTTCCACTGGCAATCTCCCTAGCAATCTCTCTTTGTCTCGTTTCCCTTAAGGTTGGCCTCCCTTGTTTGGGCTTAGTACCAACATCTGCATATTTTTTACCTTTCCGGATCTTTTTCTTTGGGGTAACCCATTCTTCCTGTTCATTGCTGCCATCTTGTCCTACTACCCTTGTTGCCAAGTAGTTTCCTACCTAGCCTCCATCTTTCAGATCACGGAAAAAGTCTGTATTTGACTGTGGATCTGGTACTCGTTGAGTGTGACTTTCAGGGTTACTTCTTCCTGTCCAATCCTTGAAACTGTGTCATCTTCATTGACTTCCTTTAGCAAAAGGTCCCCTCCTGCCCCTTCCTTAAGCATATTAGTTTGTTTTTCTAATATATTCTCCTTTGGGACCTCTTTTCCCTCACTACTGATGCTATCCTCCTTTCTCTTCTCCTCCTCTCCTTCTGTAGCCTTCTGACTATCATCTAATCCTATATTTTTCTTTGGGACAACTTCACCTTCACTACTAGGGGTAGCCTCCTTTCCCTTCCCCTCCTCTCCTTTTCCTGTATTGTCAGGAATTTCCACATTATTCTCTATTTCCTGCTTGCTGTTCGCTTGCTCCTCTTCTATATTCTGGGGATCCTCTTTCATCCCCCTTTGCTTCACTTTGCATTGTGTCATTAGATGTCCCTTCCTCTTACATATTTGACAGAAAGTGGTAGCATTCTCATAAGTAATTCGCTGAGTCCAGGTTCCATATTTAGAGTTAAGCTCAATGGACGTAGGGAGAGTCTTATTTATTTCAACATTAACACAGAGTCTAGCAAACACACATCTGAACTTAGTTCTGGTTATATGATCTGAGGTGACATATTGACCAATAGAATTGCCAATCGCTGTGAAGATTTTTTCATCCCAGAATTTCAAAGGGAATCCTGGTAATCTTACCCAAGCAGGGGCTGTCTTATTGAGGTTCGAGTTAGGATCAAATCCTAGTTTCCACGGGCATAAGGCTAGAGAACGTGGTCCAAACAGCGAGGGACCTCCAGCAAGGGTAGCGATCATGTCCTCCCTATTCGTAAATCTAAAAAGGAATAGACCTATAGCCATCGCTGTGATTGAAACACTACCTTTGACTTTCCACCTAGACAAAATCCATCTCCTAAGCATTTCGATATTAGGACGAAAAGAAAAAAACTTACCAACCAGCGTAAGGTCCATGGATGCCACTATTTCCTCCACCAGATCGTCTGGGATACTCAACGCCTTGCCCTCCGAGAGAACATGGAGGCTCGACATGCCTTTCGATGGACACGTCTTTTCACCTAAGAGTGCCTTTTTCCATCCATTGGATGTACTATCCCCTAATAGATTCTTGGACAGATCCCCAGAGGTACTGCTACCCGCAATAACATCCATTGGATCCGTGGTCCCGCTTATCGCACTCAGGTGGCCCAACCAAAAAGGAAAAACCCAATTTCAAATATTGTCCACACGCTTTGCTCCTCCGCTCCAAGATCACAATACAAATATGTTACTATCATGATCTTCAATACTAAACCAAATTGAAAAATGACATGAAATTCATTCACTGAGATTAAAAATGTGAGAATTTATAAATCTCACACACATCCGGAAGCTTTCACTATTCTCTACATACACTGGAAATATTATTGCTCTCATCGCTGTAAACCTGTTAGCGCACAAAGTAATAACGAACAGACTAATTATGAATTCATCAGGGGAGATAGGAATTAATTCTTCATTCCAGTATGGCGGTGCACAGCTGATGTCGGAAAACATTCAATAAGACGGCACGATAACACATCTCGGTGGCTCCCTGTGGTATGGCGGTGCACAACTGATGTCCGAAAACACCTCAATAAGACGGCACGATAATGCATCCCGGTGGCTTGCTATGGTGATAATTAAACTTAATAATAATGTAGGGTTTCTTTGTATCTCAATTATAATCTCGAGATTCAATTCGAGTTTTTTTTGAGTTTAGGGTTTGATGTTCTGTTTGATTTTTAACACAGCCGAGAGCCTAGAAAAAGGAGCAATGTTTTATCAGTTTTTGGCCCGTAAAAGAGAAGGAACCCTAAGGGGGATCGGTAGCAGAAAATATCTGAGTGACAGGTAAGGATATATTTGAGTCCTTGCTTAGGCAATGAAACTAGTCAGCGTCCAAACAAATTATTCCTACTTCGTCAATTTTTGTACTGAAATTATTTTCAGTAAGTGGCTATTTTTTATTTCCATTTTTCTCAAATAATATAAGTGGTTGAACGAAAAAAAAAAACTTAGGAAAAGAGGAATTTTATTTTTGATTATGGCATTTTGAGATGATGGGACAAAACGTATTTGCTTTTGGGGTGTTTTAGTCCAGTGAATCAAAGTTTCTTTCAAGCCATCCTCGTCTTCTTTGTTTTGGGAGCTTCAATCTCTGCACAAGTACGCTTGTTTTATATATATATATATATATATTTTTTTTCAAACTTCTTATCGGATAAAAATAGCTACAGCTTTAAGTGCGCGGAGTGCCAAGGCCCTGCAGGTAGGTTTTTAGCACATAGTGTAGTTGCAAGTGCCGTGTTAGACACTGTGAGTATGGATTAAATTTGATGGTTGTATGACTGTATTTGTAATTGATTTTGTTGTAAAATACAATCGATATGTTTGTAATATGTTATATTAGATCGAAAACTGTAAATGATTATATAAATATATATTGCTTCTACAATTAATACAGTGCTACTTAAATCTGCTTGAGTTGTCTTGCTGTCCCATAGGCTATTTTTAGTCTCGTGGACGTTAAAATTTTTATTATTTATTATTATTACATTATCTTAACCTCAAAGCAATGTGATCTCAGGTTTAAATGATTTCGCATTTTAGATGTGAAATACTCCCTAAGGATCCACGTGGCCATGGGTCTTGATACCCCTTTTACTAAGGCCTAACAGAGGCATTGTACAAATCACATGGCCACTGCCCCCCACACGTAATCAGTCACGCTTCTATTGCGACCATTGACTAAGCCAATGGCAACTTGCGGGACTTCAAACACAACAAACCACGATCTATAGCTTAATGCATCTGCGCACTTAACAGAGACTAATCTTGCTCAAAGTGTTTACAGGGGAGTCCGAGGCCGTGACAGCAGGACAAATGACAGTTGTCACAATCACGGAGTCCTGACGATCTCGTGGTTCATGGAGTGGTCTTGGTTATAGGGGAAAGGTCCCAGTAGTGGTGCAACCTAACTTTGGACAGCGAATTAAGGTGCCATAACATCACACTACGCTTTGAAATTTTTACCCATTTTAATATGTCTTCTTAACTACTTAAAACTAAGTTTTCAAGGTCTAACTCATAATACTTTTTCTGATATAACCGACTTTATCACGAGAGGTCATAAAATGCATTTTTGAAACCTATGACCAAAACTTAACCTTTGGAGTACCAATATCTGTGCATTAGAGTATCAATACTTGAGTCTTACTTGTCAAGATGTGATTGGTTACTTTTAAGTTTATAGAGTAAATATTGAACAAGTATTAGATATTACATGCTCAGCATCTGGTGCACTTTAATATTTATACACACCAATATGTTCCTTTAATGGATCACACCAGCACAAAAACCCTGTTCCACAATTGGAACGTGCACCACTACTGGAACCTTTCCCCTAATTTGCTTTATATAAGTAGATTAAGCCACTATAAAACTTTCACGTGTGTGGGTCCTGACTCCTGAATATCCTCGTAAGTCTACATGCTAATCACTAAGGCTATGTCATTGTATAACTGGATTCAGATCCAACATGGCTCTGAAATTTGAATCTTCAAGCTCATTTTTTATGGATTCTATATGGCGACGGAATTAATTTCTTCACTGATAAGGATTCTGTAAGGCTTTTCTCTTCTGGAAGTGACTTATCCACAATCAGCATTTACCTAAAAGAGCGTTAACAGTTTGTCTCCCTTTCAAATCCAAACATTGAGCCAAGCACGCCAAATTCCATGGCTAGAATTGGCAAGAAATCAGCTGTTTCAACAAGATCCTTCAACGTAAAGTAGGTAAGCACATCAGAACTTAAATTCAGAAAACAAGGGATCTCTTTCAGACCAGGAAATAATGTTATACACAGTAGACGCACTAAACCCCGCCTGTATTAAAGTAGAGAACAATTTGATCTAAACAATGTAAGAAATCATCTCTTACAGGGCAAAAGAAATCTAGCTGACATAGAATCTATCTGTTGCTCATATGACCCCCTGCTGGAGGACTTCAATTAACGATGATCACCTATTGCCTGCTTCCTGTCATTACTCAAGCTTAAAACTGAAAAGAAAAGGGCTGCTACACAACAATGCTGTTGGGTTTCGAACCTTGAACCTATTGGGGTTTCCCCATTTTTTTATTTTGGCCCCTTTGTTATGCAAAGCGCAATCATGTGAATAATGCAAGCAAGACTGAAATGATAAAGTTGAGCACAGATAGCAAATATTATTTGGCTAGAACAATCTGAGCCGTGCAATGACTGTGGAAGATGTGAGATATTTTATTCGCACCTTTTTCTTTCCAACTTTCCATTGATGTCTTTGTCATTGTTAGGGGAGAGGCATTGGTAGTTGTGCACCCTAACTTTGCGGGTGCATAGAACCGTGTAGGTGCTTTGTTGGTACATAAAACCTATTCAGTGATGCAACATACAGTCCTCCCACATCACCATTTTCATTTGGTGTGTTTAATTGGAGGCAAAATCAAATTTTCAATGGATTTATTACAAAAGAAGTTAGGCCTAAAATTGTGAATAGGTGTCCATTATTTTGCATCTTATGTGGCTTGTTATGATTGGATTTTGCAAACTATTATTGGGTACAAGTTGTACTACAATGTAATGCTTCTATAATAACTAATAGCCCCTCGTTATTTTAAAATTGATACTTTTATCTACATGTCCTATCGCAGCTAATGGACTCCTCTCAACTATTGGGCCCTCTCCCCTATGCAATTGCTAAATGTTATCCAAGTGAAAACCTTAATGCCGTAAAAATAAAATATGAAAGCCTTTCCCTATGTTCTCAAAATTTTCCACTTCTGATTCTGTTGAGTCGTGGAGGAGCCAATTATGTGTACCCTGCAAATGACAGACAAGTTAACGGTGCTGACTGAATGACTAACCCTTCTATGGCATTAAAAAAAGGGCACAGTACAATGTTATTCTTAAACTCGATACTATTTTTTATTAAGTGGTCTCATGTTACTCATTCATCATATCTGCCCCAAAAGATTGTCTTGTTTTCTTCTCAATGTGGAAAATATTTTAATCAAACCTTCTAGATATATGTCAAAATATCTTCCCAAATTTGTCACTTCTCACTTGCTTAACACAAAAGTAATTTCTAAAATATACATTGATAGAAAGTATTAAAAGTGTCACTGTTCTAGGTGCCTTGGAAATTTGTAACCTTTTATCAATCATAGAGATGGAGATGGAGCGGCAAGTCTATTTGTTCACATTTGTATTTCCTATTTCCTCATTTGGAGTAGAAGCATGAGTGGATAGGGTACCGTAAAAAGGCAATGCCCAATGGTAATACGAGTTTTATCTTTGCCATTTCATATTTCATATTCTTAGTTTGTGCAAATTGTTTGCTCCTTGGGTATCTAATGAACCACATCATTATTAACTTTGTAAAATAATGACAGTACCATGTTGTACAAGTTCAAACATCATCTTTCCAGACCAAAATATTGCAGTAAATGGATCCACTATGCTATCTTTAATATTATTCCTTTGAACAACATCTACTAAAGCTGCATCATAACACTTGTTTAGGTTTATTTTATTTATTTATTTTAATTTAGTCTTTAGGATATGTTTTTGGATCCTTTATACTGTATATTTTCAAGTTGCATGGACCAATCTTGGCATGTAGTGGACAGCAATATATAAACTAAATTAGATGTGTGCTTCCTTAGTTCAGAGGCTAAATTTGATGGCTGTATATATTTACGCTTTTTTGCCCTGAAATAAAATCAAATATTTGTGCACCTGATTTGAACTGCCACAAGGTTCTCAGATTTGGGATGTTTATCCTTAAATTAAAAAACAAAATTGTTGGTAGACAGTATCAGAGGCTAAATTTGATGACCGTATGACTGTATTTATGTTTTTTTCCCGGTAAAATACAATCAAAATTGTTGTTAGATTGTATTACAGAGGCTAAATTTGATCGCTGTATGACCATATTTGTTGGTAGACTGTATCAGATACATGGCGAAATGCTTTTGATTGTAAAATACAATCAAATTTGTTGGTGGACTGTATCAGATACTTGGCGGAATTTCTGGCAGATTGTCAAAAATCTGTAGAGGATTATACATATATATATTTTGTTTTGGTACTGGTACGGGTATGTTTCGGAAATGCGGAAATGCCATTTTTTAAAAACCTTGATTTGGAAACACCGTGGGTACATCCGTACATATTATTATTATTATTATTATTATTATTATTATTATGTTGTTGTTGTTGTTGTTGTTGTTGTTGTACTGGTACGGGTACGTTTCAGAAACGTGGAAATGCCATTTTTCAAAAACCTTGATTTGGAAATGCCCTGGGTATGTCCGTACATTTTATTATATATGTTGTTTTGGTACTGGTATGGGTACGTTTCGGAAATGCGGAAACGCCATTTTTCAAAAACTTAGATTTGGAAATGCCATGGGTACGTCCGTACATTATACATATATATATATATAAACAATGCATATTAGTCATTTTTGTTGAGTAAAACACTTGTTAATACAGTGTGAAAATATTTGTTTGTAAAAGATATAACACTTAAAAATATATAATATTCATTCATTCATTCTTCAAAGACAAAATGTACATTCAAATTTAGAATAAATCATCTAGATTGCCCTCAAAATCATGAATGTCACTCCAACTAAGTTTCAACTTTATCATTTTTTGATGCTTTCTCTTGCAAGGGCTCACCAGTGCATTGAATCTCCCAGAGTGTATGCCTTAAGGGGTGCACAAGGAATGGGTGGGTTCGGCTTGTGGTACTTTGCGAGAGATGTTCTCATATATGCAGCCTTCATACCTCCTATGATGTCTCCTTGAAATCTTGAAACTCTGAAATTTAGCTAAGTCTGAAACCCTGAAATATGGCTAAGTTTGAAGCCCCGAAACCTTGGAATCTGACTAAGTCTGAAATATGATAGGATCCTTCAAAACCTAGAATTTGCATTTTAGCTCCTAGAGGTCCGAAACCACTCTCAAACATTTTGAAAGTATATAAATAAATAAAATATAGCTTAAAGTATAATAAACTAGATGTCCCTATCTAAATGACATTTATTTTATTTATATACTGTCTGGTTCAGGCTGGTTTTACATTAAATTTTTTTTTTTGTTGATTTTGACTGTTTTTTTCTCTAGGAAATGCCCAGAAACACCCCGGAAATGCCCGGGTACATCACGTAAACATACTGTACGTTTCTGGGGCGTACCCAGATCATTCTTCACAAAGGAAGTACAAAATGCAATAGAGAGCGGAAACCACTAAATCCCTAGGCCAGTGTTTTCGCCAGTTTTGGATTCAGAGCCGAGAAGGTAGGCAGAGGAGTATCTGGAACAGGAAGTGAATAAGCCCAGGTATGGGATTGCCTTCCTGCGGCTTCTGTCGGATTAGGCTGTGGACAAGCAAGTGATACAGGCTGTGGTGGTAAATTTTAAGAACCATGTAAGATACTATTGCGCTCATCAGAACCCCAATGACCATGATCTCATTCAAGACCCTGAGAAGGAGCAAATAAAACCAGTAATTGTAGCATCAATGCTCAGCATGCAGTTCCGTGCGCAGATCCAGCTTAGCAAAGCATTGGACATCATAATCAAGAACAATTACCCTAAGGCTTGGCAACTCGTCTGCCGTAGCTTGTCTCCAATTTCCAATCTTTTAACGATTACATCATCATCAGTGGAATTCTTCACACTTCCAACTTCCATTTCCTTGAAGTTTTGGTTTCACTACAAGAGCAATGACCTTCATGTTGATCTCAAGTGCCTCGATGGCTTTGTGGTGCCATTGCTAGATATTTTTTCTGTGAATGAAGTAGCTTATAGCTGCCAGTTTGTAGAATGGAGCAATTTTTTGGCCTTTGTTTGAATGCTAGAGTCTGCACTGCAGGATCTTTGAGTCAAATCTGAAATGTGCTGAGAGATATCCAAAAGATGCATGGTGCCAATCCTGCCATGACATAAGTGCTAATAGGGGAGAGGGCCCAATTGTTGAGAGGGGCCCATTAGTTGTGATGGGACATGTAGATGAAAGTACCAATTATAAAATAAAGAGGGACTAATAGTTATTATAGAAGCATTACATCATGGTACAACTTGTACCCAATAATAGTTTGTAAGATCCAATCATGTAACTTAAGATGCACAATAATTGGTCAATTGATAAGGAGGTATTTTTCCACAGCGAGTCAAATTATGATATTGCTATCAGGATTCAACTGTGTGGTTTTTCGAGTCAAACTCATTGACCCATGTTTTATGAGTAGTGGTTCACACGAACCCATCTCTTATGAGAATGAATGGTCCACTTAGCACTCATTGCATCTAGGTGATGCTCACAGGGGTGAAGCATTGGGCCTTTCCAGGAGGTCACCCATCCCAGTACTATTGCAACTCAAGCGCACTTAACCATGGAGTTTCCTCCAAGGTTAAACCTGCTTAGCTTGCTACCCCATTTGCAAATTTAGGTCCAACTTTTTGTAGTAAATCAATTCAAATTTTGATTCTTATCCAATGAAACACACCAAATGAAAATGGTGACGTGGCAGGGTCATATGTTGCATAATTGATTAGGTTTTATCATTTATGTTCCAACGAGGCACCTGCATGGTTCTATGCACCCGTGAACTTAGGCTGCACAATATTGGGCACTCTTCCGTACATACATGCATTAATATGACTTGCACATATACATCTTAAAATGGATCTGATGTGTGCCGAGAGTTATCCAAAAGACTCAAGGTGCCAATCACTGTGTTCTTTCTCTTTTGTATGGTGGCATTGGTACTTGAGTTTTTTAGAAGCCTCTTGGTATCTATCATATACATATTAAGATGGATCTGTGCTAGTTATTAAGGGTCACATATCTATAAAAAGGTCAGCTGTTAATATTCCCCACACATGCATGCAGACTATCCACATTCTGTGGGTTATATTTGATGGCCGTATGACCATATTTATATACTTTTACTGGTAAATTTCATTTAAATTTAATTGAAGACTATCAAATGGTAAATTTTATTTAAATTTATTGTAAGACTATCAAATGTAAAGGAAAATTGTTGGTGGATTGCCAAATTTTTTGAAGGATTATAGTAAGTATATGTTATTACTCTTTGATGTTTCCTTCTTAAATGAAATTCGAAAAACTATCCTAGCAGTTGAAGGGCAATGTTGAATGGATAACCGTCATAAAATTTTTACTTCATGGGCAGGGTTGACCATTAAATTTAACCCCTGCACCCAGCCCCCCTCACCAAAAAATGAAGTTGATGTGGTGTGTAGAATATGCCTCTAAGGTGCAAATAAACATACTCTGCACACATATATGCATATATGTATGTATAGACACATATATGCAGACACACGCGCACACATGTGCACACACACATACACATATACACATTTATGTACAGAGAGAGAGAGAGAGTTATAGATACATTCATATATGTATGTATACATGTGTGTGTGTGTGTGTGTACATATATATATTTACATACATATATACATGTTTATACATACATGTGCACACAGAGATGTCTGTACGTTTGTTTTCGACAGCATGACTGAACAAGATGACTTCTTATGGAATATGATAATTGCATCTCATGCATGGGTTTCAGCAAAAACAATCAAGCTTCTCTGGTATGGAAAATTTTTATTAGTCCATACCTAGGAAGGTCTATATTTCTTTCGCCTAAGGTAATTAAATTACACTTTGTTAATCTTCCAACAAAAATTTAAAAGAACCTTTCTTATTTAAGCTAAATTTTATACTTATTTGCATTTTGGTATTTAAACGGATATGTTGGGTGAAGAGTGAACTACTCTAAAGGTTATAGACAACTATCACTCTAAAATTGACTGCTACATATTACTGGTAATTTAGTTTCTAAATTTATGGCATTTAATAAAAGATAGCTACATGTTAAAAGCCTGGTATTTACCTACAAGGAAATTCAAATTGGAGGCTTATAGTTCCATAATTGTACAAAAAGCGTGGGCCTTGGAGCTCCACCATAGAGCTATGTGAAATGTGCTCTTTGGTTGTTATGATAATGCTTTCAAACTCAATCATACAAGCCTCCAAGCAAAAATTTATGCAGCCTTGGCTTTTCTAAGCCCTAACAACTTAGGTACAAACCTTAGGAAGGAAGATGTGTCTTGAGACCACGTACAGCCCTGTAATGCTTTGCATGTGTATGATTTATCTGTTTTGTTTTGCACTCTATTGTCTAGGGTCTGGTCTGGTTGATTTTGAATGCAAATCATGACTTATATTTCCCTCTATGAACATTTTAATTTTATTATATGTAATCATTCAGGGTATTATTCATGGGATATATTTTGCCAATTGGCAAATTTTTCACAAAATTTAAAAAAAATTAAATCGCCTGTTGGAAAATAGATTTCTCTATTTGCCTTCTCTTTCCTGCGGGACCATTGACAGCTCCATGTTCCTTCATGATTCTGTACACTTTCACATCCCTTTACACCTCAACACCTATGTTAATGTATTCATGCCCCACTAAGTTAATATCCATACCCCGGGCAACAATTTCCATCTCACAAGTGCCAGAGACAATGTAAACTCAGTTGGAGTTTGCATCCTCTCTGGTATGTGTGGGATGGAGATTTAGTTCATTGGAAAGGGGGTTGTATGACTTTTTAAGTTTTTACCGTAAAATACAATCATATTTTTTGAAGATGATAAACCAAAGCCAGGGAAATGTTTTGAGAGACTGTTAATAGTTCTAAAGGATGTTAAATTGGACACATATAAAATTTTATATCATATATTTGATCTTTGATTTTATCATCTGAAGGGCAATATTGAAATATGATCGAGTGAATGAGGCTTTTAAAGTTGAAGCAATTCCAAACATGCACTGAAGAGACATATTGACTTCCCCAGTAAAGCATGTATTTAGAGGCATTTCAACGGGATTTGTTTTTTTTGGGATTATGAAGCCATCATGAAAATGTTATTTGATGGCTAAGGTGGACCCCGTCTCTCTCTGTTTCTCACACACGCACTACATTTAACCTTTGGCAACATAAGTCTTTTTCATCCCTGTAATTTTTAGTATAATGTAGTGTACCTTCCAAATTGAATGGATGGCACACATTCTTCCTTGTAGTATCTGTCTTGTGAGTTATTTCTGCTGTTACTTAAGTTGTGTTACCAAGCAGTAAAAGTGTGAATCTGTTGATCCACGTCAATTGATACATTTTTAAAGAAATGAACTTCAAATAATCTTCTTTGTAGTGTCTGTCTTGTGGGTTATTTCTGCTATTACTTTAGTTGTGTTACCAAGCAGTAAAAGTGTGAATCTATTGATCCACGTCAATTGATGCATTTTTAAAACGTTGAGCTTTAATTCTTCATGTGAAATAACTGAATATGGTGCTGTGTGTGCATTGAATGGATTTCCTTTGGATTAATTATTCATTTTTATTT